>WBMV01002992.1:933681-1607006 GCA_013396655.1 Campylorhamphus procurvoides
TGCCCCGGAGCAGCGGCAGCGGCGGCGGGCGCCGCCAGCCCCCCCGGCGGCTGCTCCCCTGCTGTGGCTGCTGCGGCCTGTCGGATCCCCGGGCGGCCAGGGGGGGACATGGTCCCCTCACTCGCCCCTTGCTGGCGGCCATGAAGAGGCAGAACGTGCGGACCCTGTCCCTCATCATCTGCACGTTCACCTACCTGCTGGTCGGGGCTGCCGTCTTTGATGCCCTGGAGTCCGACAACGAGATGCGGGAGGAGGAGAAACTCAAAGCCGAGGAGATCCGGCTCAAAGGAAAGTACAACATCACCAGCGAGGACTACCGGCAGCTGGAGTTGGTGATCATGCAGTCCGAGCCGCACCGGGCCGGAGTCCAGTGGAAATTCGCCGGCTCCTTCTACTTTGCCATCACGGTCATCACGACCATCGGTAAGTGTCTCACCTCGGGGAGGCCCTGTGGGGCCAGTGCCAGGGCTGGGGCAAAAGCTCCCCGGTCTGGAAGAAAGGGAGAGGGGCAGGGAGGCTCTACCATGCAAAGGTGTCAGTGCCAGATGAATTTCTTTGCTTCCCTCCCGTGTTATGTAATTCATTGCTCCTCTTGGGCACTTGTTGGACTTGGCAGTGTCCCACACCTGTTCCCCTAGAGTTGGATGCTCCATCTCCTGAGTGGCACTGGAGAAGAGTGGGGCTGGTCTGGAAAGGGGAGTTGGCACTGGCCAGGTGGCTACCATGGATCTGTGGCTTGGGTGGCAAGGAAGAGGGGGGAAAGAGGCAGGGTGATATTCTCCTGGCGTTCCCCTCAGGAAGAAGGCCCTGTTGCCACACTCCTTCTTGCACCTTTGTTTAAGAGACATGGGGAAAACTTAGGCAAAAGGCAGGTGGATGGGAATGAAAATGAAGAGGGCATGGGAAGTGGGTCAGCTGGGAAAGCCCTTGATGTAGCCAAGTGCAGCCCTGCTTTTGCAAACTTTGTTGTGGTGTTGGCGGTTCCCACAGCTATGGTCCCATTGCTGGGCCTTTCCTGGGCATTCCCAATGTGTTCCTGAAGTTTTTATTGCAGCTGGAGTGCTTAATGTGTCAACAGGTCACAGACTGCATCTCCTCTTCGTGGGCACATGGTCTGAAAGGCAAAATGATGCCTGCTGTCACATCCGTGCTGCCCAGCTTCCCAGATATGCTGTTTCCCAGGACGATCAAGGGACAGTCACTGGACACAGCCACAGGCTGTCATTTTGTACTTCCCTGCTTCCCGCAGCTAAAACTGAACATTTCACACAAAGTTTGCTCCCTGACATAAAAATAAATACCACAATGACTAGAGGCTGCAGAGTGCACACAGAACTGTGCTGCAACTCTGGCTTTGGCTGGATGAGCAGGTTTGCTTGCTCTGGTTTTGGATTCTTTAAGGTGGATTTACTGTGGCTGTTGATAATGTTCTTCTCCCAGAACTTCTACATGTTCCCCCCTAACAACTGGGGAGATCTGAAAAGATCCTCCTAGCTCAATAACTGGTTGGTAGTGCCTTATACTGAACAGGACATGAAAGTAGCTCTCATTAATACAGAAGGACTTGGTCTTTTTACCATTTAGAGCTTATTACAAGAAATTTTCACACTGCCACCTGAAGATACTGAGTTTTCAGCAGAACGTGCTGTCCACTGCCCTTTGAGAAATGTCTACTTACATTTGTATTTGACTATTACACCTGGGGTAGTAAAAAATTTCCTT
This sequence comes from Campylorhamphus procurvoides, assembly GCA_013396655.1. Classification (NCBI taxonomy): domain Eukaryota; kingdom Metazoa; phylum Chordata; class Aves; order Passeriformes; family Dendrocolaptidae; genus Campylorhamphus; species Campylorhamphus procurvoides. The sequence goes on from WBMV01002992.1 coordinate 935,404, forward strand.
CGAAGGACCATCTGACAGTATAAAGCCTATTTGCCATTACAAAGATTGGATTTTTAAGGGATAATTTCCTCTTCTTTTCTGTGATTAGATATAGTAATATACAATGCATATATTAATAGCTTATAGAATATAAAGTAGAATGTAACTTTGGCTGATGATTTGTATTTCCTGCTGTTCACTACAATGTCAGAACTCCTTCCTCCTTTGGTCACTGAGTCTTTTCATCCTTGACCTGTCTCTTGTCACTTATTTCTGCTAAGTGAATACTGGACTGTTGTACCCCTCTGGATTACAACAAGGCTTCCACACACACACCTGTGTACTCACAGTGCCCTGTACTGCTGCTCGCTGCAATACTTGCTGCGTTCTTCAGCTCAGTTAGTGACAGGTAGAAAGGGGTGTTTGTGCAGGAGTTTGCTGGTTTGATCACATTTTACCTGGAAACAAGTACAACTTGATTGGGAAGCGTTAGCAGTTTCTCCTGCAAAGAGCTGGGATTTGTTTAGGAAGCTGGGAGCACCTCAGCATGCAGAGGATTGTGTACATTTCTGTAGGCAGAGGTGCTTTGGGATGTCAGAATTCTTGAAATTTAAAAATGTGTATAGCAACAGGGAACCACTGGGAGGAAGAGTAATAACAAAGAGTGGTGCAGAAAGACAGACATTCTGTAATGATTGTTCATTTGGGAAGCTCTGCTCCTGGAGGATATCTGATCTGTCTTTGAAAAGTTTATTAATAGTTGCTGTCTGCATCTTGCCAAATGCACTGCTATTTTTTGTACCATCTCTTCAGTACTAAAGTGGCTTCATGATGTTATCTGACTACTGGTAGCCTGTAAAAGTAAGCATGGAAGTTTTTTCTTTAATTTCTTATTTATCCTAATATAATTTTGCTCATAGCGGGGAAAAAACTACTTTCTATATTTAAGTTCTCAGGAAAGTAAGACAATAGTTCTTATCTAGGCTTCTTGCACAGAGAAGTGATTTTATATGTTCACACTAGTCTTTTATGAAGATTCTTTTTTTAAAAAAATCTTTGTGTGCGCTCTCACATACATGCCCTCCTCCCTCTAAAACCTTCCAGACAGACTTTCAGAAGTATGTATTGGTGAATGTGCTGTATTCAGTAGGTACTACAGCAAAAGTGTATATAACTAACCCTTGTGAGCTGATTTTTAAAACAGAATGAACAAAGACCTTGCCTTGGCTAATCTGGAGGGGTACCTCTATCTCTACAAAACCTCCCTTCTGAGAAAACAGCGATAGGAATCAGCGGAGCACAAAGTCAAGCAGTATGCATATGGTTGCAGACTAATTTATGTCTAACTTAATTTTGCTCCGTGATATTGCCATGCTAGCAACATGTCTGAAGCAATTACCTCTTTGCTGTGCTGATTTCAACTACTGTAGCTTTAATTTAATCAAAGGCGTTTATGGCTGGCCATGGCCCATCAGCCCACTGCCCTCAGTAGCTGGGAGAAGGCTGGTGCTTCTCCGCAGGTGCCAGGGCAGTGACACCGCGGGGTGGCTGCACGAGGGGTGGGCACTGTTGCCAAAGGGACAGGTCCCACAGTGTCCCCACACCGTGGTGCTGAAGGGACAAGGTCCCACAGTGTGCCCACACCGTGGTGCTGAAGGGACAAGGTCCCACAGTGTCCCCACACCATGGTGCTGAAGGGACAGGTCCCTCATCGTCCCCAGGGAGTGGGGCTGAAGGCACAGCTCAGGCAGTGTCCCCGGGCGCTGATGCTGAAAGGAACAGGTCCAACAGTGTTTCCGGTGGTGGTGCCAAAAGGACAGCTCCGGCAGTGTCCCCAGCCCTTGTTGCTGAGGGGGCAACTCCGGCGGTGTCTCCAGTTCGTGGTGCTGAAGGGACAGCTCCGGCAGTGTCCCCAGTCCGTGGTGCTGAGGGGACAACTCCGGCAGTGTCCCCAGTTCGTGGTGCTGAGGGGACAACTCCGGCAGTGTCCCCAGTCCGTGGTGCTGGAGATTCAGCTCCGGCAGTGTCCTCAGTCCATGGTGCTGAAGGTTCAGCTCCGGCGGTGTCCCCAGTCCGTGGTGCTGAAGGGACAACTCCACGAACGCCCTCGGGCTGTGGTGCTGAAGGTTCGGCTCCGGTCCATCTCTGCTGCTCCCGGCTCCCCTTATTGGGCAACCTCTGCAGCTTGTTGCTTCCCATGAAAACACATCACTGAAGACCTGCTTGGAAGGGAGCATGAAAACCTGAAACCCTCCTGTGCAAGGGGAAACACGGAGATTTGGTCAGCTCTCACATTTCCCCAAATCTGTGGCATTTGGTTTTTATTGGAGGGTGGTAGGGGGTTGTTGCCTATCAAGCTGAGTACTAAACAAAGAAGCGAGGGCTAATCAAGTAAGTGGAAACACTTTTCACCTAGGGCACACTGTATTTCTCTACTCCCCATGTGCAGTGTCCTTCCCCCTCCTTCCCTCCCCACTCCCTTTTTACTTTGCTCTTTCTTTTCTTTTCTTTTCTTTTCTTTTCTTTTCTTTTCTTTTCTTTTCTTTTCTTTTCACACAAGAACAAAAGAATTGACAACAGCAGGTGCTACAACATTTGATGACTCCGCTCTTAAAATCCATTAACAGACTAAAAAGAATCAGCTCTCACAAAGTTTTGGTTATGTTTGAATTCTGTGAAAGTTTTTAAGTGATCAAAAAGAACTAATAAGCTTTTCCTGACTCTCACCAGTTGCTGAGTTTATTTTGGGATTATTCTAGCTTCAGTTAGCTAGTATAATTTCCTATCCATTTCCAGTTATACAGTGAAAATTATGAAAGTGAATGGCTTAAGGAAGTTTTTCATCCAGCTACTTATCTTTTATCAGAAAGATGTAGAATATGCCACAGAGTTCATCAAGAGGCTTGATGCAATGAATGGAAACACCAACTTTTGAAAATAAAGGGTTATTCCTAGGATTCCTAAGAAGTTTAGTGCCCTTTTCTACAGGTCTATAAAAGTCAGTAATCTGCTTTCATGTAGGCGGGTATCAGCACTGTCAAAATGTGTTATTGGTATGGATATCACTCTATCATTTAGGCCTTAAAGGGTGATAGTCATACTTGATTTAACACCACTGAGCTCGAGTAAACACTGAATATTTCTGGAGGCTTGTGCGGAATCTAAAGAACTGAAAGCTGTTTGTGTCACCCTAAAATGAACTGAAACAACAAACAGATTGAAGATTGTTATTTATTTATTTTTTTGTGAGAAGTGACTGTAAGGGGAGCAAAATTATGACAGTTTGTGCTGTGAATTGCTAGTTTCTTTTTCTAGCTTTTAGGCTTTTGTTTTCAGTTTCAAATTTACTACAAGCAGTGACTGAATTATGCTGGTGAACACAGATAAAATACTTTTGAAGGATGTGCTACAATACCTGTAATGGTGAATGGAACATCTACCAATTGAGGACTGTTTGGCTACTGAGTAGCCAAACACTCAGGGACTGTCTGCATCCAGATGAGGACATTGCATACTTCTGGCAGATGGTGGCCTGACAGGGAGTTTGAACCTGCATTAATGAACTAAGCAAACACATGCTTAAATCCATTTTGGGATAGCAGTTCATATTCTTTCTCTGCATCACTTTACCCTTAGGGGATAAACCCACCAAATTGGTAGTGCAATGTTGTCTCTAATTTCGGTTAGAAAAAGACCGGAGTGTTTTCACATGTGAATTGTTTTGTCCATGTTCCTCCTCCTTTAAGACCAAGCTCTGGTGTTTTAAGTCTGGTCTTGGTTTTTGGTGGATGGTAATATTTAAAGCCAGTGCATTGGAAACGTTTGAGTAGGGCATTGTGTCAGAGGGACAACTTGCAACGAAAAGAAAGAAAAGAAAGGAAGAAAACAAGACATGGAAAGGGAAAGGTTGAGAATAAGGACACCAATGCTTTGGTCAGTTAACTGCTGCATTCATGACTTGCCAGGACCATGAAGGTAATATCTCATATATAAAACCAAACAAGCACAGAGTAGATTAAACCAATCAATTATTAATAAACTCAGGTAAAAGGAGAGAGCAAGATTTTCTGGTGAATGCGTGTAGATACACTGAAGCAACAAATCTATTAATTCGTGCCATCTGAGGCTTTAGTGGAGAAGATTGGATGATCAGGACTTGAATATCTGTTGGTGGTATCTCCCAGGAAAGGAGGAGATTGGCTTCAGTGAGCCACATGCTAACCTGCATAACTAAACCAGTCTGTAAGATCATTTCACTCTGTATTCTTTGTCTGATGGAGGTTGAAAAAATACACCTGAAGTAGTGTTCTGCTAACATAGAGAAGACTTTGAGTCTACTTTGCTCACGTGTTTGTGGAAACAGTTCTTGAGTTCTTGACTACTGGTTTTGCAATGATACCTCACATTCCTGCCACAGGCACTTTAGCAAAAGCTTTTTTAAAATCACTGATAAGCAAAAGTACAGCTCAGAGTGATGCTGACCTGCAATTTCCCACTGCACGTCTTACTGGAACTGCAAACATATCAGCCAGTAAGAATCAGAAAACAGTTTTGAGGAAGCATCAAGAAAGCTTTATCCACTGACCTAGGTGATGGTGTCAGCAGATTTCCTTAATGTAACCACACTTGAGAAATTAGTGTCTTGTAGTTTTTTAGGATTTGGTGCCCTTTCACTCCCTCCTAACTAGTCATAACTTATTTCCTTAACTGAAGCAAGTAAGATTTATATTAAGTGTGAAGAAAACTCTTTCCTGCTGTCAGGGTGGTTGTGTACTGATAGAGATTGCCTGAGGAGACTGTTTTAAAAAGAGATTAGACAAAATCTCTAGGAATGGTTAACTTATAGCTGCTATCGCCTTTGGGGAGGAAGATGGACTGGATGACCTCTTGAAATCTTTATCCTTTTTTCTACGTCTTGAGTCCTAATAGTTCTTGGGCTAATTTATTATTCTTGAGAAAGAAAATCAAAGATCTTTGAAGTTTCATTTTCTCCACTTTATGGTCTATGCTTATTGATTTTTTTCTATGCAGTAAGGCCATTTATGTACCTTTGCAAGTGTCAGAATAGAAATATCTGTTTACCCACTGTCAAGGTTACAAGCTACAGGTGTTGGTGAGTCTTTTGGGAAAGAAGTTAGCTGAAGAAGAAAATGATCCTGCTGATACAAAGATGGCAAGCTGAAATTCACAGGGCAGAACTGGGAGGAAAAGAACCAAAAATAAGGAAAGAAATTTATCTGTGGGTTTCTGCCTGCTTCCACTAAAAAGAATAAAAATTCCTTTGCTTTCTCTGGGAACAACTTCACAACTACGAGGCCAGACTAAAGAAGAATTGTTTTACAGAGCGCTTTCCTGTTAGACACCATGGTCTGGCCCAGAGTGCTATTGCATTTTCTTGAATACAATCTGAGCTGAGGTGTTCAGTTCCTTCATACCAGAGCATATTCCCCCATGACTGCTGAAAACCATTCTCGTGGCTTTGAGCTGGAGTTGCCCAGCACTTTATACTCAGAATTCTCTGCTGACATTAGGTGATTCATCTTCACAACACCTCTGTTTAAAAATTATCCTCAGTTTAGAGACAAGAAGAGAAAATGACTTTCTGAAGATTCAGGTTGGGAACTATTTCTAATTGCCAAACAACTCACTTCTTTCTCTGTCAGACAACATGGCATTAGTTCACAGCCAGATTAAACAGTGCAGATGAACCAAAGGCAGAGATCCATAACGAGTTCAAGGTGATAATAGCAAATTCCTGCAGCTTAGGTCTTCTGACGTACAATAATAGCAGAACCTGGAGCTTTATTTCATTAATTCACCTACTATTCTGGCTAATTATCTCTGTTATTACTATGTGCCTTCTGCCAAAGGCCCTTTAGGCTGTTAGGTATCCACTTTCTATGGATTTTATTGAAGATCCTTGGCTGCATATGGATAACGGCTACATGAAATATCCCCTTCCCCTCTAACAGATGCTAGCAAGGACACTTACTGCTGATGCAGAACTAATGAGCGAGAGTCCTTGCTGCTTGTAAGTTGAACTAAGAGTTCAACTGTGGACTTGTAACAGATGTTTGCTGCGTTTAGCAACCTTACTCTGTTTGGATATTTTTGAGTGAAGCCATGGACTGTTTCAGAGATATCACACATGGATATTGCTGTAATGCAAATTAACATTTGTTGTAGTCCATGGAATCTACTGACTTTGAGTTATGTAGATTATCAGGTTACCTGTACCCTCTCAAGTGTCTGTGATTTGATTAGCTACAACTAACGTTGATATTGTTGGTGTTGTAGCTACAGCATTTCTTCTGATTAAACTGAGAGAGTCTATGGATAAAAGAATATGTGACAAAAAAACCCTAACAAACCCAAACTGAGAAATAAAGACTTGATCCAAAGTCTGTTGTAAGTAATAGAGAAAATAGTTTGAGTCACATTAGTTTTGGATCAGATCATCATTTGTCAAGAATTCTACAGTTCAAGAAGCTATATTCTATAGCAAACCTGAAAGTATCTGTAGTAGCAGTTTTCAGATATATTTATTTTTAATAATGAAGCAAACAGAATTTGTGGTGTTAAAGTGTATGTTCACTTAAACATTTACAATGATTTGTATCTTTTTTAATTGAAAGTGAAAGGCTAAACTACCTGTCTACTGCACACCTTAAACTTTGAGCAAAGAGAAATCTTAAGGAAAAATGTTGTTTTCATTCCATTTATTTGATTTGGTGATGTATGGTTTATTTTTTCTTCCTTGTTTTTTCCCTTACTTTCATCGCTGCCAGACAGTTAACAACCTCTTCTGATCCAACATCTTCTGATCCTCTGAGATGCTTTTTTTCTGGTGTTTTGTTCTTTTCTTTTCTTTTCTTTTTCTTTTTTTTTTTTGAGTGCAATGTGCACTTACTTTTTTATTGTTTTGGGGGAAAAACCTCCAAAGTTTCTTAGCAGATTTTTCTTTTTAAGGAGTTAAATGAACTTTTATACATATATATGTAAATATGGCCAATTGCCACGAGAAGCTTTTGCAGTCATCAGTTGGTTGAAGGGTTCAGTATCCCTTTTAACTGCTTTCATTAAGGAGGTGATTAGGGCATGCCTGTGAAAGGAAGCTCTCTATTAAAGACTCATGTATTTGTTACTTATCAGGATGCTTAGGAGGGAATAGACTATATTGTCCTTTCAATTCCCTGCACTAGCAGGGAAAAAGACCTTTAGAGAAGAGAGGGCAAGTAGTGGGGTTAAAAGGGATGTGATGAGAAGATGATTTTCTCCTTGCTCTCCCGTCACAGAAGAGGATCGCTCCCTTCACTGAGCCTTCTCAGGCAGGAAAATTTCACAGAGAGCTTTAGGGCACAGATTGATGAATGAAACCTGCTGTAGCTCTCTGTAATTGTGTAGTGCAGGAGATCAGCTGTGAGGAAATGCTCATAGACTCCAAACTGAGGAATATTCTTGACATATTGAAGGGAAGGTAGAAATAAAAGAGATTTACCCCCAAGGGAATTGTCACTCAGCAATTTCTGATGTGTGCCACCATTAACTCATTACAGAGGTGTTTTGGGTGCAGATGGAATATTTTATTTCTTCCACCCTCTTTTCTTTTGATGTCCTCTAAAAAGGATGTCTTCCTCCTATGTTTAAACCATTCAAGGCTGTGGGAACTGTATAAAAAATATACTGTTTTAACAAAGTTGTAACCACTGGAGTTTTGAGTTGTCACTTTGCTGTATTTCACACCCATATGGAACTTTTCAGGGCCAGACAGTAGGAAAAAGTGTCAAATATTCTTGTTTCAAAGATCTAGTCCTCCATTGCTTGAACGACTGAACAGTTGCTGTTTGTTGTTAATAGTTTGAACTGCTATGGTGAAACAAATCTGACTTCACTGAGTGAAAATAGTATTTATGGCAGTAATAATTTTTAAAAATCTGCAGTTTGGTTCTTAAGTTAACTTTGCTCTGGATAAATCTGAAATATTGTTCTGCAGTAAAATCAACTCAAGAAGCAGGAAGGAGCTCTGGCCGTAAGGCTCTGCATGCAAGCTGCATCGTGTAAGGTACTGCATCAGAAATATTTTAAAACTGTTCATGAAATAAAGATGATGGAACTCTCCATTACAATCTTGCATCAGAAAAACACCTCATACTTGCAGGGAAGACTTGAAGTCTCAGTACTTGCCCACACTTTTCTGGCCTTTGAGAATTTCTTGGGCTTCCAGGGGGAGACCATGAATTTCAGAAGAGTGCCTTACAGGTTAAAGCATACCCTATTTTCTGCTGAGGACTAGAAACCATAGAAGAATGCCCTTTCAGCATTATTCAGGGCTGTCACATATACTAGTCTATTATAAAACCTGGATTACCCCATACTGCCAAAGGAAATTTTGGAATGTGGAAGTGTGGAGACCAACATTTGGGGAGAGAAAGTATTTTTCAACATTTGAAGTGATTTACCCACCATCCCTTTGCCACATCCGCTATACAAGCCCCTGATCTACTGTTTGTTTGCTTTAGAAATGAGATAAGACTGGTTCAAGGCAAGTGATAGTTAAAGCAGTGACCCTGTATCTGTACCATCGGAAGCACCTGGAAATCCCAGTGATTTGACCTGAATTCTTCTGCTGACCTTTCAACTGATAGATTAAGAATTTGATGATCTTCTCAACCTCTCTCCTTTGGAGTTTCTCCATTGTTTTGCTGTTCCATGTGGGAATGAAGATCCCAAGAAGATAAAGGAGCTGCTTGCTGCTCCGTCTGTACTGGTGCCTTATCAGCTTTTTCATTCTTTTCTGGTATTTTTGTTTGGCAAATGAATAAATGATCATCCAGTCTTTTGGCAACAAAAGCTTAAGCTCTTACAACACATCCTGCCTAGTAGTAAAAGGCCTGTTATTTGAAGGGCACTTTTCAAAACAGTCAGTACTTTACTAGCAATGTGTTTGCCTTAATGACTGCACTGTGCCAGTCAGAGGAAACAGCATAAGCTGATACCTAGTGATGTAGGCTAACATAGGGAAATTAGCAGTGTTACAAGTCAGTTAGTGAATGTACTTCACATCCAAGAGGTTTATTTTATTGAGTGAAAAGCATTAGGATTCAGAATGGTTTAATTTTGGTTTTCTTCTGAAATATCCCCCCCAAATACGTTTTCATTCATAAGCCCTTATACCACTTCTATGCTTGTGATCGTTTATGCTGCATAGGTTGCATTCAGGTCTGGTTTGACCTGGTGGACTGGCACCAAAGATATTTTTTCACAAAGACTTCATTGCCATTGCTGTATGATGTTTGAAGTCAGTGTTCTTACGATGTATGTACATCAGCTGCTGGCATTTAGGTATGACGTAGATTTCTTTTTAAAAATTTCAGGAGGTTTTTCTTTTCTCAAGGTGGACTACAGTAAAGACTGAGGGTATTGAAAACGTAGAGGTATGGGATGAAAACTTGGCTCTGAGTATCCAGCAATAGGTGGCACAATGGAAGTTGCTGGGTCTTGAGCCTGTGTGGTCCTGATTTGAGTAACTTGCTGGATCCTGACTGCAGGCTGAGTGATAAGGATTTAAAAAATATTTCCATGCTCCCTTTGAAAAGAATCCAACCTATGTTGCTTTTAAAATCTGATCAAAACCTGTCTGTTTCTGTTGAGGTCTGTTCCTGAAGAACTCGAGTGTGGTATACTGAAAAAGTAAAGGTGTTAAACAACAACGAGGAAGCATTAGAATGGCAACAGAACAACAACAACAAAATAAATCCTTCTAGCAATGATACTAGTGAAAGACTGGAATACATTGCTTGGGGAGGATATGGGTTCTTCTTTGCTAGTCTTGCAGAACAGGATGGACAAGCATCTGTCAAGAATGACCTATACATACTGTTCTGCCTTGCGGCAAGGTATGGACTGCCCTCCTCCTCCCCCCTTATTTTTAATGGTTCCATACACACAGAGGCTGTTTGAAGTTTGTCTTGGATCTTGCTTGGGATCTATGTAAGTTTATCTTGTCCTTTTTTTTCTGAAGGTTCCTGCTTCCCTGAGGGATTATCAGTGCACCCTACAATTTTGTCTCCAGCTGAATATCTGGATAAGGATCAAACCTCTTCTCTAAGCAGCAACTGTTCACTGTTAGCAGTGTCACCAGTTTTTTATGGCTCCTGTTTGAACAGCTCTACCAGTGGCTGTTTCAGGGAAAAACAAACATGCTGCCTATCTTTAAAAGAGGGACAGGAGAGAACATGGGGAGTTAATGCTCAGTCAACCTAAATTTGATCTTCAGAAGGATATTTGACCAAGCTGTTAATCAGCATGAAAGTACCTAGGGGATAACAAGAGACAAGCTGGAACAAATCCAAATTTTTCTTGAGTGACTCATGTTGGATATCTCTGTGTTGTTGTTTGTTTTGGTTTTTTTTCCAATATATAGCAGATAGTGGGGGAGCAGTAGCTCATGACGTTTATTGCATACAGGGCATGATAACAGCATTGAGTTGTCATAATTACAGTATTAAAACCTAGACTGGATTGAATTGCCACAGGTGAGTGCAAAGTCTGGATGGACACACACTATGTGCTAGAGGCTGGACTGTGGCTGGACTTGTCACATGTGTGAAAAACATGCATTGTGCAGGTAAATGTGTAAATGGGGCAGAAAATGCAAACCCAGTTGCCCCCTGCCAGAACTGCCACCAGAAAATTTTACAATAGGATAAAAAATTGCAGAAATATTTGTCACTAGTTTTCTGTCAAATTGGAGAGACATAACATGTACAGTAATACAAGGGTCTGTCTTGTGGTTGGTACTATTCAATTTTCCCATTACTGGCTTGTCAGATAGAACAGAGAGTACACATATTAATTGTGAGAAGGGTTGCTAGCACTTCAAGGACAGGACCAGAGTACAAAATGATTTTGATAAATTGGAGAAATGGTCTGGAATCAATATGAAATTCAATAAAGTCAAGTGCACAGTATTACAGTGAAGAAGAAAATATCAAACACATATAGGAAAATTATATGAACTGACTAGATGCAAGTACTGCAACATCATGGTGATACAGTGGTAAGGCTTCATATTGGAAAGGGGATCCAGTTTTAGGCACACAGTGTTTTGAAAAAGGGTGGAAAAATCAAAATGTTAGTAGAAAATTTGACCTTATAGAGTGTGAAGTGGACAGAGATTGTTTAGCCTGGGAAAGAAATATATGGAGAGAGGAATAATAACAGCTTCAAACATGTGAATAATTGTTGTAAAGAGGACTTTGCCAAATTGTTTCTACATACATACCCAAGATTTACACTTCAGCACTGCAGATGTATGTTCATCATCAGCTGTGAAAACAGCTATAACATGATCCGTAACGAACCTGTGAAGTTCCAGTAGTGGGATATTTGTCTGAACAGATGAAACCACTGTCCAACACACATGGGCTTGGTATACTTCAGCCTGCCTCAGATCTGAATGGACTGGGTTATCTGTTGAGGTCCCTCCAAGCCATGTGTTCCTAGGAATGGTGGCTGAGAGCTGCAATGTAGGAACTGACTGGTGAATTGAGTAACCCCTAGGTGATGGACTGAGGAAACAAGTCAAATCCTGAAATAGGTCAAATGGTTTATTGAGGTTTCTCCCAGCCCTCAGCTTCTGGGATTAAGCACTCTGTGGATGTCTCTGAATACTGTGTTAGATGTACAGCAACATTTTCTGTCTGACAGTGGACTTCGTTATGGTCAAGGCTGGACTTGCCTTTAAGAGAGCTGTTGTGCTAGAACAGGCAGCAATATGCACCTTGCAAATTCTGTCATGCAGAAATGAAGAGGTTTCTCCTCTTTCCCTAAATCCCGTGCATACAAACCAACAATTTCCATAACACAGACAATCATCCAGTCTGTTATCTTGGCAGACACCAATGCCTTTCTACTTTGGGGGAAGGAAATCTATCCCATAATACACCTGTGCAATATATGGCAATGGTGATTTTGTTGCTAACCCCCGCAGCAATCAGTTTATGCCCTCAAGCATGAGATTTGATTATCCTTGTCATTATCTAAGCTACAAATGTTATTAGCAGCCATAAAATTGTCCATTAAAGTGAGAGGAATTACTTGCCTGCACCAGGGGGAGAACAGATAATTTACCACACAGATTTAAGCCCAAACGTGTGGTTTTTTTTCAGAAGAACCCTCTAAGCCTTTGTACAGTCTCCATTTTTGCATTTCAAGACCTGCTTCCCCCTTCACAGCCTTCAAGTCTGGGTCTTTTACCGTAACAGTGAGATAGATACATACTGTTGAAATAACCTCAGATATCTTAACCCTGTACTTCTTCATGTTCCGTACCTTGAATAAATGCTTCCCTAATTCTGGGATTGTAGACGCCCAATCTTTGGTTGGCTTCCATATTTTCTAGGCATCAGTGTTGGTCTGAACTTCATTTACATGAAAGCAATTCTGGATGCCTTGGGCTGACTTGGCACCATGGAATGACTGTGCATCACTGGTTGAATAAAGGATCAGTTGATTTGCTCCTAGCAGGGCCATTTTTATAGGTTTGCTTGATAGTGGAATCCTAGGTTTTTATGAGAGGAAAAAGTGATGTATCACAGGGGCCAAGAAAAGATGCTGTGTCTGAGTGGGTGAGATCCAGGGTAGTGTCTGAAAAATTTCTTTGTCTTCCCTGGGACTGGCTGATTCATCCTCTTCCCACCATCCTGTTAATTCCTGTTCATATATCAGTTCACCGTAAAGCTGCCTTTTTCCCCATGTGATATTGTGTTCCCACCCCCTTCCAACAACAGGGAGTGGGAGAGAACACCTCCAGCTTTCCCAACAGACAAAAATGGTGGATCCTGACAGACTGGAACAGATTCTGATCACAGTTGTTCTCTGTAAATCCTGTGAAATTCAGTTGTTTTGGTGTATTTGTTGACTTTAAACTGAGATGAATGTGCGCAGAATCTAGTCTGGAGAGCCTGTATTTTGAAGGAAGTATCCCCTCCTACTCACCCAACAAATTTACACGCACACAGAGTGTAGCATCGATATTAGCTCCTGTAGCAAATGGAAAATGTGTCAGTAGCCTGAAAGGAACAGAAACTGTTCTCAAACAGGGCTTAAAAAAGTAAACAAACATCATATAATGAACAAAATCAATGCAGTTCCGTATTAGCCATTACAGATATCTCTGTCTTTGTCTGCATCCTACTGTGCACGTTTCAGTGCTGTGGAAAATGTAGAACCCAGGGGACCTAATTTCAGAACTTGGAGATGGTGTGTTAAATGCAAGGCCTGGGGTAGAAGACCTGGTAGAGATTTGTGATAAATAACAAAAGAGGTTTTCCCCTTGAACCTGCCCAAAGAGCATAAACTGAATGAAAGAAATGTAAATATGTATCCAAAATGGATATATATTCATGGGTGTTACAACATTATTAGAAACAACTCCTCAAAAGCTCTTTTTTCCTGAGTCATCCCGACCGACTTAACAAATGACTTTGCGAGAACTAACATTGGGTTCAGGACATCCAAGAGCCTTTCAGCTTTCTGCATTCTAAAATCTTTGTATTCCTCAGCCACTCTTTTGCTTGGAGGGAATCCGAGACAGAGGAACGTCCTTATGCTTTCCAGCCTTCGCCTCATGGCCTTCCATTACTCTTCATGTCTTCCAACACAATCAATAATATTCAAGCTATTCTTTTGGGCTTCTCTATTGAATTTCTTCAAGCCAGGCTGCTCTTGGCTGCAGAAGACATTCCCTCTTCTCGCTTTCCTTCGAAAACTTGATGTCCCTACTTATCCAGGAAGCAAGAGTCAGGGCTGCAGACTAAGCAGGTGGTTGATGCTCTTCCTAACCAGAAGATGACATTATCACGGGCCTCAGTGGAACTTGTGTTAGGTTTAATAGGAGAAAATGCTCCTGTGACCCAGGACCGTTCTTTGACTGTTTGCCTAGTACACTTAATATTGGGGGAACATCCTGTGTCTTTTGGATGGTGACTTTTGCTTCCATTCACAGTGCAGAGCTCTTTGCCAAGGAGAGGCTGGCAAGTTTTCTTGCCCAGCACATTGGTAGTGACTTTGAAGAAGAGGATGGAAAGATCTGTTAGGACAAAATGGACCATTGCTTGGAATCCTACATTCAGGTGATTTCCTGAAAGTGAAATATTTGGGTTTAGTGGTCTTTGGTCTTCTAGTGTTTTAATTCCATATATCAAAAAAGTTGTGCATGCTCACTGAGTCTGCTTGAGAGCCACAAGAGCTGTGCCTCGGTGTTTGCTTTTCTAATAGAAAGGTGGTAGAATGTGTCACTGAATTGTAGATTGATGGATAGATAGATGGATAGATCATTTATTTTCTTTTGTATGTAACCTGTTAATATGATGTGTACCAACCCTTTTACAAGTGTCCCTCTGGGAAGCCCTCTGGGAGGTCCACAGCCTTTCATCTTGAAGGAGAGACAGAAGGCTCTTGTCTCTCCTCTGCCTTCTACTTCACCTCCCAGCTGCAGTGCTTGATGTTGATCTCGCTGCTCAGAGTGCCTGCAGTGGGCACAAGACCCAGGGGCCTGGGTTTCTTGTCTCTTTAATGACAATCTGTGAGCTTGTGTTCAGAGAGAGGCAGAGAGATCAAAGGCTGTGCAAGTGCACCGTGCTTGATTTTGCTTACACCAATACAAATCGATTGACTTCACCGAGTTATGAGGGATTTACAGCTAGGGGAGAACATATTCTGACCTAATGGCTCCAAAAGAGGCTTTTCTTGGATGAGCAATGTAATTAGAGCACTGTAACAGACAAATTTTGTGACTCATCTGTGGGTCTGCAGTCTTTTCTTTGCTTCTAGTAGGGTGTTCGCTAGTGTCACCACACTTTCATTTCACCCGTGGGCTGATCTAATGAAGGACCAACCTTTGATAGAACAGAGATCTCTGTTCAGCTGCAAAGCATCCTCCAATCTTCGTCACTGTGAAAACTTCAAGCTCAGGACCAGACACTGGGGTAGTGGAAAATTTTCACTTTCTTCCTTTGTTTTACTAAAGCAGAGGATTAAAATGAGTAGAAGAAATGAGGCAAGGGCCAGGAAGAATGGGCTGATGGCTGAGTCCACTTACCAATCTCAAATATGTGTTCTACTAAGGGGAAAAATGAGGGAGCACATGTGCCAACACCAGTTTGCGCCATATATCCAGCTGAAAAACAGTATAGGTATTTTGAAATAAGTAAAGCTCCTTCTTAGAGCTGGTTGGAGGTCTGGGGATGAAAAATTTTTTTAGAAGGTACCAATTCATGAGACTGTAAGGCATCCATTTGGGAAACTTTGTTGAGAACTTTACCTAAGTTTGGGGAAGAGGAGGTCATAATGGTCAGTATAAGAAGGGCTAAGCATATGTTCAGGATGACTGGAGGTGAGGACAATCACAAAGCTTGCATCTTCCAGGTGTCTGGAGGCTACACTGAACACAAGGACCTGGCAGAGAAGTGACAGCACTCAGGAGGACATGGAGGGGATGCTGCTTTGGCTGCTGCTTCTCCTTTGGTCCCAGTGCAACAGGAATTAGATCCAGGGGCCAGCTGTTGCAGTTTGGCTGGTGGCCTTGACCATGACAACAACGGTAGCGGGGTTGTGTCTGGGCAGAAGCCTTACTCTGCTGCATATATAGTCCCACCTCTTTCTCATCCACCTCTCATTTCAGCTGAGCTTGAGCTGTGAGACCTCTTCAGCACCAGGGCTGCTGCAGCAGCAGGCAGCTGTGGCCTTGATAAAAAAGACTAGGGGCCATTGATACAGGGGACTTAATGGAGGTGCCTGTCTTATATGCAACCTTGTCCTTCGTGTCTGTATGCTCTCTTCTGAAGACTACAAGGTGCCAGAGGCATCTGCTCCAAAATCACAAACTACTGCAGCTGTACCTATGCTAGATTTAGCCCTCCTGAGTGGGTTGCTGCTGGTGTGGTGCTCAGAACAGATTGTAAGACCCACCTGGGAAGAAGGTGAGCCGCTATGTGCTCAATCGTGTGCTTCACCACTTGGCAGTGACAAGAGCACAGATATATGTGCAATTGGATTTGATGCTGGTTTTCTTCTGATTTGCCACTCATTGAAACTTAGAGCCAGTCATGATGATTGGGCCTGTCCTTGGATTCAAGCCCTGCTGCGCTGGGCTCTGTACCAGCACGAAATTCAGAGTAATTTCAAAAAAGTGTCTAGAAGACCACAGAACTAAATCTCCCTTTTAAAAAGTAGCTTTTGCACTTAGGAGACTGGTTTCCAAGCCAAATAAGCTCATACCTGCCAAATATGGGTTTAGAAAACAGGTTGGTTGGACTGTGAAGTCATTGAAGAACATGAGAAAAATATGCCTTTCAGGACAGTTTATAAAAAAGGTAGGCAGGTGCCTGCTAACTCTGAATCCCTTGGTAATCCACTTCTTCCACTACATGCCACACAAACATCCCTTGGAAGATCTTCCTCTCCTGTTACTCCTGAGGCAGTAAGTCACCATGTTCATTATTAATGAAAGCTCCAGCCTGCTTGTACACAGACAATAAAACTCCTCTTTCTGCCTGCTGAATCATGAGGTGCCAACTCACCTTGATTTTCACAGGAGCTTGATGAATAGCTGTAAAACACAGGAGTAAGTCTCTTCCTTAGAAAAAAATATGTTGCTTTAAAACAAGACATAAACAAGTGCAACAAGTAATAGGATAGAAGGAGAGGAAATGAAAATACTAACGGTTATAATCTACTGATTGCTCTCAGTTGCCGCCATAACTGTCAGCTGAAGAATTTATTCCAAGAAAGATACTGGCCTTGTGGGCTAGTTCAGGGACATATTTTGTATCCAAGATGCTGTGAGAAACAATGCCTGGAGATATTTTTTGAAGAAGCCAAAAAGTGATATTCACAGCTGGCACAAATGGCATTGCAGATGGAGAAGTGGGTGATGAGAAAAGGGATCTGGGAAAGATGGAGCAGGTCTGTGTGGTCATAAAAAGCTTGAAGTTGTGGGAAAAGGAGAAGCCTGTAGTGAAAGAAGAGTGAAGTTCTTGAGGTATTGTGCTGTTCAGAATAGAAATGTTGAACTTGGTTTCCTTTAATATTTGTTTCAAGGTAGGTGAGGGTATCCCACCTGAATGGGGTAGCCTGAAGATATGGAACCTCACAGTTTATGCAAGTGCTATTTGAACAGTTACAATTAGACCTTTCCTTGGGGTGCTGGTGGTAACTGCACTTGGCTGGAGGCTTCCTTGCATGATTGTAGGGATCTGGATGCAGGAAGCACTGTCCTTTCTGAAAGAGTCTGAAGCAACGTATTTTATTTTTTAAGCCTCCAGAGATAAGCACTACCATATGTCCCCAAGCTATTTGCACTGCACAGCTCTCTGTAATATGGTCTAATACAACATAAGGAGTTCACACAGCTCACAAAGCTGCAGTACAGGCAGGGTTGAAGCAATCCAGCCCAGTATTGCCCAAACCTACAGGTTTTGAGTGATCTCTGCACTGGGTTTTGCATCCTAGCATCAACCTCTTTAGTAGCACAGCTCTTTTAAATGGTCACCAATGCTTTGGCAAACTTTGTGGTTAAAACTCTGATGAGAGAGTAATAAAATTCTTTGTAATATTCTGATTTGTGGAGGTATTTGGCTGTGGAAACAGTTATACCTCAGCAGGATTAGACAATGTCCAAGTAGAAATGCTAGACCTATGTCATTAAAGCCAGGGCATTGATCAGTAATCTGCAGTCCTAATTTTCCAAGCTCAGATATTTCTTAATGACTTCAGCTGGATTTGTGGATGCCTTCCAGCTGTGGGTGTCTTGAAACAGACCTCAGAGGAGGGAAGGGGCTACTGCAGTATGTGGCAGACACGCTGATGCTTCTGTTTTCAGTCTGGGGCAGGGCCACGTAAACCTTCCTGGGGCTGTTCTCTAGGTTAAACCATGCTCAGCGAGTACGAAATATTGTCACTATTTCTTGTGTGAGAGAAGAGGGCTGAATCACCTTGGGGAAGAAGGAACCGGCCAAATCCACTCTCCTGGCCGCACCACCCTGGAGAAGAATTTTGATTGTGAGCAGCATAACTCCAGGCTGCCGTGATGTTCAGCTGCTGTCATTGCAATGCTGAGGCAGACGTGCTGATTCCTCTCTAGATTGTGTATTTTGAGCACGTTTCAGTAGTGCTCTGAGTTAACATTTTTTTCCCTCTTCCTCTACAGTGCCAGTCATTGCCTTTTCTTCATTTCAGTGATTAATTGCTCTAAATACTCCTGCTCCTGGACTGCAGGAGTACAATTTCTGAGCTGTATTTCATCTGAACTTGCTATGCAAGTACAAGCGAACTTGGGGGAGTGCACACACCCACGTATTGCTAGGTAGAGATGGTTGCCAAAAGGGCACCAAGTAAAAGAACAGTTAGTTCTTAAACAAGGGTATAATCTAATAAGCAGGAAAAAAAAAAAAGAAAATTACATACTGGAATCTTCAGTGCCTTCCCCCTCCCCCAGTTTCAAAATTTATAGCTAGTACAACCCCTGACTAGAGCAGCTATTTAAATATATATAGGCATCTGTGCTACTAAGAAAAGGAAGTGTGTCTGTTTGGGGAGCTGTGTGGAATGAGTTGGTGGATCTTAGTCCAACTTCTAGCCGACAGGTTTTCACATCACTCAGAGTCACCCCCTCGCCCAGCCCCCCTCCAGGTCTCGTGCCAAGCTCTTCATCTTTTCCTCCTATGATCCCACCTGCCTTAGCATCTTCTGCAGAGATGGAGCGTTCCTCATTGTTGATTGTGTGCCTTCTAGGCTGCACTGTTAGCCCTGCATGTGGAGTGGAGGGTTGGCTGTGTTCTTGATATCTGCCCCAGTGAAGCTGATCCTTTGCACCTCACTCCCTGCGATCCCCATGTGTTAGACACTTCCAGCCATCCACATGACTGGTTTTGCCTGGCATGTGGCATCATCTTTTAATCATGCTGAAAAGAGGCCAACTAGAGGGCACAGTGGTGTCCTGTGGTAGGACTGTGGCGTGTCAGCTGTCATAGGGTGGACATGCTGGTGTTCACCTCTCCTGGGTCTGGTCTGACAAATGTATCAGGAGCTTGGAAGTTGTCTGGGATGTTGTAGCACAGCATTTCTTCACGGTTTCTATACCTGGCTCTGTTTTGTTACAGGCAAAAAGCTTCAGGACTTGCAACAGGTTTAGCAGATCAAAATTAGTGCTTAATTTGTTACGAGACTTTACAATTTCTTCTTCAGCTTCTAGGTGGAAAATCCATGGCTTACTGCTGGCCTGCCTTACCTCTCTTAGGACATCCATTGCCAGGACCCTCAATCTGGTCTTGTTTATGCTCTGCCTTCCAAACCTCACTGTGAGAGTTATTTCTTACCAAGCTGTCGCTCTGCCTGGGTGTATTTAGCTGTTTAGAGATCCTCTTGTGCCCCTTGAAAAGCACAACAGCCCTTTCTGAGGGAAGCAGCACTCTTCAGGCTGAGTGCTTACACCTTGACTCAAAAACTTAAAAGGAAATGTTAATTGCTTTAGTGGTGTTATTGTTGAAAAAGGCGCACTGGGCCGACTAGCTTGAAAAGATGAGTCCTGGTGCTGATAAGGGAGAGAACAATCTATTCGAGTCTGTGAAAAGTCTGTAGTGCCCAGGGCAAATTCAAAAGTGGAGTGGAAATATCTCAGTGATTGGCTTTCTTGTTGCTTTTGTCTGGAGATGGCAGAGCTGACTGGCATCTCAGGGCTATGTTGTCTTCCGCAGTGATTTGTCACAGGCTCTGGGCTGCTTTGGTGTGCTGCTGCCTGTGCTGCTTTTCCCCATTATGGCAAGTGGCCAGCTGCAATGGAAAGGCAAATGGAAGAGGGAAAAGGGACTCTTTAGGGAATACATTTGTTACAGGAGTTATTAAGGACATGGGCAAGGTGCATGCTTGCTTCTCTCCTAGATTTGTAGATGCTGTGGGTGGAACTGCACAATCAGAGAATCAATATTCCTTCAGTCATGGGGGTTGAATAGGTCTGGAACAGGTGGCACAACACTCTGAGAGCCTGGGTCCAGAGCAGAGACATACAACCCCAGGAACAGGAGGATGTCCCAGCAAGTTCCCTTTCCCAGCTCCCATCTGCCGTAAAGCCAAATCAACACATCCTCGTGTTTGGTGGTTTGAGATGCAGGCATTGTGTCTCTATGTCTCAGGCTGGCTCTCTTTGGTGCTCAAATAACCTAACCTATACTTTTCTGCTGCCTCTGCTGTTTTGTTTAATTTTTTTTCCTAGAATTTTTGAGCTCTTCCAGTCACAACAGTTGCAGTTTGACATGTATGCAGAACCACCACGCTTTTATCAGCTCAACACCTAACACATATTTGGGCATCTCCAGGATCATAAACAGAGTTTACTTGGAACAAGAGCAGATAGGGGATGAGCACTTTCTACCTATGCTGTTAAAAATGAGCCACTCTATAGAAAAGGATATAGCAAGAGAAAGTAGAAGGGAGGGAGCATATGATGCTGTACCGTGGTGATCAGATGAGAAGGAAGTTTTTGATCCCGTGTTTTGTTCTCTGAACCAATTCTGGAATTTTTAATTTGAATAAAATTCTTTAAAAGTCATGACACCAACCCTCTGAAGCCCCTGAGACAAGGTTTTTTACTTTACTCTGTGAACCTGACACAAAAAATACTCATTGCAATAGCTCTGTTCTGGGTGCCCAAGGACCGTACTGCTTCTATCCTTAATCTGACTGTGTCTCAGTTTCATAGAAGTGAAATAGGCATAGCAGTGTCTCCCTCTTCCCCTGCCTGTGCAGTCTGCCTTGAGAAAGAACCCTTCTCTTGTCTTTTCCTTCACTTTTGGAGTACATAATATATAGATGCTTGGCTGGGGATTTAAAAGCCCAACTCAAATCCAGTGAACTAATGTGTTATTCCAATATCTGCATGCATCTGTTATTGTTCTCCAAATTCCTGGATTTTTTTTTCTTTTACAAATTCATGCTCATTCTCCCCAAAGAGGTTTTAATGGGTGGAGAGAATTAAGGTAGACAGCCTGTAAAAATCCAGACACTTAAGAAAGAGCAGCAACCTAAATTATCATCTCAAGTTATTGCTGCACTGTGTTAACTGCTTACACTACAAAGTGCTATGAGCTGTGAGGAAGCAGCTGGTCTGTAAGAGTGGAGCTGATTGGTATCAGGTAGAATCAGGAATGCCCCATTATGTGCTATGTGGTACTGGTGGTCTTCTGCATGAGAGCATGGTGGAAGCTCTGTTGTGTCAGAGAAATATTTATTGTCTCATGTGGCCACAAATTGGCTATAAATGGCATTTATTTAATTGTCTCTCCAACTCATACTACACAATAATCAAAAACATAGCTTGTATTCAGTTATTCTTAATGCTGGCTTTTGGGTCAGAAATAAAACAGCATGAAAATCGTGCTGCTTAACAGGGGAAAAGAAAGAACGTGCCATTTGAAGAGGAGGAAATAGACTGGTCTGAGCCAACCTTGGGGAAAAAGTAGCCTTATGCTCTGCAGACTTCTAGGCTGTTTTTGTCTTGCTGTAGCATTCACTGATAGACTCAATCCCTCTGCGTTACTCTCATTTTTTTTTTTTAACTATAACTTCTGCTAATCCACCCTCTCACCCCTCCCCATCTTTTAGATCCTTAGCCCATGTTGTTTCTTGTTCCTGAAATTTCTACCCAGGCTCTAATGCTGAAGGGTTATACAGCACACACGAAGACTTATGTATCAGAACTGTTGCTGGTAGGTGAGCAGTGGTGGCTATTATTGTCAGTTAATACTTGCTTGAACTATTTAATAGCCTCCAAAACTGGGCACTATCCTGAGACTTTCATAACATTCCCAGAAAAACCTGGGCTTCAGGTTTCACAGTCAACTGGGAGTATTTACTCTTAGGACAGGAGAAAGTTTTTCCTGCCCTGTGACTTCTTATTCCTCAGTTATAAAGACAGTAATAGGGCTAGGGCATAATGTGGCTACTTGGGTTTAACACCACAGTTGTGAGGGTCTTTGTGTGAGTTTTCCCTCGTTTTCATATTGGTCTCTTTTTCTGGGATAGTCCTTCTTTGTACTTGTCATTGTTCCAAAGAGAACAAGCCTTCAAGGAGTGGAGTGAATGGGCTGGTCGGGTAGTGAAGAACTTGGGTGAGATCCATGTTATCACTCTGCTAATGGCTCAGTAAGATGCAAAGAGATGAATAAGTCCAAGCGATAGGGAAGGAAATAGTATTATTGGAAACTTCATGATGGGGTGTCAGGATTCAAGCCCTTCATGAATGGAATTGTGTCACTCACTCTAATGGTGATGCTTCTCAGCTTTAAGTTTCATCCTGCTCCTAAGAAATCTTTATGCCAAAAGTGATGTGCTTCTAAGCAGAGGGGCAAGGGCTGAATTGACAGCGTAAATAAAAAATACTGTGAAATGACTGTATATTCAGTCTCTGCCCTCGTTGCTGCAAGGGAATCCAGCTGGGTCTCCTATGTGTCACCCCAGAGAAGCAGCAACTCTCTCCAGCACTGAGGTGAAGCACAATTCCAGTGCAGTCAATTCTGTTCCGAAGGTGAATGAAGCCTCCTTAATATGTCCCAGAAGTGCACCCTGAGTTCTGCATTCTTTGGTAGAATCTAAGCAGGCAGAGAGGAAGAGAGAGAGTGAATGTCTAATTCCACTCAACTGATGGGAACAGGTCTGTCCGCAGAAACTTGGTTTAGATATATGTGTAGACGGGAGAGTGACTGCTCTCCATACTCTGGAAGAGTTGCTGTTGCTGGGTAGCCCCAGAAGGTAATCTAAATATCTGTCACATTATTACATCTGCTAAAGAAAGTTAGCTTTTATGGCTACTTATAAGCCAGACTTATAGGCTCTGAAAAGAGCCTAAGAACTCTGTAACTGTGCTTTAAAAGCTGTGGACACAGTCACAGGGGTCTTGGACACTGGAGGAGGAACTTGGCAGGTGGGACCTGACAGGCAGATGAGGGCTCCCCAGAACATACTCTGGGCTGTTGAAGTAGGAACTTCATTACAAAAAACTTCAGGGAGCCAAGCATTGTGTTTCAGCCAGTGTGAAGTCATCTAATATATTTTCCAATATTCTGTGAGCAGGAATAATGTAACTGTAGTGCTTTTTCTTTTATCCCTAACATTCATCACAAAGACGAAAGCAATGATGTTGTGACTCAGCCAACCTGAGTGAGCCTGACAGTTCATCTCTCTGATGGGTTGGGACTGGGGTATGACATGGAGTCATTTGCTCTTAGTTGGCTTTCAAGCAGTAAGGACTCCAGAAATGTCCCTGGTGAGGTAGGGATGAGGGCACTTAGCAAAAGCTGGTTCTTACCTAACTGACAAAAAAAAAGCTGTGAGAAGCTCTTTATTCCTGGTAGAAATGTAACACCAACACAAAGAAAATAGAGTGGCAAAAATGCCTCATTCCAAAGTGTGTTTATCCATGGCAAAGTGCTTCTATAAAAGGCATCTTGGGACTCCATGTTTATTCCCCTCAATGACTTCTAGCTGGATTTGCTTGATTCTCAAGTCAACAGTGGTGATTCCTTTTTATTTTTTTTTTTTCCTAGGGCCAACCATATAAACTTTGCTGGGTTCTGGAAATGAAAAAGTGCTTTCTCCTTCATGACTGTCCCTCCAATAATATCCTATGATCAGTATATGGAAAACATCTTTCCTGGTGATACATGAACCATCTTAGATACGGATTCATTCCCCACCACAGAGACATTATTGTGCTAAGAATAGTAAAAACCAGTCCCTCTACACAAAATCAGAGAAACTAATTTGGGGACATGGAACCTTGAGAAAGAAGGGACTGGTTTTTACTTCAGCGTGGTGATAACTGTGGCCTTACTGGTTTTCTTCTTGATTCCCACACTCTGGTGAAAAGATGATACATCTGTGCCTGTTTTGTGATGAAGAAAGAAAACACCTATATGTATCCCTCTTTTTGGAGAGTGCTATGGAATTCTGACTTGTACATTTTAGAATCTGTAGGTTGGGATGTGCTGTATCCTGAAGGCAGCAGCTCAGAGAGTGATTCTCAAAGATGAGCATGCAAAGGTGGCATTAGATTTCCATTTGTAGCTCTGAGATTCTGGGTGGATGTTTGGTTCTTCAAAAGTGTCCTGAGGAGGGGAAGGAGAACAATTTCTGTGAGTTGTTTCTGATGCAATTCTAAATCCATTTTTGCTTCTGAGGTCACTTGCTCATGATTTTGCTACCAGTTTTGGTTCAAACAAGCTCCTTACATAGAACCACAGAATGGCTTAGGATGGAAGGGACCTCTGTTGATCATCAGTTCAAGCCTCTCCTCAAAGCAGTCCTGAGTTAGGTTGGAGTCTTGTCCAGTTGTGTTTTGATCATCCCCAAGTGAGATTTTTAACCCACTGGAGATGGCACAGGTTCTCTGCCCTTGTCTGGTATTTCTTGTAAAGGTTCTGATCCTAATGCTGACTTTGAGTTTCTCTCTCTGCAGTTTGTGACCACAGACTCCCATTTGGCAGTAGACCTCTGGGTACACAGCTTTCCCTTCTCTCGCCCTGCCTCTCATGCTCTCACCAATGTAACCCAGTGTGGCTGACCTTTATTTCTGCCAGGGCATGCTGCTGGCTCCTCTTCAACCTGTTGTCCACTGGGCCCCAGATCTTTTCCTACAAAGCTGCTTCCTGACCATCCATGCCCCTAATGACTGTTTCCATCCCTTTCCCTTCCAGAAGGTCACAGGGGCAAGTGTAAGGGACCGTGAATCCATCTGGATTAATATTAGAAAAAAAGGAATGAAAAACCTTCAGTGAGGGATCTGTCACAGATGCTTCCTTTTGTAGCTGGAGTGATGTTTTTTTCCTCCCTTACTGTAGAGCTGCTAAAAAATTGCACAGTATCAGTTGTAACAGCAGTGTTACAATTTGCAAACATGCTATGTTAAGCAGTTAGTGTGAAGCTGCACGCCCGAGCCTGAAGGTTCCTCCAGTGATTCCAGCTGAATCCTCGCAGAAGTCAGTTCTTAAGAGACTACGTTTTCATTAATTTAAATCTTCGCTTTTTCCTGGAAAGATGACTTTCCTCGACAGACTGTTCCACTGATACATAGACCCAATACTGGGAGGGAGCTCCTGGTTTTCAGCTGGCTTTTTGTGTTTCAGAAATTCCATCAGCACTTGGTAGTTTCATGGCCTTGAGTTAAGTGTTTGCATTCCTCCAGTATTTAGAGGCTGCTACAAAGTCCCCACTATAAGTTATATTTAGTCCAAGTATATGTTTATTTGACTGATTTAATCTGCCCTTTATAGCCAGTTCTTTCCAACACTGAAACAATTCCTCATGCCTTTCTTTGGAGTTATCCTTATCTCATACAATTAGTTACCCTGCCTTTCTGGGCTGGGGACTACTCTGGAGAAGCAATCATTTTCCTCCAGAACATTCACGTTAATTGTATTTCAGCAGTGATTTAAGTTTTTAGTTCTGCCTTTCCTGATGGAAGCGAATGCAAGAGTGGTGCAACTATGTCAGAAAGTAGCACAATGTAATGGGGACTTCTGGAACCGAAAGCCACGTCTGTAACTGAGGCTGAAATGAAGGAGCAACATGCTGGCCGACTGCCTCATATTTTACTCTGCTTTTTGGAAGCATTGATTTTCCCAAACTCAGCTTGACTGACATCAAGGACCATCACAGCTCAAAGCCCACACTCAGACTGGCAAGAGGGAGGTGGGGACAGGAGGATTACAGGTTCACCTCCCCATGCAATAAGGGAATGCTTAATGTATGTTCCCTGTAGGCTTTTCTGAGCAAGAGGTGTTCAAGGAACTTTGTTTCACCGAGGCATATAAACACACTCCTCTAATCCTCAGTGACAATACCGATGGAGATAGCTGGGATGGCTGCTGAGTGATGAGGGTAGAAGATTTTGAGACTGATTACTTCAGAAGCCATTCAAAGTGCCTGAGGTTCTGAGAGATCACACAGGAGCTGATGGATAACATGCCACCAACTTCAGCATCACTGCTGGTACTCTGGGGGTGCTTGGGATGCTTTGGCCGGGGATCCAGCCCTTTCCTGCAGGATCTCAGTCACGGGTACAACTGGTAGCACCCAAAAGAGACACTGTTGTTGAGAGCAGCATCACAAGGGCTGAATCGAGTTTGCTCAGCCCTCGTTTTTCTGTTTATTTTCAAGCTAGCTGACGAAATGCTGCGAACTAGAAACCTGCATTTCCAAACTGAATTTCCAGGGGAGGAGGATGCTTTTTATCGAGCAAGAGACAAAGGGGAGAGAAGGCTGCCTTCCCCTGCTCTCCTAATTTCACGGCAGAGGCAGCGAGATGGATCCGACCCCTGGGGGGAACTGCGGTTCCCGAGCTCCCCCCAGAGGCACGCCGGCATCCCGCTCCCCGCCACTATCGGCAGCCTTTTAAAGCCTCTCTTACTTTTCCACCTCTCTCCCTTTTATTTCTTTTCCCAATAAAGCCGTAGGTAAGTAAAGATATTTTCGATTTCCAGCACAAATGTGCCCCCTCCTCCAGTTCCCCTCAAACGCGAAACAGGAACGGAAATAAACCCCTTCAAACTGCATCTTAAATAATTTTAAATGTTTTATTTTTGGTGTCAGCTCTTGTAGGAGAAACTTCTGGTTAAAATAGATTTTCCAGTGGCTGAGAGTGTACAAACACTTATCATTTAGGCTGTCTGGTTTAGTACAAGCCATCACTGGAGGGAGGGTATGGAAGGCAGAAGGGACACTGATGTGTAAGTTGGGTATCCTCATATTGGATGTTCCTAGTAACTCTGGATTCTTGTCCAAATCAAACTCCTACTTTTTGGGAGCTCAGTCTTGTGTCTCTAGGTAACGCTTATTTCTGGCTGAGTTGTTAGGATTTCTGCAGGTTTGAGGGATGTGATTGATTAAGCTTGTGTTTTCCTCCTGGTTTTGCTGAGGATTTTTGGATCAATTCTTCCTACCATCCCACTCCTCTTCCTTTCCTCCCCAAAAGGGTGGATTATTTTGAAAAGAAGAATGAGCTGCAGAGAACAGCAGCATCAGTTAGACTGCGGCGTGGGTGCTGTCTGGTCAACCTTGAGGGTTTTTTGGGCAACCCAGTGGGTGCTGTGGAGGAGAGAGATAATGCAGCCATGAAACAGGTATTTTGTAGGGGTTTTTCAAATTACATGGGTTTTATTTTATAGGAGAAGATGCTAATCCTTTGTCTGTACGCATCTCCCAAGCCTGTGTTACCATATTTAGTTAACATTACAGTGACATCTGGATGGTGTCATTGGCCTCTTTGAGATGAAGGAGAAGGCAGAAAGACTTGGGTTGTCAGCAAGGCCTTGGCAAAGTCCTTGTAAGCCAGTGAACTGAAAATAAAGTGCAGCTGGGGAGCTGTGGGGGTGCAAATTTGATTGTAAAGAGCTCCCATTTCAGAATGGTGGCATTTTCCTTTCTCAGCTTCTATTTGTTTTGCAGTCAACATAGTCTTTCCTCCCTTTAAATGTATTATGTATTCAGCTGGGACATGCACAGACTGATGGATTCTCTATTGGATTTCTTTTTGGCACCTGGGCTAGATTTTACAATGGACTGTGTACTTACCAAGGTCTATTTTCAGGTGTTTCCCTCTTCATTTTATGCAGTCTGACTGTACCTGTCGTGCTTAAGCGCATCCGTAAAATCTCTTACCCAATTGATTCAAGTCACTTAACTGCTTGTAATGGGCAGGGAGTAGCATTTGAGGTGGTTTCTTCCAGTGAGGAATTTCTTCCTTTGATAGCAAACTTATTTACTGCAGATTTAAGGCAGAGTGGGAGCCAGTGTAAGACCAGTCTGAGTTCAAACCCTCATGAGTAACCCTATCAGTGAAGATGTTCTGAGGACACTTGCAAGTTTCATGTGGCGAGAAGATGTTTTCTGGTGGAGACACTGCTCCATGTTGTGCATGTTAGCCAAAGCAAATCTCTAAGATGCTGTCAGGAGGTTCTTCATCAAAATGAAAGGAAAAAGTAGGTACATTTTTAGGCATGATGTTTTTCTAATTAATGGGAGTTAGTTAGGAATTTTTTGTCCCTTTATGGCTTTAGTTCTACAAACTCGAACATGTTCTTCAGCAACTACAGCAACTACATTTGATGTCAGTTCAGCTCCCCTGAAGAACTGTACCCTGGGGTCACTTCAGCCACTGAACAGCAGAATAATACTGGTGGACATCAGAGAGGCTTTGACATCTGTTACAGTAGAACATCTACTGGAGCAGACCTGACCTGAAATTGTCTGGTCTGGCATTTCTTACAAAATACCCCACCTCCTTCTCTGTAACAGGAAGCTCAGTGGGGATGGAACTGGAGGGCTTTTCTTTTTCTTCTTTAAAGTGTATTTTGTAAATATTTAGCAAATGATAAAGAATTAAGAGGTTTTCAGGCAGTGATATGTAAACAAGAAATAAATAGGCAGTGACAAAGACCTCCAAATGCCATAACCATTAATGTTGTGTTAAACGAAAGGACAGTGAAACCATGTCAAACCTTTTCAGTATGTGTGGATCTAACTCATGATATTATCTTCAAAATGTGTTTGTTAGCCAGGTTCTAGTTGACTTTGTCCTGTTTAATGACTATGAAACACCCAAAAAATAAAAACCCCTGTACCTCATTGAAGGGGTTAGTAAGTAAATACAAATCATATTTTGTTAATAGTCAATAGACTTTTAATAAAACAGGAGAATAAAATGCTGATTTTATAAATTTCATTTCAAACACTATAAAAATATAAAACACTGTAAAAAAATGCATGTTTTAGATGGATGCACTGCTTCTAACTCAAGGAGGTTTTAGTACGAGAATCATGAGAAAATATATGTTGAAGTACTTCTTTTAAGTATGTAGTCAAAAACATGTTTAAATCCAAAGAATTCCACAGGAATGATGCAGAATTAGGTCTCTATTGATATTTTGTTAAGGTAATGATTTTTTTTTTTGCTTTACAGATGATAAGGTTTTAGTAAAAGAAAGCAAAATTGAAGAACAACAGTGACATTCACATTCTGATGGAATTGACTTAAATAATCAATTCCCTTGTCTGAATCATTCAACTTTTTATCCACAGATTCATTTATCTTCTTTTTTCCTTTGATTTGACTATTCAGAAGTGCCACTACTTTATCATAATCATAAGAGACCATTTTTAGTATCTTCAGCAAAACAATGTTTGGTGGGAAGAGAAAACTAAATAGTGAATCCTTGTGAAGGCAAACAAAGAATTTGTTTTGGTTTTTTTCCAAGTGAAAGTGCTATTAAAATGTTAAGTGAAAATTATGAGATGTTTGAAATTGAAACCAATCTTACAGTTTGCTCTTTCAATTCAGTCAGTCATTTCCTAACTTCCACCCCAAGCTCAGTATGAACCAGTCACACACATGGGACCTGCAGCCTTAGAAGTACCTTCACTGACACAGAATCGTAGAATAGACTCACAGAATATGTCATTTATGAAAGGACTCATAAAGGTCATCGAGTCCAACTCCTTATTCCTCTCAGGACTACCTGAACCATATGACAAAGATCATTGTCCAGACACCACACGAACTCCAACAGGTTGGTGCCCAGGAAGCCTGTTCCATGACTGGCCACCCTCTCTGTGAAGAACCTCCTGGTTGTCAGGACACACTGTTGACTCACATTCAACTTGGCATCAACCCAAACTCCCAGATCTCTTTCTGCAGAGCTGCTCCCCAGCCTCTTGTCCCCCAGTCCCCCTTTCCTTCTAACACAAATGTGTGATTAATGCTTTGTTACCTTGTCATCTTCGTTTGGTGGCACTGTCTGCCCAGCTCAGGAAGCCTCTCAGGCCTTACAACTGCATCCCATGGAGTCCTCTCTCAGGACTATAGGACTAGGGAAAGAACCTGGGGGCAGCCAGAGCTGCTCTGTGCTCCAGTAAATCTGCCCCTTCCTACAACAAGAGCCTCTTGTACCTGCAGCAAAATTAAACTAGGGCTCCAAAGCTGGAAGGAGGTTTCTCCTGGAAGCCACGTGAGAAGTCAGAACTACCAGAGTAGCCCCACTGATGTTGTCCTGCCTTTATCTTTCTCTCTAGAAACATTTAGAGGGGCAGACTAAACTTGAAAAGTCAGTCCCTAACATGACAAAGTGGTTCAGTGGGTAGATTTGGGATGAAAATCCTCTTAGGTTTGCTCCTTCTCTCCTTTGTTTTGTGGGGCCATTCTAGGCAAGCATTTTAAAATTGCTGCCTCTGTTTCCTCCTCTAGCTGTGATGATACCCACTGCCTGCTTCTCTGAGGATTTTTAATGGTGGTACAGTTCTGTGGGAGTGAAGAAATACCTCCAGAAGGGCTAATTGTTAACTCAGGTGATGAAATGCTGTTGTGTACAATGCCTTTTTTTTTTCTATGTGAATTGGCTAGTGGTGAATGAGCTGATGTTAATAACAATTCACTCCAAGGTCCTGCTTAGCTGGGTTTATCAGCCATTGAATTATTAGCCCAGCATATCGTTACATGTTACACAGTGAAACCATCAAATATGCATCAGCAAAGCCTCTGTTAGCAAGACAGGATGGGTGTAATGCTGTAAGTTGCAGCCAAGCCCAATTACCACGGGAGAACGCCTCTCCTGTTCCGAGGCTTCCAACCATTTCACTTGCATATTAACAACGTTTATTCTATTCAAGTGGCTTTGCCATCCTGTCCCCGGCTCCCATTTTTCTGGCAGTGCTGCATGGCTGTGAGCAGTGACAAGTCAGAGGTGGTTTCAGCTTGAAGGTGGGATTAGTCGTCCTTTGAAGACAGGGCAGGGGTTTGGGATTTTGGGTTTTGACCATACTCAGGGGTCTGGCCATGCTCAGCAGCATCTGTTGCTGCCCCAACCACCTCTGCCATTTGCATGGGGTAGGAATAGCAAGCTAGACCTGGAGCCATCTGCCCCAAAAGTTTCCTTCTTACTCCTATCTTCCCTCAGCTTTCAGCACAGTGCTTGCTTGAAAAGCTCCAGCTTGGCTTCTGCGCAGAGAAACCTGCACGGTCAGTCTTCTCTGTACCAGCATTTTCAAGCCAATGTCAGATGACCTCTATGGTGGGGCTTCCTCAGTCTCAGCCCTCCGGCTGCTGGTACAAAAGAGGGATTAGGCCCACATCTGATCCACCCTGGTAATCTGAGGCCAGACATGGTCTTTTCTTTCAAGAACAGTTGCTGTAAAGATTTTAAGGATGTTGTCACAGCTACATTCACAGGCAAATGGAGCATTTCGTCTGCTTCAGGCTGTGAAGATTTAATTGAGCTCCAAGGGAAGGCTTGAAGCTGAATTAAATCTTTTACTGATGGAGAGCAAGGTCTGCCATAGAGAAATTCTCCCAATTCTTGTCTTCCCTAAGTGCTGCAACACTGACCCAAGACCAGCTCTGATGCAGTACAGGGCAGAGTTTGTGCCGAGAAAGGGACTGTTTACCCTGATGGAGTTACTTCTCCCAAGAAAATAAATTATTTTATTCTGTGTTCAGCATGTGTAAAAGACATTCATAGAAATTGAACTGCCATTTTTTAATTGCTGTTGTTCTGTAGCTAGAGATTGTGAGGTCTGTGGGCTCTCAGGTGAAATGTAACAAAATTGCTCCTTGTAATTGTGTAAGAAGAAACAGCATGTGTGGGAGAGACAGATCAGGAGAGAATAGTTTATCTGTTTTCCTTAATAATATAAATATGACACAGGTATTAATTTTGGAGCAGACTGTTGAGATTTGTAGTAGGACCCTATAGGCTTTACTCCTGAATTTTACACTTTGATAAATAAAAAAATACTCAAACTCTAACATGTTTTGTGTCTTAGGCCATTTTTTTTTCATCTTCCTTACTACCAAAGGTACCTGGTTGGTCCATCCCTGTAAGGATTACATTTGGAGATCCTAAGGGAAAAATCTTATGCTGGTTGCTTGGAATTAATTCCCATGGATTTCTGGACATTTTAACACCTGCTAGAATGACTTTTAAAAATTGCTTTCAGCCCTGTGTTGCTGTTGGTGGGTTTGACAAAGACATTCTCAGCAGTCAGGAGTCCACTGTGGAACATGGGTTTGTGGGATCCTCTGGAGACAGACCAAGGCTTTGCTTCTGAGCCTCAGAGACACTGTGGCATCTTTAGGGATATGTCAAAAAGTGCTGCCATGGAAGGGAATCTTAATGCAGAGCATCGTCAGCTGAATTGGGTTTGTCTGTGCTTTGTGGACAGGAGAGTTTGGGTTGTTCTGCAAAACAATATAATTTTGTTTAGGATCTGTGTTTTTCTTTACATGAGGAAAGAAATACTGAAAATCTCTTAAAACCCCAAATCCCTCTTTCAAGCACTTTGGCAAAACAAAGAGGGTCAGATATCTGCATAAGGGTCAGAACTGCAGGATATTGATGTACCTCAAACCTCTGGGAAAATGAAAGGTACCACATTTTGTTACTTACTATAAGGAGGTGCTTGCTGAGAAGATACTTGTGTGATAACATAATTGTTCCATGGATTTCACAGAAATTCAGTCTCAGATCAGGTTTGTTGGGTTTTTTTTTTCATAGAATAGAATTCATTAACATACCTCCAAATCCATGTTCCTAAAGACTTAATTCTTTTTTTCACAGATCCTCCCTTCTTGGAATGTGCCTGAACACATTTATATTCAGACATAACTAACCTGGGACCAGCACTAAGGTGTCAGAAGTGTTTAAACTAGAAAAGAGTTATTACAGAATTCAACCTTGAACTGCCTGAGGTTACAGAAAAGCACAGAACTAGTCATGAGTTACAGGGAAATAGATGTGAGGTGAGTGAAGTGATAGGTAATAATCTTGGAGGCTTTATGATTCCAGGAAAGAGGGAAATGTGAAATGGAAGGTGAGCCTAAATTAGAGACCCTTCAGAGAAACTAATAAATCTGATGGGTGTTGATTAGTGCAAGGTTTTTGAGCAACTTCCCATCTTTTGTGAAATCGAGGGTGAATTCTTTCTGAATGAGTGCATGGTAACCTGGTTCTCACCTTGTACCATCATTTTTGCAGGCACAAAAGGTGATATAAATCATGGAGATGATTTGTTTTGGTAGTATTTTACCAGCCTTGTGGACAGAAAAAAAGTGAAAGGAGCCATCATGGAAGCTATACTGGTTTTTGCCCTGTGACTGAGGGATTTTGTTGCGTAGTTCTGGTTCCTAATTCTTTTGCATTTGTCTGATGTGACAGAATGAAAGGAGTCTAAACCAGGCATAGCTTCATCCATACCAAACCTTGAACCAAATCCAGTGCGAAAATGAACAGACTGGTGCCTGTGACTCAAGCCTGTGGATGTCTTACCCCTTCTTGTGCTGTGCTGAAATTGCACTGGGAACGCTTTACCTCTCCTGTAGGATATCTGGTGTCCTGGTGTGCTGTAATTCTTCCTGGTGCTTTAGGTATCATATCAAATAACATTGCCTGTAGCTTATTTCTGGATCTAAGGCTCTCTGTGACCTTGGTGAGGTTAATCCGCATGTGTGCTAGTGTGAAAACAGAAACCAGCCCATATGTTCAGCCTTGCGTGTGGCTCCGGGAAGTGCCATGGATGGGTTCAGTATTAAAGTCATATTGCTGCCTCCTTGGGTAGATGGAAACTTTCCAGGACTGAAGGGGGAAATGTTAACTGATGTTCCTGAAAGCAAGGACATTCCTGATTTTTCCTTCTCCCACTTTGGTTAGACACTTGGAGAACCTTAGAACTTTTCTCTTCTGTTTATTTTTGTTTAATGAGCAAAGAGAAAGATTGATTTTGATTTAAATGTCAGATGACAGAATTATAGACTTGCCAACGTCTTGGGTGCCCTTTTATTTAAAAGAGGCATCTGCACAAGAATTGATACCCACAACAAAGCCAAGGTCTCAGACAGCAAAATTGAAGTGACTCCAAGAAACTGGTAAATGCAAAGCACAAAGGTGCCTGAATCTGCCTCAGAAACTTCAACTTCTACTGACACTGCTAGAGAGGGGCAACAGATTTTCCTGATCCTCTGACTCACATACCAAATTGTTCTGCAAAGCCTGTGAGCCACATGATATATCATTGTCTCTAAGAGATGAGGGGATGGGAAGATTCAGGAATAGTTTACTGTGGAAGATGATGGTGGTTTCTTAGGGGTCCATTGCTCATTTGGCTCTGCTGGGTAATCTGATGGGACTGTTTGAAGTCCTGGGTAATCTCAGGGGTTTAGTGTCCATTTTTGGTCTTCCCAGTAGAACAGAGATGTAGACATACTGGAGAGAGTCCAAAGAAGGACTACAAGAGTGATTAACAGACTGTAGCTTCTCTCCTCTGAGGAAAGGCTGAGGAAGCCGGGACTGTTTAGCCTAGAGAAGGCTCAGAGAGAATCTCATCAATGTGCATAAGTACCTGAAGGGAGGGTACAAAGAGGACGGAACCAGGCTCTTTTCAGTGCTGCCCAGTGACAGGAACACAGGAGGGTCTATCTGAACATCAGGAAATGTTTCTTTTACTGTGAGGGTCACTGAGTACTTGCACAGATTGCCCAGGAAGGTTGTGGTGTCTCCATTCTTGGAGATGTTCAAAAGCCATCTAGACATCATCCTTGGCATCTGGCTCTGGGTGTTTCTACAAGAGAGTGAGGCAAGATGAGCTCCAGAGGTCCCTTCCCACCTCAAACATTCTGTGACCCTTTGTAAAGAACTAAGGGTTCGGTTTACTGAAAGGAATTACATCCATCTAACCACAGGTGTATAACCACACCAATATTCTTTTGTTCACGAAATCTCTCGGAGAGGATATCTTAGTTTCTAGAGCTCCACTTGGAGACATGAAGCTAGCCCAGACTACAGGACAAGGATGTGCAGGCTGAAGTTGAGCTACAAGCTCTGTGAAGTGACAATTCACTGTGCTTTGCTCCCGTAAATGGGCTTTGACAGAGGGAGTTCCCTGTGGGGAAGGAACCCGGCAGTACCTCAGGTCTGGGTAGTGGCAGTGTCCTCACCCAAAGGGTGAAGTTGCAGACTCTCAACCTCCATCCCATGTGAACTTGCTTGAAGCTCTGCAGCACACCCGAAATAGCAGCACAACACATCTGATTCACCTTATGCTCCACTGAAACACTGTGCAGTGCTGCAGTTGACCCAGCAGTGGCTCAATGATGTCTGCAATCCCACTGGTGTCTCTTGGAGAGACATACTGGCATAATGTAGTACAGTGGAATTAATAGGAAATGAGTTTTGATGGGAGGCAGGGTAACAGTAAAGACAAAAATCCCTTCTAGATCAAGAGGTTAATACAGGCCAAGTCAGTTAAGCATTGCTGAAAGAGGTGCTGATAGGCCATGAAAAATTTACAAGCTAACATTTGGAGCCACTGTCAGGCTGCAAAACACTGACCTTAATCCTCTGAGCCCGTCGTGCCATTGCCAGGCAGTAGAACTAGGCCTCTGCAGAAGAGTGAGATTGCATGCTGATGGTCAGTCTGCTGTCTCTGCAGTGTCCCTCTGAGGTCTGCTGATCTCTGCATCTCACTCGGTGTCATCCCGAATACAGCTGGATGTCTGATGCTTTTGTTCTGGAAATGGAGAGCTGAGGCTCACTGCAGGGATGGCAGGAAGGTGGAGACAGACTGGTCTGTGTGCAGGGCTAGCTGACCCGTGGACTTCACTGGAAACATGAAAAATGCATCTAGTCCTGAAAGGTCCTAAATATCTCCAAGTCCATATCAGGTAGGGGTCTCTTTGGCATAGCAGTGGCCTTGTAACTGCTCAACATTTCATTCTCTTCATTGATGCTTTTCCTTCTTCATAAAATTGCTGAGTTTGCTTTGCTTTGTCTGAAGGAAGTGAATACTCATTAGCTCTTCTTGACTAGGTGAATACTAACCTAAAGTGTTACAGATTTTACACCTTGTGCCTTGTCTAAACCCTGGGTGACATAGCCAGTGGAAAATTGGGAGTGTCACAATATCTCAGTCCCAAAGAGGAAAGGCTGGTTGTAGGACTAGACTAAAAATTAGCTCCGCTATGTCTTCCTCTCTGTTCTGATCCTGACTTGCTGTGATGGTTGTATAGGAGCCTTCCTTCCCCTCCAAAGCAGCTCCCTGTCTCACTGGTGTCAGAAGGTCTGGCTGCCTGGTGTTTATAAAAAGTTGGAAGTCTTCCAGCGAGAGGCTGAGTACTATTTCATTCCTTTAACAACCCACCATCTCGCATGAGCTGTAACCCCAGTGACAACAGTATGCCACTCTTATTTTAAACCTAATCTGATTTAAATTTGCTTAAACCAGAGCAGAGAGAGAGAGATGAGGAGAGCGGAAACCATACATACCTACTTAGATTTCCAGTTCAAAGACAGTGTAAGTAAAAAGTAAAGCCTGAGCAGGGTCTCCGGAGCTTGGCCCCTATGGAGCCATTTTCCCCGTCCATAGAATTAATGTAGTGGTAATGGGAGTTCCTTGTCTCACATCTCTGGGCCCACCTTTTCATGTGCTCTTGAAGACACAGGTTGTTGCCACTTCTGTTCTCCACCATGTGCTGTCTTACCTGTGAACCATCGAGCCAGGACACAAATAGCCAAATCCATCTGATACTTTGGGGCCTTATGAGCTGGAAACTTAAACTTGGCAGCACTGGGAATGTGGTGGTCTCCAACTAGTGTGCAAGGTACTGACAGTGGAGATTTTGGCCAGGCTGCTTGGCAGAGGGGTAAATGGGTGCAAAGGATACAACCCAAGCCAGCTGGGGTCTCATTAGTGGTCTCCAGCCCAGGGAGTGGTCAGGCAGCTGTTTGTCTTGTGAAAGATGGAGTATCTACTTGCAGGGTAAATCAGACAGCAAACTGTGAGATATCCAGCTGAAAAGTCTCCTAGCACATGCTGATTGAGTATATTGACTAATAAAAGCATGGACTGTATGGGTTCAATTGAACTATGTGACCAGAAACCTGAAAGATTTTACTACTGCAAGTCAGGAGAAAGCTTGGGTACATAAAATGGTAATAAATCAGAGCCTGAAAGGTTTTTTGATTTAATGGGGCAGTGAATAGCATGGAAACAAGACTGAGTATTTCCCCTTCTTCCATATTTCTTTCTCTCCCCCTCTCCCTTCAGCTTTTGTGCTTTGCCATAGGGGAGTACTGAGGAATGGTGTACAACATCACTTTTCCGAAGATGAAGTCCCTAACTGTTGTGGTTCTTTTCCATTCTGCAGACACAAAATTTACGAAAACAATAAATCGAAGGTGGCAATATATTCCCCAATTTATCGGTGAATTCGTGTATAAAAGTGAATGTGAAATACAGCAGTCCTGCTGCTGACTTGTGGTTTTGTCACAAGGCAGACAGAAACTATAGATCGCGTTTACATAGCAGCGAGGACCCCTCCTACTGCCTTCATTCGTGCGGAGGTGATCAGGCTTCTAATAAAGCTTTGTGGGCTTCCAAGTGATACATCATTTTCAAATTCATTTCCTGCTTAGGTTAATAAGCAGTTGATTCATCTCCTTCTTCCTAGTTACTGGCTAGTTGCAGTGACTCTAAATACTGGGCCGTCAAGGTTAAAGGGAGGCAATCATGGGCAATAAACAGACTGCAGAGGAGTTCAATTACTTGTTTGCATCAATCTCCACTCCAAAGCTGTGCTCATATTGGAAAGGGTTTGGGCGGCAGGGTGAGAAGAGATGTGTGGGAGGGAATCCCTTTCCTCTTCTGAGTTTTAATTTCTGAGTGTCATTGAACTATTCCCACAAGCAAAGCTCTGTGAGCCAGAGTATTTCTGACATAGAGTCTCCCCTGTGAATGCATCACATCAAAGCAACTGAAAGACTTTCCTGACACTGGGGCTGCAGGTAATCCAGGATCCCATTTTGGAGAATTTTTCCTTTTTGCTCATGGTTTGCCAATAGGATAATTGGAGGAGGAGGGCAACAAGAGACACTGAGAGAGGGAGCCAAAATCAACATGGCATTGGAACAAATGAGCATTCTAAGGCTGCTGAGCAGTAGGGAACACGTCATGGCCACATCTCTCTTGTACCCTGATGAAGTTGACTGGGTGCAGCTTTTGTTTCTAGGCCCCAGGGCCCAGGAGAGAGGCAGAGATGAGGGCAGTGGGGAAAATCTAGGTGTTTTGAAAGGGCTAAGAAATTCAGTATTACACAGGAAATACATTACCATGTCACAAAACCAGCTGGAGAAGCAAAATAATACTGCAATTAAAATATTGGGTTTGGGTTTTTGTGACTGAATTCTTGACTTCGCTATACTTTGCTTAGTTCACTTCATGCTGTTTGCAAATATATTGAGAGCCTTAAAGGATTTGGGAAAATGTCTTCCAAACTCCAGAGTCCAGTGATGATAAATCAATTTATCATTAATGAATGATTTTCCACTGTAATTTGTGGTTTCTCTAATGAAGCAGTCAAAAAAGATCATGGACACATAGAACCAACTAGGAAACAACCATTAAAAGTGGAGAGTTAAGGGAAATTATTTGCAAATATCTTAAGGTCTATTTGCCAAGTGCTTATAAAAAAATCGATACATTTAAAGAAAATCAGGATGGTTCCCAAACATTCTGCTAACCAAAATGGGGCTTTATTCATAATAAATACTATTTATGATGAATAATTTGACTAGGAAGAACTGGAGAGATGCCAGTGTATCCATCTATTTAATACAAACTGTGGGTGATCCAAAGAATTCAGTTGCTGAAAGAATAACTGAGAAATTAATTAAAGAACAGGCAATAAAACACCAGAACAAGTACAAGTTGAAAGTAGCAAAAGTCCATGGATTTTAAGGGCAAAATCATGCATACTTATGTTCACATTTTCTAGAGTCAAGGTAAGAATTGTGTCTTTCACTGGCATTTCTGTATCTACAAAGATCATGAACAGAGATGCGGACTTTGACTTGGTGTAAGCAGAGCTTAACACATTGCCACCTAATCTTTGCTGATGTCTTAGAAAGGTATAGCACCTGAATGCAAATAATGCTATGTCTCCAATGTTAATAACCCCTCAATTTCTTTAGGAAGATTAAGAGTAGAACAGATAATGGATGACTGGTAAATACAGTTAATTTAGATTTTCAAGATGGTTATGAAAAAATGCATTGCAAGAAGCTATTAATGGGATTTGGTGAGTATAGAGGAAGAAGGAAGGCAAAGGCACAGCTTCAGCAGAGGTGAAGAGAGGGACAGAAAGATGAGGGCTAAGAGTTCATTTCTCAGCATGCGAAGAGGTTGATAAGAAGGTCCACCCAGAGTCAGGTTTGTGAAGACTTGCGAGGAATAGAATCAACTCCATAGAGGCCTAATAAACCATAAAAATTGACAATATGAATTTCAATATAACCAAGCACAAGGCAATGCTGCTCAAAAGAAATTATTTAAATGCTTCATACACACTGATGATTTCTGCATTCAATTTAACCCTCTAGACATAGGGACATAATTGCCAGGGACTCAAAGAAGGGATTCAGGCAGTACACAGCAGGGCTTGCAGCACTGAAAAGCCTGTGCAGCTGAGTTAAGGAATGGGTGGAGGAAACAGTGTCCAATAATAGTGATGTGGATAATAATAATCTCATGAACTAATGCTTCATCTTGTACTACCTGCTGTATTGAGTTTGATCACCCTTTTGTTGAGAAGAGGAATGGTAGAATCATAGAATCATGGAATTGTTAAGGCTGGAAAAGACCTTTGAGAACATTGAGTCCAACTGTTAACTCAGAACTGCCAAGTCTACCACTGAACCATGTCCCTCACTGCCACATTTATACAAATTTTAAATACCTCCAAGATTGTTGATTCAGTCACTTTTCTGGGCAGCCTCTTCCAGTTCTTGACCACCCTTTCAGTGAAGAAATGTTTCCTAATATCCAGCCTAAACCTTCACTGGCATAACATGAGGCCATTTACTCTCCACTGTTACTTGGGAGAAGAGATTGATCCCTTTCTGGCTACAACTCCTTTCAGGTAGTGGTAGAGAGCAATAAGGTCTCCCTGGAGCCTCCTTTTCTCCTAAACACCCCCAGCTCCCTCAGCTGCTCCTCACAGGAATTGTGTTCCAGTCTCTTCCCCAGCTCCACTGCCCTTCTCTGGACACGCTCCAGCCCCTCAATTTCTTTCTTGTCATGAGGGGCCCAAAACTGAACCCAGGATTCGAGATGTGGCCTCACCAGTGCCCAGCATAGGGGGACAATCACTGCCCTGTCCTGTTGGCCACACTATGGCTGGTACAGCCCAGGTGACATTGATGTTCTTGCCCACCTGGGCACACACTGGCTCATGTTTGGCCGCTGTCAACTTGCACCCCCAGGTCCTTTCCCACTGGGCAGATTTCCAGCCACTCTGCC
This sequence comes from Campylorhamphus procurvoides, assembly GCA_013396655.1. Classification (NCBI taxonomy): domain Eukaryota; kingdom Metazoa; phylum Chordata; class Aves; order Passeriformes; family Dendrocolaptidae; genus Campylorhamphus; species Campylorhamphus procurvoides. The sequence continues at coordinate 975,772 of WBMV01002992.1, forward strand.
CCCAGCCTGTGGTGCTACAGGGGGATGTTGTGACCCAAGTGCAGGACCCGGCACTTTGCCTTGTAGAACCTCATACCTTTGGCTGTGGTACATCAATCCAGCCTGTTCAGACCCCTCTGCAGAGCCTTCTTGCTCTGCATCAGATCTGCACTCCTGTCCAACTGGATGTCATCCATGAACTTACTGAGGGTGACCTTGATCCCCTTGTCCAGGTGATCAATAAGGATATTAAACAGGACTGGCCCCTACATGGAGCCCTGGGGACCAGGAACCACTAATGATTGGTTGCCAAATGGACATAGCACCGCTCCCCACCATCCTCCGGGCTTGGCCACCCAACCAGGTTTTTACCTATTGAAGAGTACATCCATCCAAACCATGGGAAGTCAGTTTCTGTAGGAGAATGCTGTGGGAAATGGCGTCAAAGGCTTTATGAAAGTCTAGGTAGAAAACATCCACAGCCCTTCCCTCATCCACTAAGCGGGTCATCTTGTCTTAGACGGAGATGAGGTTGGTCAAGCAGGACCTGCCTTTCATAAACCCATACTGGCTGGGCCTGATCACCGGGTCGTCCTGCACACGTCACATGATGACAGTCCAGGTGAACTCCTCCGTAATTTTCCCTGACACTGAGGTCAGGTTAACAGGCTTATAGTTCTCTGAATCCTGAATCTGTCCCTTCTTGTAAATGAGCATGACATTTGCTAACCTCCAGTCAGCTGGGATCTCTCCAGTTAGCCAGGGTTGCTGGTAAATGATTAAAAGTGACTGGTAGTGGAAATTAAAAAAAAAAAAGTGATCAGAAACATGTGATTTCTCTGTACAGTGAGAAGGGAAAATGTTGCAATTTAATCCATAGGGAAAGAAGATGAGTCAGTTAGAACTGATGAATTTTATAGGGTTAATGCGCAAAGGGAAGAACTAGTCTGCCACTCTCTGGTTTTGCTTTTTGTCTTTTAATCCTTTTTATAAAGTAATGAGTAGAGAGAACCACAAAAAAAGCTGAAGGCAGTGTGTTTCAGAGAGGAAAATTGTTCAGAGGCTGCATGACAGAGGCTATATTTTCAGCTTGTGGTCCTCACTGGGGGGAGTATTTCTTGGAGAAGTTTCTATGTAATGCATTAAATTTCTTCGTAATGCATGCTTATATGTATGTATTTGTGTAGTTTTAGTTAAGAATTTAGCACATTTAGGATTTAGTACTTTAGTACTCTAAAGTAAAGAAAATGTCTTGGTCTGTGAACATTCAAGGTGCATACTGATTGCAAACTGGGAATGGAAAGGGATGTCATGCTGTGGAAATACTCCCCTGTTCAGAAGCATTACTCCACACAAAATCTCTTTCACACAGCAATGATTGTAACATGGGTTGTCTCCTAAATCTGCACAGGGTTGTTTGGGCCTCTAGGTCAGGCTATCTTGAAGTTGTCTGTGGCCAGTGTGGTGTCCCAGACCAATGTGAAATGCTTGGGCAGGGGTGGGAGCCTTTGCCTGTCTGTGACTGCAGCTGGAGGAGACCCAGCAGTTTTCATTCAGTCTCAAGCACAGTTTTTGAGCTCATTTGAACACAGGAATGAAACATGGGCAGGTCTGTTCATCCCAAGAGCAAAACTCCGGATCTGTTTTCCTGAAGAGGTGCAAACTGAAATCCCTTCAAAGCTGAAGAGTGCCATGAGAAATTGCCTGTGACCTGACACTCCTGGGTGTGATGACACAGGCTGGGATGCTGCTGCTGCTGCACACACACATGCTGGTATGGGATGGACACCAATCTCCAGGCAGCTGCAAGGTGCTTGCTGATGGGTAGGACTGCTGGTGTGAGTGAGATGTCAGTCCCATGTGCCATCAGTGGGAATTAGTTGCTGGAGAACTGAAAGTGTGCTGTCCCTTCTTCTCTTTTTTCCTGAAGTCACTTGATGTGCATGTTAAGATGTGACCAACTGAGGCACCTGATATGTTGGTCTTGCCCATAACAGTGCTTGCTGCCCCAGCCTTATACCAATTAGAGTCCTCCAGCTGGTGATGAGGAGTCATCTGCTGTCCTCTTGCCTCTACTCCTTTTTCTGCAGCACTGTTAATGACAAAGGTAGCAAGCAGGACAAGGAAGATCTATCTGGATGCTAAATAAGCACTGAAGACACTGATCAAATGTGACACAGGGATCACATCTCCCCTTTGCTTGAGAAGGCAGGGAAGTGCTCCAGCCTTCAATGATCACTGGAGAGCTGAGGCACTCAAATTGTCCTGGCCACACCATGAAGAAATTCAATGGCACCAACTGACTCCAGCTTTCCTGGACCCCAGCCCTGTCTGGAAAGCAGAAGCCTGACCCTTCATTAAGGTTTTCTCCCATCCTGCCTGTTTGTCATTGTGTCTCATTGTGTCATGCACAGTTAACGTCCACGTGTGCTGCGTACAGGTCAGATCTTTCTGGGGTGTTCCATGGGGAATAAGCCTTGCTTCAGGGCTGTTACGCAAATTCATATCAGCAATGATCCAGAAATAGCAATCCTTAATCACGGGTAAAATGAATCAAACACATTCTTTCTTTTCCAATGAATAATTCTCTCATTGCTGAGTATTAGTAACAATAAGGACTTTCTAATGTCGCTACAATATGTTTTTAAAAGGCATCAGTCTCTCCTAGTAATAAATCCCCTTTGGAAATATTGTGTTTAATTTGAAAACCTTAGGAAAAAAGGAGGGCCTGGCCAAAAGCGGTCACTGCTGCTCAGCCTTAATCACATCAAGATGGTTTTTGTCTGCAGATTTAACGCATGTGTGTGGATGTGTGGATCAGACTTTCCTTAGGCATGCACTGACTTGATAAGCCATAATGACCATGTCAGTGATCCATGGATGATAGGTCACTGGGAGATGGGGCATTTTGAAACTGCACCTCTCAATCCACTCTGCTGTGCCTTTGAGGGGTTTCTGAAGCAGCCACAGGAGCCAGCCAAGAACTGATTTTGTACCCATCACGGAGCATCCTAGAAAACCCTTGGGCAGTGACTTTCAGCATAGCCCTGGCCTTTCAACAACTCTGAAAGACAACTCTAAACTGCAGGAATGTGAACAAAATCATAAAGCTGGGGAAGGTAGTATTGAACCACATTGCCTTGCAATGGTATTCCTTTGCTAATTGGAGATAAAGCTGCTGTGGACCTTCTGAATAAGCCTAGAAGCAAATGCAGGAGCATAGCTGCCCTGGAGGCACTATGTGGAATCAGTAGAGGAATGCCAGGAGACGTGGCTGGTGATGTCTGCCTTGAAGTGCTTGGACTCTAAGAGGGGGCATAACTTAGCCAGACTGGGCAGACAGGGTCAGCCACACATGTGCAGCATTTGCTGTCAGGTACTTAATACTTTCAAGTAATACTGGTCTTTCCTTACTAAGTCACCTGTTCTTTTGTTTTTCCAGTCTAGATGAAAAAAATAATAGATTGTTTCCTGAGAGTTGTGACAAGTAAAGACCAAGGGAGGAAATTTAATGGAAACCTTTGTGGCTGGAGATGCAGAAGGGCTATGGAGGAAAACACAGATGCCTGTGGCTCTGTGGGTGATATGGTAACTCTGTGTTCAAAATCCCTGTGTGCACCAGTGTGCTGGCTGCCCTGTAGCATGGGGAGGCACTGTTTTAATGTAGTTTCCCACAGATGTACCCACAGGACAAGTTTGTGAGCACCTGAGGCTGTGAAGACTCAGTCATATCTTCAGGGAGACACAGTTACATTCAGGAGTTCCTGGCACTCTTATTCATACTTCTCCCATAGGATCCCCTGACCCCCTGGCACAGTAGTTATTTTCCCAACTTATTTTTGGTAAGTCGGAAGTAAGAAGGTGTGGAATTAACAACAGATAACCTTTATTCCTTCCAGGGTTGTGTTTCACCAGGGATTGAGGGCTTGTCCCAGTGCGCAGTGCCTGAGTCCCAAGGCCAATGGTGCAAAACTCCCTGCTCCTGCAGCATGGTTGCACTAAATACCCAGCATGAGCAGCTGATTTTTCTTCAGTTTTCAAGGTTGTCTCACAGACAGGAGCAAGATCCATACATGGGAATGCAGCATCAGTGTTGAACTCTTGCTCTATTATAATACACAGTTCCCTCTTGCATTACGAATATGATGATAGTGGGGATATGGCCTTCTGTTACAGACCCAGAAATGTGAGTTAGAGCTTTCCTTTGTGCCTCTACTGATGGTCAAAAAAAATTTCTTGGTGATGTGAAGGAAAAGCTTCTTGTCTGAAGAACTAATATTCCAGATAGACAGCATTCAAAAGCAAGGAGAGTGAAGCAAGTGAACTTCCAAACCAAGGGCTGAATATGGAAATCTACGGCCCTTCTACCCTGTCCACTGTTGGCTGGATGTGATCTCAGTGGCTGAATCACTGGAACTGGTAGCTTTTAACAAATAAGCTATAGGGAAATGGTAGCTAGTTTAAAAAAATGCATATGTCTGTGTTTAAAGGTGAAGAAAAGGTAAGTAGGTTATGGTGAAGTCTTGTGGTGTGATTGACCTGTTTTTTTTAAACATATTTGTTTACTCATCCTTCTTCTAAAAGTGTGGGTGCTCGAACAGAGGAACTCTTGTATCTTTTAGCAGGAAAAGGGATGGATGAAAGCAGCTAAACAGCAGCTGCTCCTTGGCTTTCCATGTGCTGCTTCGTGCTGCACAGTGTGTAGCTCATGGGACAGGCCATTCCTGGGCAGTGCTCTGTTCTTCTCTCAGTCCTTTGCAGCTCTGCTCCCCTTGCCTGGTGTCGCAGCTCCTGGGGTTCCTGTGGGGGTTCTCTGCCTGGGTCTGCTCTCTACCTGTTCCGTCCCTGCATACAATGAGAACCTTTAACTATGCAGAGTTAGTGGGGTAACTTGACTGAAAATTAGCTTTTACCTGATTTGGATGTCATGCAAGATCCAAAGTGTCCCTACAGAATGCAAGAGATGGTTGCATTATTTTTGGGAGTTGTGGGTTAAGTATTGCATGGGGCTTAGAGCTGCAGAAGACAAATGTCTAACAAATTCTTTCTATCCCATTGTCTAATAAATTTCATTCTGTACATGCTCCCTTACAGAGAAACTGTTCTGCAAACATTACAGAGAGCTGTAAGGTATTAAAATAAGGTTTAGATTAGCATCCTCCCACCTGGAAATCCAGGTGCTTTACTTATCATGACTTGAGCTCTCCAGAGCTCGGAGATAGCCATAAAGCTTCTGTGAACATCCTTAAATAGCTGTTCTACATGTACAAATGCGGCTCCTAATTTTCAGAGCAAGCGATACGTATTGCTGTGCATAGCTGTTGCTTTCCTTGGATATTAATTACGCTATTCTTCTGCTGAAGAACATGGACCAGGGCCCAGAGTGGTAGTTTTTGTGTTACATACTTCTGTCTGGTCAAATTTTCCTTCTCCATTTAGTAGAAAGATCAAGTAGGCAACAGAGAAGAAATGCTGTGTGAGAGAGGAAAAGAAAGGAAGGAAACTGTGTGTAAGATTAAAAAAGTATTAATCAATTGTAGTCATTGGAGGTGTCTAGATAAGGTGGTGGACAGATAACAGCATCAGAAAGAATTTCTTCATGGGAATTTTTCATGGAGGAGGCTGTTAAACATTAGAATGGGCTTCCCAGGGAGGTGGTGGAGTCATGATCCCTCAAGGCGCTCAAGAAATAACTGGATGTTGCTCTTATACCATGGTCTAGTTGAAAAGGTGGTGATCAGTAAAAAATTGGACGTGATAATCATGGAGGTCTTTTCCAACCCAAATGATTATGTGACTACAGTGTATCTGTGTTCTTGTAATCATCAGTGCTGTCCTAATGGCTCTAGCTCGTCACAGGGGAATAATTTCCCCAGGTGTGGAGTATAGCAATTATTTTTAAGGACACCCTGAAATCTAAACTGGTTTGGGATGGTGTAACTACCTGACCTCAGCATAGCTTGGGCGATTTGTTGCAGTTGAAGTCCTGGCTTATTGTCTGATTGCCAAAGAACACCCCAGACGGCTGTTCTAGGTGGCCAATACGGAATTCTGCATCCAAGGGAAACTTTAAGGGAAGAAGGAATAACATGAAAGTCGCTGGCCACAGCCAGCATCCTCCCAGGATGCTCGGATTAAGCCAGCAGATGCTCATAAACAGTGCAGCCAGCCCTGGTTGTAGCTTTCCCCTTAATGCACATGGCACAGTTCCTCCCAAGCAGCCTGCTGGACCTTGGGGTCAATGCCACTTCTGAGGAACAAAAGCTGCCAATGAAGGGGCTGGTTGCCTGGTGTCCCTTTCTGGCTTATCTTTTGCGAGGCTAAATGCAAAGTTCTCATCTTGGGGGAAATAAACCATGGAAAAGACAAATGGGGAAAAGCTGATTGGATTTTGCTGTCAGCCTGAGGAAGTATATGGTTTGAGTGTGGAGTTTATTGTGAAATGGAGGCCTAACCCAATGGCCTTTGAAATGGATAGGAAGCCTCCAACTGGCCTCAGTGTCTCTTTGTTCTAAGATAGTGAAAGATCCTGGAAATAAGAACGCAAAATGATAACAAACTTGCAGAATTCACTCTTATCCTGGTCTTTGCAGAGATGCAATTACCTGTCTGGACTTGTGCAGAGACAAAACAGTGATGTTTGTCTTAAGGGAAATGACTTAAGCCGACAAATGAACAAACGCAAATAATGCATTTAGGGGAATTGGATGGAGTTGTCTGCAAAAGATGAGGATTAAAGTCTTGGTTCTGCCTGTTGCAGTCCTGCACAATGTGAATTTAGAAGCAGTATAAAACAATACAAGAAGCAGAGGAGGCAGTCCCTCCTCTACAAGGCCATGGTGGGTATCATTAGCCAAAAGATGAAGGAGAAAAAGAAAGACTAAAAACTTCCTAAGGTAGAGTCAAAGAATAGTGAGCAAACCCAAGTCTACAATAAAATGAGCACAAACAGGTTGTTTGGGGAGTCTTTAATCTACCTGGTTCAGCTGTCTTATACATGGTACATTCTATAACTACAGTAGAAAATCAGAATAGTCCATGACATAGAGTGAGGGTGGTGCTTTGCATATGTATTCCTGAACAATGCCTGGTTACTATGGTGATAGGCACTATAGAAAGTATTCATATGGAATCCTTGACAATTTGTAATCCTGTGAGGAGAGTGATGGTCTGAGAGGGTGGCTCTGCCAGATGGATAACCTCCAGAGAACACCTTTACAGGGACTAATGGGTCTTCACTGGAAACCTTTGATTCATGTGTTGAATTAATATATTTTAACAGGAATGAAATGAGCTCTGAACACCCAGCCTCTGCAGCTTTGGTGGCTAGACATTGATTCAAAAACTTATGAACACCTGAGTAAATACCCCAGATTTTACATTTAGTGAGGCCTATCAGGTATTTAAACTCGTATCTGCTTTTAAGCAGCTAAATCCATATGTAGGTGATGTTAATAACTTTGAACAGTCAATGAACTGTGGTGAGACTCATGAAATCAAAGTCATGGAGGTTTGAAGGGACATAGGAAATCACCTAGACCCCAGCTTAAGCAGGGTCAACTAGAGAAGGGTTGCTGAGGGCCACATCCAGATAAAGGCTGAATATCCCCAAGGAAGGAGACTGCACAACTTCTCTGAGCAACCTGTTCCAGTGGTGACCACTCTCACGATAGCTAAGTTCTTTATGTTTAAATGGCATTTCCTGTTGGCCACTTTGTGCCCATTGTCCTCTGAGTGGCCATCACTGAGAAGAGTCAGACTTCATCTTCTTTACATTCTCCTGTCAGATATTTATACATGTGGATAAAATCTTTCTAAGCCTTCTCTTCTTGAGAGCTGAACAGTCCCAGGTCTCCCACCCTCTTTTTCTGTTACTCTCATCCTTTAGTTACTTTCGTGGTCCTTTGCTGGACTCACTCCAGTATTTCCATGGTATTATGGAGCCGAGCACTGGATTCCTTAGCTGCAAGCATTGTCCTTTGGACACCATCCACATTGTCCATCAGACAATGATCAAAGGAGTCAGGATCTGAACCCATGTGTCCCACATCCCTGCTCTGACACCAAGACCGTGCCATCTAGCCAGGCTCAGAGATGGTTCTCTTCTCTGGTTTCTCTTCCTTACTGCAGTGAAAGCCTGGTTGGAATGATTATCAGAAGTGGAGAAGTTGATGAGTCACTGTCTTGTGGAGCAGTACAATTTTGTGTGGAGCGCTGTGCTGATCTGCCTACCCATCTTGGGTGAAGATTTATTTATGGTGCTCTCCAAAGTGATACTGTAATATCCTTTCCTAGCTCACATTCCTGCTGATGCTTGCTCACTATGAGAGTGCCTTCCCCCCCACCCCCCCCTCAATGTGTTAAATAAGATTATAGTGTATTGAGGTTGAAGGGAGCAGGATATTGTTAGGATTGTTATCATCAAATTACTACTTTAAGCAAACTGGAAGTCTCTGATCAGCCATGTAGAGCACAGTGTACTGGTCCTGGACTTGACATCCTCTCTGAGCACTACGACAAGATTCAGTGATTATCCAGAGGTTACCCGAGGTGAAGGTGGAAAACATATTGCTCTGAACAGCTGCTCCTGGTGCTGGCTTCTTCACTCTCAGGGAAGGTTCAGAGACATTACATTTTTCTCAGTAAAACATTTCTCCTGCTTGGCAAGTTGTGCTTCACTAATGTACTCATCTACCAGGAGGCTATTTTCAGTTTATGCTCATTCCAAAAACGAGAGAACGTCTCCCCTTTCCTCCCCAGCCTCCTTGCTCTGCCCTGGGAGGGCTCGAGGCATCTGATGCCTGCAGGGAAATATGAGTGCTTTGCCATCTTCTTCTTCAATGCAGTGTGAGATAAGTGGTCTGCTGAAGGGGTCTATCAGAGGTAGAGCTGCGTGATCACTCCTTTCTCCTCATCTGTTGCAGGCATCCAAGTGGTCAAGTCATGTTTAATCTTGATATAAAAATTAGATTGTGTTTAAAGGCAATTTAGTATGTTGCCTGGCAGGGGACCTGGGTTATCCTCAGCACTGTTAAGTTTAAATTGCTAAGTGCAAGTGATAAAGTGGTACTTTCCCTGCTTCAGAAGAAGTCAAACATCTCTATTTCTGATAATTTAGCAATTTCATTCTATACTTCTATTGTTATAAGATCATTATATTTGATAAAATCAAGTGTGTCAGAAATGCAACATTGAGTTTTGGATTCACAAATGCTGATACACTTGTGGCCCGAAAGCTGCTCCAAAGCACAAAAAAAGAGGCAGCTTCTTTTCCCTCGTCAAAGTGAATCAAAATGAATCTCCTTGTGAACTGCTCAGTGCAGCACTTAGAGCAGCTGTGTCTGGTTTTCACTTGGGTGACATCCCTGGAAGTGTTCAAGGCCAGGTTGGATGGGGCTCTGAACAACCTGGTCTAGAGGAAAGTGTCCCTACCCATGGCAGGGGTGTTGGAACTAAATGATCTCTAGGGACCCTTCCAACCCCAAACCATTCTGCGGTTCTGTGGTTTTACAGTGGGCTAGTAAATGGGTGATGGTTCTTCTTTCACATACTGAAATACTAAATTTTGACTTTTCTTTTGACTCATGCCACCCTTCTATCACTATAGAGAGGCTATTCAGTGTAACACCCAAAAAATTAACTTAGAGGGGCAGCAGTGAAATGGTTACAAGAAGGGCAGGGGAGCTCAGTGATCGAGATGAAAGGGAGATGAGACAGATTACACAGAACAAGTTTGGGTTTGCTGCAGGGGGATGAGTCACTGGTGGCAGTGGCTAATGTAGATTTTGAGATGTGAGGGTTTTTTTCTGAATAAGATTTTCAATGGAAAATATGGTTTAAATGTGGATTAATGTGAAATGATGCAACAGGGACAGTAAGGTGCATATGTTAAACTGAACAGCCCTGCAGCGGCCACCTGGTGAAAGGATTGATGGGTTATTTATTGCAGATTATATGACAGGGGAAGAAATCTGGCTCATCAGGGGTCAGGGAATTCAAATATTGTTCTCTTGTCTTGGTAGGTGCTGAAATCAGTCTGTTACCTCCTGTTAGTTCTTTTGATGAGCATGCAGAATAACCGCTTTCCCAGTGGATGAGGTCAGTTTTGAGAGCTGTAGCTAAATAATTTTGAGGCCTGCACAAACATTTCTGGTTATGAATTTATCATAAAATCAGAAAATTGTTTTTATTGGAAAGGACCTTAAAGATCATCCAGTTCCAACTCCTTGCTATGGGCAGGGACACCTTCCACTAGACCATCTTGCTCATCCAACCTGGCCCTGAACACATCAAGGCATGGGGCTACCACAACTCAATTTCAGAGCATAAAATGTTTTCTCCATAGATAAAGAAAAAAACCACAGCATGTGTACCAGATAGAATACTGATTATCCATTATGGAAGTGTTTTTACAAAAGGAGAACTTTTTGAACTATCAGGTAATGGTGCTACTAGAAGCATGATGATGGAGCAGACCTGCCTGGTTTTGTTTTTTTTTTCCTTTTTGTGCAAAATTTTGACTTTCATAAATTTCAGAGGAGGTCACCCAGTTTACACCCTTATGAAGCTCGACCCTGTTTACATGTCATGTAATACTGTGCCATTATGTGAATAGCAAGCGTCTACTTCCCTGTGGACATGTGACAGCACATACCAAAGTCCAAAAACAAGTGTCGGGAATGGGTTAACCCAAGCAGATGGTCCTGTGCTTAACATCCAGTCAGTGTTACTGTTCCCCTAACCCTTTAACACTGGAAGTGTTCAAGGTCAGGCTGAGGGGAAGTTGAGCAACTTGTTCCAATGGAAGGTATCCCTGTCCATTGCTGGGGCATGCAACTAGGTGATCTTTAAGGTCCCTTCAAACCCAAATCATTCCCTGATTCTGTAATTCTGTGGAAAGAGATCTGCACACACAGTCAGTGCCCTCAGTGACTGATTTAATTGGCCTAATTTTTCTAAAAGCAAGAAAAGGTATTTCCTGCTTTGAAAACAGTAATAATTTTTTTGCTCATCTGTCAGTGTATGCCAGTCGCAAGTTATGTGTGTTAATCCAAAATATACCATGCTCTAGCACTTACCAAACCCTAGGCCTAAAAGACCTTGGCTTATGCCCATGGCCTTTGGAGACCATAACTATAGAAATAACTAATAGTAATATATGTCATGACCCTCCATGGCTGTTCATACCAACATTTGGCAGATTTTGGCAAGAGTGCTGAGAATTGAGGGTTGCCTTATGGCCACCCTTGGTATGATAAGTGGTACAGATAGAGCTAGTAAGTACCTAGCAGGTAGAGTTGGAGAGAGGTAACTACTGCTTTCCCAATGGAGAAACAGACTAGAAATCCAATTCTACCTTATGATAACATACAGCTAAGTTTTTGGCGCACTTTATGCGCAGATTGTTTGCTTTTCACTAGATACATGTTTCTTCTCTTATAAAGGATCTGGTGGCTAGTACCTGGCAATGGGATTCATTTGCATTCAGATTATAAAAGTATTGTTTCCCTATCAGCAAAGACTGAGGACCTGAGTCTGTTCCTACCTAGGTGGCTGTGAGGTTACCACGCAAAGTGCACTCAGCATTATGAGGTGATTTGGTAAATCTGCATGAGATCAGCAGACATTGAGAGCAGCCTAAAGAACACCACATATGAGGCAAGCTGAACGCAAGCTGAATAGATGCTGTTGCCTTATGCAAGAGACAGTCATCTGGAGTCAGGACATGAGCAGAAGGCAAGGCTAACCAGCTTAGTAGACAATTAGGCTGTGGCTGAGCGGAAGGAGACGGTTGTGTGATTTAAGTGCTGGCAGAGCTGTTGGTTTGGGGTTCTGCTCCTAACTCTGCCACAGGCTTTCAGGCTCCTTCATTCATTAATTGATGTTTTTTCCTGCACAGCCTTGTTCCTGCTTCATTGCTGCTGAGGAACAGAGTGTCCATGTGGGCAGTAAAATGTTTTACTGAAGACTTGGAGCTCATTGTTGAGGGAGGGACGCTGATGCCAAGGCTAGTTCCAACAGTATCTGTAGCTATTTATGCATATATATGTGTGTGTGTGTATATATATATATATGTATATTTATATAGCTATGTATGTATGTGTAGCTGTAAGGTTGCCATTCTTGCCACTGCTTATCACAGACTTGGAAGTGCTTTTTGGAAGTGGTAGAAGAGGCAGGAACAGGAATGTAATAACAGCCTCACTTTCTGTAGCCTTAAATCTTCTGCTGTCTGGCTGGCCATGGAAAGAGGATGAGGGGACCTGCATCAGAGTCTCCATGAGGCTAAAACAGTAGCTGAGACTATCTGCTTTATAGAAAAAAAAAGTCTTGTAAAACAGGGAGTTTGTGGTCGTTTGGGTAGAAGAATCAGCTCATTATGGTCATCTAGGAGAATGGTGGTCCTTCTGAAATCCCCCTGGATTATGGCAGATCCGTACTGTGAAAATAGATCAGTTGGCTGCTTGAAGGGCAGAATTAGTCAGCAGGTTTTGTGCTAGAGTGTCTAAGTCAGTGTTCTGCATGTGGGGAGGTTCAGGGTTTCCCAAAGCAATTCCAGTAAAGCTCAGTGGTACAGGAGCTGGCAGTGGTCTTTGGAGGTGGACAGTCTTCCTGCTACAGCTCACCAGCACCACGGAGGGGCTGAAACCTTTCCGACAACAACCTCAGGAAGCTCAAAGTCACTTGTGCTTTCTCGTGCACATGGAAAGCTCTCTAGGACCACAGAGCTTGCTTTGAAAAGGGGAAGGGAAAGGGAAGGACAGATGGGAAAGAAAGAGGAAGGCAGGAGAAAATAAATAGGGCAAATGCAGGCCAGACTTAGAATCAGAGGTGGTCAAACCTGTTAGCCAGAACATGCCAGGAGGAAGCAGAGATCACGATCAGCCATCAAAACATCCCTGGTATCCCTTGCCAGACATTTCTCCCTGAAAAGATGGAGAAAATAGGAAGCTAACTGATCTAATGTCATTCCAGGAGCCTTCAGCACACAATCATCAGCCGTGGCATGCCGTAGCCTGACCTTCTCTACTCTGAGTCAGACTTTGTCCTCCCTTGGTTTGGAGCCCCTCTCTCAGATGGGCTGGAGAAGACCAGACAGCCAGGAGCCAGGGTGTGAAGGGCTTGACAGGCTATGACGGCTGTGTCCTGCATGGCCAGGAGCAACAATGAATGTGACACAGCTCTCCAACTGAAACACAAGGAAATGCGAGGAGCACTGTCCCTAATTTGTCACTCAGGAAGAGCTCTGGTGACGACAGGAATGGGAGGTGACACCCTGTGGCACAGCCACTGTTAGGGATGCAGCCCTTATCTGCATCAGCAGGGTGGCTTTTTCCCACTGGTCCCCTTGCCCACAGAGGTACCTGAAAAGATCACCTAAATATACTGAATTACCTGCTTGCCTATAAAAGCCAGTGAAATAGTAGTTTTGGCAAAGAACAAGCTTTCAGGAAATCAATTATCTAAAATTCAACCTCTGGCTGGGTAAAGTCCTGCAGATTACAGTACAGCATTTGTGTTGCCTGATGTATTTCTTGTGCTGGGGATTGCTCTCTCCTCATTTTAATTATGGCCACTTTCAACAAACGCAGCAAGGAACACCCTTTAAAACCCAGTCAGACAATTCTTCCCCATGCACCTTTCAAATATGGGCAATGAGGCTACTGATGTCTCCACCTTTTTACATCCAGAAATCATAAAATGAGACTTGTGCTTAAATGGATTATGTAGTTTTGCTCAGTGGCTTCATGTGGAGAGCAGAGACTCTGAGCCAAGATTTCTGGTTTCCTGCCTTGCCTGTTGGCAATGGCTGGGCTCTTCCACAGCGTGTGACAAGGCCACCTGTTTCATTATTTGGTAGAAAACTGGGGCTTCCTTTGAATGCACCTTCCTATGGGACTGTCCTGGATCCCTCCCACAGAGCTGGATTATCCCCTGTTTATTCCTTTCCTGTTTTCGTTATATACTTCAGTCTTTATCTCTGCAGAATGCAACTGGAAGGATGATACACAGATGAACATAGAGATTCCAGCTTGTGTGTGAATCCCCCTGGACTCTTGGCATGACCTCCAGCTATGCTGTAGGTGCTGGATGAGGAGTAAGTGGCTTCATGCCATGGTATGAAATGTTCAGCACTTCCTGCAAGCACAAGCATAGTGGGGAGAAGAAATCACTAGTAAGAAAAAATCACTGGGAAGAAAAAGGATGAGACTGAAGGTGCTGTTGGGAGTTCTTCACTCATAGCTCCAGTAAGGGCAGATATTCAGAGCTTCCTTTGTTGTTACCATAGAAAAAACATGGATTACTGGGAGATGCACAACAAGCAGTGGGAAGGCATTGCAAAATACTAGTGGAGGGTTAAATCTGGAGAGCTTGTCCAAGGGATGAGTAAAAGAGCTTTTGCTACCAAGCTACAAAAGTTAATGGGTGTAAAAACTGAAGAAAGGGGGAAATGATTTGGCTTAGTCAAAGGGCAAAGCACTTAGCAGTAATGGGGGGCAAATTATGGAAGGTTAAAAATCCAGGTTGAGTATAGTACAAATTTGCAGTCAGATGTGTTAGTTTAGAGAATAACCTCCCATGGAGATGTGTGGCACTTAGTTGGCATTTTGTAACTAGGTAAGTGCATAGAAGGGATAAGGACAAATGGGCATCTGGAGAAAGAAATCTCTTTGTGAGAAATTCTGTTGAGATATGAATGCATATGAAGCTGTGATGTGAGGACCCCCTTGGTATTTTGTCCATAAATAATATGAACAAAAGATCTTGGAGAATCCAGCAGGAGGGCTTTCCAGGCAGCTATCACAAGGAAGACTCTTATGGGAAAAAATCACAAATCAGCAGGGTTTATCTGAATATTTTAATGTCCAGTAGTTGCTGTTCAGAGATGCCACAACTATTTTTATTTACTGATGGACAGACACCACTCCTCTTAATTTATGGAGACAATAAAGACAAGACTTGGAAGGCCAAGACTCTCTGTAGCCACTCAGTTGGCTAGCAGCTGATGTAAATTATTATTTCTTATCATTTAGACTTTTCTCTAAAGCATACCATCTCTGAAGCTTATATATTCGTTTTTTATCCTTTTCCAATCATTACTGGATCCTACTGTACCAAAAGGTTGCTGGGAAACTGTCTTGTGGTTGGGGGGGTAATGTCCACTTGAATCACAAGAAAGAATTGCACCTGTCAAATTTACATTTCAACTTTGAAGATTTTTTTAACTGCTTTTTAAAAATATTTGAGGATATAGTGGTTCTCCAAATGCAAAAGGAGAAATGTCTGAGGTCTTTTCAGCAATCATGTTGGCAACTTCAAACAGCTTCTTGTGGTACCTGTTGTTACACTCATTATGAAGGAGCTGCTAAATTCTAAATTTACAGGAAGCCACCCGTTCATGTGTTCATTCATTTATTTTTCATTCATGCCCTGAGCAGGAGTCAGTCAACAGCTGTTGCACCAGGACTCAGGGAACAAAAAGAACAGCAGCAAAGCAGGGTTTACAAATAAGTCCCTTGGGAACAAGGAGCAGAATTTCCAGGTGAACAAGTCAGATACATCTGTAATTGTAAAGGAAACAATCCCCACCAAAGAAATTGGTCTAGTGGAGAGTCAGCCTGGAACTCCAGAAAAATGTCCAGAGAAACACAGTCATTTTAAATCTGCAAATCTTGGAGTAGCTGTGAATTTGTTCTAAGATGGATAAGTCCAGTGGTGACAAAAGACATTACATTTTCTTTTCTTTCCTTGCTCATTTGAAGTGCCTGTTTATTCTTAGCCACAGTCATTTTCCCAATCTCTTTAAAGCCCCAGGATCCATTTCTGCTCATTCTTCATCCTGTATTTATTTAATATGTGCAAGAAGTTGGTTGATGAAATATACTATTGAGCTGAATGAGGCCATCACAGGAGAAAATGGGTTTATTTTTCTCCTTAATGACAATTCAGATAAGTAGGCAATGACCCTTGGAGGATTTTGCACTGAGATCATGGAGTTAAAGGCAGTTCTCCTTCCATAGTTTCCCTCAAAGCCTCAGCCTTTGTCCTAAACACAGAATTGCAGAATGGTTAAGGTTAGAAGGGACCACCAGTAGTAGCATCTTCCTGCTCAGGGGGGGACGTAATAGAGCACATTGCACAGGATTGTGGCCAGACTGTTCTTGAATATCTCCAGTGAGAAAGACTCATGTGTAATGTTCAACACCTCTTGGTACTGATGATGTTATGCAGTGAGATGCACTGGGGAGTTGGAACAAAGCAGACAGCATGAACTTGATGTTCAAAGATCTCATGTTGATTACCAAACCCACAATGCTAGTAAAAATGTGCTACCCAAGCACCACACCTAAACCTGAATGCAACCAGGGAGCCATGCCCTTCACCCCAATCTGTGTGTAAGTGATTGATGATGTCAAAGGAGCCATATGTCCTAAGCCCATATTTAAGCACAGTGGTCTCCGAATTAATACCTGGAGAGACAGTGCCTCCAAGTTCATGAGGATACGTAAGTGCTAGTGTGATGTTGGTGTGAAGACAGGCTTTGACATACATACAGGTGGCAGTGCAGGCACCTGCTGCCAGGAGTGTGGTGGGTGGTTGGTGTCATGTCTAACAGACCAGGGCTTTAACCAACTGCACAAGCTAAGGTTGAAGAAAAGCTACTCAGTGTTAAAACTGGCCACTGAAGAGGATCTGTAACACACAGTGGTAGGTCCCCAGATCTGTGTATGACTAAATCTGACGTCCTTTACTGCTTAACTTACAGACTTTGCAGGAGCAAATATCTTAGGCAGACAAACAGCAAGATCTCCTTCCTCTCTGAGATGGGATTTTTTTTTCTAAATTGGTTAATGCCAATTGCCCGTGCTTCCTGATAAGCTAAATAACTGCAGTTGGGATCATCTTCATGGAAATTTCCATATGCCCCTTGCAGAGAAGCCAATAACCAGCTGTCAAGCAATGAACCTCATCCCAAATACCCAACCAGGATGGCTGCTAAATGGGTATGGAGGGAATGATGACTCCACAGCTGACTCTGCGTGACGACAGGGTTGCAGGGGTGCATGACTGCTTGCACAGTGGGCTTGGGTTGCTGCAGAGTGGCTGTCCCAGCTATGCAAGAACTTTCCAGGTGGAGACATGGGGACTGCTGCTGTCGGACTACCCATAAATTCAGCCCAATTAGGGATGGAGAGGTTGTCTACTTCCTTTAGTCTCCACCCCTTTTCAGTGCAAAAGTGGAATGAAATTGCGTAATCAGTTCTGGGGTATTGTAGCTCTTTTTTCTTTTTTTTTCTTTTTTCTTTATTTGGTGGCCAGCAGTCTCTAAAGGTTGTCTTGCCTCCTCCAGGCCCTACAGAGTTCCACAAGTGGCAGCAGGGTGAGTTTTGGTTTTGTCAATTATCAGCTCCTCAGCAATAGAATGGGTTTTGCAGCTTTGTTCTTTTTTGCCTTGAAACATGAGCTGGTGTCTCTTACTTCCTTTATGCTACTCAAGGAGTAACAGAAGTGGTGTATTTGTAGTATTTAGAGTAGAAGTTTACAGTTATCTATTCTGCAGCTTGAGAGAAGTAATATATATCTTTCAGTAGTATAAAGCGTTGTTTTGTTATTATTCTATTAAAAGTGCATTTTTTGGTAAGGGGGATCCTTAGCCAATAATCAAATAAGAAGCTGCACATCATTAGGAAAACAATAAAGGATCAGACTAATGACTCTTAGGGCCTCATTTGCTCTCCAGTTAATTAAACAGACAACACAGATGCTGCTGCTGTTAATAATATCATTCAATTACTGTGCTGCTAAGTATTATGGTCCCTAGGAAACCATTACCCAGTGCTGATTGAGAAGGGGAACTGTGAAGGGCTACTCAGGGGACAATAAACCATGTCTCTGTTGAAAAGGGGGCTGAAAGCAGTGTTTACTGCAGACACTAGGTGCTCCAGTACAAGCAGGTGCAAGGTTGTTCGAGGTGATGGAGGAGCTGAAGGTTAACCTGAAAAGTTTATGTTCATACCCCACGTGTGCCAATGAAGCCCAGGACAGACAGTCTGAGGTCAGTGGGAGGCATAAGGGGCTGGAGAGGAAGATATTTTGCTTGAAGAAAGCAGGGTGTGTGCTATAGCAGCCAGGAGAGGGATGGGAAATAAAAGGGAATTGGAAAGGGAAATGAATATATCTCAACACCCCAGAGTGTACTAAGCATCTCTCCAAGGGGAACAGAGAATATCATAAAAGCCTTATTGAGCAGTGCAGGTAATAGATTCACTTGCCTGATACTTCCACTCTCCTAGCTTGAGAGAGAGTGTAAAATCCAAGGCTGGCAGTAGAAGGCCTCATCTCAGCCCTTGTGCCTTTATCAAACCCAGCTTTCTCACCCAACCAGTGCGGTGACTATTGAGCTGAAGGAGCACAGCCCAGCATGGTCCCAGGTGGCTCCCACTCGTGGCACAAACCTGTTTCCCCCAGCATCCCGGGAGGAGGATGCACAAGGGTGTGAGAGGGCAGAGCATACGTGTTGGAAAAAACCTTCCTCAGACTTCTGATGTCTCCTTGTACTGTTTCTTCTATCCCAGTCCACTGGGTGTCCTTCATTTTTCCCACAAGGGCTCATTTGAGTTTTTTTCCTCCTCCCTTTTTTTTCCTTTGGGTTTGCTCATGCAAAAGGAGCTTTTGTAGTATTCATATATACTGTGGTAGCAGCTGGAGACCCTGACCAGGGATGCAGGGAGTCTTGTATGTTGTGATGCTCAAACTGACCATTATCAGTCTGGGATTAATGGTGTGTGTGTTTGGTACTCTCAGCTGTTCTCTGAACCCTGTGTAAGCCTTTGGGTCATGGTCATAATAGCTTAAGTAATATGAAGACACATGTTGGAAAATGCTTGGCAGTAGGTCTGTGTAAGAAAGCATCCCCTGCATGCCTGCACTGATATTTGGAGCACAATGCCAAGGAGTTTGCATCTGTGTCAGACTACTTTGTGTGTTCTCAGGGTAAGAGAGTGGATATGAGTGTGCTAATACTCCATCTGTAAGGAGATGTTGCAGTAATGGGGGCTGCCCTGCCATGTGGTGACACCAACATTGCATTCATTGTAACTGGGTTTGCTGGTTGCTGAGGGATCCTTTACTGAACCCTCCGGGAATGCTGTACCAAGACTGGAGTTTCAGTTTGTATATTAAATGCTAAAAAAATGTATATTTTTGCATGGATTTCCCCATGATACAAAATGATTCAACCCCAAATCAGTAGGAAGGGAATTGTACTCAATTCTGAAAGATGTTCTGGGGAAAGTGTTCATTTTCTTTAAAGCTGAATTAAAAAAAAAAATACCTCTAAGTTTTTTTACCCAAACTTGTGTTCATTCATGTTCATATTTATCACTAGATTAATAGAATCATAGAACCATTTAAGTTGGAAAAGACCTCTATGATCATCAAGTCCAACCATTAACTGAACTCAGCCAAGTCCATCACTAAACCTTTTCCTTAGTGCCACATGTACACATCTTTTTAATACCTCCAGGGAAGGTGACTCAACCACTTCCCTGGGGAGGCTCTTCCAATGCCTGACCACCCTTTCAGTGAAGAAATGTTCCCTGATATCCAATCTAAACATCTCCCGGTGCAACTTGAGGCTGTTTCCTCTTATTCTGTCACTTGACATTTGGGAGAAGAGACTGACCCCCACCTTTCAGGTAGTTGTGGAGAGCAATAATGCCTACCAAGAGTCTCATTTTGTCCAGGCTAAACACCCCCAGCTCCCTCAGCTGCTCCTCACAGGACTTGAGCTCCAGATCCATCTCCAGCTTTGTTCCCTTCCCTGGACGAGTTCCAGCACCCCAATGTCTTTCTTGTTGTGTAGGGCCCAAAACTGAACCCAGGGTTCGAGGTGTGGCCTCACAAGTGCCCAGTACAGGACAGTCACTGCCCTGGTCCTGCTGGCTCATGTTCAGCCTCTGTCAACAAGTACCCTGAGGTCCTTTTCCACTGGGCAGTTTTGCATTCACTCTGCCCCCAACTTGTAGTGCTGCAGGGCATTGTTGTGAACCAAAGGCAGGACCTGGCATATGGTCTTGTTGAACCTGTCATGGTTTAACCCTATCCAGCAACTTAGTACCACACAGCTGCTCACTACCCCCAGCTCCTGCCGGGGAAGGGGAATCAAGGAGAAAAGCTAAACCTTATGGGTTCAGATAAGGACATTTTGAATACTGAAACAAAATAAAATATAATAATGACACTAATCACAATAACAGCTATAATAATAAAAATTCTAATGAAGTCACAATTATTACAATTGTAATTGTAATGAAATGGAGAGAAGAGAAATAACACGCAATATAAACAAGTGATGCACAACACCATTGCTCACCATCCACTGATTGATGCCCAGCTAGTCCCTGAGCAGTGACCAGTGCCAACAGTTTATATACTGGGCATGATGTTCTGTGGTATGGAATATCCCTTTGGCCAGTTTGAGTCACCTGTCCTGGCCATGCTCCCTCTCTGCTTCTTGTGCACCTGCTCGCTGGCAGAGCACTAGACTCTGAAAAGTCCTTGACTTAGGGTAAACACTGTTTAAAACTAACTAAAACATCAGTGTGTTATGCACATTATTCTCATACTAAATCCAAAACACAGCATTGTACCAGCTACTAGGAAGAAAATTAACTTTATCCCAGGTGAAACAAGGACAGAACCTCCTACTGTTGGCCTTGGCCCATTGATCATCCTGTCCAGATCCCTCTGCAGAACCTACCCTCCAGCAGATCAACATTCCCACCCGATTTGGTTTCATCTGCAAACTTACTGAGGGTGCACTTGATCCCCTTGTCCAGATAGTTGATAAACATATTAAATAGGACTGGCCCCAGTACTGAGCCCTGGGGAACTGCACTAGTGACCAGTTGCCATCTGGAGGCGGCTCCATTCACCACCAGTCTCTGGGCCCACCCATCCATACAGCTTTTCACCCAGCAAAGAGGACACCTGTCTAAGCCTATAGACTATGCCCAAATATATATAACGTACTATATACTATCTACTATAAATAATTGGTGTGACATCCTATATGTGTCCTAGCAGCATGGCAAACTCAGGCAGGGACAAGTTTAAATACGAGGATACAGTGGAGCAGTTTCAAAGGAGATTTGGACTCACTTCTGTGCTTGAAACATGGTGAACTGGGCCAAATGTCAGTCAGGGGAATTAAATGCAAAAACAGCCCACATCCTTGCGAGCGCCACTGCTGAAAAAGAAGATTTATTGTGAATGAAATCATTCTCTGGGATGCTTCAGTGTAAGAAAAGCACTTTCTTGCCTCTATACTATTTGTATCTTCTGGCACTGGCCTGTTGAAATGAAGCTCTGTGTCTGCTTTGTGTCAGCAGGATGGGGCCCCGGGAGAGGGGCTGGTAGCCCCCCCGCAGTTGCCCTCTATATGGTTAGGGGTGTTTGGTGACCAGGCAAACTTTCCCAGTGCTCCAGTAGCTTTTAGTGGTATCAGCCATAGACCTGTCCTTTATTGTGGGTGTGTTCCTGATTTACTATCTGGCTTATCTCATCTCTGGCATCTTGCTTCTGTCCTTTTAATGGAAATATTAATTAAAATCAGCCCTACTGTGAGGAACTCCACATGTGCTTGCAGGGATGGGACCTCTCTCCTGCAAGGCTTTGGCACCTCTGCCAGTTGCCCAACCACTATCCCTTGTCTGCAGCCTGCTGAGATCTGAGATTCCTCATTTTCATGAGGGATTCCCTGTGGAGCGTATTAATTAATCTCACTGAAGTGTAACAAGAAACACACCTGCAATTCTTTATTTCTTTATTTCTTTCTGATATAGGGATATTTAGTTTCTGCATTTGTGGATGTGGGAGTTGTCTGGGGCTGGTTACCAGTTCTCTATCCCAGTAACTGGTCTCTATCTGGACTTTGCCTGAGCATTAATTAAATTCCTTTCTGCTGAAAACAAAAGCAACACATTATTCTAAAGTATAGCTCATCCTCATCTTACCCTTTTTACTCAGCTACTTTCTTTCCTTATGCATCTAAAGAACTGTCTGCTATTATTGTAATGTCCATTAGGCAATTCCCATGTCTTTTTAGATATGGAAACTCAGCAGACATGGATTTGTTGATTTATCCTTTTCCTGCTCCTTTTAAATGCCCTGACAATTCTTCCCTTGCAGTAAGTATTATTGTAATCTTGAAATAAGTTTCAAGATGTATTGCAACAAACATTTTTGTACTCTAATATTGGTATTCTTTGTGCATTTGTCATGGAAAAATCTTAAGCTGCTTTTTGTCATCTCTGCATTCTTAATACCAAGTGACTCAGTTACTAATACCTTTCAGTTTTTACCCTTATGCTTCAGAAATTAAGGACTTTGATACCTGCTTTTGCTTATCCTTCTTTTAATTCCAACAATAGTAGTGAACATTTGATCAGACACTTTTCCGAAGCATCCTCACTGTTGATCTAAACCAAGTCTAAAATAGAATTGCTTTTTGCTGGTTCTGTTGTTATTTCAGAGGAGAAAAATCTATTGCCTATTACATCCAGGAAGGGTTGAGCTCAAGTATCTCTTGTAACAGTAATTCTCCACTTGCCATCTAGAAAATTACAAAATGACACATTTCCCAGTATTTACCTTTCTAATAATGTCCAAGAGATCTCATGTCATGTCTGGATCCAATGGCAGAGATCTACAGCAGCTTCCCGGAAAACGAATCATATTCAGACGGATCCTGTTATGAGTATGGTCTCATCTTTTAAACCCATGTGAGCCACTGTATTGTGCACCTGCACTGCAGTTTTGCTGTTACTGCTTTTATTTCTCTCTCAGATCACATCCTCCAGTCCCATGTACCAATTGTATCATGTTCCTGTTATCACAGACTTTATATTGCATCTGGTACCTGGAGTTCTTGTTCTTCGAAGCATTCACATTGTGTATCTCCCATTTTCAGTGGGCAAGTTTTCCTCATCTTTTTATTTCCTTCTCAATTTCCCTTTTCTTTCCTCTTTCTTCATATCCTCATTTCTCTTTTTCATCTCTTGTTCTTCTCATTTAATCTTTTTTCATACCCTTTCCCATGTCATTTTATTTTGCTCTCACCTCCCCTCTTTTCCCCCTCTCACTGTGATAGAACATCCATGTCCTCATGAATCCACTTGTTCTTTTCATACTGCTCAAAGCCCCACACATAATTACACTTGCTGTCTCTGCTGGCCATTTAACTATTTTGCTTGTGTTCTCAAATCCTGTTGAATTTTACACTGAACATCCCACTTCAGGCTGGAAGAGGGAGATCATGCATACAGTCTGGGAAGTGGAGGACAGGGTGTAAGAGCTGAGAGATGATGATGAGGAGGCATGAGAAAAGGCTGGAAGATATTGAGGGTGGAGACAAAAAATGAGAAAGGAAAGTTAAAGAGAGTTTGGGGGGAACCATGATGGTCAGGATTGTGTAAGAAGAGTCTTTCAGGCACTCAGATGTTGCTGGGGATGGTACCATGGCCAAAACAACCTCCAGTCCTGTGGTGTGTTGCACTTCAGATGGGAGTCAGCTTATTCTCTCAGGCAACCAGCAATAGTACCACAGGAAATAGCCTCAAGTTGCACCAGGGGAGGTTTAGGTTGAATGTTAATAAAAATTTATTCACTGAAAGAATGGTTAAACATTGAAACAGCCTCTCCTGGGAAGTGGTGGAGTCATCATCCCTGGAAATGTTCAAGAAAATAGTAGACAGGGCACTTTGTGATATGGTTTACTGGGCATGGTCGAAGGTTGGACTTAATGATCTCAGAGGTCTTTTCCAACCTTAATGATTCTTTGGCTGTGTATGGGGGAGGAAAAAGAACTGTGTTGAACAGGATTCACACATAAACCTTGTGTGGGCTGTCAAAAGTTGAAGCCGGTTCCCAGAGGATGTGTTATCACTGTGTAATGATTTGCATGCCTAGGACACTTGGCCTTGGCAGACACCAGAGGACTACAGATCTTTCCCTAAAGCTGGTGTCTCATGAGTCTATGATTTTGCCTGCAACGAAAGGGAAGGAAAGTGGACACAAAGCAAAGAGGAGCTGGTACGTGAAAATAAAGGAATGGGAGAGGACTGAGAGTTATAAAATATACAGAATGGACATGCAGTCAAAGATGGGCCCCTCTGATTCCCCACTCATGTCTCTCTTACAGTGGGAAGCCACTGTTCTCCCCTCCAAGTTCCACCTGGTCTCTGGGGATGCTGGCACCGTGCTGACATTCCCTGCCTGCTGCACCCTACGGAGCTGCCCAGCTGAGGTTTCAGTGCTCCTTCCCTCCGTCGGCATCGGCAGCAAAGTACCAGGGTCAGCTGCTGGAAAACTGCTATAGTTAAAGAACAAAACAACAACAAAAAGAATTTATATACATAAGAAAAGGAAAATGAAGCAATGATGGGTTGGGCAATTAAACTAAAAGCATTTGAGAGTGTAATCCAGCTCTCTCTATCAATAATTCAGGAGTCCAAGATCTGTCTAATTGATTGAACACCTTCCACAGTAGTCAGCCACTAATAAGACAAATGAAATGTCTTTTTTATTGTCAAATCTCCATCTCACATTTGCTCAGGCAAAATCCTGCAGGGCTTTTCATTTCAGAAGCTTGGGTATTTTTTTCTCTTGATGGAGATAAATTGAAGGCCAGTGTCTGTTTTTAAACAGCAGTAAATTAAGCCTGTCTGCTCCTTTGGCTGTGGGTGGGTGGAGAAACAGAGCTGTGCTGAACAGGATTCACAGGCAAACCTTGTGTGGGCTGTCAAAAGTTGAAGCCGGTTCCCAGAGGATGTGTTATCACTGTGTAATGATTTGCATGCCTAGGACACTTGGCCTTGGCAGACACCAGAGGACTACAGCTCTTACCCTAAAGCTGGTGTCTCTTACCTCCATTCCTCTAAAGAAGAGCCACATTAGGATCCTTGGTTTCTTCATTGTGATGCTTTGACATGGCATAGGTGTTTAAAAGGGGCTGAACAATTGTTTAACCTTTCCAATTTACGTGAATAAACTGCATCACAGGTTGTAGGGAGGGGAAAAAAAGGTGTGAGTTGAAACTGGTTTATTTTATATCGGTTTCTTCCAAAATCATGCCAATTGAAGTGATTTGGGAGACCTCTATGGTGGCTAAGTAGGGCATGCTCAGCAAATTTGCTTGATTTTGTTCCCTTTGGACTGTATCACTGAGGTGGTGGGAAGGGGGGTGATTGCCCCAGCAGGATGGAACTTGTGGACACCAGCTTCACAGCATTGCCTATCATTAATCAAAAGCTGATTGAAGAAAAGGTTGAGCTGGCACCGATACACACACACGTGTCTATCTGCATGGTGTAAATCTGTGTGTGAGCAAGGCTCCATTAAGCTCAGATACTCACCACTTAGGCTAACACATCCTCTTGTATGCACAGAGGCTCTGGGACTGGATTTTTAGCCAATATAAATCAAAGTAGCTCCTCAGGGCATTCTGCTGACTTATACAAGTCAAAGATCCAGCCCAGGGGTAAGGAAAGACCTCTGATTCCAACGTGTGTGTGTGTTTATTTAATCAGGAAAGAGTGCAAGCTGTATGTGTGCTCCAGAGTCCCCATTGAGTATGGTACAAGTAATCTCCTGAGCAAAACCAAAATTTGAAGGTCTGGTAGCTAATTTCCTCATTTTCTATTATACATGTCTTTCCCCACAGCTTGGCTGGGGAGGGAGGGAAGGAGACAAAGTGCCTAAGAGGTTTTATTTTGCCTACATTGCCTCTGAAACATTATATATTATGTTTGAATGCTTAATCTAACCAAGGAGTAGTTGTTTTATTTCCTAATCTAATAACTTCCTGATGTCTGCCTCCTCTTAGCTTTACTGTAGCTTGACTGCACAAATACATTTAATTGTGTTCTTGTGGAAAATAAAGGCCAGTAGCTTTGCCAAGAAGGGCTGATTTTATAATGCCCCATGCCAGAATTAATCTTGATGGCAGAGCTAAGGCTGATGGCTTATGGCTGGCGATTATCATAGGAGACCTGTTGCATAGGGTGGTTGCAGGCTATGAAGTTCCCTTAAATACTGGACACTGCCTATAGAGGCAGGTGTTTGCAGTAGTTAAGACAGAAGAGTCTGAAGAAGTGGCAGATGGAATGAAAGAAAGTGGGCGAGGGAGAGGAGGAAAATAGAACCATAAAAAAGGCAATAACAGCAAATGAAAACAAAGCAGGGAGAAGGCACGAGAATGGCATGGGAATGATGTACAGATGGAGCAGGCAAATACGAGGAATCGATATGGCCAACAAAAAGGAAGAGGGTGTGGAAATGAAATGGAAAGGAACTGCTGAGAGAGTGAGGCCAGTGAGTACAGAAGTCTATCTGAGATTCAGTTTAGTCAAAGGAGATGTTTTTTGTCATTTTGAAGGACATGTTCAGCTTTGCTGTCTTTAGGCCACGTACCACCTATACGCCTGGTAAGAAAAGCAACTTGGTTACCCAGTAGATGTGCTGATGCTTGCTGGAGTCTTCTCCCTGGGACAGGTTCTTTGAAGCTGAGAGCTGGTCCTTTGCAGAGATAAGTCAAACATTGCCAGGTTTATAATGCTGCTGCCACTACACAGCCAGGAAGCCAGAAGTCTTCAGGACTCAGAAATAGCTTCAGTCTTAGTGTGAGCACTTGAAGCTGCTGACAACAGCTCTATTAAACTGCTTACGGTTTTGAAAGGCAAATGAGGTCCATCAGTGAATGAGGGACCAAGTCTGGAAGAGAAGTTGTTACTTCCAAGACGTGTAAGCAAGCAAGCTTGCAAGCAAGCAAATATAAAATAGCTATTGATCTGTATTTGATTTACATAGCAAGGCTTTGGTAGCCATGGGCTGCAGGGGTGGCTTCTGTGAGAAAATACTGGAAGCTCTGCCCATGCTGGACAGAGTCAGCTTCCACTAGCTCCAGCAAGGACCCACTGAGACCAAAGCTGAGCCCAAAGCTGAGCCCATCAGCAATGCTGGTGTCACCTTTCTGATATATTTAATAAAGGGTAAAAAAAGTTTAAAAAAAGTCCTCTGTGAGAAACAAATGAGAATATGTGAAAGGAACAACTCTGCAGTCACACAGGGCAATGCAGAAGAAGGGGCAGGAGATGCTCCAGGTGCCAGAGCAGCAATTCCCATGCAGCCTCTGGTGCAGCCCATGGAGAGGCAGCTGTGCCCCTGCAGTCCATGATGGTCCATGGGGGAGCAGAGATCCACCTGCACCCCATGGAGGACCCCATGCCAGAATGGCTAATTCACCCTGAAGACTTCAGAGGACCCCATGCTGGAACAGAAGCATTTGCCTTGAAGGAAGCTGCAGTCTTTGGCTGGCACACATAGGAGCAGACTCCTGGCAGGAACAGCAGCTCATGGAGAGGAGCCCATGCTGGAGCAGGTTTGCTGGCAGGACCTGTGGCCCATGGCAAATGCACATTGGAGAAGTCTGTTCCTGAAGGACTGCACCCTATGGAAGGGATCCACACTGTAGCAGTTCTTGAAGAAAAGCATCGTGTGGGAAAGACCCGTGTTGGAAAAGTTTGGTAAGGACTATATCCCATGGGAGGGACCCCATGCAGAAGGGACAGGGGGAACAGTGTAAGGAAGAAGGAGTGGCAGAGAAGTGTTATGGACTCACCACAACCCCCAGGTTGGGGAGGAGGAGAGAGAAAGTTGAGAAAGAAGGACTGAAGTTGAGAATGGGAAGAAGGGAGAAGTGAGGAGAGGAGTTGTTAGTTTAGAGTTTGTTTCTCACTGTCCCAGTCTGATAGTAACTGGCAATAAATTAAATTACTCTTTGCCAAGCTGAGCGTGTTTTGCCCATGCTGGTAACTGTTGAGCAATCAAATTGTCCTCATTTCAAGCCACAAAGTTTTCAGTCCTACTTTCTTCCCCTCTCCTGTTGATGGAGAGGAAATGAGAGAGCAACTTTGTGGCCTGCCAAGGTCAACCCACCACATGATTATATATATTGATTCCAAAAAATGTGCAGTTCAGGAAACTTGACTTCCACAAACTGGTGCTAATATACTTACTGAGAGTCCAAAACTGAGCCTGTATTTGCAGCTCTGATCCCAGACTGAGGAGTGTGAGATGATAAATAAATCTCACTGTAAACCCAGGGCATGCATGGGAGAAGTAGTGCAATGAAGGGTCATTATGTTTTATAGGCAAGAACTTCAGTAGACCCTCAGCAGTGCTGCTCCTTATTTATATAACCTTCAAAGCCTTCAAGTGAAGCTGAAACAGAGACTTAAATCATGACAGGAATACTTCTGGAGGATGTCAGCCAGGGTTTTGTTCAAAGAAGTTTTAAATAGGACAAGGGGGAATGGCCTTAAACTAAGAGAGGGTAGATTTGGGCTAGATAGTAAGAAGAATTTTGCATTGTGAGGGTGAGAAGGCACTGGAACAGAAGTTGTGGTTACCCTACCCCTGAAAATATTGAAGGCCAGGTTTGATGGGGCTCTGAGCAACCTGGTCTTCTGGAATATCCCTTGCCCATGGCAGGGAGTTGGAACTAGATGGTTGTTAAGGTCCCTTCCAAACCAAACCATTCTGTGATTTCATGAAATAACAAATAAGCCTCCTAGTGAGTTTTCTCCCTTGTTGAATAAACTAATAACTTCTCTTATTATAAGGCTCTTTTGAGAGGGGGATATTAAAGTCTTAGTCTGATCTATATTCTTCATGACTAGGCCCTCTCCCACGCTCGTATCCTGTTTGGAAAGTGCAGTTGGTAATTCCCCGTGTCAGAGCAGAATTATGAACAGTCAAGGAGCATCTCATGTGTCATTTATATACCTCCTGCCATTGCAGGGTGTTGGATCACAATAGAGGTTCACAGGTATAAAAACTGTGCAAATGATGGTTATGACTGCTCAGAAATGTCACGTGAAGTATTTTGTCAGTCGGATTTATTGAGCTACCTTGTATGGAGGAGTTCAGTGATGAAATAAAATGCAAAACACCAGTTATGATATTTAAATAATCACTGTTTTCCACCAGAAAAAAAAAAAGATAAACGGTGAGGGGTTTGAAAAACTTTTGCTAAGTGACTTCCCATTTCTTCCCACTCAGTTTGACTATTCCTGTTGGCTGGGAACAGAAAACTGAAGTGATGGATGGCTCTGATTATGCCTAGTCAGGTGCATTAAATGGTGTGTCACACTACTGCCTCCCATAATCTTGACACACTGTGCTTATCAGGGCTGATGGGGAAAAGGTAGATGTCTGAAAACAGTAAAGAAATAAAAGGGGAGGTGAAAGATCTCAGACCGGTCTCAGCAAAAGGATTTGTTGGGCACTGGAAATGGGTTGAGCAGATTAAACTGATCCACTTTTAGAATAACTGATTGGAATGTGTCTGCCAGCTTCCAGACTCAGTAGAGCACATGAACCTCATCCTGCTTTTCATGGGTCACTTGGTGGAGAGATGCTTGCAGTATATGGAAAGTTTCTTTTTAGCATCCATCTGTTTGATGCTAACATGGAGCTTAGCTCAAATGCTTGTCTCTGGTTAAATCATGAACTCATGTGTGAGTTACAGCACTGTGAGTCCATAGACACCTAGAAAAATTACTCTTATTTTCATCAGTGTGAGACAAAATAAGATCGCATGGATTTTTAGCTATGAACCAAGGACGGGCATGTTCGAAATGCATACTTCATTTCTGGTTTTGTGTCAGTGCTGTACACAAGATCTGTCTAAAATGGTATGAAATACTATTCAAAGTCTTTACAAATGCAGCATTGAATTTCTGTGGTTCTGTATCTAAATTTGTGTTGTTGATGTATAAGAAAATTGAATTCAAGCTGGAAGGGTGCAAAATGCTATGAAGGTGACACTGTCTAATGCAACAGACTAGCAGAGGCTGGTTTATTCCTCCTCAGGAAAAAAACCCAAAGCAGGCTGGTAAGATATGGCTGATCTTTATTAGTCTATGGGAGTAGGAGAGATAAATCGGGAGGATTGCTGTTTGAGCTAAGGACTTCGATGAAAAGACTCAGACCATGAAGAAGTTTGGATTGAAAATAGGAAGACTTCTTGCTGTAGAGGCAGTGAGTTTAGGGACAGCCTTACAGCCTGATTACTGGAGACAGAAGCCATAACTGGGGTGTATCCCCATCTTTTTAGGAAGGAAGTTTTCAATGCATGCAGGTTTAATATCTCTTAGGCAAGTTTCTAAAACACCTGACTTTCCTTGTACAGTTTCTGATGGCTGGAACAGCATCCCATGATAAATGCCTCTGCTTTTGTCTTGCTGGGGAAAGGTACCAGGGTCTCTACGCTCCTGGTATGTGCTTACTTCTATGAGATCAAAGTTGATATCAGAAAAAAGGAAGAGGTGGCTTCATTGGAAAGTGCCAGCCCACTGAGTTAGACTGGTCTAGCTCCAGAAGTGTAATTACCTTGATACTGCAGTTCCAGCAAATCTTCCCCTAGATGACCTTGAACAACATTGCAAAACTATGACCTTCATGTTTTTGCTCAGCTCTTCCGCTTTCCAAGTGCAAGGACAAACGTGCCTCAAAGTTAGTACTGGCTCAATGGAAAACCAAACAGGATGGTACTGGTGGGCAATATATTTCCACTAACTTTCTTGGTTTCAACTTCAAAAAATGCTTTCTCAATCAGAATTGAACTTCTTCCTTCATGGAAGTTTTGATTGAATGATTTCAGTTTTTCAAAGATGAGCAACAGAACACACTTAAAATTTATAAAGGAAAATTGAGGAATCTCTTTTGCTTCTGTTTTCAAGCATGAGGATTTTATTTTTTTTTTTATTAAAAGCAAGAGAAAGAAACTCAACCCAAAGCATCTGAGCACTATTTTTTTCTTTATTTTTAATGGAATACATGTAGCCTGTTTGATGAAATCTATCAATAAATCCAGTTGAATCTCTGCTCACCCTGTATGTGATGTAATTGGGGAAATTATGACAGACTCCACTTGCTATGGCTGTTAGATCACTGAAGCCAGGTTTCAATGAATAAAGCTGCTGCAGAATTTGAGTGTCTACAGGGTAAATAACCTTGGCCAAAACTGCAGCCAGCCAGATTCAGAAGATGTGTTTGGGGATGTTTTCTTCAGAGAAGGATAAAATAAATGCTGTAACTGACATAAACAAGTCTATGACTGCAAAGATCTAGAAACATGAAAACTTGTGTCCATCTGGCTGATTCCTTATTGTGATCATTAAAGGACGGAGAATGACAAGCAAAGTAGAGGGAAGAGGGGGTTTCTTGGTTTTTCCAGACTTGAATGTTGATCTGCCAAGACAGACACCACCCTGGAAGAAGCAGTTTTGTTTCTGTGTAACTTTGTCTAGATCAGAGCTTTATCTATTATAGTAAAAGTTGTGTCTCATAATTGATTTGCTGGCATGTTTTTCTAGCAGGGACCACACCTGAGCAGAGTGGGAATAACCAACCCTTCCTTTAGCTGCCCTTTTGGACAGACAAAGTCCTGGTTTCTCAATAGCAGAAAGGAGAATCTGCTTAAAATACAATGAACCTATTAGTATTTTCTAAAAGTTTGAAAAATACCCATTTTCATAGTTGTGCCTGGGAAAAATCTGCAACAGATAGAGCACAAAATTGAAACAGGTGTGGGGAGCAAGCTCATGGCAAAGTGTCTGTGCTCTTCTGTGTATCTTAGTTGCATCGAGGGGAGAGTTGTAGAAGGCAAAATGCAATTGCTTCAGTAAAAGCACATCTGAACCACTTCCCTAAGTGTCACCTCATGTCTCTAGTTGGATGTGCTGTGTTTTACCAGACTGCCTCACGGCATTTGATGTCACATGGATTTATGAACATTGCCCTGTGAACTGCACTGGATGGTGACGTCACAGGTTCAGAGGACGTGATGCTACGTCATTAATGATTTCAATCACTCTGCTCTGTGCTGGCCTTTGGTAACATTATTTTAGCAGGGCTTTTGTTGAGATCCAGCTTCTCAAGCCCTGGCAGTGTCAGACTGAGAACTGAGAGCAGAATCCTCTTAACTCCATGAAGACTCAGACCTGTTAGTCTGAAAAGAACTAAACCTTTGAAAAAAGTGAAATCACGAATTTCTCATGCCCCTTTTCTGTCATCACAGCATAGAAGACACCCATTAGTTTTCAGCCTTTTGGTAAGATGTGAGCCCCTGCACTTCTGGAGGTATTTTGTCCTGATCCCTCAGAGGGCTGTTTGGATCATCCTGCCAGCTCTGCAGGTGGTGAGTCCTTCATCTTCCCCCTCTCATGGAGAGGTCTCAGATCATTACCAGTAAACTGTGAGCAACAAAAATCATTTACAGAAAAGTATGGAAATTGCTCTAGAAGGCCATTTTTAGAGGGAATTAAGGAAAAAACAATGCATATTGCAATCACATCCATGGAGTGAGAAAAAGCCTTTGTGATGTAAAGAAATGGCAGCATTGGGAAAAGTTTGCTGTGCAATGAGGACATAATGCTAGCGTGATGGCCATTCAGACCTACAAATACAAAAAGGATAATATCTTGCAGTCCAGGGAATTGATAACTCTGCTACCACAGTCCTGCAGCTGTAAGTACTGTGCACAGCTTCAACAAAGATACTGAAAGTTTCTGAAGAGCAGAGTGATCTCAGACAAGTGCAATAAAAGTGATCGCAGAAGGAGCTGTTTCTGCAGAGACAAAATCTGAATCCAGGGGTATGTTGTAAATCACTTATAGTCTTCCTGGCTGCAGGACTCTGCCCCAAAAGAGCTCTGGTTTTAGCTTATGTTGACTAAGGGATGAAGCTGTTACTATCTCCAGGAAGTGTAAAGGAGTGAGTAATGATGGAGGAAGATGTGGTGTGTTGAATTAAGGGCTATGGAAGAACACTATGATAAAAGGCAGCTTAGAAAAATACAGGCTGTGTATCAAAAAAGAACTTCCTAATAGCTGGATCTGCTAGACAGGGGAGTCATTTCCTAAGGGAGAGAGCAGAAACCCTGTTATTTCAATCATTTAAACAAAACTGGACAAAGCCCTGGAGAATATATTGTAAGGAACAATCATATGCTGTCCCCTGGGAATGGATAACGTGACCTGATAAAGTCTTTTCCTAGTGGTTGCTATGATTCTCTTCAGATTCAGAACTTGTTTTGGGCATGATATGTCTTGGGACTGGATGTGATGTGAGCCTCAGGTCAGTCCTCTGATTGATTCAGAGAACCAAGCAGAGAGGAGGAAGGGAAGGAAAGGAGTGCAGGGCCAGTCAAAAACAGAGCACATGCAAAAATATTGACTCTGAAGACAACTGTCAACTGCTGCCCAGATGGAAATCTAGCACAGAGCTGTTTTGGGAGGATTCAGGAAATGGTACACCAACTGCACATCCCAAATCAATGCTGTTTTCACTGTTGCCTCACAGAGCTGGAGAGGAATCTCTCCCCTCTTTCCAACCTCTTTTCTGAAGCAGAGGCAGTCACAGGGATGAGTAGAGATAATGTTATATCTGGACAAAATTAAGTGACAAGGGTTGGCATCCTTGATTTCTTGGGAGATGGTACACCAGGTGGGAATTACCTCAGATGGTCTGTGATTTTATTCAAAAGAATTGCCAGTGATTGCAGACATCTCTTATCTATGCAGTTAAAGTAGAGGCTAAATTCAGAAAGAGGAGGTTTGAGACAATCAGGTCTTCTGTGTCATGTAGATGAGCAGGAAGATTGTGATTTCATGTGGGCATTTGAAGATTTTCACTCTCCCTCATTTGCCTTTTTAGTAAAACCCTTTAAATTTTACACTGGAAAATAAAAAAGGGAAATGTCCACATGGAAAATAAAGAAGACTACAAACACAGGCAAACAAAGAAGACTCAAATATTTTAGGGGTTTTTCAAATTCTGTCTTTTGCTAGAAACAAGTCATTCCTAGAGCAGCAACAGTAGTCAAGCCTAGTTTCTTGTGCACTCCAAAATATCCTTTAGTTCTCTTTGCCCTGATTTGCATCTTTATCCTTGCAGACAGGTATGCCATTGCGGGCTATTTTATAAGGAGATGGAGACTTATTCCTTCAGTTCTCTCCTGTGCCTCTACACCTCACCCCACCTTGCAGGACCTCCAGCTGCTGTTTCTTTCCTTTAACCATCCAGAGAAAGAGCTGATCACATTGCAGCTGAGTCTGCACTATGTGTGTGTGGAGTTTTAGGCCTTTTTTTTGTGTATTCACAGATTGGCCAGATGGCAGGCCCAGCAGAACAGATCACTATCAAGTTCACATTAACAGCTTCTTCTAAGTGGTTGAAATTGGTGAGCAGCTTCAAAGCTATTGTGGAGGAAAGACAGATGGGCAGAGATATAGACATAGATGGCTCATGCTTATCAGGAATTGACAAAAAAACCCCAGAACTAATTAAAAAAAGGTTTTTTATGTCTTGGTTTAAACTTCTAAACCTATTCCTTAATACTGTAATTCAGTGGATATCTGAAAGAGCCAAATGTTGTGACCAAACCTATGTTTTTGCATTGTCTAGAAGTCTCAAAATGTAGGAGCTGTGTCATCTGGGGTCTAAGACTAGAAGGAATACAAGATGTTTTCCAGAAGAAGCAAAGAAGCCCCCAGGTCTCTTCATCTGGGGGAGTGTGGAAACTGCCTGGGCACAAGCCTCTGGCAGGTGTCTGACTGAATCAGCAGCACGTCCAATTACTTTACCTCAGTGAACTGCATGGATTTGTCTCCTTACCCTCCCAGGTAGGCATCCAACAGGGAAGAGGAGAAGCCATCCCTTATACGTGCTAGCAGTGGAGTCCAGATAGGGAAAGAGTAGGAAAGCCCAGTTTAAGAAGCCTGAGAGACTCTGAAACAGTTCTCCAGTGTCTCCCATAAAGGTGACCTTACTGAGAGTCTCAGTGGGACTGGGACACATTACTTGCCTCGATCCTCTGAGAATCCAAAGGAAGTCTCCTCTCCGGCTTGTTGCAGGGAACACCTCACTGTGATCCGCAGCTGAAACCAGCCAAACCTGAAATCCTTCGTCTTACTCTGAATGAGAAATGAGCATGGGCCTATTTCACTAAATTGCTGCCTTTGAATCCCTATAGTTTCAAGTAGTGTGAGAAACATACTGTCTCCCCAAGCTATGCCCCCAAGACAACTACACAAAAAGCTGACACACTGGACAGCCTCTTGCTCCATCAAGGCTGCAAGAATTCACAGCCGTGTTCTTAAGCAGTTGTCCAAGCACTCTTGGTACTTTTCCTGTGGTTGAGTCTTTCAATGGGACATAGTTTAGCTACATCTGCTGATGGTCAGGGCTGGGAATTTATGCCAACAGGCAGTTTGGGTGATACACAACATTCACCATGTTGGTGTTTTACTGCAACTCGGTGTGCCTGGAAGAGAAGCTATGGGAAAAAATTGCTGTGAGTAATGCTCCAGAGCAGGAGGTTCAGGTTCCATAAGGAAGGAGATAATGTGTGGTGGCTGCTGACCAGACTAGTAGAGGGCGTGAGGAAACATGGCAGAGAGATGAGTGGCACAGAAGCTGGCATTCTGCTGACTCAGCAGTAGTTATCAGTCTTAGCAGTTGTTTTGGATGAGTCCTTCAGGTCTGCTGCTGGGCTGTCATGCTCTGGATTTGCTGGCAGGCAGTAGATTCAGCATCCCTGGTGAGCTGACAGAAACAACTGTGGCAGGGGTAATTCCTGCGGCCAAGGCACTTGTCCCAACTCCCAATGTGCATGGGTCAGTGCTGGCCTTCACTTGCAAGGCTGGCTTTGGCTGTGTCCTCTCCTGCTGCTCAGCAGATCACAGAGGGAAGCCACCTCTTCTCCTCCTTATTTCCTTGCTGCACACCACCTGTGCCTATGTGTATGCCTGCCTCTCCCCCCAGAGCTGCTTTTGGAGCTGTTCTACCTGAACATCTCGAAAGTTTGGTTTCAAGATCAACAAGAAAATGTCTGTGCTCGTGGTAGGGAGAATAAATTGAGGTAAGCCTCCTCCATCCCTGCTGCCCAGAAAAGGAGATCTCTGGGTCTCGATGCAAAACAAAACATTGAGTGAAATTTCCAAGATGACAAGACCTTGTGTTTGCAGACAGGACATGGAAGCAGTCGTAACAGCCCAGGGATGAACCAGGATGAGATGCTGTGCAGACCTTGTGTCAAGGATTTAGGACTTGAAGTTTCACCTGAGATTGTTACATCCTTTTTTTTTTCCCATGATGTTCCTGTCTTCACAATAAGGGAAGATACTATCCTGTATTGCTGTGTGTTCCTGTAGGGAGCAATGTGCTGTGCTTTTTCCTGACATTAGAGTCTGCCTATTGAGCATGGAAGGGGAGGATGTCTTTGAGGATGAACGGGAATGTGCAAAACTAAGAGAGATTGTTCAGCTGATGTTGCAGTGAAATCAACTGACAAGGGAGTGAAAGAAAAAGGAGATCCTGGAGATGTCTGAGGAGAAAGGAAGCAGGATTTGGGGAGAGGCCAGACACGGGAGAGAGGAGGGAGCAATAAGCAGTTCTTGTGTGCCAGGAGACTGGTGTAGATACACAGCAGCTTTCATCCAGGTAAGAGCAGCATCCATGATCCACCCTTGATTTCCTTACAGGAGAAAGCCTTTATCCAGATAAATGAGTTACTAGCAGTTAGTTTGATGAAGTATTTCCCTGATCTGTACTGAAACTTCTTTCATCTGCACCACAAAGGCTATGTTGTTTCTTCTCACTGAAAGCACAAGCAGCAAATCCAGCAGAGAGACAGCCTGATCTTTGTGGCAGTTCCTCTGACGTAGACAAACCTCTGAAGTGAAGTGTGTGACATCAGGAAGATGTTTTAATCTGAATTACACTTGCCCATTCAAATAACAGGTGCCATTATCCTCTCTTCATTATCTCCCAGCCAGGGCTGCTGCCAGTATGAGTAAGAAGCCTTTGAGTCACAGGGATCGAGAAGTTAATTTCTTTCCGGAGACTGTTGTCAGAGACAACCCATCCTACATGTCCATCGTGGGGATGAATGATGCGTAAATGAATGAGGGGAGAAACCTCCTCCTAAAAGAAATAAAGCATCCCTCATGAATAAAGCAGAGCACTGCTTTGAGATTCAAGACATCTAAGGCCTGTTGTCCATTGAATGTGAATGAGGCTTGGCTGCTCTGCAGCTACACACTGGCCTGAGTGCAGCCTACAACTAACTTACCACTGCCACATTTCATTTTAATTTTTTTAACACTGACTATATATTTGGCCTGGTACCAATGCACATTTAGAAACAAACCTCTCTTGATCCCTGACAGAGCCCAGTGTAGGAAAAACACTCAGAAAACCCACTCAGGCTCCACCTATGCTGCTAAGTAGAGAAGGACCTGTGTTTTGTAAGACACAGAGGCCAACAGAGATGTCATGGAGAATGCCAGTGACAGCTAAACATATGTACTGTCCCAGCATGGTGCTTAGTTGCAGTGGCCCCTGGCCAGTGTCAGCCCTCATGGGTGGATCAGGCATGGACTTTACCTGGGACAGTGCTGGTTCTTCCAGGTTGAAGCTGTAATGGAAACTGTGCTGATGATTTAAGAGTAGGCATCATGGGTTGGAGTTCATCCTCAGAATCACAGAATAATGAATACAGAGATACGTTTAAGATCATGAAGTCCAACTGTCAACCCAGCACCACCACCCTGTTCACAATAAACCATGTCCTCAAGGCCCACATCCACAATATTTTGAACATTTCACCACTTTCCTGGGCAATCTGTTCAATGTTCAATGCATTACATCTGTTTCCATGATTTTTTTTTCCTAATGTCTAACCTAAACCTCCTCTGGCAGAACTTGAGGCTGGTTTAGTTTGCTAGACTAGAATACTGCCTTGCAGTGCTGGAGGTGGTTACTATGTAGATGCAACACACTGAAAGTATTCAGAATTTTTTGCCCCAGAAGCAAAGTGTTACTTCAGAGAATTTGTGTTGGAGGACAAGGCAGATCACAGACCTGTCTGTACCCTGCAGCTGAGAGTGGTGCAAAGATGTAGATCTAAGCAAGCTGATCTGTCCACATGAAGCTGCAGAGTGCCAGGGATACTTGCTTAGGGCCTGAATGCAACACAGCATTTTTGTTGATAAAATGTCTATAAAATCGTGAGTGACACAAAGAAGGGGTATAGAGAACACTTGCTCTTAATCTTTTCCATAGCGAATAAGATACCATAACCATTAATGGATAGTGATGAAAGAGAAATAAACCAATGGCAATTTCTTTAAAGAACTCATGGTTGATATATGAACCTTCTTGCCACAGGATGTTGCAGGTGCAGGAAATTCATACACATTGAAGGGACAATGCCCAAGCTCATGGAAGAGAAATCCACTGTGTGTTACTAAAACCAGCAAAACCATGTCTGGGTTAGGAAATCCCTGAGCATCAATTAATGAAGCTAGGTAAATGAATTCCTGGGGAAAAGTCACATGCAATTATAGTATTCTTATTCTCTTCCTCATCCATCTGCTTGTGGTCATGCATGCTGGAATCAGGGTAGCTGTGCATCGTGTTCCTCTGCACATTCTGGTTGTGGGCTGGTACCCCGGCACTATGTCCTTTTACAAGCAAGAGAAAGCTATTGGGGTTGTCCCCCCAAATGGACCTCATAGAGATTTTGATGAGAAATTTCTCTCTGTGTCTCATTTGAAAGGCACCATGGAAAAATAAGCTTTAAAGAAGGCTGAGTGGATTTTCCTCAGACTTCCATGGGTACACTGGCAAACCAGTAAATAGCATTCCTTTTAATTTTCTATAATTGCATGTAAATGCAGATGGCCTTTGAGAGTTTTCCATCAGAGAATGGACAGGGCCTGGAAAAATCAAAGTCAGGGAAGACCCCAGCAGAGTACTCACTTGGTGTCAGCCCTTAAAGTCTGATTCTTTTCCTCCCTTGCCTACACCTTTCTGCAGGTCTGTTTGATGTCTGTATCCCAGCTGTTCCATAACTGGGAGGAGATGGCTTTTGTGGTGTATTGGTGCGCTGCAGTCCAGAACTGGAGCCACACTCTGAGGCATGACATTTCTTCATGCCAAGCTGTTCTTGGTGACAATCCAGATGAGATCTGTCTTAAAAGCTTAAGCAGCTGGGAGGGGTTATAAAAGAGAGAGAGAGTACTAATGACATTGCCTCCAGTCAAGGTGAAATTTATTTAGACTGTCCTTATCAGACAAACCTGCCTGCTATGGTCCACTGCTGCACTGTGGGACCTCTGCAAACTCCTTACTATACTAGAGTAGTACAGGCATTATTTACCTAGGTGTGGTGCAATGAAAAGCTCCATCTATACCTTTCTCACTGTTATGTCAGCTCCATGGATGTCAGGGAAGGCATTTCCTATTCCTGATTGTAAGGTCTTCTGTTTGACCTTTCCTCTTCACCACGGAAGAGAAGGAAACTCCAATGTCAAGTTTAATCTTTCTATTTTTCTTTAAACCTCATGTTTCTTATGGATGACACAGAGTCATCTCCTTATGCTCTGCTAAAGGGCAGGGGCATTCATGTAGGGGAAATTAGGATGATTTTTTGTAGCTAGAACCTGCTACCAAGACAGTTGTTTCTGCTTCTGCCTTCACTTGATGCAAGTAAAACTCAACTACTTTGGAGACCGACTCCATGAACTGTGTTGTTTCCCACCATTAATGATCCCTTGTGCCCCTCTTCCTCTGGCAGTTACCAGTCTTCCCATTTTTCTCAGGAGCAGTTTCTAATGTTAAGAAGACTATGGTTTGTCCTAGATTTGAAATTTAATGAATTTTGGAGAACATGCACTGCTGCAGTTTGCTTTCCATGTGTTACTCTGTATGTCACTGGATAGATTCTGTAATGCTTAAGTAATGGAAGGTCGTCTTTCTTCGGTGTATTTTGAAACCCCTTGTTTCAGAGTGTTGAAGGCAATAACTAAGGTGTCTGTTCCTTAAAACTGTGTTGTGTGGGAAAAATATGTGACTCTGATCCTCTATACATGAATCTATTTGTAAAGTCTTATTCCAGCTTCATGAATAAAGTCCTTTCTTTATCCCAGATTCATGATGAAAATACAGTAAAAATCCCCATTTATCTGATATTGTGGAAAGTGAATATGACTTGAGGCAGAATAGAAATCAGGATTTCTGGATATTCTATCTACCTATGTGAATTGGAGGGAAATTAAAGCCGCCTGGTGTCTGTGCTTCCCTAGCTGTAAAACAGGGATATGGATATATTCCTATCTTATGTGATATATAATTACAAAGTCTGTGACAA
Source organism: Campylorhamphus procurvoides (assembly GCA_013396655.1). NCBI lineage: Eukaryota > Metazoa > Chordata > Aves > Passeriformes > Dendrocolaptidae > Campylorhamphus > Campylorhamphus procurvoides. The sequence goes on from WBMV01002992.1 coordinate 1,016,033, forward strand.
ATCTTAGAAATTCAATTGTGAGATAGTGTGTAAGCACATAACATTAATGTTTTATAATCTCCTTAAACTGGCTCTGGGGATATCTTTAATGAGAGGGATATAGTGATACCAAAAGAAATCTTTTTTCACCCCAATCATTTTTTAGAACCCAGAGGAAAGTTGTTTCCACCAACTGCTATCTCTGCAGCCATCTGGAAAATCACATTTTCTGAAGCTTTCCTTCTCTTTATCATCTGTAACTAAAGCTATAAAATGGGAAGATGTTCCTGGTTTAATTAACACCCCTGTAGTTCAGAAGCTGATCTTAGTAATGAGAGGCAATTATAGCTTTTATTGAGGGACAGTCAGGTAGAACTAACCCATCATCAATCTCTTGAAGAAACTTCCCTTTCCAGGTAATTTGGAAACTGCTTTTCATGATGAACAGACTACCTGACTCAATACAGCAGGTGAATCTCTTTCTTTTGTAACCTGAAAAAGAACCTCCTATTTTGAGTTATGTGCTTCTTTTGTAAACTGGTTTTTACATCCCGTCTGTCTGTCAACAACTAGCAACTGAGCTATAGAAATACCTGATACTTTTTGGAGTGAATATTTGGCCGGCTTTCTTGTTTTATTTTCCTTGTCCTCTGTTGCTTTACAATTTGAAGGTTGGTTCATATTTTAGTTCTAGTTAAAAGTGCAAATTCTGTGCTGCATCCACATCCTGGGGCGTATGCAGGGTTCTGGTTCCTGTACTCAAAAATGATGTGATAGAGCTACAGAAGGTCCAGAGAAGGATACAGAAATATTCAAGGGAATGTAACTTCTGCTGTATGTGTTTAAACAGCTGTAGCTTCGGTTCAGACAGGAAAAAACTGAGAGCAGAGATAAAGCTGAGTTTATCTGAAGTTGTGAAGGTGGTAGATAAGGTAGATGTAGGACTTCAGTACTGGAGCTAAGGGGCACTAGCTGGAACAAGGAGATCTGCTTGAAATTATAAAGTAGCAGGTAATGAACTTCTGGAGTTTGTTGCCACAGTCAACGACAACAACAGGAGTGTCGAGAGTTTCGAAAAAGGATTAGATAAATTTGGAGCAGCAGATATATTAGGTATATTAATCTTGAACTGAGTTCTGTCCCAAGATTTCTATTATAATGATTGCAGAGAAATAGTTGTCTCCTGAGAATAACTCATTGGCCTGTTTTAGACACCTCTGTTTACATGAGAGGAATTGCCTTTGTGAATTACATATTTCTACTGACTGACTTTAAAGGGACTCTAGATAGTGGTACCCACATGGTCAGTGCACACCGTGGCCAGGTACATCCCAACCATCCCATTTTGGAGACTTTGTTACTGTCCCTTAAAACCTCAGCTGCAAGAAATATAGATTTTTTTTAAGCGGTGTAATGTGAAAAAGGGAAATTACAATTTCAAAGCAGCCCACACTTACAGTTTGTTTTAGAATAAAGGCTTAGCTATGATTTTGCCATCAGTAAACTATGTTGTGAAATGTGGTACATCCTTGGATTAATTTAACAAGTACATTCCTGGATTAGTTTAACATCCTGATGAAATCGCCTTTGCAATACTAACTGTCAAAGCTACAAAACTGTGGAATAAGCTGATAAGTTGTTTATTCTTCAGCAATGAAAAATAGAAGAAACATTAAATGCCCAAATTCCTATGTTTTTCCTGCAATGACTTTCATAAGGTGTCTAGGAGAAAGGTTTATTCAGTATGAAAGAGTTTGAAAAGAAATTTCTTTGGTTGGTAGGTCTGTGGAGGTTGCTAACTTCATGTTGTCAGCAGACGCAGAATTTGGATGCCATCAGTGTACTCTGGTTTTGGGACAGGGCAACACCAACTACTCTCAAAAACACTGTGGGAAAGTTCATCTTTTTCCTAACTTTTCGCTATTGGATGTGATACAGGATGAACATGAAATTTTTTCAGGGAATTAATGCAATATAATCTTGTTTAGAAGACTGAACTTTGAGGTAGGATGGATTGCCCATTCTTTCCTCCTTCCCACTCCTTTCTGAACAGCTTTGTTGTTTTGTGTCTTACTTACTTTGGACATGGGATGTAGGTGAGGGGATGCCAGAAGATCGTGTGACTGCAGTGTTCCTGTAGCTTTGGATCTGGCTGTGGCATCAGTCTCTCTGTGATTCACGTGGCTTGTGTGAAGGGGGATCTGTGGTCACCCCCTGCCTTGCTGACTGTGCTGTGTTTTCACCCCCCTCCCAGGTTACGGACATGCTGCCCCAGGGACGGACGCGGGGAAGGCCTTTTGCATGTTCTACGCCGTCCTGGGGATCCCACTGACACTCGTCATGTTCCAGAGCCTGGGCGAGCGCATGAACACCTTCGTCAAGTACCTCTTGAAACGCATCAAAAAGTGCTGTGGGATGAGGAGCACCGAGGTCTCCATGGAAAACATGGTCACTGTGGGTTTCTTCTCCTGCATGGGGACACTCTGCATTGGAGCAGCAGCCTTTTCCCAGTACGAGGAATGGAGCTTTTTCCACGCTTACTATTACTGCTTTATAACATTGACTACGATAGGGTTTGGAGACTATGTGGCCCTGCAGACCAAAGGGGCCCTTCAAAAGAAGCCTCTCTACGTGGCTTTTAGCTTTATGTACATTCTAGTGGGGTTGACAGTCATTGGGGCATTTCTAAATCTGGTTGTTCTCAGGTTCTTAACCATGAACAGCGAGGACGAGAGGCGGGATGCCGAGGAACGGGCGTCCCTGGCAGGGAACCGCAACAGCATGATTATCCACATCCAAGAGGACTCCCAGCATGGTCGGCCACGGTACAAGGCCGAAGTAACAGACCTTCAGTCAGTTTGTTCCTGCATGTGTTACAGGTCCCACGAGTACACCAGCCGGGTGGTGTCCCACCAAAATTCTTTCAGCTCAAAGCTGAATCCCCAGTACTTTCACTCCATCTCTTACAAGATAGAGGAGATCTCGCCAAGCACATTAAAAAACAGCCTTTTCCCATCTCCTGTCAGCTCCATCTCACCTGGGTTGCACAGCTTTACAGATAACCACAGGCTGATGAGACGGCGAAAGTCCATTTAAAGGGATTTGTCTTCTTTTGCTTTCCTTGTTTTCCCAGTTCTTCTCCCTTGTTTCGGGTTTTTTGTTCCTTGAGTGAGACGGAGCGAGGCCAAAGGGAGTAGAGCAAGCCAGTCCTCCTCTGAGACTCAGCTCTTGAGCATGAAGCATGGATTATTACTGTTCCAGCAAAGTATGCCTTACATTACCCCCTCGGTGGATGTCAGAGGATTCAAGGTGACGTGAAGTGGGTACCAAATCCAAAGTTGCACACACAGCTGGGAGCCTTCATGTGCCACTGGCACTCCTGACCTAACAAACTTTCCTCCTCACGAGCAGGTTGCAGTGTGCGTGTGTGCTTTGTGTGTGTGTTGGGTGGGTGTGTGTGTGCGTGTGCAATTCCACAACTAGTGCCATGTGACAAAAATTAAAGCATCAGGTATTATTTTTTTTTTCGCCCTTAAAGCAATTGTGTTCCAGCCTGCTTTTTAGATTTGCTTCCAAAGGGAGCGGGGAGGGTGGGAGGGGAGCCAATTTGTTTTGTTTTTTGCCAAGACAAGCATGCGCCATAAGCAGTCAATATACCAGGTGTATCATGATAAATTTTTTAATGCTAGATTTTAGATTGTATTAACATTAAAAAAGGCAGGAAAAGATGGATCATTTTAGCTTGCCAGTTCAAAATTTAAAAAAAAAAAAATAAAGCATGCACTTTGTAAAACTGGTATGCATAATAAAAACACAAGAAAAACTAGCAATGGAATTAATAATCAAAAGCAAATAATCCTATTGATTTAACTATATTTAATTTTATAATTTTCAACTGTTCCAACAATTTGCAAGTGGAATTTTTAAGCTAAATTGGGAGAATTGTTGGAACAAAAATTGTATTTTATTATTTTTGTTTTATTTATAAATTATTATTATTATTATTATTATTATTATTATTATTATTATTATTATTATTATTATTATTATTTTGTGCAGCAATTACCTGCATGAATAGGAATTATATTTTTTGGAATGCTTGGTTAAGAAGGGTATAAATAGGAGGATGTATATTTTTTCTTATATAATCGTGACAGGGCATTCCTTGTTTTAAATGAAAAATAAAGATGATTGTCTCTAAATGCTTTTGATTTGTAAATAAAGGAAAGCCTTTGTTGGTCTCAGGAAGAATTCAAGGGACAGTATCTTGTGTTTGGCTCACTGGGAACTTGTGAGATTAGATGTGATATTGCTTTTTTTGCTAGGCAAAGGCAAAATGCATTTAGCAGTAATGGGCAAAAATAGCTTTACTCCAGTGTTTGGAGGGTAACAGTGGGAGTGGCTGCATTGGCAAGCTGTAGTGGAGGATGCTGAGACCATGCTGTAGAGTTGTTCCTTGGACATTGTCCATCTCTCAGTTGTTCATCTGGACCAAACAGACTTTGCAGAACTGAATTAGAGGCCTAATCCAGCTCCCCTTTAAGACAATAGGAATTTGCAATGATTACATGGGATTTAGTGCTTTTTGAGATTTATCTCTGATTTTACAAGGGTAGGACTGGGAGTTTTATAAACCTGCACCTTTGTCTCTGATTTAATTCTATGTTTTAAATCGCTTTCCGTGTTAATTTGCCATACAAAACCCATCTCTTTTTGGCACTAATCACCTCCTGCTGATCCTACTCTTTTGTCTTCTCAGCGTAAAAGCAATAATCCTTTTTTTACCCTTAAAACTAGATGGTGTGTGCACAGCTCTGAGCTCTGTGTGCTGATGGATGTTGATATCCTTTCAAAGAGGTATCTGTAAAGAGCATTAATAGAGAGAAATAAGGAATATCATTCCTCCTCTGTTCTCTTCTCCTTGGCTTTAAATTATTAACTATCAATTATGTTCATATTCTCCATGTCGGCCTTTCAACAAGTAAATGAAAAGCAAGTTATCCATGACTTTGACTTCCCTACACAGCTTCCTTTGGGCTTAGAAACTGCTGTGGCATGAAATCCTCCATGAAGATTAGTGAAGAAATAACTTAGGATTCTTAATGAGGATGGACCTTTTCAGAGTAATGGGTGGGGCATGCTGGATGCATTAATCTGTGCTGCCAGTACCATGTCCTAAGACAGATGTGGATTGCAGAAGGTTTGAAGCAAACATACCTAAAAAACCAGTTTCATTGTTTGCCACCTAGAAGCTGGTTCCTCTGAGAGTAGCCCATATGGTGCTCCCCAAATTTACTTGCTTCATCTTTGCTTGTGTCATCCCAGAAGTGCAAATAAATGTAGATCCCTTTTGCTGATATGGAGAGTAGAAAAAGTATGCCTGGAATTTACCCATCTATATCATGTGTCAAGTGGAATTCTGTCTGCCTGGCAAAGGAGAATTTTTCTAACAGGACTTTTAGCAAAAGCTTTAAACAGAAAAAAACAGTTCCATCTTACAAAGCATTGGCTAACCTTTTTTCTCTTTTTTTTAAGAAGGAATTACTATTTCTGTTGCATATAAAAATAGTCTTTAAATGTCCTCTAAATCATGTTGAACTGGAGAAGTTCAAAACTTTACATACACTATTTGATTTGTTACTAAATCTTCTCTTTGGAACCATAAACGAAGAGTAGAGTTTAATATGTGGGGTATTTAACCAGGAGAGAGGCTTACCTCAGCATGTCATGGGTTATCTGCCATTTAGAGTCTTTGCATTAAAACTCAATGGCTTTATAATAGCTCTGCTTTATCTTGGTTGACGTTTATAGAAGTAGTTGAAGAAATCTATGTATGTTGATATGAAGGAGCCGGAGCAGAAGCGATACTTTTAAGTTTAAAAGCTATGAGTGTGTATGTGGGAATGTGTTTTGCTTGAATGTATCTGCATTCCTTGGGATTTTTGAAATGTTGTTTTTTTAATTTTTGTTTTCTGACAGAACAGCCCACAGTTCTGTTCAATCTGTGTTTTTATTGCTCATGGGATTTTGAAGTGGCAAGGAAACTCTTTGCAAGGGAACTCTTGAAGGACTTTGCTTTGTGAGTAGCCAGAGACCCAAGAACTCAGTAGACATCATACTGTAGACATCAGTACACCAGGCAATATGTCTCTCTCTCTAGTCATTGTCGTGGTTCTTGTCTGATACGTGAATGACGACTTGGGCTCTCTGGCACTGGAACAGACAGCTTTATGAAAGGGAATTTTTGTCTCAGGTTAATCCCAGCTTTTCAGTTAGACATGAAAACTCAGTCAGTGAAAGGTGACCTCACTCTTGTCAATTCCATCTCTGACTTCTCATTGACCTGCATGAAGACCAGTTTTCTTCCCATGACAGTGCTTTTCACACAACATTTTCTCTAGTACGTTATTGGTTTTATTACACTTAAGGCATTATTTCTTTCCGAACAACTTGTCTTCTTCACTGCTTGCTCTTTTGAAATTCAGCTAGAAGCAGGTAGTAGTGGTGCTGCTTATGACTAGACATCCTAATGTGTGCTATCACTTTGTGATGCACTCTCATTCCCCAGAGTCTCATTTCCCCTACCGTTCCCTATTATTAAGCATTAAAAATAATAATAATAAATCAGATTAGTCTATTTATGTCTCGCTAATGTGCTCTTCATCAAAACAACACAAATTTAGCTCCCTGCTGTCGACGTTGATTATATAACAACCCTATTATCCTATCATATTTCATATTATCATCAAAGGGAAAAATCAGTTTGATCAGTGAGGCACCAAAATAGCTTTGACTGAGCATGCTGTGATATAGGAAAGAAAGAGGAAACTTAACAGAACAATGCAGGCACAAGTCTCCACTTGGTCTTTGTTGCTGTGGAAGGGAGATCCTGACTGATCCAACTGGCACTGCTTTGCCAGAACTTTGTGCATGTATCTGCTTTACAGGGATGGCTGTTACGGGACAGCTCTAGAAGGTCTGCTTGGATGTTACTTCAGGAGTCCAAGGTAGCTTCTTGGTTACGAATGGAGAAGATGTACAGTGACCTTCAGCAACAGCCTTCTGTTTGAACTCCTCTGTAACAACTCATTAGGACAAAACAGGCATTAATTAAAAAAAAAAAAAAGTAAAAGAAAAGAGGAAGTAACCAAGTTAATCTACTGTATTGTACATTTTCTCATTACTTTTCTAGTGCTTTGATCAGTGAAATGCCAGGGCAGTAATCAAGATTATTGTGAATCAGACCTAAGCAAGATAATTTGTTGCAGTTTTTTTCTGACAGATTTGAAAGTTTTTGTTATGGAAAAAACCCACTTGATTTGTTGCTAAAAGCTGAAAAAAAAGAGCAGTCAGTGGAATCAAGATGGAGAATGAAAATGTTCCAGAACTATTTGGTGTGTACAGACCAGAGGGCAGGGGCTTGGGTGGAAGTATCTGTCAGCTGAAGTTTATGTCCTCATTTAGCTTTATATAATATTCCTGTTAATATTAGGATCTAATTAAGACAGTCACTGAAAATCTTTATGAGGAAGCCGGATGAGAGAGATGTGTTGGAGTGTGTCCATTACACTAATGTTATGGACTTTTTCATGTGTATTTCAGCCAGACACCATTACTGACTGGAATATTGCAAAAATTACAACAAGAATCACTCCGCCACTGCTTCCATCACCCAGAGATACGTAACACTCACAGAACTGAAAGAAGAAATATTGCCTTTCTGACCAGCCTGCCTGCCATCTAATTTTGATATAAAACTTTATGTTGGGAACTTCAGCAAGATAAAGCATATGGAAAGGATTAGCCATCATAATGTTTCACCAAAATTGAAACAAATGGAATAATGGCATTGAACACAGAGAAATAGGTTGCAGATGGGAGGTGCCCTGGGACTCTTATGCTAGTTAATCTGAACTCAGAAGCTGAATTAAAACCATGAAAAATTGATGGAGCCCTTTGCCAGAATGCAGTTTTCAGTTATTTAAGATGTATATAATGAATATGGATAAGGAAGGTTTGCCCCCCCAAAAAAAAGTAGTAGGAAGGCAAAAAGAAACTTGGAGAGAAAAGAAATTATTCTCAACAGCAGGAGTGGTTTTGTTGTTTCCAGTTGAAAGCACTGTAGGTGATTCTAAAGGACTGTGTAGAATCAGTCTGGGAGATTGTTTGTCCCTTGCTCAGTCGAGGCCAACACCACAGTGTTCCACTGACTGCTCCTGATAAGGAGATTCATGGACTTCCTGATTCTCCAGTCAGGTTTTTTCTGCCATCTCCATTGAAACCAAGATTTTATTCAGCCAGCCCCTCCCAAAGCCAGCCCCTCCTGAGCAGTGCTCCCCTCTGGGATGTATTATGTTAATGATGCTATTTCCTCCTCCTGATGCTCCCAAGTGCAAGAGCTCAGTAGGACACAAGCAAACTCTTTCCGTCTCTAAAGCCTTCTGTGGCAGTGCCTTCCTCTGAAGCCAACGGATTTGGGTGGGATGCAATGTGTCCTGATTTGTGCCCTTTTACTGAAACTGGAATGTGAGCCTTTTTCTATTTACTATTAGATACTATATCAGTGTCTCCAACTACTGCTCAGCATGATCAGTGTTTCCTAAACCTAAGGGAGAGCAGTAAGACCTAATAACAACAGTCAACCTGTATAATTTATGCAGCTGTATTTTGTGTTGTGGAATCCAGTCATTCAAAGCTGTCTGCTAATTTTAGACTGGAAATACTATCCCTGGAGCCTTCAGCCTTCATTTGTCTCTCCTTCTGTGAATACTGTAATTAATAAATATCCCAAAGCCCTCCTTCACTTTGCTTTCTGACAGTGTAAGGAGTGCTGTCATGCATTAACACCCACAACAGATTGGGAAAAAAAAAGGGGGTGGTGGGGGAAAGATTAATGCTTCAGTTTTGTTGGTAATTAATATTCACAGGTCCAAGCTGCGTTGTCTTTTACTTCACTTTGAGAAATGTAGAGCAAAAAACAGGATGATAACATTTATCATAGCTAGTGAATTCACAAGTGGAGCTGGCAAATATAATAATTGAAACTATGCTCTATAATGTATCTTCCTCCTGCATGAGTTCTGATACCACTAGGCTGGCTTTGATTCATTGTTTTTCTGGTCTGTGGAACAGCTTGCAGTAATTGCTGTATCCAGAGCACTATACTTGAGGCTAGAAGAGAGATCCATTTCACAGACAGCCACCCTCTGGCTTTCTCCATATTCCCTCCCTGCTTTCCTACCCAGACATTAACTCATTATCTTGCCATTTCATGGACGTATGTTCAGACCCAAGATCACCACATTCTGTACTCTCCTCCTTCATCTGTTAGTGAAAAGCATTATGCTACAGAACTACACCCTGGGGAAGGAAATGTTCCAGTCTAATTACTAATGACAAAAGAAATCTACAGATTGATTAAAAAGAGTATGTAGGGAATTAAACAGGAATTGCAACATGCAAACCTGCACGGTGAGATTCACTTCTTTCCTGGTGTCAAAGAGGAAGTAGGGAAAATTGTGTCTTCTAGAGCACCTTGCTGCCCCTATTCCATGGAAGAGATCAGTTACATTAATCCTCCTATTACTTGCAGCATATCAGAAAGTCCTGAACTGTGGTATCCTTGCCCATCCATCTTCAGTAGCATCTCCCTGGAGCCAAAGGAATGTGTGGGAAATGTTAAGCTTCATGAGGTCACTTTATAGCAAAGAAACCTTTTCATATTGACTGTGTTTGGACACTTTTTACATGTCAAAATATCATCAAAACTGACCTTTAGAGAAATAACATTAATTCATTGTTGCTGGCTCTCCCTACAGAGTGGGTATGCAACTCCTTAATCATAATTATTGTTCAGAGGATAATTAATCTGATAACTATTTAATTAGATTATCTGAAGTAGACTGTGTAAGTGCTTTTGGCCTCCCAGAGTCTGAAATTGCAACTCTACAAAATGATTTCCAAAAGACCTATTTGGTAATATCACTGCTGACATGGGGGTCATGCCTCAGCTGTCCCCCTGCCAAGCATCATCTTGGCCTGTTGACTGGAGCTGATGTTGGGAGTACCCAGGGAAGGGATTTTAGCTCAGATCCAGTATATGCAGTGAGTCTCTTCATTTCCCTGGCGCTAAATAGGTGCTTAAATGTCTTTGTGGAGTTAGGCTTTGGACCTGATTTTGTCTTACCTGTAGAGGAAAGAACCAGTGTTGTGTCTTAGGGAGATAAACTGATGCTAAGGGATCGACAAGGGGCTGTATTTCAGGATGGAGCATGGTTCTACTACCCATTTGGTGCAATAGTTGAAGTATCTCAGTTGTGCTGTCTGGAACAGGTTATGATTCTTGGAGGAAGATTGCTGAATACTTGTTCAAATATGTCTGGACCAGCTGGGGAATGGGGAAGATACAGCTGAGTTTCTGTGTCACAAGCTGGATTGATGGGGACACTGATGCTATGGTATATCCTTCTCCCAAACCCTTCTGAGGAAGGTAAAAAAAGCAGAGCAAAAGACTGAATTTCTTCCTGGTCTGGAGTTGATGGTGGTGGAGGGCAGGGCTGATATCAGACTTGCACACTGGGCAAGAGCTCAGGGCAGCATTCTCCTTAGGAACCAAGACATGGAACTGAATGGCAGCACCTTCAGATCGATCTATAGTTGTTTCTTTTAATGTTTCCTTGGAAGTATCTACCACCTTTACCTCACCTTTCTGATTGGAAACTCTTCTTCTCAGAACCCCTTCTGTATGGTGATGTGGGTGAATTGAAGTTTCTTGTTCAGTGTGCAGCACTGGGCACATCTCATTGTCTTCATCATACAAGTCATCCAAAGGGACCTGGTGGGCAGCTCACAGCTCTTCATCATGGTTGGAGGCTACAATAACCTTGCCAAATTCTTCTGGTTGCTCTAGCAGCTACTGTTTTTCCAAAAGATTGGCCAAACAGAGCCAAAGACATATATGTGAGATCCTTTTAGCAATGCAGTTAGTTGGGTTTTTTTATCTTCACTGTACATTCCTTTTGAGTTCTTCAGCATTTAAGCTCCAGTTGCTCTATGGCAATTTACATTTCATGTTACTTCTCTTTTCTTTGAAAAATTCATTGCTGTCACATATGTTTTCTAGGAAAGATGGGTGTCATATTGCTCCTTTTTAGCATACCTTCTCAATTCCCAACAGGGAAAGACACTGCAGTCAGAGGCAGCAATAGGAAATTCCTCTAGATTGTTGATACTGTGCCCTTTTTATTCTCTTGGGAGGATTAGTAGAGCAGAGTCTGGTGTGGTCACTACAGACCAACACAACTGATATGCTCAACACACCTTAATCATCTTCTCATGGCAATTTACCTGCTTTTCAACTGTTCAGCTGCATCCACATTGTGGCATACTTGCTATATAAATTCTTAGTGCAGGAATATTGTTCAGATATTGGAGAACAAGTGTAATACTCACATAACAAGAGAGGGATCCCAGTGTCCTGGTTACAAGAAGTTTAAGACTTTGTTAATCTAACAGTTGACTTTATTAAGTAATTTCTTGAGTACCACTTAGAGCACTGCTCTTTTGGATTTTAAAAATTACGGTAATTCACCCAAAGTTAGTTTGGGTGCAAGTACTGTTGGGTTGATCTTGTCTATAAAAAAGGCTAATACACGCTTCAGAAAGAGTCCTGTCTAGTACTAATATTTTGACAACTAAGAAATAAGCAGAAATTATGAGGCAATGGATCATTCTTTAGAATGCAAACCTAATCTCTCTTTCTTTTACAGAATGTAAATTTCCTATAATATGCTATACAACCAATAATCCATCTGTTCCTTTTTTTTTTTGCAAGGTCAGGAGTGAACTGTGGAAGAAAAAAAATGTTTTATTTTTCCTCTTCCCTTGACTTGTTAAGATTTGTGTGGCTGTTTGTTGCCATTGAGGAATATTGACTAAAACTTTTGATCCTGGTGATACAATGGCAAAGGAGGTGATTTGGAGCTGGATAGGTCAATGGAGAATGGGAGGGGGGCTTAACAGTTGTTTCCAGTAGGCCAAAAGAATGTGGATACTGTCTCTTCAAGGTGCAATTTCTTACTTCAACAAACTGCTCATCTATGAGAAACAGGGATAAAAGTGTTCAATTTGGGACCTAAGGAGTTTATATGGAAATTCTTAGATTTCTTCCAAACACACATACATGTTGAAATTAAATTGTGAATCCTACTTTGGAGACTGAGCCTTCCTGCTCAGACAGAAGCGTGCGTGTATGTGCGTGTTTGTGAGTGTGTGTTGATGCTATGTCTCTTCTGGATCTCTTGACACTTTTTGGTGCATTTTTGTACTTCTTTGAATGTGCATATGCGGACCTACCGACGGTGTATTGACGGCATTCTAAAGGCCCTCAACAGCCTGAGATAGAGCAAAACTCTCTAAATTTCTACCCTGGTTGATACATTTTCTGTGCAGCACACAGAGCATTAGGAGCATGGTCATCTAGAAAGAGGAGCTGCTTGGCTGTGGAGACTGCACTGGGAATTTACCTCCTGGAAGCTGTTTTCTCTGCTCATTTCAGACCTCTAACTTCAACATAGTTGTTGAGCTGGTCCTAACAAAGGAGAAAGAGCAGGTTATAAGTACCAAGATGTGATTTGTTAAACCAGTGATAACTTGATTACAAAGAACCAAATTAAAGACTCTTTTGTGTTTCCATTTCTTTTTCTGGCCTTCTCCAATATGGGAGAGGATGCCTTCACATATGGCCTTAGAATGCCGTACTGGAGTCAGAATGCAACAACAGTCAAATGAGAATAAGATGTATTGCAGCTTACTTAAAGAATGAAAACTGTATCACACAAATGTTTACAAGTCCAAGTAGACAGCGAACCCCTGTACAATATGTAATTTATGCAAGGGATTGCATCTTTCTTTTGTAATGAATGCACTACGCAACCCTGTATATATTTTACAATGTCTTTACAGAGAAAAAAAAAAGAATCATTTACTGTAGTGTTGTAAAATAATGCACTTTTCTAATTTTTTCATTAAAAATCCTATGGCACGTTTTCAAATGTATATTGTTTCTTTTATATTGAATGTGGAAATGTTAACTTCCTGTAATATTGCACTACAGAAGTAAAATCCACTGATGGAACTTATTTTGTTAAAGAAAAGTCCCTTGACAACCAAGAGATGTTTATGATTATACGATATGTATGTGTGTGCATATATGTGTATATAGTGTATATGTATTGTATATATATGTATATGCACACACACACATATATCTAGTGATAATGTGTATATATAAAATGATATAGGTCCAGATTTATATATGATTGTATTAATATAATATCTATAGATTGATAGATATATATAGATATGTATATATATTCATTCATACACACAGGAATCACAATGTACAAACCCAGAAAGGATTACTCATTAAATTTAAGGGGGTTGGGGGGGAGAAAGATGTCATATACAGAAGATATTTTGCATTGCAATAAAAGCTTTTTTTGACAAAAGTACTTGCAGAGTGAAGTATGAACCTTCATCAAACACCCAACCTTGCTGTTCCTAGATGATGACAGTACAGAAAAAGCAAAAGGAAGCTGCTTAGAGGAGGCATAAGAGCAGAGTCAGTGCATGGTGGGCTGGAGTTTGCTGTTGAGACTCCCCCTCTTTTAACTTTGTGGAGCTCATGGGCAAGATCTTAGGATACCAGATGGAACAGCATGACTTCTCCAGACTTGAGGAGATCAGCGTTTCGCTCACAGAATTATTGATCTAGTGCTTCCTGGTAAAAGAGGGGAAGTGGGTCTCAGTGCCAATTTAAGGTGGCAGATGTTGCCATGAAGCACAAGCATGATCCCTCTTTTGGGATGGACCATTGGGAAACTTGTACTGTTGTTGGCAACCAGGCAAGTCACAAGTGAGGGCAGGTATAGGACCTCACTTTGTCCTTACAATGTGGTTTCTACACGTTGCTCCTCATGGAAGGACTCTAAAAGTTTCCACAGTTAATACTTCACATTTGAGAAATATCTTACCAGTGGGAAGAATCCCCTCTTTTTAAATTCTTTTTCTTGGTGATGCTGTGTCCAGAAGCTGATCCCAGCTGCACAATGACAGAGAGTGAGAGGTTTTATATTTCCTTCCAGCAGCCTTGATGAAGAAAATATCTACATGAACAGTGAGAATAGTTAGCATAAAATAAGCAGTTGCACCAAATTTGCCACGAGATGCAGTGATACAACACAGACCAGCTACATTGTGTGCTCTTACAGAAAGAAACCATTGCCTTAATGCAGAAATTATTTAGTAGAAGTCACTGTTCTGTATTACCATATAATCATGGAATGGTTTGGATTGGAAGTGACCTTAAAGATTATCTACTTCCAAACCCCTGCCATGGGCAGAAGTGCCACCCACTGACCAGGTTGCTCAGGGCCCCATCCAGCCTGGCCTTGACCACTTCCAGGGATGGGGCATCCACAGCATCTCTGGGCAACCTGTGCCAGAGCCTCATCTCCAGTTATAACGGGACATATTACAGCAACAGTGAGACAAACTTGTCCTCATATCTTTCATCTGCTCTTGTTGTATATGAGCCTCACTTACAAATGCATACAGAGCCAAGATGTACTTTCTGTTGGGACACAATCACTGTTCTACACACCTTTGTTCAGTCCCTGGCCTACTTTAAAACAACAACAAAAAATGCATGTGAAATCTTCATTTTTTGATGATGAAGACAGGAGTACTTATGGCACAGAAAAGAGAAAAACAGCTTTAACAATAGAGGGAAAGATACTCAAGCAATCTCACCTGTGTTTTCTGTGCTGTAGCAGATAATATGTCTGTTCGCAGTTAAGATCAACTATTTCTTCCTTTTTGGACTGGTTTTTGAAATAATATTTTATTATTTCAATTTATCCAACATGCACAGTAAAGCCAAATTGATGTTGAACCCTGTTTACTGCTTTTGCAAGCAAAAAAAATCCTTTTAGAGTAATTAATTAAGCAATCAATAACGTAGACCAGAAGACAACATTTTAAAGGGCTCCAGGTAATATAGAAGAATTTGAATAAGACCTTGTGTGCTCAACTTTTCTTAACAGCCAGAGGAACATCAGACTTCAGGGGATAGGAGGAAAAAATGCAGGGGAAAAACCTTCAATCTTTCATTTATAGGCCTATAAATATCTTTATAAATCTGAATCAAAGTCACAGTTGCCTGATTGTTCAGGGTTTGGCTGCTACCATGAAACTGGATCCTGTCTCAGAGAAGGAAAAAATTAAGCAACCTGCAGCAGAATGTAAGAGCCTGCTCAGTACACTTGGACTGCTTGGTTGACAGCAAACCAAGTATTTCAGTCACTGAAAACAAGTTTTTGTGTGTAATCATGCTGTGACCAAATCTCTGCATCTTTCTCACCTGAGGCAGTGTCTTCAATTCAGCTTGTCTGCTGTAAAAACAGTCACTTTTGAGTGGGGACAAATAAGGGAATTGTACTGGAAGTGTACAAAATAATGAGCAGTACAGAAAAGGTAAATGAGCTCTTCTCTGTTGTGCTCTCTCACTCTCCCAGGACAAAGCAATACCCAATTAAATAGAAAATAAAACATTTAGAACTGAAGAAAATATTTTTTTCCTGTTATTGAAAAAAATAAATTTAGGGATAAAAAAA
Organism: Campylorhamphus procurvoides; assembly: GCA_013396655.1. Classification (NCBI taxonomy): domain Eukaryota; kingdom Metazoa; phylum Chordata; class Aves; order Passeriformes; family Dendrocolaptidae; genus Campylorhamphus; species Campylorhamphus procurvoides. The sequence goes on from WBMV01002992.1 coordinate 1,031,686, forward strand.
AAAAGAAATACGTATTTCTAGGATCTTCAAAGCCAGAAAAAAACCCTGTTACTTGATTAAGAGATAGAAAGCAAAAGTTCTGGAAGACCTGCTCTCAGACTATCTGTCCAAATTCAGCCACTGAAGGAGGTATAAAAGGGTAGTTGCTGCTGGGAGGTGATTCTGCTCCGCTACTCTGTTCTCATGAACCCCACCTGGAGCACTGCATCCCCTCTGGAATGCCCAACATCAGAAAGACATGAACCCGTTGAAGCGAGTCCAGAGGGGACCACAAAGATGATCACAGGGCTGGAGCACCTCTGCTATGGAGACAGGCTGAGAGAGCTGGGGTTGTTCAGCCTGAAGAAGACAAGGATCCACGGAGACCTTAGAGCGCCTTCCTGTTCCTAAAGGGACTCCAAGAGGGCTGGAGAGGGACATTTGACACGGGCATGGACTGATAGGACAAGGGGCAATGGCTTTACACTGAAAGAGATTTAAATTAGGTATTAGGAAGAAACTCTTTACTGTGAGGGTGGTGAGGCCCTGCTGCAACTTTCACAGAGAAGTTGTGACTGCCCCATCCCTAGAAGTGTTCAAGGCCAGATTGGATGGGGTTCTGAGCAACTTGGGATGGTGGAAGGTGTCCCTGGCCATGACAGGGATGCTGGAATTAGATAATTTTTAAGGTCCCTTCAATCCCAGCCGTTTTATGATTCTATGATTGTATTTAGACTATCCTTGACTCCAGCATTTTACTTCTGGGAAATACTGACTGTTGAAGGAAAAGAAGAAAATGTCCCTATAGGTGAAGCCTATGAAGCACTGTGCCACTTGCATAATGGCTGTTGATTGAAAACTCTTGGCTTTAACATGTGGCATGGATTCAGATAACCTGTCCCGACTTAGCTCTGTGGTTATTTCTTCCAGGTCTGGCTGAGATGGGAGTATGTCACTTGGTTTCTAAGTGGAGGGAAATGCTAGAAATAGAAACTAGTGACCTTAGTCTGTATGGATGGGTGCCTATATTAACCTGGAGATTAATCTTTCCCTTTTACCTTCTAGTCAAGGCTGAGAGAATGAAAGAAAAAACCACTTTGATATCCACACTGTTCCTGCATAACTCATACCCTAATGGTCTTGTGTCACAACAGACTCCAATTCCACACTGGAAGTTCAGGCCATATGAATGAACTTGGTATTTCCAAATGGACCAAGTTACAGCTGTGACATCAGACTTAGGTTTGAATAAAAGTAGAACATATTGTACATCCTTGTTTACATTGATACCAGTAGCTGACTTTCCCAGCAAGGAAGAACAGTTTCCACTATCCCCTGGGGTCCTGTGCTGCCCAGTTGATCAAGAGCAACATCTTTCATTTCGTGTTGCACTCATGTAGTTATGGCTGTTATATTTTGAATAGTGGGATGCTGACATTTGTGGAGTTTTAGGACAGGGGTTTGCTGTGTTGTACACAGAAATGAGAGGGGAAAAGGCCATCTTGCAATCTGAGTGACCTTGATCTCAAACCATGAGTTAAGCCCCATGATAATGCTCATATTTAGTGAGCACAACTCTTGCTGTGCTTTTCTTTTGTTATTTCCACTTTATAAAATGTAAGAAATTCTGTGTATAAAAAGGGAGCTCCTAAGATATGCAATTACCCTGCTTCCCTAACCTGCTGGAAATTTTTACTTGTTTCTGGCTTTGAAGATATAAATTGAAATAATTTTCCCAAGAGGCAAAAGGAGACAAAGAGCACAGATACAGCAAGAAGGCAACCTCCCTCCATTCTAAATTCATGTTGCCATTGTGAAACATGTTTAGTAGAAGTGACCCCAGCTAGTATTTCTGTATTTGTCTCTCTCCACACTGTGTGTGGGCTCTTACTATCATGGTATGGACTCTGCATTATGCAGTAAATCTGATATCAACTCTCTGCATTTATATTACTATAAACAAGGGAAATATTTGGATTGATGGGTTAAATTAATCCATATTTTTGTTGCAAGATCCCATGGGGCGATATGAGACAAAGTGTTTGGTGGTAGTGCAAAAGTCAATGTCACTGAGATAGGACTCAGCTGAATACAGATGTGGTGAAAAAGAAAGAGCGAAGAGCAAAATAGAATCTAAATTATTTCACTAACTAGTCAGATTTCATAGGAGAGCTTACCTCAGTTTTTTCAGAATTGAACTAAATAGTTCAATCCAGGCATAGCCTACACTAGGGCTGATTTTTGCTAATTAGAGTCAATCCAACAAATTAGTGCAACTTATAACACCTTACTAGTTCTATCTGTATGGTCCTTCTGCTTGGGCTACTCACACTGAGCAGGTAAATCTCGGCACTGGTCACATTACTGACAGCATGATTTTCTTCTCCTCGGCTCTGAATTCATGCTCATGGTACACTTTTCTTCATAAAACTAATACAATTTTCCTATTCTTTTTTCTTTCCAGAAATGTCTGCAGAAAACCCTTTTCCATTCTTGTAAATTTGCCTGCCCAGAAGTTGTGGTCATCAAGGAAGAGCCCTCCTGCAACTATAAAACATGTAGATAGTGGATGTGGATACTAATAGCTTCTGGCTCATTAGCACAAGAGCAAGTATCTGTGGGAGGTAATTGCTGTAAGGGTAATAATGTAGGAAAAAGCCAAAACATCGATCTCCCTGTGAAGGTTAATCCCCAGGTGCTAAATCATTTAAATTAATCACCCAGTGCTGTTACAGGCAATGATTAGTGTCTGCTCCCCCAAGGGAGAAGGATGGAGAGAGAGGGGAGAATTGAGAACACAAATAGCGCTGTGTTTGTTGTCTTGTGGACTTTTGTCATTTCCTTACAAAAGCCTGTATGCCAATACAGCTTTGCAAGATGTGGTCCTGTTAGGATTCCCTAATGCAAGCAAGCCATTCAATTCTGGCAGATTCATGAACAAGAGGTGACCAGATGGTGTCTAGGTAAAAGGAAGAGCTCTGGGAGCCAACTCCGTAAGCGGAATCCCAAACACAATTTATAGTGATTGCAGCTGGATAATTTCTAGGTTATTTTGGCCTGCTTTGCTCATTTTAATCCATCCTATGTTGACAGCAGGAGACAGGGTCTCACCATTGAGAAGCCATCTAGTTTCTTTTAGCAGATGAGTTTTCAAATTTACCATTTCTTCCAAGTGCTCTATGAGATAATCTGACAGTGTCCAGGGCTAAAGGAGTTGTAGAGGCAGAATGATTCTGTCATCTTGAGCTGCAGTTAAAAAAAAACCCCAAAACAAAAAACCCAAACTGTCATATTGTGTGTATCTTGGCCTTTAGTGGAACAGCTGAAGGAAGTGATGGTCTGGAGGTGTTCCTGAGCTCTCCAGACTTCCCACACCAAGAGAGATAGCACAGAGGTTCACATCTATCAGGAAGTTAGTGTCTTGGCAAGCTGCTGCTTGTCAGTTTATCATGGGCAGAGTGGGAACTTCAGACACAGTTCATTAGAGAATTCCTCTTGTTGAGTCATGTACAGAAAGGACCCTCTTGCTGTCTAAAGTCCTTCTCATAGACGAGCCTGGGTGAAGCTGGGTTCAGTCTTACCCTTAAACTTTTTCAGTGGTTTATGCCTAAAGTATGATATAGGTGTAATTGAACTTTTATCCATCTCTGTCTCCAGAATAAACAAACCCAGATTTTTTTTTATTATGATCATGATTAGACAAAAAGAGTTTAATAAGAATTATTTACTGGGTAGTATAGGAGCTATACTTGCTAGTATAGTATCATGCGGTATTTTGAAGCAATATTGAGCCAATTATATTACAGCTATCAAAACTAATTATGAAATAGAGATTGATGTTACTCACCCTTACAAATGACCATGGGCAAATCTCTTTTGCTCTATTTCAAAGAGTAACCTGGGGGGGTGTCCCTACTCAAGGGAGCAATCCCTACACATACTCCAAGAAGGGATATCTTAGAAGACCCTGTTAAAATTTGGGACTGGGCTTTTATAGTGTAAAGTGATTGTCATATATCTCCAGCCATCTGTATCAGCTCAGCTGCTTTAGATAAGTTATCAGTAGTATCACTTGTTTGTTCCTTTATCCATGTACTTTACCAGGTCTATCACATCTTCAGTTCACTATCAGAATGTTTAACTTTGGAATTGATGAGTCAGGCTGTTTTCAACATTATTCAACAACAAAAGCAACAGGATGCTCCCTTCTTTATCTACCACTGGTAGTTTTGCAAGCAGGGCATTGTTCTAGTTGTTTTGCCTCATTCCAGGCAAAGCATCCTGCTACACAGGTGAGCTGTAAAACCTGGCCTCAGGTCTGTCCTCAGCCCACAGCCATGCTGTGTGGTTTTCCAGTCAGGTGTGATGGAGTGTGTGTTTCTGGACAAATACACAGAGACATTTATTCTACCTCATATTTATAGGGGAGCTGTCTGGCCTGCTTCAGTCCAGTTAATCCTCTGTAGAAAATTGGTGTATAGGAAACTTTATCCCTTCAAAGGCCTTTACGCAGATTCAAGACCAGCTTGAACCCCCTTCTGGTCAGCATCAGAATCACTCTTTGTTTCAGGTGTTACAAACTCTTAACAAGTTTGGGATGCCCAAAGACAGTTACCCAACCCAGGAGGCTCCTGTGTGAGGATGGAAGGGTGACTGAGAGGGGCTGTGAGGGAGTGACCACAGCCCTATCTGCATTCTTCTCCTCATGGAGAGAGAAATTGGAAACGAAGGGGTGAAGGTGGGACTGGGAAGGGTGTGTGGGGTAGGCGGTGGTTCAGTTTTTTTTCTCATAATCCAAATTAACTGCCATTAAATTAATTACCTTGATTTGATTCTACTTTGCCTATGAGAGTAACTGATCTTTATCTCAACCTATGAGATTTCTGTTCTATTTTTTTCCCATTGTGTCCTGTTCAAGAGTGGGAGTGGGAAAGCAGCTGAGTGGGAGTTTGTCTCTTAGCCAAGGTTAACCTCCCACAACACCCAAGTGGAAAAAGCTGTAAACTACTTGGTCTGACTGTAGTGTTGGTCCAGCTTTAAGCAGGAGGTTGGGCTAGGTACCTCCCGAGGTACCTCCCAGCCTGAACAAGCCTGTTACTGTGTTTGGATCAGTGTAACACAAGGGCCACACCTGGGATCAAGACTTGTCCTGCAGATATAACAGCAGTGACACAATATAACCTCCCAATAGCAACGACATTTTTCCAGGCACAATAGATCTGTCACTCCAAATGGACACAGTAGGATTTGACCTGATGTTCATTAATGAGGAGGAAGCTTAAAGGAAACACAATCTAAGAACACTTAAAATAAACTTTTTGTGAGTGTTAGTCTCTCATGGACACTTTAGTAGCACCCTGGACTTACCTAGCAGTGATCAGACATTCACCCCCATCTTCCACTGGGCACAGAACATTGTACATGCAGCTTCAGTGCCTCCCAGGGAGGGCTGTGCGCAGGCTCTGGTGGGTGGACATTAATCATTCAGGATGGCAAAGTGATGGATGGCTGAGTGAACAGGGCACAGCTTTCCTCCTCAGAGAAGTCTGTGATAAGCAGAAGCCAGGGTTGTAAGGACATGATTATTAGTGTAGCTGTCTGATTACCAAAGAAACAGCAACAGAAAACACAATCTGGTTGCAACTGCTACGTGAACAGCTCTTCCCTGTAAGAGCCCTGGCAGAGGCAAAGTTGGACAGGAGAAGGATGGCCCTGCAATAGTTGCAGCCCCGTGAGCTGGTTGTGAATCAGAGTTTGCATGCAGAGTGCAAGACAGATAAAGCTGTGTTGTTCCCTCTGCTTCTAGTGAATGTGGTGACCCTGTACATAAGAACAGTCACAAGTCAGCCTTTCCTTGCCAGCCTGAGTCTGTGGAAGTTCATAAAGAGATGTAAGCTCTTTAACCACTGACTTGGGAAAGGGCTACTGAAACCAAGGGCAAAGAAACAACTGCACTCATCAGGGTTGCCACATCTTCCTCTCCCCTGGAAAGCTGCCAGAGGTTCAGTGGTGTGTCTGGACAGTCTCCTCAAGTCAGGGGGAATTTCCCTGTGTACCACAACACTGATGCTTGTGCAGAGAGCAGTACTCCACCTGGGAGAGACAGGTTCTTGACAAGCAAATTGTTATAAAAGCAATATTCAAAATGTTGCCAAAAGTTTTCCTTAGTGGAAGTCTCAATACAATGAGAGAGATTCAGGATGAAATGAAAAGAGATGAACTTCCTTTCAGCCACCTCCTAAGATGAACTTAGGTCTCTGCTGTGGCATATAACCTGAAGGGAGTCAGGGATCCTGTACAGATCTCAGCAGGTAGTGGGAAGAAGTGGTGCCTTACACAAACCCTTTGCCTCCTCCAGCTGCCTGAGTTAGATATTGTAACTCCTTGTATCCATTGATTTTATCAAAACCCATGCTCTGGTGCCCCTTATTAGAAGATATTCTGAATAAATCACAGTCACATCAGCTGTTTGGCTCATGGTGCTGCAAACAGAGGACTTAACTCTCCAGTTCAGTGGTGTTTGACTCAATTGATTCACAGAAAAAGTGACCATAGAGGCAAAAAATGATGTTTGTGTGTTTGTGAAGAGCCTCCTACAAAACTATATTATACATAAAAGATTACTTTTCCCAAAAAATAGCTGGGAGGCTGTGTGATTTATAGAGCCTAGATTCTGTTCCAGCAGCTGGTTTCATGACTCTCCTTGTCTCCAGTGCATGTTATCTTCCATTGTGGTTCAGCCTGTTCTTTATCTGTGCTGTCCATGGCTGAAGAACAGAATGTTTCTCATCAGCTTAACTTCTGGACAGAAAGCTGTATTAACTCATCCACCACCTCTATAAGGATGCTTTTGGGGGCATATACTGTGGCAGCGATTTAGAGCTCCAGAAAAAAAAGAGAAGAAACATTTGCATTCAATTTTCAATAAGCAGATGGTACATGGCTTATTTTATACTGCAGTAAATTTTGAAGTCCCTACTGAAAAATAAGAAAAGTGAGAGTATTTGCTTTTATTTCAAACTTCTCCTGTTTCCATGGTAATATCCCAGTGAGGTACCAGGAGTAGATGCTGGGATATGAGGTATTAAATAGTTCTTTTTCTCTGCATCATGAAAAGCAATGCTGAGAATCATCCATAAAGAAAAGCGTGTTGGGAAATGACATGGGGACACTGAAGAATTATTATACTGAGCATGAGAAAATTTCAACACCCTGTGAATCCACAGAAGGATAAGCTAGATTTGTCCTTTTATTTTAGCCCAGGGCAACTCAATTGATTTTCAGTAGAGCTGTACCAGCACCAAAAGGCATGGGACCATTCCCACATGGTATGGGTGGTTGGATGGAGCCAGGCTCTAGCTGGATCTGTGCAACAAAGGGATGAACAGCAACAGACATGAACTGCAGAAAGTAAAATCCAGGGAAAAATGAACCACAATGAGAATAGACAAACCCTGGAACAGGTTGCCCCAGTATGAACCTTGAAATAATCAAAGCCCGACAGGAAAAGCTCTTTAGTAACTTGACCGAAATTTGAAGTGTGCTCTGCTTTGTTCAGAGGCTAGATGATCAAGTTCTGCTTCCACTTTAAATTGTTTTGTTATTTTATGATTCCCTGTCATGGGCACTTCAAGAAGTCTCCTTTTTCCTGTTGCACTGTATATTCAGTCTGCTCTGTAGGTAAGGTAATCAGAATAATCTTAATTCAGTTGCATCCTTTTGCAGATCATTCTGCAGTTTCATAAATTTTGGTTATAGTGAATAAGACAGCCAAATTTCTCCACTGCTCCATTCTCCCCAGATTTAACATTGCCCTTGGCTGACACATTAGAGTGCACATGACTGAACTCTGTATTTACTGTTTATTTCAGTAATTAGAGACCCTGGATACCACAACAGCCAGAAATGTGTCACCTCTTCAGATAAAATGTGTCACCCAAGCATCATTAGCCAGTTGCAGCAATATAACAGGGTCATATGATAATTCACTTTGCAAGGCACCTTAGGAAATCATCTAGTCGAGCTTTTTTCCTGTAACAGGATGTGATGGAAGCTGATTTGTATGGACTCACAGATTCAGGGAAGGATGTAGAGTACAATCATGGAATCAGAGGACCTGAATTTTAATAAACATTGGATCGCCTTCTCTAACAAGAGTGAAAATGTGCATAGTAATCTGTTGGTGGTGATAGTAGTAGTATGCATTGAAGTCCTAACCCTTTAGATAGAAAAATGTTTCTGTATTATAATCTATATGGAAGAAAAAAGACAAAATGGAGATTAAAATAAGTATGCTAGAATAATTATTTTAAAAATATTACAAATTATGTGATGTTTCTAAAAGATTCATCCTGATCACACAGCTGGAAAACACTCACGTTGTCCTCAATCCCAGGCCAGTTCTGTATAGCTAAGACAGTTCTTATTCTCTGAGGGGCATGCTTGCCACAGCAGCATTCATAAAAGCTTAGGATCCTTCAGCAGGAAAGAAGATAAGAGGATATTGCCTGTGACTTGGGAAAGATATTGAGATCTCTTATTTACCTGTCTGCATGTGGTAAACCTGAAGCTTACCCTTTAAGTGAGTCATACCCAAAAATATACTTTTTTTCTGATTTCCAAGATGGGTCAAGATTTCAAGTGGCCGAGATTTCAGTAACACTGTCTCTGCTGTTAATGTAGAGGCAAATTAATGAATGAAAGTCTCCATAGCACATTGTAAAGCCATCTGTAGCTCTGTTCTCATTGTAAAGTCCTTGAACCAGCTCTTACTCTTCTAAGCCGCCTTCTGTAGTAACTCTGAACTGGATACCAAAGGGAAGAGTAGCTGATTTTTTGAGTTCTACAAGTCAAAGGAAGTCCTGCTATGGGACTGAAGAAGTCTGGTGCATTCTTATCCTTTTGTTCTTATTCTTACTGTACTTAATTTATTACTTTCATGTTTTTATCATTATATTCAGTTTTATTGTACAGATCTACTTACAACAGACTGATAATAGACTAAATGTTTCTTTACCACAGTCTGAATTTTTCTAATGAACATTCAGTGTATCAGTTCTTGAAACACATCAGTTATTGGTGTTTTTGCTCAGTTCATAACCATTTTGCAACATGTGCAGCACCACATCTCTCCTTCTTTTTCTCAGGGTCATTATTTCTCTTGCTTTTCCCACTTGGCCAGCCCTTCCATCTGCCATCCTGTGACTGCTTCTCTTAGCAGAGCTCCTGTGCAGTACCTCTTCCATCAGACCCTCATGAAACAGCCACTGCTTTGTGCTTAGAACAGTGTGTCTGATCAATGATTTTGTTTCCTTACCTAGTTATGCCTGGAAGGAAGCAGATTTTGATGCTCACCACCTTCCCAGTGGTTCTAAAGATTGACAAAGAGAACTGGGAATGCATTCTTTTGGAAGGAGATCCTAAAGGAAACGATGACGATGAGTGTAGTGAATAGTTTAAGTATAATCTGAGCCTACCTTCCCAGAGAGGGAGGCACCACTGGGGTCTGATGTCCTGCTAAGCCTTTTAACCCATCAGAGGAAGGGCTAAAGGATCCCCATGGAACTAATGCTCAGGGAGTGCAAAACATAATCTTGGCCTGCAGAATGACCCATTAGAAAAGTGGCTCTGAAACACAGAGCCCCATCTCCTAATACAGGAACAGCGTCTTCATCTGTAGTCCAAAAGAGACCAGAGCTTGTGAGTTGGGCAGTGATCCACATCGATGGGAATATCTGAGTTCTGCAAATCATTTGGTGGAGACCACTTTAGTTGTTAAGAAGAAATTTAGAAAGAGCATGAGCCTTGTTCTGATTCCAAGAAAGCCATTTATAGATTCAGCTGCCATCCATCCGGATTCTGAGGCTGGGTGTGCTTCAGCAAAAAACGTGGCTGAAGATGTTTGGTAAACAGGTACTGTTTGAACACTGACCATCCTCCAGGAGCACCCCAAACCCCAGACAGCACCAACTGTTCATAACTATTTAGTAAAAGCAATGCTTTCAGCAAACACTTTCTTCTGTAGCAACAGATGGAATGAAGCTGCCGTGAGTAAGAATTCCTCATGAGGTCTTTCCAGTGTAGCTCCTCCAAAGGGCAGAGGAGGGAGAAAAATGTGCCCTAGATTCACAAAAATGCTCATCTGCCCTCATACTGTCCACCAGCTGTAAAGGGAGAAGCAGAATCTCACTGGCTCCTTCCAGAGATTAACCTCATTCAGTGAGTCAAGCCACTGAGACACAAAACCAAACAAACAGTCTTGAAAAAAGACCTAAGTTGTAAGGTGGCTTGTTTTCAAGTTTTATTGTTAGTATATTTTTGTGGCATGTGAAGAACTGGGATGGAGCATTCATATTTGCAAAACAATGTCATGTGAGTGGAGGGCTGTTCAGAGGGTGTGAGGTGGAGAGATCCCTTTGCCATTTCTGCTGCAAAATCTCAGAATTTCAGTACTAATAATATTAACACACATGGAGGCTGAAATAAAATGTGTGCACCAGGGACGTGATATTTAAATATGGTCTTTTCAGTGAGCAGTGGAGGATAATGAGATATGACAGGAGCAGTTCTCAGATCCACAGGTAATGAGGAATTCAGACCCCTGAAATTACTTTGTGGGATATCTAATTTTCACCCTTCTGGCTCTAAGAGTAGAACTGAGATGTCCTGCCTGAGATATCCAGGTGTCCTACATTATGTACATAAGACTATGAGTTGCATTTGAGAGACCAAAGTGTTCTCTTGTCTTTTAGAATAACCTCAGCAGGCAATTGAAATGGGCTGACAGAGCTCCATGAAGTTCAACAGAGGGAACACTAAGTCCTACCACTTGGGGAGGAATAAGCCCAGACACCAGTAAAGGCTGGGGAGCAAGTGGCTGAAAAGTATCTTTGCAGAAAAAGACACAGAGTGCACAGGTTGCACTTGAGCTGGAAATGTGCCCTTGGAGCAAAAAAGGGCCAACAGCCTCCTGTGTTGCATTAGGCAGAGTGTTGCCAGCAGATTAAGGGAGATGATCCTCCTCCTCTACCCAGCACTTGTGGAAACCACCAGGAGTGCTGTGTCAGTGCTGGGATCCTCAGTACAGCAGAGACTTGGACATACCGGGGTGAGTCCAGTGAATGGCCTCAAAGATGGTTCAGGTATTGGAGCATCTAACATACAAGGAGAAGCTGAGAGACCTGGCACTATCCAGCCTTGAGAAGAGAAGGTTCAGGGGGATCTTGTGCACATGGGTATAAATATTTGTTGGGGTGAAGTAAAGAAGATGAAGCAATCTTGCAATTTCTAAGATGTTCTCTGTTGCGTTTAGTGACAGGACAGAGGGAAATGACAGAAATTGAAGGAGAGAAAATTTCATTTAAATATAAGAGAAAACTTTTCTGTTGGAAGGGGGTAAATTGGGAAAGGGCAAACTCTGGAACAGGTCACCCAGTGAGTTTGTGGAGTCTCCATCCTTCTAGGTATTCAAAACCTGAATGGACATGGCCCTGAGTAAACTCCACTTGCTTATGCACAGTCCTATTGATTTACAGAAATGAGCTTTTGAAAATGGGACTGAACTGCAAAATCCAGAATTTTAGAGAATAAGGACACTCTAAAAGAGCAAGATATAAGAAGGTATTCATTGGCAACTTAAGTGCCAAAGGAGTAAATGCCCAGAGAGTAATGGGTTACTCTGCACTCAGTGCTCAAAGAACTGAATGCCTCTGTTTTGTTAAAACTCTAGGGCAGAGGTTCTCTTCAGACCCATTTTTTTCTAATGGTATTCTCATATTTGCCATAAAGAACCTCACCGGCTGGGCTGCCATTTCATTAGAGGTAGAGTGGGCTTAGCATTGTTCTACTGATTTTCCTAAAAAACAGAATTTATGGATCATTTAGTCACAAATTCCCTAATAGCTCAGTATAGTCTTGATCAAAATCCAACTGTAGGCCACATGCATCAGTACCATTTATTTAGCTGGATAAAATGTGGTTGTCAATATACATGGCTCTGTGGAATCTGAAGATGAATAATGAGGCTTCGCTCTGGCATTTGACTATAGCTGTTATGGGGAGGGAGATCATTTTCTTTTGCAGTGACTTAATAATTTATCCCCTGACCACAGGAATAGTCAGTAAATAGCTTTATTATCCATCTGGGCAAAGAGAAATCACACTAGGCTATATCCAAAAGACATTACTCCTTCACATGTTAGTGGGGCCAGACCACGGTATTGGATTAGGATGCTGCAATACTCTTCTTGATTGAGTAGGAAATCTTTGGATCTGAAGAAACAGCAAACAAATTATGAAAGAGCAAAGGGATCTATGCATGGGTTGCCTTTTATGAAGCAGCCAGATGGTGAATGGGTTGTACAAGTCCTTGAATAAGAAGCCTGAGAAGCATCTTTCAGCTTATTAGCTGAATCACACAGTGTGAAAGAAACTTTGAAACCTGCTAGACTAGAAAGTAGCATATTTATAGAAACATCTCTGTGAACTGCATTATCTATTCCTACACTGCACACTATGTCTGGTATTACTACTATTTGCTCTTACCTTAGCCCAGCTTGAAATGAAGGGATTTAGAGATAATGGGCTAATACCAAAGTCTTCTCATCCTTTTGTCATGCCAGTCCTTAAAGTGAAGATACTGATGCACTCCAACAGCACACAGTTCCTGGAAAATCCCAAGAAAATGGGGATGTACATCCCCTCACCCGCTACAGGCTGCCTGGCAGCAAGGTACTCGGGAGAAAAGAGCATGGCCAGCATTAAACCAGAAGGTCTTTGATGTGTAGCAGACCCAGGAAGTTTGTGCTGGCATCACTGAGTCTTCAAAGATTCTAAGGTAACAGTGCAAAGACATAGAAAACAGGCTGATATAGCACGAAGAGACTTTTTCCACCACGACTGTGTCCTGAGAAGATAGTTGTAGCTCGGGAAGCACAGCTTGGCCCAGAGCCCAGCTGCTTGGGTGATGGGAGCAGCCCATGAATAGTCTGGGTTAGGGAGCTGCAGTTCATTTATTTCAATTTGCCTGAGAACCAGCGAGTGCAGCACCTGCCACAGAGATAGTCCTGCTTTTTCACAATGCAGTTTTGTGGCAGATATTGTTAATACTGAAACAAAAATAGTCGAGTTTATTTGGCCTGATTATGGAGGTGTGTGTTGTGAGTGTCTGCACATTTCTTGGTACCAAGGTTAAGAAGGTGGTGGTAGTGTAAGAAGCAATTAGACCCTTGATCAATCAAAGCCTATTCAGTGAGAAGCAGATCAGTGTAATGTAGAGGATTAGTCCTAGCAAAGACCCACAGCACTGCAGAATAGTGAAAACAATTCCCATGGTCTCCAGGACATGTGCAGGTAACTACTCCTGCTGTGAGCCAAATGTCCTGGCACAGAAAACAATTCTCCAGGAAAACAGAGCACTGGAGAAGTTGTGAAATGGATGAGGCATCATGTCTGTCTCTCCTTGCACAGGGAAGGGTGGGTGAGAATTAGCACATGAGGTGATGAGCAGTGGTGGTGGGACAAGGGAGGGATGTACCAGGACCCAGAGAGCATCCCCTTCCTGGGTGGGCTCTTCCCATGGGGAGACACAACCAGGAAGCTCCTTGCTGGACCACCCAGCCTTCTGGGCACTGCTGGAATGGAAAGAGAAGGAACAAGGGCATCATTTATCACTGAAAAGTCTTCACCTCAAGCCTTTTTGGTGTGTGGTATCAATTATCACTTATCTATGCCCTGATGATTCCTGCTCTTCCCCCCACTTCTCACACCCATCAGCTGCTTTCTAAGCCACTGCCTTTCCCATCGAGTTGCTGCTGTGCGAAGGACGGTAATAGAAAAACACATATAACATTTGTAGATATTTTAAATCATGTCTATCTTGTGGCCACATCTTGGTGTGTGGGGCTTTGGAAGGATTATGATGTTTCAGCACAGTGGTATGTTATAATAACACAGTATAATGAGTGACTGCTTGGGGAGGTGGGTTGGTGTACTACTGCTGTCTTATGTCACTACACAGAGCTGGAGAAGGAGTTTTATAAAGAGGAATTAAGATCTATGGAAGTAAAAAGTATTGGTTACTGCAGAGAATTATTACTCTTTGTGTTTTGTTGGTGTTTTTTTTTTTTAAGATTTGTTCCTTTAAAAGCATTTGTGATGTTTAAAATCAAGACAAAAGCTCACTGCTTTGTGAAAAAGGCTAATAAAAATAAAGTAGTTTAAAACTCAGAATAGAGGTACTAAATCTGTACCTTGCAGGCTTCCCCTGAAACCACATTGGATCCTGTTCTTTTGGTTTTGAATATCTGTACTCTGCTGAAGGCAAAACACAAAGCCAGATCTCCTGGGGTATGAGCAATGCTCGTGTTCCCTCACACGTAACCCAGCACTGCTGAGCAAAGAGTCTCTATCCACACTAAATACCAACTGCAGATTCAGTGGAAAGAGGCAAACGTTGATGCAGGAAACTTCCGAGTCACAAATGCTTGGTCTGACATGATTTTTTAATGTCTCTACAGAAACTAACACCACCTGATCTGTCCCTTTGCTTCAAGTCACCTGCAGCCATGCAAATAGCAGAAGAGATTCAGCAGTCTGTTCCCTGAGGTTGGGTCTGGCTCCAGACTTTTGAATGTCAGGGTTGGAAATATTAGATTCTATCCGTTCTCAGTTTCCCCACTTTGATATGTGGTGCCAAGAGGTTTCGGAGATGTGTTTGACCTTCAGTGCTTGTCTTGTCAAACTACCAAAGCAACTGAGGTTCAGCAGCTGGAGAGGAGTAAAATGCAAACTTCAAGATCAGTAAAGCACTTTAGTAATTCAGGCAACACTGTAAGCAGGGATGAGCTAAAACCAAGACCTCACAGTCAAAGCTGCACTTTGAGTGTCTGAGCATGCAGAATTCCAGACTATGTTGAATTTTGCTCCTTCAGTGAGTGTTTCATTGGGCAGGTCTGGGCTTTCTGCCTCAAAATTACTTTTACACAGTCAGGACATGGTCTGGTTCTTGAAATGCAGTACAGATTGTACAAGAAGTCATCAGTATCATGTGCCTCACTCAGACTTGTGCATTTGAAACTTGTTTATCTCCCTTTTGCAAGATAGATATTCAGCTTTTCCACTAGGAGGTAGACAAATTTCCCCCCAAAGAGCCAAGCTCAGCTCTGGGAAATGGGCTGGCAGCAACATCCCTGCATAGGACTGACAGGGGAAGGGAAGGATTTCTCACTGAGTAGGTGTTTGAGTTATTGGAGAATTTGATTATTTTTTTCCCAAAGCACTCCCTTCCTTTATGTGGAAGTTGTTTTTTCACTTGCACTCAATCTGCTATTTAAACTGATGCAAAGTACCTAACATAGATCTCAGTATCCAAGTCTGCTGCAAGTATTAATGGATAATTGAAGCAGTAAGGGAAGTGAATGGGGAAGATCCTCTAGCTTGTAATTAATTGATTGATGTCCTCAATCTTACAGAAACTCACAGAGATCACCAGCTGATCCAAGGTCTTTTGTGGGGGAGAAAAAACCCACCTATGCACACGAACATAGATTCTCCCTTGTTTTAAGGCTTCCTGAAACTTACAGGGACATTTGAATGAAAAATATTATTTCTGAAAATAATAACTTTAGTAGTTAAAAAGAAATATAGGAAGACAATGCAATATCCCTGCAGGTGCAGATAACCTTCTGGGACTTACACCTGGGACAGGGAAGGCAAAGCATAAGTCACAGACAATGCAGAAAGGATGAAAAAAAAATATCTGAAGAGCTTTCATCAAAGAAAATTGAATTTAGGAGATGAATTTGCCCCAGAAATCTAGGAGTAAAAATAGCTGAGTCTGGCTGATAGTGGTCTGAAAAATGAGCTCAGTTAGAATGGTCACAGCTGTGATGGATAGGGGAGCTGCTTCTTATCAGGTCAGGCCAGTAGTGGAAAGGCAATGGGATAATCATCAAATAATTCTTTTTACTACCTATCAGTTACACATAAGTGGTTGCCTTACAGAACCAGTTAACTGGTGACAGTAAATCTGAGCAGAGCCTGTACACTTCCCATGGGGATCTCCTTGTGCTCCTCCCTCGTCCGAGTGCATTTTGCTTATCCATCTCTGATGGTGCCCAGGTTAGCTCTGCCTAAGTGCTATTGCCATTTGATAGTGTCCTGGCACCTGTGGGAAATGTGCCAGAGATGCCACACTAGTTTCAAGCAGATATGCATCACCTGCAAGCCCCCTTGCCCAGACTTAACTGGTTTTGCCAGAGCAACTAAACTGAGAATCTTTAAGAGATGTATTTATTCAGATAAAAGCTGAAGTCCTGAATACGGGTCCGAAGCATAATACTCTTTTTAATATTGTTACTGTTACTGCTACTACCAGTACTACTACTAATACAGGTGATATAACATACCTAGAAGTGCTACTGATAAAAGCCACAAGGATTAATCATAATAAATACATCTCCCTCATTCTTCCTGAGCACCAAAACTTCTCTGGCAAGAATAAAAAGAATGGCACTTACTGCCCAGCACCACCTGACTTTGGAATGGCTGTGGTTTATCCATGCAAGGGTTTCCTGGATTGTTACTTTGAAGTTATTGTCCTTCATGTTTGCTGCAGGGTAGCCTTTGAAATGAGGGGTGAAGAGGGTGTGTGTGAAGATAAATTGTCTCTGGGAGAGGCTGGGCCAAGGCTGTAAGCAATTATATAAACTTGTGACCATGGCCAAATTCACAAGGACGTGCAATATGTCTAAAGATCACTTAAAATTTTCAGAGCAGAAATTATGCCCACATAGGCAATTATCTGTTTGCTCCCTGTGTTTTCAAGTTGAAATACACTCCTGTTTCATAAAACATTGGCCTCTATAGTATTCTGGGGCACCTGTTGTGCTGAGGCATGGTGCATACATAGAACAGCCTGGTCAGGATCTTGTCAGACCCCTGACACTGTTTTCAGTTTAAAGGAGTTAACCCCAGAACTGGGCAGAAAGGGTGGCTACTGGTCTGGCACAATCTCAGTTGTTTCTGTTATTTGGGATGGTCTTTAGAAAATAGACTGTTTTCGCCTGAGGAGGTGTTCTTGTTCATGGTAGGGCTTCATCCACCAATGTCCACCATTCAGAACAGTGAAGCTACCAAGCATCTGTGAAGCACATGGAAACCTGCAGCCATGGTCTCCTCTGCTGCAGAGTAGAAGACATTGTCATTTCTTACTGAAAAGAATCTGGGTTTTATTGATTAATAGCTTCTTCAGTGGAGTCCTGATTTTATTTAGGGTTTGTTTGTAAAAGGGAAACGTTCACTTCTTTGTGTCTCCTCTTTTTAGCACTAAAAAAATTTGCTGAAATACAAATGCTTACCATTTGCTTACTAGTGATGTTGTCTTTGTAGTTTTCATCTGTCAGTCCTCACCTTCAGAGTTTCAGCTGTTCACAAAGCTTTGCACTGTTCCTTCCAAAGCACCACACCACACAGTGAAGCTTGAGCCAACTCATGAGTTTAATTAGTTATGTGACTTAAAGGAAAACATGGTTGCAATTGCCTCCATGCCATGTCACACTGTCCATCTGTCAAATAGGCTGTGGGAATCTTCCAAGAAGTACTTGCACTATTATTCAGAAAGCCAAAGTCTTTTGTTCCCTTCAATGCCAGCTTGACTCAATAATTAATACTTAGCACTCTGTAAACATGAGTTAATGAATCCTCATGTTACCCTAAGGCTAAGGATTAGTGCTTCCCTTACATGGAGTGGGAGACTGGGCCACAGCAAGCCATGTTGTGTCTTCTTCTCCACTTATGGTCCAGTGACTTCAGGACAGTGATGCCCCTATAGAAGACACTGGCTTTAGGCAATGAACTGAAACAGAAGGTTTTTTTATTCAGGAACAGTAGGAAGAAACACTGTGCTTCTGTACTGTGAACTTCTTACTGGTGCATCAGAAGGCCATCATGCCCCTCCTTTCCAGACACAGGCTGCTGTTAGTGGGGCTGGCTAATATAAATTCTTGTCAAAATCATTCTTAAGGGACCATGACTCTCATGGCCTCTTTGACCCTTTAGAAAGTTTGAGGTCATAGACTGAGATACACAGTGATTATTCAGGCTTGTCACTCTCTCTCATCTAGTAAATCAAAAGAAATTGTGGATCCCTGAAAAATGTAGTAACTAAGTGCAGGTGCCAGAGATAAATAGAACTCAGGTCAAGGAAAAGAATCCAGGTTCAAATAATGAAAGAACTTACTTGGATAACAAGCCCTTGAGCATTTCCTTTTTGAAACCAAGAGACAAGAGACCAGAATACAAGAAACAGGAATCTCCTGCTACACAGAATAACTGCATGGAGGTAGTTATTGAAATAAATCACCTGCATGAAAGATGCAGGTGATGCCAGCAATGCGTTCCTCTTCTCTGCCCTTTCCTACATACCAATAGCCCATACACATTCACTAGTGTTCTTGTACTGTAAGAGAGCAAATACCATACCCAGAATTCAGAGCTACTGATAAGACGAACAGGACAAATCTGGTCTCAGACTCTTGCTCCATAATCGTGCTTTGGTCTAGCTCTATGGATGGCTCATCTGCTGAAATTGATGGGCAAATACTGCATTTTTTGGAAATGTCTCTGGAGGAAACTTACGTTCCCAAGGTCCATATGTCAGGTGAAGTCTGATCAGTGGTTTTCAGTGTGTTCATGGTGTCTGACCAATGGCCAGAAGTGCCTGCAAGGATAAGGGAAAATTTCTCTTGTCTTCCACAGCCTCATTTCTGTGTCTGATCCCAGGAGGTTTATTTTCCTGGATCACAGAGCATCACAGCAGCAGTCTTTGCCATCAAACCATTGCTGACATCAGTGTCTTGGAGTGCAAGTCATCCACCTCTGGTGTCTCTGCAAATGACTTCAGCCAAGGGGTTTTTGATTAAGAAGGATATTGCCACATTAACCAAAACAGAAGGCTTCTCTATTACAGGTTTTTTTCAGTATTTTCTGCAAAGTGGTGTTCGCATCCACTAATAGGACTCACGCAGACCTCCATACATACAGAATATTTCTCCATAGCCTGGAGAATAGAAAACTCTCCACAACTACCTCAAAGGGGTTTGTAGGCAGATGGGGTTTGGTCTCTTCTCTCAGGCAACTAGTGACAGGACAAAAGGACATAGCCTCAAGCTGCATCAGGAAAGCTTCATATCAAACATCAGGTAGAATTTCTTCATGGAAAGGGTTCTTAAATATTCAAGCTGATTTCTCGGGGAGGTGGTGGAGTCACCTGAAAGTGCTCATGAAACAACTGAATGTGACACTTATTTCTATGGTCTAGTTGACAAGGTGATCATCAGTCAAAGGTTAGACTTGATGATCTTAGAGGTCTTTTCCAACCTTAATGATTCTGTGATTATGAGATGAACTGGATGTCACTGCTTTGATCAATCCAATCAAAAGCTCTGGCAGAGCCAATAACTGCATCCAAATCTTCCGATATCTTCCTGTGTCTGCACACCTGGCTGGACATAAAACTGAACCACAGTTGTGAGGCCGTGCACTTTCATCCATCTTTTTCAATGGAATCAGAGGCTAAAATACCATAGCTAAAAGTCTCCTTTCTTATCAGGCTTTGTATGCAAAGCTTGGCAAGGAAGGAACTCGGGGGGAAGGGGAGACCTCTTCTTCAAAGCAGCTTAATCCTACTAGGGAATTACTTCTGAGCCTACTGTGGAATGTCATCCTCCCCTGTCCGCCCCAGCACTCTGGTGAGGAGTAACTCCATAGCTTAAGCTTCTCCCCATGACTCGGGCTTCTCCCCAATGATTACAGCAATGACGCAGCAACAGCAGCTCATCCCTGACTCATTCATCGACGTCTCTGAGAGAAGCAGGGGCAGGAGGGAGACCTACGTTTCCTTCATTAATGTTACAGAATTTCTGTGAAGCTGGCAAAGCATGCCTGAGACTGTCTGTGTGCCATGCGAGAGAAACCTTCACTCTCGTTTCCTCTGGGACATTGCCTATGGCATCCAGCACCCCTCTGAGTCAGAGCTGGCAGCTCTTCCCTTTGTTTGTTCCACTGGACATAGATAAATACTTCATGTGGGAAAATGGGAAATGAAAATATGTTCAAAGGATGGCTGCTGGCACAGCAGTGAATGTCATAGCTTTTCACACAGCACCAGGAAAATAAGACTCAACAGTAGCAACATTAATAACCTATATATGCACCAAAACACCACAAGTAACCATGAAAAGCTGCATGTTGCACAGCCTTCCCTAGTTCTCTATGGCAGTTGCCTTGGGGTGTCTGATAACTCACCTTTGTCTCAGGCTGAATTAAAAAGAACATCTTTTGTCAGGGCATGTATTACTACAATATTTTTGGTACTCTGGTTCCTTCTCTGTAAAGCTGCCATGCAGCAGAGCCTCCTGGAATACTTATCTTGGTCTCTGACACAGTTTTGCCCTGAACATGTTGTGCCTCTGCAAATTATAATCCGATTTGAAAGTGATGCTTATCTAAAGTGGGCTAAATGACTTACAGTTCATAATCCAGGACTTCAGTAAAAGTCTAGGCATCAGACACACAATATCTCTCTATTCAGAATGCAGTGTTAAAGTCTGTCAAGGGCCCTTATTTGGGAGAAGGGATTGAATTCCTTGTGTGTAGCACAGACATCATCGCTTGCATCATCCCCAGAATTTCAAGTCATTACACTACTCACTGCTCCACTTCTCAAGCAACTTCTCAGCTTCATTTCTGTGCCTGATTCCAGAAGGTTTGTTTCCCTGGTTCACCAAGCACCACAGCAGCAGTCTTTATCATCAAACCATCACTGACATCGACGTCTCAGAGTTCAAAGCCTTATCCAGCTCTGGTGTCTCTGCAAACAGACTTCAGCCAAGGGGTTTTTTGAATAGAAAGGATAATGTCACACTAATCAAAACACACACATCAAAACAGGAGGCTTCGTGACTACAGGGGTTTTTTCAGTATTTTCTGCAAAGTGCTGTTGTCATCCATTAATGGGAGTTGTGCAGACCTCCATACACACTGCTGTTAGTACAATGGTCAAACATTTGGAAGACAACCTTGGCGTACTGGTGTCCTGATGCTCTGCACCAGCCCTTGCTCTCACCAGGGGGATGATACAGTGCCTGGGAGGGAAAATATTGTTGGTGGGTTGTTTCAGGCAACTAAGCAGCAAGACTATGCTGAATGGGGCTCTGAGTAATCTGGTCTAGTGAGGGGAGTCCCTGCCTGGTAGGGGAGTTGGAACTAGATCTATGATTCTATGAGTCTATGACTCTTGCTGCTCCTGTACAAGCTCCTGTGATAACAGAGACCTTTGGAAGAATCTGAAAGGACAGCAGATAAATGGTAGCTAAGTCTGTCTGCACAGCCATCACCTAGCACAGTGCAGATTGTGCAGTTCTCAAAAGAATGTTCTCCTGGGCAAGGAAATACAAAAACTCTATTGTGAACAGAAAGCCATGCTTACCATTGGGAGGCAACACCCAATGTGTTTGGCTATAAAGACCCTGCAAATATAGAGCAGGGAGAGAGCCATGCGAGGCAGGAGCAGACAGATGAAGAATGACTGAAGTAGTTCTGGAGATGTGGGCTGAATGTGAGCTTTGATGCATCCAGATAACCTTGGACTGCATGAGGACCTGCTTGGTAGGAGTTCAGAACCCCCTCACAATGCTGAATGAAGTCACCTGCAGACACTGCTGAGTTTAGCTCAGTGAGTTCCAGAGGCTTCAGATAGACACTGGATTAGCTTGTGAGGACATTGTTATATTTTGTTATAAAACAGTACCCTTCTCCAAATCTGGACAACCTTGAATAACCTTTCCCAGGCTGCTCTCTGTCTGTGTTTTAGTCTTTTCATTTTGCAATCTGAAAAGAACATAAGTGTTTCTAGTTCTAGGCTGACACTGTCCAGACACATAATGGAAACAATCTGCTTTGTTTCTGCTCCTCTGGTTGTGGCACATAAGACATATTGAAACAGGTCTCAAAAAAGCTGCATTGAAGAGAAGAGGAAGAGAATGAAGATTTTTTTTTTTGCCTTAAGTGTCTCCTGACATAAATCTGTCTTCCTTTACTTTGGGCACTGGCCCTGTGGCATTAATAGGGTGTGTGTGCTTCAGTGGTCAGGACATAGGAATGATGCATTCTGCTTGTGAGACCCATTTTATTCATATTTTCTGCAACTGTATGAACCCCTGCAGGAATGGCTTCTTCACCTCTTGCAGATCCCACCTCAGTTTTCTATTGTTACTACCATGCAAGATATCAGACTTCAAACTAGCTCTTACAGTGTCTTGTCCAATAACTAGGTAACAGTGAGATGAAATGCCAAATTTTAGGGGGTTCAGTTTTTATGACAAGCACATCTGATTCCTCCAAAGATATTTGCTTGACGTTGACAAAGTAGAATTTTGGAAATAAATTAGTGGAAGACTAACTCATTGTTTAAAATCAAAATTAAGTGTAATTACCAAAAATGAAGTATAGGCAGTCTCCAGAGATGGAAGATGTAAAGTCTGTATCTGGAGGGAGATTTGGAGATCCCATTTAACCCACTAAAGGTTTTATGAAGAAGCTCAGGACAGCTGTTTTATTCAAGAGGGGACTTACCATCCTGGTTTGTTTATGCTACAGATTCTTACAGAAATAACATGAGTTAGAGAGTTATAAACGATTTAATGTTCTGCACATTGCACTATAAATCCAGATTGCCTTAGTTACCATCTGGCTAATTGACAGGTAAGGGGGGAGAGAGAGAGACCAAAAGAGAAGGAGAGAGATTAGTACTAAAACATTTTTAAAATCTAGAAAGATCTTGTAGTGATATGACAGAAAGCTTTCAAGACCTGCATAATACAGGAAGGCTATGAAAGCAGAAATTAAGACTCCAGTTCTTTGACAAGAACACACTTATGGGTCTGTTTTTTAAGAACATCAAGATTTGCTTAATCGAAAGCTACAGTGAAGCTGATACTTAGTCCCTTCTTGAATACTTTCTGTATTTGGGCTGAAGAGCTGTGTCTTCCCTGGTAGTAAAATGTGCTTCAGCCAAGGGGTAACCTTGTGACTAAGCTGTAAAGACTTGATGCAGGATAGCATGATCTGGTCCCTGTCTAGGCTGTTTTAGGGTAAATGAAGGCACATGCAGAAAAGACATCTTCCAAATGTCTTTAAAAATGGTAGGTCTACTTGAACAAAGCAGGCTGGAAGGGTGGCACTGGTATTCCTGTGAAGTTTGGTGACACAGTTGTGAGTCACATATTAGTTGACTTTTCTTAGAACAAGTCCCAGCTGCCAGAAACAACATCAAAGACTTGACATTCTCAGCCTTTATTTGAGAAGCTAAAGGAGAAGATTAAATCAAATACTTCTGGCACACGCTGTTGTGTAGGAAAGTTGACATGAATGGAGGTCCCCCTTCTGTGGGCAGAGAACCCAGCACTCATAAAAGCTGTTGTTTTAAGTAAAGCTTGTAATCCTGGGAGAACAGACTCATTTCTTCCTGAGGAGCACTGCCCGCAGGTGCCTCTGAGACCTAATGCTTTCCTCATTCCACTGCCCTATGCATACATGGTAAACCAGAATTCCTTTTTTTATTTTTTTTTTGTAAGGCAAAATGCACCTAAGTTAGAAGAAGTTTGTAAAAAAAAAAAGAAGCCAAACTGGAAGTGCCTGTCCCATGTTTGTTCTTTCCACACAATCCGGAAAAGTAGTCATGGTTCATTAGGCCCATGGATTGGCTTTTTGGTTAACTGCTACTGAATAACATGACTGTTTGTGTCGAGAGCTGTGTATTGACTTCCATGGGAGTCTGAGCCTCCAGGGAAGCGGAATTCAGCTGTTTGCAGTCACTCTTCTCTAAAAGAGACCCTCGGGATCTTGGATATTAGTGATGATAGCTCCTAACACCGTCATGATTAAAACAGTTCCTCTAAATTAGTTTTAGGAAAATGGGTAGAAAACATGTCACCTTTATTATATTTTTAGTCTGAATTTGTACTGAAGTGAGTAGGAAATGTGATTTTGGGAACATATTAACTCTTAGTCCGTTAGCCCCTAATCCCTTCTAATTGCTGAGCCTGATGCTATACGGGATGGAACATCCCTTTGATCAGCTGGAGTCCTTTATCCTGGCTGTGTCCTCTCCCAGATTCTTGTGCACCCCAGCCTACTCACTGACAGGACAGCATGAGAAGCAGAAAAAGCCTTGACATTGTGTAAGGACTACTCAGCAATAGTTAAAATATCACTGTGGTATCAACACTGTTTTCATCACAAACAGAATATATAACACCATATGAGCTACTATGAAGAAAATTAACTCTGTCCTAGTCCAAATCAGCACACTAACTAAGGAACTTGAATATTATGTGTTGAATAAAAAATGCCCCAGATCTCTTTCTTCACTAGTCTTAGTAATGATCCACAAAAAATAAATTAATCAGGAATGTTAATTTGAAGTTTTTCTTGGAAGGAAGCAGGATCCTCCATCCAGATGAAGGTGAGAGGAGGACTCTGGCAGGCACTTGCTCTTCCTGCAGTAGCTCTGGCTGCCTGGTGGTGCCAGCTTTCTACATAATGTAAAGACCTTCTTTCACAAAATCTGCACTCAGTCAAGCATGTGCTTCTTGGGATAATAAGATAATATAAGAAGAATAACACAGCTCTTTCAGCAACAGTGTATATTGATGGCAGAGTTATTGAGGTTCACCCACAGGCAGAATACTTGGACATCAGTCTTTCATCTCAGTTCTGGCATTGAAGATGTGGTTCTTCTGGTCTTCTTTTTGCCCTTCTCCATCATACATGCAATCGTAACTTACCTGTCTGATCTCTTGAGACTTTCCTGAAGAGATTATAACACAGAAGTAGCTTTCAAAGTGTAACTAAGAAATCGTTATTCTCACTGGTCACTGAATTAGGTGGGATCAAATATTTCATTGGAATACATATTTGAGTAAAAAGTACTTTCTCCATGGCCTCACATTTCCTTATTTGACTTGATGTCTGAAAAATGCTGGACAGATAATTTTTTCTAGCAGGGCTAACCATAGATGAGTAACACAGTCTTTAAAAAAATTTCAGGCAAAGAACTACCCGTCTGCAAAACTAATGCACTTACAACCACCACATCTTGAAATTCACTGGCTTCTCTTAAGGGCTCCTGTATCCAACATTTGAAGCTTACTGAAACAATAAATATGGCCACACTGCCATTTCTGATGGGGTGAGGAGCTCAGAACTGGTTAATGTTAATTTACTCCTTGAGGTGGTTTGAATTTTGACAAAAAATATAGTGTTTTGCTGTTGCTGTTTCAGTTTGCTGGCTGGGCATTTCTTTAAATGCTTACTGCCTCTGCTCAGCAATATAAAAGCATGACTGCTTTTTATTACCATTCTTTCCCAGCACAAGATTGTGACTGGGTGTCTTACAGACTTGTCAATCTGAAAACTTCGTTTGTAATTTGCTAGGAGCCCTCAGGGCATATTTCTTGCAGTAGTCTAGCCCTCTGTCTCACAGGAGAAGAGATAGATTTGCCTTAGGAGTGTGGGATGGCAAAGGACCAGCATGCCTTCCCCTGTGCAGGTTCTGCAGGGGCTTGTGGCAATATGGTAGGTGGGCTGCAGGCTTCCCTTGTGTCCCATTTGCAGTGGGACTGTGGCAGCAACTCCAGGATCCCAGGGCAGTTGTATAGCTCAGAGAATTGGTGTTCTGGGGACTGTGGCACTGCCCCAAACCCAGTCCACTGCTCATCCCAGTGCTCTTCCCTTCCATTTCCCCACTGTCCTTGGGCTCCTCATCACATTTTCACTCATAGCCTGGTTCTGGACCCTTCTGCTCTTCTTGGCTGCCTGGGTGACACCCTCCCTCTTTTCAGTCCCATAATTGTCCCTGCCAGGCTAAAGAAGCAACCTCAAAATTTGGAAAGAAAAATTTGGCTCAAAACCTGGGATGGAGCATCCTTGCTAGACTGAAAGTTTTAGAAGGACCAAGAAACTCTGCGCAACATATTCTGCTGAAACTGCAGCTCATCAGGCACAAGGACAGTAGATAAGACGCTGCTGGTAAGTGAAGCATGGAGGTGAGCATGAAGGTGCTAGAGAACTGTCATGAAAACAGCAAAATAATTTACATCTGTGGAAGATTTATTTCCCTAGAATTACTTAACCTCATATCTGCTTATTTCCTCTGTGCTATTCCTTCAAACACCAGAAGCTGAAATTTTCTGAGGACCCTGCTTTTCCACAATCAGACCATACATTTAAGGGAAAATGTTTAATCCTTCCAAGCTTTCTGTTTGCAAATAAAATGCGCTAAGAAACTTTCTGTTGATCTCAATGAATGTTGAGGACAAAGAGAGAGGGCTGAGACAGAAACACAAAGGACAAAGAGGAGAGATCAGTGCAGATGTGTCAGATCAGTGAACACATGCAGTCCTGCCTTGATGGCTCACTTTTGCTTGCTTTCTTACAGAACACAAAAAATGCCTTTTTGTGCTCTGCAAGTACAGCCTGTGTCTCACTGAAGATGTTGAGGGGGGGAAGGGAAGGCTCAGAGAGAAGCTGAAAAGCGAAGGGAAAATTCCACTCATGATTCATTTCTGTGCTTGGAACTTGAAACCCAAGGTTCAACCTTCATTTAAAGGGATGTGATTAAAGCTTGGGCCATTTCCTAAGGGATTTATTCATGCAGAGATGGATAAGGCTTCCATATAGAACTTGCATAAGGACCTAAGCAGGATGGGTCCCTAATCCTATTCAATTCTCTTCTTAGGCTCTTTTGTAGATCATACTGAGTACCTATCTCACATTTAATATGCCTTTGTAGATCTCATGCAATCCTATATTCACCAAATTCCTTTGCTTAGTTTCCAAACAGGCAATTTTTCTCAGCAACACCCTATGAAAACAGCAGATAATTTCAATCGACATTTCCCCAGAATAATTTTCTCTCTATAAACTCCTTTAACCTCTCACTAAAGCCAGCAGACCTTTGGGAAAAACAGAGCACTAGAGCATTGCTGGTACTGAGGGGACTGAGTTTTCCCTGTATTTGTTCTGTGCTGGGGCCAGTGTGTTATGAGCTGCTCTCACTTTACCCAACATGCCTCCAAGCTGGTGCTCATTCACCAGCCACTGAAGCCTCTTACTATGACATCTCATCATGCCACATCTATTTCTCATTATCCCTAAAAATGAGCACTTCAGCACCTAGTTGTTCTCTACTTTCTCTAAGTCTGAAACTAGAAACTATGTAAGTAAATCCTTTTTTTTTCTGTCCCAGTTGTGTTGTTTGAAATGTCAGGATGACTTTTTTTTTGCAGAAACTTTAGAGATCTCTATATATCTGTATATCCAGATACCTAAATATTTATATTTCCCCCCATTCTGTGGGTTATTTTTGGATGTTACTGCTGACTACTATGAGCTACTGCATGTGAACAATGCATTACAGGTTGATATATATTGCCTTTCCCTTGTTTCTCATCTTCTACTGCAGCTGTAAGGAAGAATGTGGCTTGTAGTAAATCTGAGTTACTTACGTCCTGATGACTTGGTAGAGTCAATCAGTTTTCCAAAAAAATATTGTAATTGATTTTATATAAGAAAGTAACTCCCTAGACAGAGGACTAAGTACAGAGAAGCCAGATTTATTAGAGTATTGTGTTTGTCTGTATCTCTTTACAGAGTTGCCTGAGTCTCAGACATTGTAAAAAAAAACAAACCCAAGAAGAGTAATTGAAAACAATGTCAAAAAACCCCCCAAAACAACCCCCCCCCCAAAAAAAAAAAGAGGTCTTGTGAAGCTACCTAATTATCCTCTCAAAAAAGTCAAAGCTTAATAAGCCTTTCTTTAGCCTAATGATTCTCAAGCATTGGGTTACAAGCAAAGCACCTGGTCCCTCTCATCCTCTATGAAATAAGTAGTGGCCTTTGGCAGGAGTGCTCACTGATGAAATTTCATGTGGGTTTGGTGGTTTTACTGCCCCTTTTTACT
Source organism: Campylorhamphus procurvoides (assembly GCA_013396655.1). Taxonomy (NCBI): domain Eukaryota; kingdom Metazoa; phylum Chordata; class Aves; order Passeriformes; family Dendrocolaptidae; genus Campylorhamphus; species Campylorhamphus procurvoides. Next base: position 1,059,686 of record WBMV01002992.1, read on the forward strand.
GTTTACATCCCTCAAAGCTTCTTCCTCTTCCACAGTCATGAAACAGCTGTGACACTTAATTGGGAAGATAGGCTGAAATATCCTTATTCTACTCTTCACTGGGTTTGGCTGGGATGGAGTTAGTTTTCTTCATAGTTAGTGGGATGAAACTATGGTTTCAATCCCATAGTTGATTTGGGATGAAAACAGTGTTAATACACTGATGTTTTAGCTGTTACACTATCAGGAAAGGTGAAGCCAATTATACCTCTCTACAATTACCTGAAAGGGGATTGTATCCAGGTGATGCCTCTCCATCTAGGCAACTAGTGACAGGGAAAAAAGAAATGGCCTCAAGCTGCACCAGAGGAGGTTCAAGTCCCATATCAGGAAAAATTTCTTCACTGAAAAGGTTGTCAAGCGTTGGAATGGGCTGCCCAGGGAGACAGTGGAGTCACCATCCCTGGAGGTGTTCAAGAAACAGCTGGATATGGCATTTAGTGCTATGGTTTAGTTTACACAGTGGAGTTTGGTCAAAGGTTGAACTCGGTGACCTCAGAGATCTTTTCCAACCTCAAGAATTCTGTGATTCTGTGAATTGACCAAAGAGATATTCCATAGCATATGATGGCATACTCAGCATATTAAGCTGGAGAGAGGAAGGAGGAAGGGAGGGACATTTGGAGTTATGATATTTGTCTTTCTAAGTCACTGTTACACATGATGAAGCTGTACTTTCCTGGAACTGACTGAAAATCTGCCTGCTGATGGGAATTAGTGAATGAATTACATATTTTGCTTTGCCTGTGCACACAGTTCTTTTAAGCTGTCTTTATCTCAACCCACAAATTTTCTCACTTTTACCCTTCTGATACTCTTCCCCATCCCACTGGAGGGGAGTGACGGAATGCCTGTGCGGTGCTCAGCTGCCTGCTGGGGTTAACCCAAGATCTGGTCCCCGTGTTCCACATGTCCCATGTGTTTGCAACCCTGTGCATCTGTGAGCAAGCTCAGCTTGGCAGAAGTGCTGTGATGGCCCTGAAGGTGGGATGCAAGGAGAGGTTGGACAGGTGTTAGGGAAGTGAAGTGTCAAGGGAATCTTTGCTGGATGTTGGGCTGGGACTTGGGTGTGGCTGTACTGAGTATTACAAGAAGCTGCTTTGGTAGAAGGTGAGGTGAAAGTCTTTTTGGGGAGGAAACAAATTACATGACCAGAAGAAGATCAATGGTTGAAGGACAGAAGGTCTGGGGCAACCAGGGGGTGCAAGTTATTTGTGTGGGAGAAGGTAGAACTGGAGGTTTCTGAGTTACTTTAAAAAGAAGGTGGGAGATTTTGATATGAAACAGAGGTGGAAGAAGAGATGATGAGTCCTGTTCTAATCTGCACAGAAGCCTCCCCTGACTCTCAAGCCCACCCTAAACATTCTCTCACAGTGTTTTCTCATATCTGTCAGCCCTGTGTGGTTGTCCTAGAATACAGACAAGAAAACTGCAGACAGCACTGCAGTAGTGGTTTCTCCAGTGTTCTATGTAAAAGGTAGGCATTCTTCACTCATACTGCAGTTTATTTTCTCCTACTTATACATCTTATACTGAGTGGGGGGAAAAAAAAGACATTGATCACACCAATGTAATCTCTGAGCAAAGTTCTTAATGAGTGTTCCTTTCAAAGAAAGAAAGAAATGGAAAACACTGTTTTCTTCTTTTGGTTCCTTCTGCAATTTGCCAAGAAACATTGCTCTACACATTATCAACACTATAAATCTAATCCTCCTTAGAAACGCTTGTTTAAGAGATAAGAACCAGGGACAAAAATATATAAAAACTTGATGTTAGGTCTGCAACCAGTGCTTCACAGCACATCATAGGAAGGATTTGTTTTTCTGTATTTCTCCTCTCAGGGAATTCATAGCTCTTGCTATGACAGATAAAAATATTTTTAATAATCTTGCAACAAGGAATTTGGTGTGTGATCCTTAAAATTAAGGCAAGACAAAATCTTCTCTGCTTCAGGAGTATGAGTGATCAAAGAATGCATCTGAAACACCTCCAGTGCTGTCTGGTACAATTCCATTTGTTGGTGGCTCCCTTCTTTCATGTAAGTGTAAAAAAACAAGCAACATTTACTGCATTCGTATCCCGTCTCTTTTTTACACTTTGCTTCCTGTTCTTATTATAAAGCATTTTCAGACAAATAGATCTCTGTACTTTATGGTTCATTAGCCCCCTTGCCAAAGCACTCACAGAATTACCAAGTGCCGAGGCATAGTCACTATTTGCACAAACACACACACATATACACATACAGGCTATTTAGATGGAATTATTATTCATAAATTATTCTTAATTAGACTGATCATCAGTCTGAGTGATTGTACTCCCCTGTTATAAGTAGCACTAAATTACTTCTTGAAAGTCATTACCGTAGCTTGTTCTTCCATATGTGTTTTCCCCCACAATTTCAAAATAGCATCCTCTTATTGCTGAAAGAGTTGATAAGATTTTGGCATTGCTCAGCTTTGTGTTAACTCCATGATCCTGACTGCTGCTACAGGCAGGGCTCCTCACTTTTCGTAAGAAGGGAACAGTATGAGACAAGATCTTACTGAGCAAAACTGGCTTACAGGGAAATGGCATTGTCAGGGTCTGGCTTGGCTTACATTCCCAGAAGTTTCATACTGGTGGTTCCCCATTATATCCTAGGCAGACTTTTGCACTTCCAGCAGTCTCTTTGAAAGGTAATTCCTGTCTTAAGGAGAGGGTTTAAATGCATCTTGCACTAAGACACTTAGATCCTGAAGAGGAGAGGGATTAATTCATCTTTAGCATTTCGTATTTCCTCACACGGGCACTTTTGGCTTTCATGCATGGCTTTTATAGATCCTTTTCAGAAAAATCCTTTCCCTCTGCTGAGACCCTGAGCACTTTCCAAAGTGCAAGGTTTCTACTATAATGGCACACACTGGAATAGGATTTGCTCTTCTGAACCTCTCAGGGGCTGACTGAACCTTTGGGAGGTCTTGGCTGGAGAGGGAGGGTCAGTGTAGAGGGTCGGGGGAGCAATTTCTTTTTCCTATGGGCTGTCTAATAAAATTTAATGCCTTCTTCCCACGATGCAGTCCAGGCTCCCATGTCTGGAAATGGGCATTTGGGTCTGGAGTCTGCAGAGGCAGCTATGTCTTTCCCTCCTTTTTCACTAGAAAATACCTATTTGTGATGTCTTCAGGTGGCTAGCCACTTTGCCCTCTTTTCCATCATCCCTGACAGGCTGCAGCACCAAATGTTTTGTGGGTTTTTGCTTGTGACATGGTAAAGAAAGAGGCAAAAAAATCTCAGAAAAAGAGTAATACTCACAAGCACCCAAGAAGAAGAAAGGCAAAACAAATCCTCCCACTGAGGTAGAGATCTCAGAGCTCATTTATTTCAACTTCAAACTTACAGAAATTTTCCAATTTGCTGACGTTGAAAAGTACACTGAATCTTGGCTGAGATACAAGATGTAGAACTCTTGATATTTATTTATTTTAAAAGCAGAATTTATATCCAAAGTTGCATGGGAGACAGATAAAAGAGCAGGCAGATGAAGACTGCCCTATCCAGAGTGGGGAATTTGCAAGCACTATGATAGATTTGTTTCAGTTGTGGTGTTGTATTGAAAACAATCAACATTAATTTATTTGTTGTCAGAGCTGTGAGGGAGGAAAGAGACGTTGCTGGGTTATTTACTTCACTGCTACCTTTTCTTCCCTTGCAATTTCAGCATCTGGAATCTTTCTTGATGATGTCCAGCTTGTCTAACTGTGATATTAAAGTGTCCTGCCAATCTATTATCTCTCTTCAGAAAGGGCTTCCAGGTACAAGTAGGACCAAAAATCTACTGTCAGAAGTGTGTTCTTTCTACTGTGTCTAAACTTTCTTTTTCTTCACTTGAGAACTACTTTAGAAACTTGCCATGCATCCAACTCAACTGAACCCCAGCAGTACAGCAGGAACCAAACAGTGGGTAAACCAAAATAAGGGTCTGACTCACAGTTGCTCTGAGGAGCAAGCTGAGAGGTTACGACTGATCCTTGCGGCTTGGTTCAAGCAGTCCTTGTCCACATGAAGAGAAGGACCTGCTGTGCAGGTGCAGTGGTTGCCTGCCTTGCCTCATTGCCATACCCTTGTACAGGATTTCAGGGGATCAGTGAAGGGCAGCAGGCTCATTTCCTGGCTAAGAAACAAACTTGTACTTATTTATGTTTGCTCAAGGCTCATATGGCTTTTTCCTGACCTTCACCTGCTGAAGATGGTGAGAGCTCTGCCACTCCCCTCCTTACTCAACAAGGCACCTCTGGAGTTCATCTCTGTGAGCCCTCAGTTTGAAGAGGTGAGGCTGAGCCTGCTTCACAGTCACATCTTCAAATATCTCAAGCTATGAATATCCTGTAAGACCCATAAAATGCAAATTTCCTTTAATTATATAACTTTCTTTCAATTTGTTCTGCTACTATCATCTTCTTATAGTTGATTTTTTTTAGGCGAAACCAGATTTATAGTGGACCTTAAATTTGAAATACCTTAGCACTGGTTTAGGACTGTTCTCAAGTGCATCAGGTGCATATGTCCAGGAGCTGGCACTGGGGATTCAGGGGGGTCTCTGCAATGACAGTTTGGGGCTGCCCCGTGTTGGACACAGCCAGTCCCAGGGGGCTACAGTGTCCCCACAACAGGACACATCCAAGCCCCTCAACCAAACTGGGAATGCTGAGAGGAAAACAGATTCCAGAAAGGGCAGGAGGCAGCAGTGGTAGAGGAGGATGGAACAGCTGGGTGGAATTTTGGCCCTTAGCCAGGGCAAATCTGACACATCATGACAAATTGATCATGTAATTAAAAGCATCTATTAATTTTATTTGTTTCTTAGACAATATCTTGGCTTACAATTGCATGTGAAAACTCCAGTAAAACTGCTCAGTGTTGACCCTTCTCTTGGCAGCAAAATCCCATCTCCTTAGTGTAGTAAGATGGAATGACTGAAGATCTTTGCTGTATTAATGCAAAAGCACCAGGAAAAATGAAAGTTTGCTGTTAAATCAGCTTGTGTATAGAGACACACAGACTTCATGAGAAGTGTTTAGCATCACAAATACTTTTGAAAACATGAGTAACCGACACACTGCTGAGGACCTGTTGGGAGTACCAGTGGTGAGTACTGCAACTCACTTCTTCAAATATCAACTGATTTGACTGTCTCTAGAAGATCTTAGAAACTCTGTATGATGTCTTCAGAGTGCCCTTTCATGGCAATATTCCCAATAGGAAAGCATATTTAGCATTGCTGTGACCCTCTAAGTACTGGAATAGGTTAAGTGATGCAGCTACCTCTGTTTTCTGCTAATGCAGTTTCTTTGCCTGACTGCTCATGCTTTCAAGATCAAGGGACCATATCCTTATACAGGCCATTTATCTTACTAGCTTTTCTGTCCAAGCCAAAAAAAAGAATCTGTGATGGCCAGACTTTCTCCTGAAAAACCTAGAAAACATTCTGTTAGAATATGTTGTTTGCCTTGCTCATATCTCCACCCCAAGCTGGCTGTATGGATTAGACAAAATGTTTTGAGATGCTGAGTTGTTACTCCTTCTGTTCAACAGCAGAAGTTAAGGGCAAGTGGGGATCTAAGGGGCAGAGGGGTCTCAGCCGTGTTAGTTTCTTCCTTCCTAGCTATGCAGAAGATAACAACCTGGAAAATGTAATAAGCTAAGTTTGAAATTGTGCCCTACTACACTCCTGTTTTGGGCTCAGCAGGAAAGGTGGCACCATCTTTTTCCTGATGTAAACCATCTAGGCCCACTTCAGAGTCCGTGACACATCCTGCCTGAAACTGTCCATCCTGTAGCTCCTGTAGCATGTGCAGCAATCCTGGATGTCACTGGCACTACACAATTATTTTTGGGCAATTGAATTGAGCCCAAAGAATCAAAATGGCAAAAAGAATGTATCTGTCACTCAGGCTTTCCCTGGAACTCATGCTCCCAGCTCCAAATTTTAGGATAACAGAAATACTGGTTTAAACTTTCCCCAGTGTTGAAACTAAAAGAGGAGGTTGGTATTACCCAACACAGAGATTTATAGCAAACTCAGTAATGGAACTATGTTCATGACATTGACATGAGTGTGATGTGAGAGGAACCTGACTGAGGTTGCATGCTTTGTGGAAAGGGAATTGTATCTTCGACATAGCAGTGCCAATAAATGACAATGATTAAGTGCTAAACAATACACTACAGTCCCCCAAAGGAATGATTTGACAATATATTTAAAACAAAGATAAACAGAGAATTGGAACAAACACTGGAAAGGCTCATGCACTGACAGTAGACTGACTCTGCTATGCTGTCTGTCTGGAAGTTTGCTGGTCACATACTGATGGTCCTTTCCGTGTTTTCTGGACAAGGTGGTCAAGAGCAACTGGAGACATGCAAACCCTAAAGAACATGTAAGGAAATGAAATCTACATTATTATTTTCACTGGGGTCAGTAGCAGGAAAAAAAGCTTTGGTGAAGCAAAGAACAAAGTAGAAGAGCAGGAAATTCCCCTCAGAGTGAGAGAAAGGCCTGGGTAGAAAGGCAATAGTATTCATGAGCATACAATAGAAATAAATATGAAAGACAGGTTAGGGCAGGGACAAAAAGACCAAATGGCAGCATTAGTGGATATGGAGTTAAGCTTTATGCCAGGACACCTAAGATCTGTCATCAGTTCAGTCATAATTTACTCTCAAGTAAATTGTTTGATTTCTCTGGACATCTAATTCCTTTTCTGCCCTTTATGTAAGAGCCTTTAGGCTCTGTACAGCAAAGCCCCTCTTCTGTAGCTGTCTGAGGACGGGCACAGCAGAATCCTTGTCAGTGACACAAATAGCAAGGAGAGAGCAGAGCTGAAGGGAATCCTGCTTCTTGGAGTGATCTGGGATCCAAAGCAAGGAAGAGGTGGGTGGGAGTGAACAAGTACTGCTTGTTATAAAGAATTCCCACCTTGTTCAGGGCATGAAGATCCCCAATGAACTCATGGATGAGGAGTCAACTGAGGCCACTCAATGCAACTGTGACCCTTGACAATAAGCCAAAGGTGGGAAGTTGTTGCCAAAAATGGAAGAAAAGAACTTTCCAGACAATATTACTATGGATAAAATAGTGAGCAAGTACCTTAATGAAAGCTCTTTCAAGTACAGCAAAATACATAGGTGCACACTCAGTATAGGGTTCTTAAAAATTTATAACACTAATTAATTACCATATCTAATGGATACATCCAACCTGAGAACCTCAGAACCTCCCTCCTTCAAAGGTCTGCCCCTTTGAAGCTTCTCCAAGGGTTTTGGGCCTTCTGTCTTACTTAGACTACAATCTATCTTCCAGGTGCATGTGTTCCAAGTAAGATGTATTTGCTAAAATCTCTTCCTTGAAAAGAACATTAAACATAATTTCAAGAATGTGGTGTGAGAAAGGGGCTTGGAAACTGTTAAATGCTACCTTAAGTGTGAGAAACTACACAGATATACTAAAATCTACAGGTATATAAAAAATCTTTAGGCATCAGGGTCAGTTCTTCAGGGTGGTTTCAGAATGTTAGAAGGAAAACAGTTTGCTTTTTACTTTCCTAGTGTTACTCTTCCATGATTACTATCCATGTAGATGTAGTAAAGAACATCAGAAGGTCACTGGATAAGAGGCAGCACTTCTAGCAGAAGGAGTGGTAGGGTTTGCCTATGGAGAACTCTAAGGATGACTACATGTGATGACAGACCTTCCCATCTCTACTTTTGCTTCTGTCCCAGTCTTTCATGCTGGAAATTTCTGCCCACCTGTATTCTAGGAGTGCTCTGCCTGCCTGGATCCTATGATTTTAGGAACCTCCTGATGTGAAATAATAATAATCAAATGAAAGAGGTTATTGAAAACATTACAGGCCATAATTTTAATAAATGTTGGCTCCTGTCACTATGTTCTCTAGTATTTATAGTTTTATATACTGCAAACAGATCCAAGTGTTTTGTCTTTTAGACAAACACTTCATGCAATCATAAATTAACTCATTTTTCAGCAAAATCTGACATCAGCAGTTAAGCTGTCAGTATGTAGAAGTACTGGGGTTGGCAAATCCTCATCTCATAAAGAAAACAAAGAGCTTTAAATGCATCCCAGACAGTGAGCTAAGTGTGCCTAAGCTGAGTCTGCTATCACAGGTCACATTGGTCATGGAGCTGACAGGCAGTGATTCTGCAGTTCAGGCATCAGCTGAAATGCCCCTTGCAAACATTTGTCTCATTAATAACCCCACATAGGTATGCAGGAACAACTCCTGCACTTCCAATGAAACCAGGGAACTTAAAGACTCATTATTTCTTGCTGGCTTGTGCTGAGCTCCGTGTGTTGCTGGTTTAGATCTTAAAAGAAGTTCTGCACTTTTTAGGTGTTTGGGTTTTTTTTAGATACAGTGCTGATAAAAGCAGACTGTAGACCAATAGAAGATTTATTTATCCACTTGATGCTGGGATTTTCCAACATTCTGATTGAAAAGGACACTTTGGGCAGATAGATCTTTTGCCATCTCTTTTGAGGGAGCTGCAGAGGTGGAAACAGAGGTGCCATGAGCTATGTCATGAGGAACTCTGTTTATAGCTATTATCTGTATGAATCTTTAATTCTGAGCAAAGGCTCATGCTTAAGAAATCCTGTAGTTTAGTCTCATTAGCTTTTTGATTTCTCAGACTTCCTTGGGGACACATCCTTCCTGAAGAAACCTGATTAAGCATAGCGCTGCTAAGGAACTGCTCAACAAGAGGGAACATTTCACCCCTCCAGTACCCACAGGGTGGAGAAACTACATCTTACCTGCAAAAGGATGGGAGATGGATTTATAGCAATGAGTTGCTCCTTGAGGGAGCTGGGGCAGAAGGCCAGAATGAGAAACTGTGCGCAGGCTACTACCAGCACAATTTTAGCTGACATGCAGGTAAAGAGGCTGCTGAAAGAGCACTTGGCAAGCTTGAGATATATTAGGTGTGCCTACCAACTCACCTAAGTCCTTTCAGAAGCCTTGATGTTAACAGGTATCACCCGAGCTCAGACTTGAAGACTGGAGATTAAAGGTGAACAGGAATTTATTCTCCCTCCGGACATGCACCTCTTACAGGAAATGGCTGCTGCTGATAGCACAGGCTGATGTACAGAGAGAGCCCAGTTCACACTGCCTGGCCATCAAACTGGCCTCATGTGTGCCAGATCCAGGACCTCTGAGCATGCTGATGGGTTCATTGGGAGACTGAGTTTCCTGGCCTGGGTGTAGCACTGCACCAGCACAGCTGCACATCTTTACCTTAAAACTGATTCCTGCCAAGATAGCTGTGTTTACTTGTGTATGCTGAAAGGGACTGACTGTTTTATTTGGATTGGAAAATCATCTAGGTGAAGTTTTAGGGGACAGTGTGAAACAACAGTGACAAGGCTCAGCTCATAATTCACTTAGTAGTCACAGCATAAAGTACCTAGCACCATCTTAGACTTTTTGGCACTTCCCACCTGGTTTCTGTTGTGTTGCGAGTCTTCCACAGAACCCATGTCATATCTGTGGATGTCAAGGACATGGCAGGGCATTTCACAATATTTACAGAACTTAAAAACCCCCTTAAGTACGGAAACATCATCAAAAAACTTTGCCGAGCTTTGGAGCCAAGTTTCAAATGACTGGGGCATTTGTGACCCAGGAAAATTATCCAGTGAGGAAAAGGTTACCATAAACCTCTCCAGACTACAGATTTCTGATTGCATTGGGAAGCAGGAAATGTTGGCTTCCTGCTCTGGGAGCCAGTATGGAACAGCTCCCTCCTGCATCTTGGGAAGCGACCAACAACAGCCACAGTGGATACCTTTTGTGGTTTCCAGCCTGTCTGTTTGGGGACTGGTTTGACAGAGGTGGACATTTCATTAAAAATAGCCGTCATTCAGTCTATACAGAGTTAAGTATTAAATTGAAAAAAAAAAGTGCTAATGCTTTAACAAGTGGCAGCCTTCAGGTTCTCTAGTGACAATAAAAGCAGTATCATGCCGATGCTTGGCATTTTTTGTTCAGTGTTCCTGCTTCAGCTAATGTCTACACTCATTCATCATATCTTTTCAACATTTTGGCTTTTATCCCAGGCAGGATATGTTTCTTTTTTTTTTTCTTTGTTTCTTTTTTTCTGAAAGGAATGGAATATAATAAGAACCATTTTTGTTTAGTTGCAGGGAAATATACAAGGAGATAAATAGTACCAAAATCAATAAAATGTGAGACCAGAGGTCTTATTGTTTAAAGCTTTAAATACTGCTTATTTATCTATTCTTCTAAAGTGAAAAAAAAATTGATTCTTTAATAATTTCAAAATGGTTATAGACGTACATTAAGATAAGGCCTTTGTTTGTTTATCAGTGTCTCTAGTGTGTAGTGTTCCTCTTGTCTTAACTTGTTTCATACAAACCCTTTCAAGATCTTTTTTCTCAACTACTTTGTTGAGGAGTACATGGACTACTTAATACAGTATAATGGTCAAAGTACCATTGACATCATTCTTATACAATTATAAATGAAGAACTTTGATTTTTGCCTTTTTTTTTTCTTTCCTTAGGGAATCAAAGGAAAGCCAGATGGAAAGCAGGGTGTAAGAATAGGTAATCATTTCCTGTAGCAGAGCTAGGCTAAGAGCAGATTTGGCAAGTGTTCACAGCTTTGGCTTCAGTGATTCTGGATCTTTTTTGACTTCAGACCCTGCTGAGAAATCTCCTTATCACCTGACTTGCACTCTGGGCTTCTGCTCTTGACCACCCAAGAGGAAAACAAGAGAAGGATGGGAAAGACATTCCTGAGAACAAGGTTCTGTCATTGAAGGAATATTAAAAAGGTTAGTCTGGCTTTTGCCCTGTCTGCTTCTTAATAATTTATGTTTTCTGGTAAAGTGGACTACAGGTCACTTTAATAATGCTGTGGATTCGAACCTCCCACTGGAGACTCCAGGCCTTACCCAGGTATTAACTCAGTATCTTAAAACAAATGGTAAAAACACATGTAAAAGTTTTAGCAGGAAACAAGAACAAATATTGTATATTCATTACCATTACCCCTCCACAATCTGTAAAGAGCTAGAGTATTTAGGAACAGAAATGACTTTTACTTGTTCAGACTGCTTTGGTTTTACCACAACTTGATAGTGGGTAGAGTTATGTGCTGTCTCACAACAGAAAATTAGAACTGAAAGAAGCTGGGACTTGTCATGGTATCACACAGTGAGGAAAAGTAAGGCCATTCTTTGAACTGTTGGAACTTTAGCATTATGGAACCCATAACAATTCACAGACCTTGTTTCATATTGAGTCTGAAAAACCCCAGCACAGCTGGCAGTGAACATTGGGCCAGACCAGACCTATCTATGCTGCAAACTCAGAAAGTTAGAGGAGCACCACAACCAGGACTACAGCTGCTTTCTAAGGCAGTGATTTCACCTTTCCACCCAGTAATTCCAAGCCTGGTTGCTTAATTAGTTTCCTACATTCTGATATATCTGAGTGAAGTGTTGGTCACATAGTTCCCTGGTGTCCATTAACTGTAAACATGGGAAGCCCTAACTGCATTATCCCAATGTCCTGTTTGTCTTGGAAATCCTTGCAAACCCAGCCATCATAATCCCAGTCATCTCAAACAATTATTCTTGGCTGTGTGTTTAAAAGCTTCCCTGAAGTGAGATTGTTTCCTCACCTGGACTCAAGTGGCTTAGTTTAATGCAGATTGTACTGCAAGTTCACCGCTTCAACAAGTGGTTGCAACTTTGGCTTGTCTAGATTGTTGCATTTACACATAAATCAGTTGCATGAGGAGCGTTGAAATAGTCATTGAAATAATTTTGCTGATTAAAGGACTAGTCACACCAAATGAACATCCAAATGCTGGACTGGATTACTTGGTTCAAGTTCAATTCCTTACCGTTATAAACAAGTGCATAATAAATGTGCAGTACATAAAAGTCTATAAAACATTTATTCCACATGCCTTCACAGGTCAAGAAACCATTTATAACAGCCTGTGATAAGAATTACAGTTAAAATAATCAGTTGTCAATACTATAGTATGACATGGAAAGAACACCAAGGGGTTTGCCATGACACCCTCCAGTAGTCATAGGAGGCAGAGTGCAAAATTCTAAGGACAAAGGCAGAAATTAATCTTCAACACTCTACACCACCCTGATCTGTGAAGCATCCTGAACATGACCCAGCAGTGTGCCCAGGTGACCAAGAAGGCCAATGACATCCTGGCTTGTATCAGGAGCAGTGTGGCCAGCAGGTCCAGGGTAGTGATTTTTCCTCTGTGCTTGGCACTGGTGAGGCCACACCTTAAATCCTGTGTCCTCTTCTCGGCAGCTCAATTCAGGAAAGACATTGGGGTGCTGGTGAATGTCCAGAGAAGGGCAGCAGAGCTGGTGAAGGGCCTGGAACACAAAACCTATGAGGAGTGGTTGAAGGATTAGGGGTTGTTTAGACTGGAGAAAAGACTCAGGAGGAACTTTATCACTCTTTACAACTATGTGAAAGGAGGTTGTAGCCAGATGAGATTCGGCCTTTTTTCCCAGGCAACCAGCAACAGGACAAGAGGACATACTCCCAAGCTGCACCAGGGGTTGTTCAGGCTGGACATTAGGAGGAATTTCTTCACAGAAAGGATTGTCAAGCACTGGAATGGGATGTCCAGTGAGATAGTGGTGTCACCACACCTGGAGGTGTTTTAAAAAAAGACTGGATGTGGCACTTATCACCATGGTCTAGTTGACATGGTGATATTCAAAGGTTGGACTTGATGACCTCAGAGGTCTTTTCCAGCCTAACTGATTCTGTGCTTCTGAGGTCACTTATCACCCATCCCTGTCTGTAGCACTCTCTAGTGATTCAGAGGCAGGTAAAATCTTCCTCTGAAGCATCCTGGAGGACAAATTATACCTAAGAAGGAAACAGTTCTTCCATCACCTCTCTAGGCAGCTAGAAACCCTGAAGAATGATGATAATATATTCAATGATTTAGTCTTCATTCTCAAACCTATGGCATCCCCTGAAAGGACCACCTCCTTCAAAAGAGGTTGAATGGAATGGAGTTGATATCTAAAAAGAAATGAGAGCATAAGAGGAGTAGGGAAAGCTGCATTTGACATGTAGGTCCAGACCACTTCCAATCCTCCTATAATATGCATATACTATGGTCAGATGTTCAATGAAATAGGGAGACAATAAAAGAAAGAAAAAGGGAACTCTGTCAGAAGGAGATAAAACTACTCCATGGTTCTGCAGAATTAAGAGTATGGTGTGGACATTTGAAATGTTTATGTATGTGTATGTATGTTTGCAATTGCAAATATGCACCAAAAACACTTAATCAGAGCTGAGAAAGTCTCTGAAAGTTCCCATTAGTGAAGTATCTTCTGATTGCAGAGGCTTATAATGAAGTTAATGAGAATAACACTTTAATCATAGATAGCTGCTGCTGCGGAGAGTATAATAGCCACATTATTTAGGCTGGATTTTTGCTCTGACAAACACAAATTTAGATCATAATGGTCAGATGTTTGGTTCCCAATTCTCAACTGAGTCAATTAAAAGTAGAGAGAGTAGGAGAGTTCTTGCTGAGAGATGAATGGACACGAACTCTTCTGAAAGACAAATCGTTTTTGTTCACATCTCTACATATTGATTTAGGAACATTGGCTACTGAATTTAAATTAAGAGCCAAAAGATACTGTTCTGCTTTATGAACACGGTTAATAAATTCATCTTCCTAGTATGCTCTCAAGGTAGGTAACAATCACTATTTGAATTTTAGAAATGCAAATACCTAAGGCCAAGCAATGTCTGAACTATCCATCAATGTGCCTGCTTCAGGATAGCTACCTTTTGGGCTTCCAGAGGCTTGTCCAACATTCTGTTGACAGAAGGTATACAAATTAGGCCAAAGGAGAAGATCTGAAAAAACACCATGAGCATTTCCAATATAGGTATCAGGGAATGAAAAAGTAGATATCTATGCCTCCTGCTCTGCCACCCTGCATGGTGAGAAAAAAGAAGCATGTGCATCATTCTGAGCTGTTTGGAAGACCAAACTGTGGTGAAACGAAGGTCCTTTATCAGCCAGGAGGCCAGCCAATGTGGAAGAACTGGTATACTCCCAGATCCGGGGTTGGTGTTGGTCTTACTCACATGTTTATGAATCCAACCTGAAGCTGCAACAGTTATGTCCTCCACCAGAAATCTGCACCGAAAACAAATGCAATGAAGACGTTGAGCTGGTAGAAATGGGTCCCCTTGCAAAGACAAACTTACTGTCTGAAAACTCTAAATATATATTCTGACTGTTATACATGGTATTCAGATTTCTAGGAGTGTGGCAGCCATAGAAATTGAAGTTGTAACAATAAAATTTGAGGGGAAACTGACAAAAATTGGAAACATTATTCTTACCATCTTCTTCTTGAAAGAGTCAGCACCTGTTGTGTACACAGCCCAGGACTCACTTGAATGTTGTCCATAGAAGACACTTTAAAACTCTGAGTAAGAAAACACTGGAAGGAAATATTTTCCTGCTATTGATAAGGTAACTGGAAGACATGAAAGTACTAATTCCTCGACTTGTTTCAATAGCAGCTGCTGGTCTTCCCTTGCCTCAGTGATGATACCGTGCGCTGCATGGGAAAAAGTTATCTTTTCAGAGATTGTAAGTCCCTGCTAAGGTTAATTGCGGTTCTTTGGTACCACAGACCATCCTAAGGACAGAATATCTCATCCCTGTCAGATTCCATTACTTATATTTTCAAAATTATCATTTAATAGTGCACATTACACATAGCTGCCTACCTACTCCACACAATACTGCAACAGAAAAAGAAAAACATGGACAAGACTTCAAATCCTTTTTCCAGAAATATGCCACTTCTTGAATGATAGAGGTAAGCAGTATGAAGGACTTAGTGGTCTTCGGCAGATGTCTGGTTTTTGGCTTTAATTTATGAGTTGATAACCAAATTTGAAAGACCTTAATCTTGAAATTCAAGGTGAAAGGAAAATTGACACAGATTATGTAATCAATACCTGCTTTCAGAATGAAGCTTGAGCTTGGATAGCCCAGTTCGACACAAATTTCTTCTCTCTACATTTCAAAAGAAAGTCAAAGAAGAAATAAATTTTCCAAAGAATATGTACTCAAAGTATTTGGAAAATGCTAAGGAGGATTTTGAGATGCCACTTTCTGTCTTCAGCTACAACACTCACCTCTTTGCTAGATTTGTGGTTGCTAGACTTACGTGCAGAATTTCTAATCAGATTGGAAGTGTCTTAAAAATAAATGTCAGTGAACTGGAAAGGAAATTGTAACCTTGCAAACAGATGTGCAATTAAATGCACAGCCATGTCAACCATATTTTTAGCCATTACTGGAAAAACCTCAGCTTTCTCTTTCTGAGTAGAGTTCCCATTTGATTAAGTGCCTGTTTCAGGTCATCACCTCTGAGTGAAGTTTAAATTTCCATGATGAAAATATTGAAGTCCAAGTTCAGGTCTGTCTTGTCAGATGACCTCCTTAATGACTGTAGACAAGTAGCGGTGACACATTACAAACCCTGAAAGTTGGATGAGAATATGCAATGCTGGAGTTCTCATTATTGCTTCTCTGAGGGCAATTTTTATGACACTGATGGCAATGATATACCTGTACATATATGGCTGCACTGTATTTTTTAATGCAGTGTTATGAGAAATTTTAAATTATTAGAAGAAGAGTTAATTATTAGCCACATATTATTTTAGCATCCCATTTTTGTGCAAGGTGCAGGTCTTGCTGAAAAATATCACCCTGGCGTTGGCCCTGTGACAGCCAGTCACACAACACAAGTCATAGAAAAAAATTAAAGGTATCCAGAGATATCAGTGTTGAAATATATTTATTGGTGCTGGACCTAAACTGATGTTTCCAGGTACTTGTGCTGGGGTGTGCAAACTTGACTGGTTTGCTTGGGGATCCTTTTTTTCTGCAACACATGTGTGCTGTAATTTCACCCAAGTCTGAAATATGTAGGTGTCACTTGGTGATTTATTGGTTATTCTCATAGTCCAGTTCTATGGTTGGATGCAATCAGGGGAGTGGTGAGGGGAACACCCCCCAAAACTTGTGGTGTGGAGATGGGAGACTCAGTTGAGTGAGAAATGGAGTTCCCTGAGCAAACTGAGCTGGCCATCAGCAGCCAAGGGGCACATTTTGTGAGCATCCTTTGAAAGGTGAGTCCTGAAGGATGGATCTGGAGGAGACACACGTGTTGACTACAGACTTGCAAATGAAATTCTCTTTAGTAGAAAAATGTGATTCAGGAGGAGAAACAGGTGTGACTTGATTGCCAGATACATGTGTAGAGCACAAATACCCATGCCTTGATCACAGTGGCTCTACCTCTTTGCTCTTTTACGTAGCCTGGGGGTGTAGCTCTCTCAGTTCTTCAGAGTAACAGGTTGGTAGGGGTGCACTGATTCCATTTGCTCTGCTGACAGGTTTGAGGAACCAGTAGCGTCTATGGAGGTGGAAAGTCTGGACCTACAGTAGTGATTATCTCTACCTGTATCTGGGACAGATGTATTGAAGGGCACAGAAGGACAACAAAACCCTAAACTCCTTATGGCCTTCTTTATCCAGGGGAGTGACTCAAAACCCCTATTTTTTTCCTGTAAACAGGCACTTATATCTGTATCAACATCATCAGAACAAAAGCAATGCAGCTTAAAATAAGCCTCATTTGGTCTCCTGAATGCAGAATTTCTGTTGCCAATGCCCTTCCAGTCTGACAGCAACTGTTGTTCTCATGTAAGTATTTCATTAACTCAAATTTCTACCAAGTTGATGAGTCGCTTCTGGCTTCTCCTTTATGATTTGTACCGGATTAAAAATGTCTCAGTAATAAACACCTGAGTTTAATCTCAGTGCTGCGATAATGTGTTGTGAACATACATTAGAAATTACTCGATAATGTATTTACAACTCAAAGCAACTCTACAATAAATTGTGAAACAGCCTCATCATAAAACATGTAAATGATGATTCTTCAGATGGATATGCCACTGATATTTTCTCATTGTTCATTATGCTTTATAGCACAAAACATGGTCATAAATATTGCTCAAAAGACTAACACAGCACATAAGAAGCTGTACAGTAATCTCACTGATATAATTCTTTTCCTGCACATGGATCAGAAAATATGATTTAGAAGCACTTGAGCTTCCAGAAGGTCAGTCCAAACAGGCTGGTTACTATTATGTGAAGGGAGCTTGGGGTAGATACTTGCTGAATGGGAAATTCCTGTGGCACAAAAACCTTTGAAAAACGTTATGTGATTTTTGGCTTTTCCCAAGTCAGATCTAATGCAGTGTTCCAATTACGTGGTAATGGTGAATGTATATCACTGTACAAGTGTGACCTTGTATGCAACAAGCAAAACAAAGGTCAAGGCAGCAAAATCCCTTGTGCTTCCTGCAGGAACAGGCCTTGGCTGTCCTGTGCTAATGAAATTCCAACATTTTGTTACGGGAAAACAAGCAAGAGGAATGGAAAGTAGTTTCTCCAGCTTCCTAGCATTAAAGCGTGCCTGTCCCCAGTATGACTCTCCCTAGGTGCTGGCACATTTTCTTTCTGGTGCAGCGTGCCCTGAATTATTAAAAGGCTTCTTCTTTGACTTCATCATTAGGGTTTTATTTTACTTTTTGATTGTAGTGACTAAATATAACAATAAATGATTTAAAGAGGAGACAGAAATAAGTGCTAGAGAAAACAAACAGCCTCCCCCCTGCCAAAATGCTGAGTGGCATAGCAGTGAATGGTTGAAAGAATCAGATTTAATTAGGGTTCCTTTCAGCACTGAAAATTCCATTTATGCACACTATTAAAATAATCTTCTACATTAATACTAATTTACATCATCAAAATAGCACTTCATCTATTATTCATATGGCATTGTAATTTCTTCCAACTGAGAGGCTGAAGTGTGGTAAGACTCTTCTGGTAAACACTGCACAGATATTAAGATATCAGTAATGGCTTGAATTTTCTTTCTATCATATAGATACCCCACACAGTCTCCTCTTTTCTCTGATCTGTGTCATGACCACTGAAAAGATCATAATAATTATGCTCTTTCTAGACCCCTTATGGCCAAAGTGTCTCCCTTTCACTGTCATCTTGTAAAATCAATCTCCCTTTGCCTGCCGTCCAAGTGCAGCCTCACCCAGGGGAAGTGCAAGAGCTGTTTAATCAAGAGAATAGCTCTTCAAGGAGAACAAAGAAAAATCTCCTTTTTCTCAAGTTTGAAGGGCAACAGGGGAAGTTCATGTGCAGAGCTCAACACAGCTGGAATTTTGTGCATGCTTGTCTTGGAGATGGCAAACTCTTGCTTTCTGCACAAAAGCAAGTGTCAGGTGCTAGCCTGCAGTTTTTATTTGTGCCATGTTTTCCATGTCTCTGTGTGTGTGTTTAGGATGCTGATGTAGCTCCCTGTTCTGAATGGGCATCATGGCCCCAGTATGTGCCAGACTGGTGCCTCTGGCTTTGTGAATAGCAGGTCTTCATGGACATCATGATGTTTTTAGATTTCTAAGCCTGACTCATTATGCTAAAAAGACAGACCAAAGTTGTCTTTAGACCCCTCTGACAGTATAGAATGGTCTTTAATCAGTGTAGTTTTCACCTAATTGAAATCATGGTTCCCTGAAATGTCTACTGGTCAGACTCTTCATCTACACACTTCAAGAAATGTAAATAGAAGCTTAAAATCATAAATTAAGGAAAAACTTCACTGATAACTTATCTATTAGGCTAAAAATAAGTAGGTAGAGATATTTGAGCACTGATTGCATTGAGCATCAGCTTATACCTCCTGCTCCAGTGAAGGGAAGGGGAGATGACCTAGCAGGACTTTTGTGTTATGTGGTGGAGTGAGTCACTGCTCCTACTGATTAATATAAAGGAAGAAATAACTGTTGACAAAGACTGCTGCTAATTGCTGAATAGAAAGCTGGAGGGATTAAGGGAGGTAGGTGGAATGTAATTTTACTTTTGACAAAAAGGTGGTCTAAAAAGAAGTTTCATGTGTCACTTGAAGATGGAAAAAATACCTTGCATGGTATGTTGTGGCTTTGGGACTCAAGCAGCCTTTCTGGTGCTTGTTGGTTTAGAGTCTTCAACAAAGCACAGAATGACTCTGCAAAGTTTAAAGAACAATAATCATGTAGGCTTGGAAATCAATAACTAAGACAAAGTAATTCCAGCCTCAATAAAACTAAATATCAGAAATCTTATAAAAGGGATTATTGTTTCCCATGAGTTGAAAGACTTTGCTTTATTAGCCTTGTAGTTTTATTAATCTATATAAAACTTTTTTTGCACCTAGGCTACTGACATTTAATAATTTCTGTTTGTCATATTCTTATCTTTATGCTAAGCACTGTATAGCAGACGTACAGCAAAATGTGACTAAGCCTGACTGGCCATCATGAAACTGCTTGTGGGAAGGATGCTATGATATATGTTTAAATGTGGAGGCATGGTAAACTTGTGGAAGAAGATTGAGTTTTCAATGCACTTAGAAGGCCATTAACTAACATGTGTTATATATAGATTTACATCACTGATTTTGTGCTGCTACATGTGATCATAATAACATAATAAAAGACCTCTGACAGTCAAAACTAGGCTTCAGAGTGGATTTATATGATTTAAATGAATTTTTTGGGGAAAAAATATATATTAATGTCCTCTGCATTATTTCTTTCAGTTTCTGAGATCTTTTTTAACTTATTGATGCATGGCAATAGAACAGCAATGTGCACTTGCAGCTCAGAAAGCCAACTGAAACCTGGGCTGCATCAAAGAAGTGTGACCAGCAGGTCTCAGGAAGTGATTCTTCCCCTCTACTCTGCTCTGGTGAGATGCCACCTGGAGTGCTGTGTCCAGCTCTGGGGGCCTCAGCACAGGAATGGCACTGACCTGTTGGAGCGAGTCCAGGGGAGATCATAAAGATGATCACAGGGCTGGAGCAGGTCTCTTGCAAAGACAGGCTGAGGGAGCTGGGCTAGTTCAGTCTGGAGAAGGCTCTAGGGAGACCTTCTAGCAGCCTTTCAGTACTTAAAGGGGGCCTCCAAAAGAGCTGGAGAGAGACTTTTGACAAGGTCATATAGCGACAGGACAAAGGGGAATGGCTTTATCTAGAAGAGGATAGACTTAGATTAGTTATTAGGAAGAAATTCTATCCCAGGAGGCTGGTAGGGCAGTGGCACAGGCTGCCCAGAGATGGAGATGCTGCATCCCTTGGAAGTGTTCAAGGCCATGTTGGAGGGGGCTTTGAGCAACCTGGTCTAGTGGAAGGTGTCCCGGTCTATGGCAGGGGGTTGGAACTGGAAGGTCTTTCATCAGGTCACTCCCTTCCAACCTAAACAGTGTTATGATTCTATGAATTAAATCAGGGTCCTCACAATAAGATATTCTGCATTCATTTATGGATTAATTGGTCTTTACAGCTGAGAGCTTACTGCTCCAATAGAGCAGATAAGCAGATGAAAGTTGTGTGAAATGAGTTTTGATAAACAGCTGGATATTTGCAGCAGAAGATATAAAATTACCTTTTCCTCAAGGTCTCAGAAGATGTTTGGGGAAACCAGAAGTGGCTACTTGGGAAAAGAGATCCAAATTAGATGGTAAAGATGAGTTAAGTAACTGGGTTTCACAGGGTTTGGTTGGCTCGGAGCTGTAATGACTGGACAGAAGGGAGCTGTTTGGGAAAAGCAGAGCTGCCTTTAGCAAATGTCAATATCTATGACAGAAAAAGCTTGAACAGATGGTTAAGTTTTCCCCAGCCCATTTTCAGAACTTTCAATGAGAAGCTGAAGGACCATGACTTCACGTAACACTCAAGATTCTCTGTGAAACTTAAGATTTTACTTTCCAGCCTTTTCAGAAATTTTAGCATCAGGTTGCTAATGTAAAATAATGATAGATCTCCCTATATAAACATATTGGAAACAGCAAATACGATAGAATCCACAAGTTATTGTCTCATCATGTATTCTGATCGCAACATAGACACCCAAGTCATCCACTCAAATGCTAAACAGGAAGGTGCTGCAAGCTGATTCTCAAATTCCAGTTGCAACTCTAGAATGTGTTGTTCTTTTCCTAGTGCACCAGCTTATAAAGACAGAAGGGACTATAGAAATTATCCAGAATATATATGCCATAGGACATGCTTTAGATGACTCCTTTCTCAAGCCCATTATCTCTCCTTGAGCTGCAATGCAGCTTTCAGAAAAACAACCAATATTGGTTCAAAGTTTTCCAGTAACAGAAAATCCATCATAGCTATTGATAAGTTGTTCTGATGGCTAATGACCTTGCCTATTGAAAGTTCATGACATAGTTCTTTTCTGAGCTTGTTAGACTAGGTTAGATCCTTCTGTGTGATTGCCTGCAGGATAGGGGAATAATTGGTGGTAATTGGTGGACAGCTTAAATTACACGTAGCCTTTCTAATTTTTTAATATCCATCCTGAAGTGTAGATACCAGAACTAGAAGGAGTAATCCAACAGTTGTGATACCTTATCAATTTGAGAGGCTGTATAATTTCTGCTCATACAAGCACAAATTCTCAAATGTACAATTTTTTGTATCTAGAAGTCATATTAGCCCTTCTAACTATGTTACACTCAAAAGTTGTGATTTTTTCCAAAGTCACTAATTTCCAAGAGGAAAGGGGCTAATACATGATTCTTTATTCCTTTATGAATAACTTGACAGTTGATAAAAGCATACTTTTCTTTTTGTGTCTCAGTAATCTCTCTTTTCAGTATTTTCTGCTTAGAAACCCAACTAAATATACATTCTGTTTGCAATTATGTGTCAAAAACTATCAGTCAACCAGTAGTTAAAAGTTCAACATCTACATATCCGTTTCATATCCTCCTAGTTCTTGTACAAGTTGATTCTGGTGTAAAGTCAAATACTATAGTGATTTCTACTGTTTTGACATTATTTTCTTTTTCATCCAAGCTTGAAATCTTAGTAAAAAATGCACTAAAGTCTTTTAGAAAGATCTGTTCTTACCCTTAGAAAAAGGTTCTTCACCCGAAGGGCGGTCAGGCACTGAAAAGGCTCTCCAGGGCAGTGGTCACAGCACCAAGCCTGACAGAGCTCAAGAAGTATTTGGATGATGCCCTCAGGCACATGGGGGGATTCTTGGGGCTGGTTCTGTGGAGGGCCAGGAGTTGGACTTGATGAACCTTGTGGGTCCCTTCCAACTCAGATTATACTACGATTATATGACTGAATTCTGATTTACATATTGCCACAAATTCATTATTAATCAATTCTCACATTAGTCAAGTTTGTTTGAGGTTTTGTTTGTTTTATTTGTTTTGCTGGTTTTGTTTGTTTGGTTTTGCCTAAGATAGATGTCCAAATATATTGCTTTTAAGAAACTTGAAGGCAACAAAACAAATATGGACCAACAGATTAAAAATGTCGTAATTTTATAGCTCATGTTCCAAAATCCACCAAAACCAATAGTGCTTTTTTCCTATTACTTATATGAAGAACTTGGCCATTCATAGCTTTTTAGCATAATAACTTTTGATAGCTGAATTAACATACATATCACTTTTTTAATGTCAAGGAGGATGGTTCATTATGGCATTAATAGTTCTTAATGATCATAGTTTAATGATCAGGTGTTCTGTTATATTTCTGTTACATTCCTAATACTTGTTCCTCAGGAACAGGCTGCAATTTGATCTACCTTCTCACAGCAGTGATGGTAAAAAAGAACTGTGCTAATAGGAAAGTAATGGACATTTATGTATTTTTTCAATGTTAATGTAGTTTCTATTTTATTGATCAAGTATGAATCTGAATAAAGTAATAAGGTTTTAAATGGTAGGTGATGAATGTCTAGTTTGCATGATGTACACTTTGATTCCTGAGAGAACAAGGGAAGTGGAGGTCAGCTGATGTAGGCAGTAGCCCGAGTTTTTAACAGTTTGTATGTTTTACCTGCTATGAGATGGAGAGTCAGGTGCTTCTCACTGTAACATTTGTTTTTTACTTCAGCAGATGTGTTCAATCATTTGTTTCTCTTTGGTTGCTTAGTATCTTGAAGACAATCAGTGCCTGCTACGAGCAAAGACAGATACATCCTTGATCAGAACAGGAGAAATGTGGAACTGCGTGGGAGTTCCCACATGATGTGACAGGGAATGTGTTTGCTGAAGAGAAAATAAATAGGCACTATTAGACAAGTTCCTCTGACTGATTTAGACCAACTGAGCATTTGTCCTTGATTGCGTCTTCACAAACTAGCATTTCTTTCCCTCCCTCTCTCACTTCTTTTTAAATTCTTTTTCCGTTTCTCCTTTCTCTCTTTTCTCACAGAATCACTATTGTTGGAAGGGCCCTTTGGATGTCATATGGTCCAACCCCACTGCTCAACAAGGTCACCAAGAACTAGTTGCCCAGGATGGTAAATGTCCAGACAGCTTTTGAATATCTCCAAGGATGGAGACTCCACAGCCTGCCTGGACATTTTATGCCAGCACTCGGTCACCCTCACAGAAAAACACATGTGTTCTTATGTTCAGAGGGAACCTCCTGTGTTTCACTTTATGCCCATTGCCCCTGGGTCTGGCATAGGCCACCACTGAAAAGAGCTCCATCCTTTTTGTACGCTTCCTTCAGGCATTTATATACATTGATAAGAAGCCTTCTCTTCTCCAGGTTGAACAGCCACAGCTGTCTCTGCTTCTCCTGTCTCCCTTCACTTTTCTCTTTTTTTTGGATAGGAGTATCAAAAGGACTTAAGCACAATGAATCATCACCTGTTATGGAAGAGGTCAGGTACAGAGACTAGAGTTACAGCTGTCATGACTAAATTGTAGAATAATATTTACAGAGCCGTTAGAGCCTTGTGAACTCAAGATACAACACTGTTGTTTCAGGTGAAAAGGGATGCATTTTCCCATCTGTTCTTTCAGTCCCAGCAGTTAAACAGATTAATTACTGGCATGATTCCAGCACATTAGGGATTGATTTGCCTGATTTATTTACCTGTGTGTTATTGAAATGCTGCAATGAAGCGTATAGTAGTTTTAAAAGAAGAAGCACTAACCTATAAGCTGTAGAGAAAGTGTTTCATATTTGCCTTAATTTACTAGACATTCGCTGTCTGAAGTGCATCCTTGATAAGCATTTACCAGTGTTAAAAAATCACCATAATATGATCTGTTGCAACAATCAGAAACTCCTTAAGGTTGTAATAAGACAGAGGGCTGCCAGGCAGATTAAAATACAGATATTTTGCTTTCTTAATATTACTGAATTCTAGTATGAAAATTTAAGTGAAGCATACACAAAAAATAAGCAACATCTCCAGGCTATGCTGAAGACTTTACCAAGATGCATTTGAATATACCTGTTCAAACAGAGGGGATGTCACAACAGTCAGAGGGATTCTGGCACCAATTCTCCCGTACCCTGGCCAATGTCTCATCATCATTGGGACCCAGCTAACACAGACCAGAGAAGGAACATGCCTCTGACTTCTGAAGTTTCCTTGATTTGATATGGGGTGAAGAATCCACCCCTGTTTCTATTTTTGCAGATCCCTTTGGAAAACCCTCTCTGGATAGCTTGGTTCTTGCAAGCCTTAAACAAAGACAGCTATTACAGTAAAATTAGAGGATATATGTACTGATGGGATGAATAATTTACACAGTAACAACATAGTAAATTAAGTCCTTTTATGACTGTATATATTTATTCACCTTGAAGGGATTCACTCTGTTTCAGCCCTCTTGCTCAGCTCTCCTAGCTGTGATGAACACCCTCAGCAAGGCTGTAGTATTTCCAGTTGCTTTCATTCATTGAGGTCTTGATCCTCTTTGTCTTTGGAGACAAACATTTCCTTAGAAACTAATTTTGTGCTTGGAATTCTGCTCAAGTTCAGTCATTGCCCCATATGCACTTTCTATCATTCATAAAAATAATATATAGTGGAGATACTATGAATTCACTTGTCTTCTTATGTGTCTTCTTTTGTGTCTCCTTCCTTCAGAGGTGCTGGTGTCTTTTGGGTATAGACAGCCAGGTGGATGGACCTCCTGGAAGATGAAGCAAAGTGTACTAATTACAGGTGACAGCAATATACTCTGTGAAGGAAACTTGCGAGGTTCAAACACACTAATGATCTCTGTAAAATACCAGAAAGTGTAATCCATGGAAACATGGACTGAGAAATACACTTGTGAAAGCACACATAGGAAAACAATGTCTGCAAGCAGTTATTTTGATTGTAACTATATACTACAGAAGCTATAATTTTGTGGAGAGGAAGGCACCTATCTCATCTCTCTGTGATGTAGAAAGAGAGAAGGAGATCAAGCAGAAGATTGTCACCACCTGTGGGTCCAGCAGTGTCCCATTGTTCACCCTGGACTTCTCAGTGGTGGGGGTCCCAAGGTCATTCAAGACTTTCCACTATTTATACCCCTTAGCAAACAAAGGAATTAAAGCTCATTGGCTATACAGTCCTCTTATTCTATTGGTTAAATGAATTGTTCACTTCTAATGCTAATTAGTCCACATGCCCATTCTTTCTCTTCTTTTCAGTTGGTGGGTTTCTTGGGTCAGTGGGCTGTAAAGTCGACAGTTGTGTTTCCTCCCTGTCAGAATTACTTTTTACTGATTTTAACACAATTGCTGAGTTTGCTTTCCTAGTCGCCCATAAATTCTGCATTCTTTATGTCCATTATTAGCCACATTCTTTTCCTCAAGCTTTGTTAACCTCCTCCCTGGTCTGAGATAACACCTGGACAATAGTAGCACCTTTATCTTATCTCAAGTTCCTACTGTGGGGGCTTAACTCTCAGTCCAAGTTCCAGGTAGTCATGGAGGCATATTTGGGTGGGCTTTGATGGTTGCTGGTGGTCAGAGATGGCATCTGTCCCATCACTCAGGGTGATCTTGTTTGACCAGTGATAGGTATACGTGCAGTTCCTTCTTTACACACTTTGCCACAAAGGGAATTTTTGCCTGGATGCATTACAAGGGATGTGCTGACCAGATCTCACCTCTGCCAGGCCTGGAGGCAGCATCATCCTGTCACTCCATTCTGTGCTTATCTCATGGTAAAGTCTTTCTGTAGTAACAGTGTTCGAGACAGGCAACTGTGCTCTCTAAGTCCTTACTTAAGAGGGTTGGGTCCATGCAAACCTCACAAACTTCATTAAGACAAAGTGCAAGGTTCTGCACATAATTCGAGCACTCCCCAATATCAACACAGGCTGGGCAGAGAACAGATTGAGAGTAGCCCTGCAGAGAGACACTTGGGGTATTCGTGGATAAAATCTGGGTATGAGTGAGAAATGTGCACATTCAGTACATAAAACCAACCATCTCCTGGCTGACTCCAAGGAATTGTGGCCTACAGGTCAAGGGAGTCTCCACTCTTGTGAGACCCCACCAGGAGTATCACATCAGGCTCTGGGGTACTCAGCACAACAAAAGCATGGGCTTGTTAGAATAGGTCCAGAGAAAGGCCACAAAAATGGTCAGAGAGCTGGAACACTTCTGCTGTGAAGGCAGGCTGAGAGAGTTGGGGATGCCCATCCTGAGGAAGAGAAGGCTTTAGGGGGAAGTTATTCCTTTCAGTACATAAAGAAAGCTTAAGAAGAAAAGAAAAATGGAGAGAAACTGTTTGCCAAGGCCTGCAGTGACAGGACAAGGAGCAACAGTTTTGACCTGAAAGAGTGTAAGTTTAGATTGGAGATAAGGAAGATATATTTTTCCATGGGGGTGAAGGGATGCTGGCACAGGTTACCCAGAGAAGCTGGAGATGGCCCATCCCTAGAAGTGTTCAAGGCTAGATTTGATGGGCCAATGAGCATCTTGGTCTAGTGAAAAATGTCCCTGCCCATGAAAGGGGATTTGGAAGTAAATGATCTTTAAAGGTCCCTTCCAACCCAAACCATCCTATAATTCTATGAAATATAGTTTAGGTAAGTGTATTGGTTTCTTCTAATATGGCAGAATAGTTTCTGTCTCTTCTCTCTTGGACCCAAGTAATCAGTATTTGATCTTTTTTCCCGTTCATATACATAACTGGAAAATACTTAATCTTTAAGCTTGTCACATTGATAGAAATGATCAGTCAGATACAAGAAATCAAAAGGCCTAAGTAAAAAGAATAAGAATTTATCAAATTCTTATGGTAGCATCACTGACAAACTGAGTTATGGCAGCTCTCTAAACTAAGCAAGGTCAAGCTAAACCAGTACAAGATGACAGACCACAAAAAAACCCCATACCCACTAAGCAGCACTTCATCTTTTCAAGCAATTTAGTGCAGCTCTTCCAACAATGCCATTAGATGTTATGCTCTTTTAAGTGAATAGCTATTGGAAAATAATCATGCTCAATTCCTTGTTGTCTTTTGTGCTCATTTTTATACAAGGCAGATTTTTAGGTTCAGGAAAATTAAGAGCTGCTTCAATATCCCCAATTCGATGAGTATGTTAGCTGTTACTGTCACTATGTTGCTGAAGTGGAGTTTTATGTCTAGAGTGATTTTTATGCATTATCTCTTATTTAATGTTTATGAATGCTTCTCTCCCTAGGGAAATGGAATTCACAAGCAGAGAGTTGACTTCAGCTTGAACCCAAATGAAAACCTAGTTTAGAAACCTATTTTTTCTAGCACTGAAGCAGAACTGAATTAGTCACTATGAAATCTTTTTTGAAACTGAATCACTTTTGCTTTTATTTCTTTTTTTTTCCTTGAGATGGACTTACAATCAAACCATTCCATTGAAAGATTAGATTTTTTTTTGTACTAACACAGAAGAGCTGAGGTCATGCTTGAAACAGGTTAAGAGCTGAGTAGTTCTCTTGTGTGGCTCCTTGCTTATAGGTAAAAGGGCCTCCAAAACACAAAAGATATAGGCATATGCCAATTCTGCAAAAAAAAAAAACAGAAATGAGAAAGGATTTTCTCTGCTTGTGTACCAACACAAGAATCATAATTCTTTGGCAAAGAGAGTCTCCCTTTATCTGGTGCTCCTGTGTCAGTGACTTGCCGCTTCTCTGTAAGGTGAATAATGAGGCAGCTCAAACATGGAGAAGCCTTTCTGAAAACCTGCTCACATGACAATGTTTGTTGACATCTCTGTTGTTTGTATCAGAGCATCCAAACTCTGCTAAAGGGTTTGGGAACACTTGGTGGCTTCACAGGCCCCAAGGGTGGTATGGTTTGTCTTCCCACTGATTTTATACAAAAGAAGTAAAACATTGTCCTCAAACAAAATGTTTGTATATTTAAGCATCACAGAGATTGAGTGTGCCACATCCCTCAATTATTGTAGCTACTCCTGGGGAAACCTTGCTAATAGGATTTAACAGTCTGTTGCACAAGGAAGCTGGTGGCATTTAAAAAAGCCAAAAACTTTGTTCTTCTCCTCTCTCTCCTTTGTTCAAAGCTGCCAGATTGAAGTTTACTCAGTGCATATGCATAGACTTAAAATAACCTTTCAGTTAGCATGGACTGAAATGGGAAAAATCTAATTTACTACCAGTATCAAGAGCGTCAATAGAAAAGAGTCATCAATATGACATGCACATGGAAAATAATTCATTTCACTGTGTTCCCAGGTGGCTGTGGTGCAGATGCAGTGGTTGTGAGCATCCCATAATTAAGCCCCAACAGCTTTGCAATTCTATTATCTATTACAAGCATTATCCTCAAATCGTCTCCTTTCCAGCGATGTATCTGACTGATATATTGTGCTTCTAAACAGTTATGAGGATGATGGTGCAGCACTACCAAAATGAACCTTTTGATGCAGGCACTGGGATCATATACAACCCTGTAGTGGCTCTGTTTAAGCTGGGGAGAAAGCATCCAGGTGGGACAGGATAACACACGTGGAGCCTTTTGTGGAGCTGGGAACAATCTCCCCTTTAGGCTCTCTCTCCCGCACAGTTTCTGCTGGGTTTATAACAGTGGGTTTTTAAACCTGTCTAACTTCCCTCCCTCCCTCTGTGTTTAGATAACCATATTTAACTTTTTATAGCACTGCAGTGGCAGGGATAAACTGTGACAATCATTGCGGAAAACAGAAAGTACAATAGAACTCCGTTCAACAGACAATGGCTGTCAGTTCCTGAATCAGCCATCCATCAGGTTTAACCTCCTTGTAATTCTCTTCAAAGCTCTGCAGAACTCTTATCTTCCCTACAACTTCCCCACTGCTGGACTCTGTGTCCTTCTCACCCCCATGACTGGTCTCCCTCTGCCAAGGCTTCTAGCTTTGTTAGGTTGTTGATCAACAGCTCGCCCTGTCACCCATGAGCCCTACCACATATAGCCCTCTATATAAATGGCTCAACTTCCACCGACATCTTAAAAACTCCTTTGTGCTGTATTACTTAAAATCAGTTGATTTGAAAATACTCTGCCTAGTCAAAGGCTTTAAAAATTGACAAAGCAGATGACTTCTAACAGAGATTAGGTTCAGCAAGTATTTATTATTTGGTACCAAACACACCTGATTAAAATTTGATAGAGTGAAAAGTCTGATCCTATTCATATTTGATGGGGAGTTAGTCCAAAAACTTGGCATAAGGTACTGTAGTCTGCTCTCAAAAGTAGGCTAAAACTGGCTGTGTGCCTGATTCTCTTTTTCTTCTTTAAACTACATCCATCCTCAAATCATGTGCTTCTGGGCATAAAGCACCCCCACCCTGAACCAAGCAAAAATTGAGCATAACTTTAAAGAAGCTTTCAGATTTTATACAAATGATATCCCAGAATGTTTTCCTGCTTTAAGGGAAGCCACCTGATATTAAAAAAAAAAAAGAAAAATAGAAAAATTTAAAGTAGCGATGGAAAGCATTCATAGGTAAGATTTGAAATGAGAGCTCACATTGGACACATGGAAGAGATCTACATGGAATGGGAGTTCAGGTTACTGCAGTGCTATTGTATTCCAGAGGCTGCTAGGGCAGGTGGATGAAGGATTTCAAATTCTGAAAAGAAGTGATTGAGAGGGAAATGACCACTTACAGAAAAAGCTACTCTGAGAAGGTTAGGAAAACATTGTCTAAGGTAACATTCTAAGACAGTAACAGTGATGGTCTAAAGATGTGATATGGAGAGGTGCAATGAAATGAAAACCAAAAAAAACCCCACAAAAACAAACAAACAAACAAACAGAAAACCCTGAAAAAGAATCTCAGCACAATTGTAATTTTTGAGGAAAATGCATAAAAGCTGATGATATATTTCTAGACTTAAAAGGTGTGAAAAAAACATGATTAAAAAAATACATAGTATGAGTAGACAATCATAGTAATTCTGGATGATACGGAATTAGCCTGTCCATAGACTTTTTGTCCACGTGGTTCAAATTGAGTCAACATAGCTGGCCATTGCCAAAAATCCCCCCATGTATGTGACAGTTACAAGACCTGTTCTGAGGTGTCTGGTTGCATGTTTTTCTCCAAGCAACATTGTGGTGAAGGGTTTAGAGGGGAAGCCGTGTGAGGAGTGGCTGAGGGCACTGTTTAGCCTGGAAAAGAGGAGACTGATGGGAGACCTCATTGTAGTTACAATTTCCTCGTGGGGGGAAGAAGAGGGGCAGGCACTGACTCTTCTCCCTGGTGACCAGTGACAGGACCTGAGAGAATGGCAAAAAGCAGCATCAGGGGAGGTTTAGGTTGGATATCAGGAAAAGACTTTTTACCCAGGGGGTGGTTGGGCATTGGAACTGTCTCCTCAGGGAATTGGTAACAGCATCAAGCCTGACAGAGTTAAAGAAGTGTTTGGACAATGCTCACAGGCACACGGTGGAATTCTTGGGGTTGTCCTGTGCAAGGCCAGGAGCTGGATTCAATGATTCATGTGGGTGCCTTCCAACTCAGAATATATATAAAAAACCCACCAAAAGCTGCGAAAACCCAACAAAATAAAACTCCCTCTTATTCAAGACTTCTGTGGGGACTACACTGGAACTGTGTCACCCTGCTCTTAGTGAGATCTTTTGGGCTTTTTTTCTTGGCTGATCTTCATCTAGTTGTTACATGATGCGTTTGGGCCTAATCCAAAGCAATGAAAATTGAAACTGAGCATTCATATGAATTTAATAGATTTTCAGGTTGTGCCTTCAAAGTCATTAAAAAGAAATTTGGGATCCCCTTCACTGTTGGTTCATGGGATGAGGCTAAGATTTCCCACTGTTTTCCCAAGGTCAGACTATAAGGCACTTGCTCATATTGAGCCCAGATGCTCCAATGCCAGTACTTTGGTTTCCATGCTTTTATTTGTTTGTTTGTTGGTTGGTTGGTTTATTTTTCTCTCCACATTAGAAGGATCTGGAAGAAACTTAGGACAAGCCATTAAAAATGAAATGACTCGTCCAATAGGGCAGTAAGAAATATAATTAGATTCCAAAATGAGCAAATCTGGTTGGGCCATGGAAGTATGGAGCAGGTGCCAAGCATGACAAACATCGTTGTGGGGGTGGAATGCCCTTTCTGTTAGTACAGAACAAGGAGAGGGGGAGATGAAGGGTGCCAAATATCTGTCAATAACTCTATACAGGGAACACATAAGGGGAGGCAGAGACATACCATCAATAACTACAGCTCACTGTGTCTGCCATGATCCCTGGAGCAGAAACTTATTGTGAAAGTCCCAGCATGCAGTGTACCATGGGATCCTGCTCCAGGGCTAGTCATTTATCTTTCTCTGTGGCAACCAGGCGAAAAAGAAATGAAAATTTTTAAACAATGACAAGTGGAAAATTCAGGGAACTGGAATACCTGACAAATATCAGTTCAAAGACATTTAATGAACTGTGATTAAATATTTCATGTTTCAATTAGGGCCTAAATGAAACAGAATTCAAGTCCCCACAAAAGCTACCAGTGATTTCAGTTCTGGTCCCTACCTTAATGTTTAGGTTTTATCTGTATTTTCTGCTGCATGGGAAAGTTTCATGCTAGGTTCTAATCTGGAGATTTGCCAACTTTGTTTTGTTTTGCATATTGGTGTTAGAGGAGACAGAAGAAGGATGGTTACGTGGTGCCATTCAGGTACTGTCTCTTGGTGGGAAGAAGGGGTCTCCCATGGTTTGCTCACACCAGGTCCTTCTTGATCCCTGTAAGAAGTCATGTATGAGTATGGTAGAAACAGCAGGTTAGTGTCCTAATAAAAAAATTAGAGTGATCAGATGCAGGCCAGCACAATGGGGCCCCGGAACAATCAGGAGAAAGACACCGTTCTGTAAACATAAACACACTTTTGGTCCACTTAACTCTTGCTTTGATGAAAGGAGTGTGTAGCTCCCCATTTCAGACAGCCTGATTAACTGTATGTTTACAGCGGGGGCCACTTGAGGCTTGTCTGACTCAGAGGCTTCTCTTTGTTCCTCCCCCGGTGCTGAGGTGTATTCAATGACTGCTCTGTTCCCATTACAGACTTGATCAGCTGTTCACATCCTGAAACAGCTGCTACCCGTTAAAATGAAATATTAGCACATATCATGCCTTTTAAAATTTAGTCCTGTTCAGTTTGCGATCTTGTCTTTCCCAATAAGCTGTACTTTCAAAAATTACATATTCGAATGTAGAAGATATAAATTGATTGTAAAAGGAAAGTGATTTAAAGATTTCAGTATAATTTAATGTAATTCCAAACAATATTCTCTATCATTTTACCTATAATAACTTCTCTTTGATGATGGAAAATTTTCTGTAACTTTATCCTGCTCTCTGGCAATTATTCATATCCTGGTTGAAAGGATTTACATACCTATAACTGTAATCTTTTACATTAATGATTTGCACATCAGCAACCCAGTAATATTTTATAGAGATATCTTTCTAATTCTACAGAATTCTTTCCTGACTTTTATAATTATTCAGAAACCAAAGAGCACAAAATGTGCCATTTGGAAAGAAACTTGTTGATACCCCTTAGTGACTGGAGACTGTCACCTGGAAGTTCCCCAAAACTGATGAAAGCCTTCACTTCATAACACACCATTAGCCTCAGCAACAAAGAGACTGAATTCAGGATGCAGATAGTTTTTCAGGGAGTCAAATATTGCAAAAATAGACTCTGGAAGAGTTACTTGTTCACAAATATTTAGGAACTTTTGGGGCACCTATGCTTGCAAGATGGACAAAAGGCCAAAAAGAGGTCACTTGTCCTGCTTTGGTTGTCACTAATGAGAATTTTTTCTTCATTGTAAATGACTTTGCACTTGCTGAAAAACAGAGTTAAAGAGGACTGATAGGTGAGCTTCTAATGAGTCACTGTCTCTACATAACCTGAAAAAATCTGTCACACACAGTGCACAACGTGTCTGGATACTGTTTGCTTATTTTCACTGTTGGAAAGAACAACAGTGTACACTGTTTAGGGATGTTCCTTTCATGGCAGTTTTGAAGCATTTGTTAGAGGAACCATTTATCTCTCCTTCGTGAGGAGATTTTAATCTAATTGTGGAGACCACCTAGGCATTGATCTAATGAAATTCTTTTTATTTGGAGGGACTGAATACCTGGAGTGCAGGTCCTTTTATGGGACCATGTTGGTAAATACTATATAGAAATGCTTGGAGAATAGCACAAATGAAAACAGCTCCTCTAAACAAGATACATCAAAGTTATTAATTGTAAGAGTCTTTGTCCTAGAAGTTCCTCTTCCAACAGATTAATCAGACTGGACGAAAAAAGGAATTTTAACACTTCAGGGGGTTGTTGAAATAATAACATCATGGTGCAACCAATTGTAATCACTCGTACTTAAAATAAAGTAACATCCTTCCTGTAAATGGCAGCTCATTTTTTCAGTCTCTCATATTCAATGAAAAAAAAATTCATGCTCCTGTTGTAGCAATTCTGTTAAGCAATAATTCAAATTTTCTTTATCCCTCAGGATAAAAAGGAATTTCAAATATACAACTGCAAAGTGGAGTCAGATCAATTTACCAAGGAAGAAGAACAGGACAATATGTTGCATCTAGAGGAGTCCTAACTTAATTTTTCCCCATTTATGTTTGTGTTCTCAGAAAAAGTCATTCAAGTTGTGAAATAATCAATGAAGGATTCAGAGTAGATTCCAGTTACTGATATTCCTGGTAGTTGAGAACATCTCCTCTTTCTCTTACCATGCTACTAATCTCACAGGCTGAGTATGCTTCCCTTCCAGTACACAGCTGCATGCAGCATAATAGGAATTTCTGATTTAATCATGCCCTGTAGTGAACAAGGAGCTAAACTTATGTGTTTCTAACTTATATATTGAGGTACAGTATCAACTGCAGGCTCACAGATTCCAGGATAAAAACATCCAAAGGAACCATTGTATTCAGATAACTTGACCTGTGGTGTAGTACATGCCCAGGGACCTCCCTGAATTTATCTCTGTTAGAAGAAGAGAATATAGTTTCCAGCTCACTGTGATTTTGCTTTAAGTGTTATAGAATGCTCAGCAATTGCTATTCCAATCCTTCTATACTAAAATTGTGGTTGCAGTCTAGCTTAGATTGTCCAACAGCAGAATTTTGTCTATAACATTTGCCTGCATGATCAAAGATCTCATTATCCATGAATATTTTCTATTCCTACCCATCTCTACAGGTGAGAAAGAATAGTACTCAGCTGGAGAAAAGGAATATTTGAAATATTAGGCACAATCCTTATTCCAATATTACAAATAAAGTATTGTGACTCCCAAAGTCACAACTCTGAATTTTAGTTATGCTTTCATAATTTGTCTATTTCCTAAATACTGGGTATTGCAGTTAAGTGATTTGTACACACATAGCGTCATTTCTGTTGAAAACACCCCCTGATGAGTGAAGAAAGTGCAGAAGGATGCTGGAAAAATGGGAGAAATAAAGCTGAATTCCTGTGTCCTGTAGCATAAAGGTCTGGAAGTGGTTATGTGATGGAAAAAACACCAGCAAGTTCTTTAAAAAGCTCCAAATATATCACTATCAGGATGCAGGTCACTGTCAGCAAATGTATGCCATGCTATTGCAGCTCAGAAAGCCATGTCTTGGGCTGCACCAAAAGCAGCACGGTCAGCAGGTTGAGGGAGATGAGACCCCTCCTGAAGGGGGTACAAGAAAGCTGCAGAGGGACTTTTAACATAAGCACAGAGTGATAGAACAAGGGAGAATGACTTTAAACTGAGAGTAGGTTTAGATTAGATGTTAGGAAGAAATTCTTCACTGTGAGGGTGTTGAGGCCCTGGCACGGGTTTCCCAAAGAAGTTGTGGATGACACGTCCCCAGAAGTTTTCAAGGCCAGGTTGAAAAGGGCTTTGAGGAACCCGATCTAGTGGAAGCTGTCCCTGCCCAAGGCAGGAGCTTGGAACTAGATCATCTTTAAGGTACTTTCCGACCCAAACCACTCTATGATTCTCAACAGATGTTCTGTTACAACATTTCATGTTCTGATGAAAAGCAAAAAAAAATAATGCTCATGTGTTGATGTGGACTCTGCTTCTCTTTGACGTTTTGGCATCTTGGTTCGAAGTACTTTTCTACTGTCAATAGAGCACTCTAGTGTTTCCAAAGGACATGAGATAGAAGACAATGAAAACAGTAAATGGGAAAGAATACTCTTCCTTCTACTTGTATGTGAATCAGTCCTTCATTAGGGTTTGAAACAGGTGAAGATGATATTATAAGTAAAACTGCCACCCATTTACTGCCATTAGGAATATGATAAGTGCATGTGCCTGTCCTGGATGGCTGGTTACCACTTGGCAATCGAAGGCTGTGTCTTCACTGTGCTTTCTAAACAGAGCAAATACGAAATGAACCACAAAATTCTTTATGTCAGGAAAGCAAAAAATGTTGGGTATGTGTATTGCCTAGCTACACATCAAAACTCATATTTAATCTTGCCAATGCAAATCAAAAATTTAAAGGGGAATAAATATTTTTAACTTCTAGGAAAAAAGAGAATCTCTGAAGACTCACGATGGAAAGTGTTTGGCTTTTATCCTGTGCCAGCTAGCAAAGAGAGGATTTTAATTTACAGTGAACTTACACTCTTAAACTGCAATAACAACAATATCAAATTAAAAGTTCCTACAGTACTAACTCTTGCTTTAAGGGCTTGATTGTATCTCATAATACTCAAAAGCAAGTAACTCAGAAAAATATCATCCTCAGCCCCAGGGGTCTTCAAAATTTCTGAAAGGCCATGAAAGTATCTATTAAAATTCCCTGTAACCCACGTGAAGCCTGAGATGAATCTTTCATGCTTGATGTTAGATGTTCATCTCTTGTCCCTTGGGAGGTTGGGATTCACATTTCTTTCTGGTTTTCACTCCAGCAAAAGCATATGCTCAATGGTCCACTGAATGCAGACCAGTTCTATGGATCTGGGTTAAAACACCATTGAAACATCATATCTAGACCTCCTTTTGCTATTACCTGTAGAAATGCTAAGTGTGTATTATACTTTATAAAATAAATGAGCAGATATTTATTTTGAGTTAGACCTTAGTGCTCCAATCATATGAGAGCACTATGAGGAAGGGTGCGGTACAACCTTGGGCCAGAAGTGTTGAAACGTCAAGATCTCACAAATCAGATGTAATTCAAGACACAAGATGTGGTTATAATATAAAGGCAAGGCAGGAGGACCGCAACAGAAGTTTTTTTCTGTTTCTGGAGCCAGACATGAGTCTTGGCCTTTTTATTTTTGGGGTACTAGTAGGATATGACATGCTTATGGCCTTCCTCCAGAAAGCTCTGTTATCTCCTTTCTGGCATCAGCCCAATGTATTGGTTGAATGAGCATAGTTTCCAGAATTTCAAAGACATATGGAAATAAAACAAAACCAACACAAACAGGAAAAGCCCCAGTACATGCTTATTCCAAACTTCTCACAGATGAGAAGAAGGGTATATGGGAAGGAGTGTGTCTATATAGGAATTGTACATTAAAGGAAAATTCTCTTAAGAGATTTTTGGGACATTTCTCTGAGACATACACAGGGTTACTGCATCTCAAGGATTTCAGCTGGATTGCTGTCTAAGTAGTTTGTGATGGGACAGATTCTGCCTGCCCATTTCCTCTTTGAGGAACTCTGCAGGTGACTGTGGTGTTGCACGAATTAATTTTTGTGTAAACAAGATAAGGATGTACATTCACTTTATGAGTTTAAGGTGATGAACAAATAAATTACAAACAAGCAATACTTTTGCAATGGCATTTTTATTTTCTTTATCCAACCACCTATGGTAAAGCTGGGTGGAACTCTCTTCACTGATTTCCTTTCATTCCAGACCCAACTTACCTCCAGCTGGGAGGTCAGCAAATCTTTAGGCATCTCATTAAAGGGAGTCTGATAGAGCACACAACAGTCACGGTATTGAGCAGCAAATTGGATAAACAAGGAGTTTCTGGGATCAATGAAAATATCTTTCAAATTATCAAGTTACACTATAGCTTTTACTGAAGTAGACACATGGATATATTCCCAGGAGGAGCCACTGGGAAGTCTAAACTAAGCATGGAAGGGAAGATTTTTGGAGATGCCATGAAAGTACTGGGGCTCCTCTGAGATTCTTAGTGATGCTGCTACCAGAAAGAAATTCCAATCATACCAAACAGGGAGGGACAGAGAGAAGAAGTGGAACAGCAACAGTCGAAATATTGTGGTTGTTTGATGGATTTGTGAAATACGTAGTAGTGTAGCACACAGATTATCTGCTTTGGACATGAAAATGAGCCTTTTGAATGGATGCAAGGAAAACCTTCTTACCTCCAATCTCAGTAATGTCAACCTGGAGTTTACTGGTTGTTATCGTATGTGTTTCTCTCCTGCAGCATACATCGTCTCCAAGACCTCTTTGAAACTCATGTGCTGTGATGTGGGAAGGGCAGGAGGAAAATGAAGGCCTGGCTGTAAAGTAAAAATCATGCTTCAACAATGTACCAACAATCTCATGCATGACTTTCTTTCCACTAGTCTTTTGCAAATTAGTCTTCTATAAATTTTTTTTGGGAGGAGCATAAGAAAGAGGTACATCTTGAATTATCAGCTTGGATACAGCAATAAATTGCAGCTTCATAGACATTTACAGTGAATTTCCTATGAACTGAGCAATTAGTTATCTGGTAATGGTTCCCCTTTGTCTCATTTGTACCTGATATGATACTTTTGTGTTTACTCATTGACTTACAGCTGAGAGCTGGAAAACACTGTCGAATAGCACCTGTACACAGCAAACCATTTAGAAAATCCTGACCAGTTCTTACACATTCATTTATAAGTGCAAAACAATCCTTTCATCCTTCTCTGTTGTCTAGAAGGTCTTCAAAGATTCCTTCTTTTGAAGACTAAGGAGGTAATTTATTTGTTTCTCTTCGGATTGATGGAAAATAATAAATGATAGCGATGCATAAAAACAGCAAAGCAGGAGTAAAGCAGCATGTTTGCCCAGAAAGACAGACAAATATATTGCGTTTGTTTTTTGACACTTGTTCATCGGAAATTTTCATTACGTAGACATGAAAAGATACAAATTATAATCAGAGTAAGAGTAAACAGAGTAATGCTGAAACAAAGTCATTTATTTGAAGGATACCATGAGGAAAAAAAGCCATGTTTATCTGCGAACACGCTGATAAGGAAGGATATGAGCCCTTTAACCTATACATTCAGCCTTAGATAGGGAACATCTTTTGAAACAAATTGTTTTCAGATACTGTATCAGAAGTTAAAATAAAATAATGAAAATGGATATTTTTTGATTTGTTTGTTTCTTTCTATATACAAAATTATTTTTTAGAAATATGCTCTGCAAGAAAGTAGCCAATTAATACCCTATTTAAAGATAACTATTCTGAATAAATAAGTGGTCTGCCTCCATTGGTACAGGAACTTTGTAATCATCTAATACATCTTCTAAGCTGTGAGTACAATCCAGGGGGTTGGAGGGAGACTGGGCCCCTCAATACAATAAAGACACTGAGGTGCTGGAGCATGTCCAGGGAAGCTGGGGAAGGATGTGGAGCACAAGTCTTAAGAGGAGCAGATGAGTAAGTTGAGGTTGTTCAGCCTGCAGAAAAGGAGGAGTTTATTGCCCTCTGCCTGAGAGAAGGTTGTAGCCAGTTGGGGTCATGCTCTTCTTGCAGGTAACAAGTAAGTGGACAAGAGGAGATGGCCTCAGGTTGTGCCAGGAGAGGTCTAGATACTGGGCAAAATTTCTTCCCTGAAAGAGTTGTCAAGCAATGAAAGAGGCTGCCCATGGAAACGGTGAAGTCACTGTCCTTGAAGGTATTTAAAAGATGTGTAGATGTAGAACTGAGGGACATGTTTTGTGGTGGATCTGCAGAGCTGGTTTAACAGCTTGACTTTGTATTCTTAAAGGTCTTTTCCAACTTAAGAGCATTTTATGATTCTGTGCTCCTATGACTGGTATTTTCATTCTGCTATCTATCTCTCATGAGTTTTCAAAATTTACCTGCTGTTCTCAAAACCAAAAAATACATAATAAAGCTTAATATCTTACAGCAAGTTATAAGAAGACTTGAATTTCAAAAGCTGATATATCAGCACCAGATAAGAAAGTGTCTGGATTCAGTGATAATAATAATAAAGAAAAAAGTCTTAAAAATTAACCAGATGATTTTGTGGCAATGAGTTAGTACAATCAATCTCCAGTAAAACTTCTGCAGTCTGCTGACACAGGTTCTGTAGCCTCAGGTCAGCCCTGGTTTGTTCAGTTGCAGATCCATCTGGCTAGCAAGTTTCTTAGCTCGAATCATAAATCATTAAAAAGGTATTATGTTATTCCAAGCACTGATGTTCCAGTTTGTTGGTGCTCTTCTCATGCAGGGGCACAGCACAGCTAAACAGGTAATTTTTTGACTTATGCAGCACTTCTATGAGAGGCTGGTAAATGTTCAGAATTGCTAATGCCCATAATGTGTCCACTGGCAGTGACCTCTGTGTGAGATGCTCAGAAAAGCACAGTTTGCACTGAGATTTACCACTAAGAGAAGCTGGAAGCTCTCTTGTTGCTAGGCAGGTGTTATGGATGAAGTAATGTTATGTGTTAGTTAAGCAAGAAATGTTCAGGATGACAATATTTCTGACATTTTATCTTTTCCACCCATTCCCAAGAGGCATTGTAGGTGTATGCTGGAATCTCCTGGAGACATACTGCACTATTGCAGCCCTCCTTTTCTGGTAATCACTTTCTATGTTCTCCATTGTAATGGTCCCAGTACACCCTACCACCAATGATGTCTCCAAAACTGCCTCTCATAGAAATTCCCAGATATATATGTAGGAATGCAAGTGGAGCAAGGGAAACAGGAGCAATGAGACTGTATGTAACAGCATTGTAAAAAGCAGTCTTGACTCAATGTATTGGACATTTGAGAAGTGTTCATTTCCAGAGAACCTGGCTACCATGACCTAATGTTATGCTGGAGTTTCATCCGGACAGTTTTGGTACTGGGGTGGAAGATGAGGGAAATGAGCACACAAGTTATCATGTACATTGATCTTCACCAGGCCCTTAACTAATTTGCTAGACCTTTCCTTCCTTCCAATTTTTTGATGTTAATTAGTGCTGTTTCTACAGACGATTCAATGAGCTGTTGTTCAAGGCTATGGTCTGGCTATATGGGGGACATGAAGGGATGAGAAGGAAATTTCAAGGTTACATATGTCTCAGAGGATAAGAAGTGTCTCATGTCTTAAAAATGGGAACAACTGTAAAAGACCTCTACCTTCATTGGTCTGCCTAATGAAAAGGGGGACAGTTGTTTAATATGACTGAGATGTAGAAGGCAGCAGAAAAATCTTGAACACATATCAGTAGTAAATAGTTTCTTATACAAGGGGAATGGAGTGACTTTTCAGCCAGGATGTATTTGGAGAAGCCAATAACTGACTAATGGATGAGTAACTGCATGCTGACTTAATTGCAGTGCCTGGATTTGTGCACATTGAGTCTTCGTGGAGACCTTAGATATGTATCTTCAGCTTTCAATCCACTTCTGAGCTCCTATCTGACTGTTCAGATCCTCTCTCCACCTCTAGTCCTCTGAAGCACAGGCAAATAGCACACAACAAATACCCTGGGCCATGAAACAGGCAAGCTTGGCTAAATCTGTAATATTTCCCTCTATAGAATCCAGTTTAAGTGACTGTATCAGTCTCCCTTCTCCTTCTGCCTTCTCTCTTCTCCTGCCTGTTCTAAAGCACAGCTTCATTTTGCATTGTATCTCTGGGGCAAACTTCATCTCTCACAAAGAGACCTGATCCTGCAGAGGAAATCTGAAAATAAATGGAAAAAGTAAATGGGTGACTGCAAAGGTGCAGTACCTGCTTGAAGTGTGTGACATCTGCCAGTGCTGAAATACCCCAACTCAGAGTGGTACTGCTGCCAGCTCGCATGCTTCAGAAGGTCAATTTTCTCTTGGATCATATTTTTTATCAGTAGATCACAGTATATAAAGCTGACTCTGCCATTAAATCAAGAGTCAGATAATCCAGCTATTCACTTGGAAGGAAACTTCATTGTTAATTAGCATAAATAAAGCCTTTGAGGCTTGTAGGTGTCAGAGCCAAGGCACAAGGGAGAAAGTGATAAAGGCAGGCAACTGTGGATGGCAAAATGTGATGATCATTAAAGGAGTGGGAAATGGACCTGTCATATTTAGTTTTGTTGGTAATTTCATTATTAAACCAATTAAAATTTGATGATCTTAGAGAATAAATGGCTGGTTTTACCAGGCTGGAAGGGAAATGCAAAGTGGAGTGAAGGGACCTGCAGAATCCAGTGTGTCATATTAATCTCTTTTCAGAAAACTGGAGGAAAAGCTGTCCTGTTGGTGATTACAGTATGTTCACTAGACTTCACCTGTGGAAGAAGAAAATTGTCTTATCAATGGCTCATTTTTTTTTGTTCTTCCTCCATGACACTACTTCGGTACCATAAAAATAACACCTGGGACTAGCTTAAGACCCAGTGAAAATCCCTGTCTAGAAATATGATCAATGATGTTTTCTTGGGAAAAAAAATTATAGAGCAGGATATAGAGACTGACTTCTCAGTGGTAAAAGGTGGTGGAGTGGTGCAGGTTGTAAATGCAGCTGCACCAATAAGAGAAAATGGGGAGCTGTCCCTCTTTGGTTTCTCACTCAGACCCATTGGCCTCTTCTCTCCACTTGGAAAGTGACGGCGGTGTACACAGACAGGATCTGAATGAGATCCATGTACTCTAGTTTGGGAAGCCCAAATGGATGATCCCAATGAGTGATAATAATCTGCAACAGCAGCTCTGATCAGGAGGGATGTTTGGAAATTTGTCCTGTATCTGTAGATTTGCAATGAAAGGAGCAAGGTGCTACTGTGATCTTAAAAAAACTCGGCCAAAATTGACATTCTTGTGCTTTTAAGTATTGCCTGAAGATTTGTGAGTCCTAGATGGGAGAAAAGAATATATTTCCTCCTCCTTGAAAGAGTAAAGCATCACCCAAGAGCTCTGGATATGCTCAAGAAAAAAACCAGAGGATTTAATACAGCTAACGCAACCAGCCTTAGTAACCTGAAAGAAAATCCATGAAGAAGGGCTCCAGCTCACAGGTTTCTGACAGTTTCCAGGCTCTGTCTCATCTGGCTTTGGAAACAATCCAATTCAAGGACAAAACTGGCCTGATGTGCTTGGGAAGTTACCCAGAATCAAACAGCCTGGTGCCCGCAGGAGCAGTAGCATCAAGGCATGGCACTCAGGTATCAGGCTAAGCTGAGGCACAAGTGCATGAGCGAGGATCGGAAAAGAGTTTGCACAGTCTCTCTTTTACTTTTTATTCCTTTCACCCCTTGGTTTTCAAAGAACTCCTAGGAATCATTTAAAAGTATAAAAATCTCTTGACCTGAAATCTCAGAGCGGACTGATTTTCTTTCTTGCTTTAAGAGAGATTGCTGGTGTTGGCAAGTGACTCATTAAACAATAGACCTCTCTGAAGCATCGCTGTGCCTGTGAGAGGAGTGAAGAGTTTTCCTAGAAGAAAAGTAATTTGACTTTTTCACTAGATGTATTTTAAATTTTCTTTTCTTTCATTTTTCCCTTCATGTATTTGAAACTCTTTCAAGGGATTGCTGTATGACAGCCACTCTGAGAGAAATTGCTATTTTTTTCTTCCTTTTTTTTTTAAGTAATCAGCGAAGTATTTAATATTTTAACAGTGGAAGAACTTATCTTTTAGAGAGAAAAATATGCCCTTTGTTTGTGAAGGGTTTTTTTTGTGTGTTGAGCCTCTGAAAATGGACAGAAAATGGAAAACTTGGAACCAAGAAGCTTGCCTATGAAACCAGGGAAAGTTTTGTTTCTGTGTTGAAATGTCTCTATTTTCTTCCCTATGAAATACGTCACGGTGTGATTTTGTTTGAAAAAATTTGGTTAATTCAAAGTGACAGCATCCCAGAGCTTTAATTTCAATTGGTTTCTTGACAGACTCTGGGTGACCTCTCCTTTTATTAACCTGAAGCTACTTGGAGTGAAGATCTGTCAAACTGTCCTTCTTCATCCAGAAACAGGCATTCAAAAGGGTCTGTCACTGCTCTCCGTAGTGTAAGTGCTGACACCTTCATTACAAGGCAGCTGTAACCAGTAGGAAACCCTGTCAGAAAAAGTCAATTAATAAGTGGTCTAATAATGGTGACAAATGTTAATGTGCCATGTTTTTTTTTCTTAATGTTCCAGAACACTGAATGGGAGAAAGACATAAAAATTGTTTTCTGTGCAAGATTTCACTCTGCCAGGGAGGCCTTTTTCAGGACAAGAGAGGGGGTTTTT
The DNA here is from genome assembly GCA_013396655.1 of Campylorhamphus procurvoides. Classification (NCBI taxonomy): domain Eukaryota; kingdom Metazoa; phylum Chordata; class Aves; order Passeriformes; family Dendrocolaptidae; genus Campylorhamphus; species Campylorhamphus procurvoides. Next base: position 1,103,645 of record WBMV01002992.1, read on the forward strand.
TGTTTGATTGTTTTTTTGTCAATCCTGAAACTATAAACAGGAAAAAAAAAGTGTAATAGAAGCAAAGTATAAGGGAAATGTCTTTGCATAGGCTAAATGTGTTACTTCATTGCTGCTTGGAATCCCGTATCACTTTGGTGTGTGTCGTGTATGAATCATGACTTATGCTCCAAGTTTCTCAGTCCGAAGAGGGAAAAACTGTGTGTTAAGGTCTGGGGTCATCCTCTCAATATATGTGTGGCGTGATTTAGGTGGTCTCAGTCTCACTTAAGCTTTCTTGCATACTGTTTTCTGCCAGCTTGATGTATCTGAAGCCTGGGTTCAGCACATGATAAGCATTAAGCTCAAAATCATGGTGGGTCTTGGGCATGTGAATCAAGACGGGCAGACACCAGCCCTTGTGCAATTGTTTGTAGAGAAATTAACTGAAGCTTCAGTCCCCAAATGCCATAACCCATATGGGACACAGCATATAAGAGCTGGTCTTCTAACATGGTGGAAAACTACCACAGAAGGGACTTCACTGTGGACCCCAAAATCAGTGGCAGTGATGTGAAAAAATAAGACAATCACTGAACTGCAAGTTGCCCTACAGACTCTAGGGGTACGTGCATCATTATAAACGCATGGACCTTGCATAAAACAGCACCAGCAACTGGAAGATCTGATTTCAGTTGTATCAATGCAACATACTCAGCCTGTAGAGAGAAACATAAAGATGAAGGAGGCAGTGCCCCAGGTAGGTGATGGGAGGAGGGGACAGATCTAGGCAGGAGGTGAAGAGCAGAAGATCCCAAGCTTTCATGTACACAAGAAATGACTGTGATTTGAAGTGCACTAAATCAGGGGGAGAAGTTCAGGTATTCTCATAGTGATAGAATTAACGAAACAATTCCTGATGGATCCTTTGGCACCATAAGTGGAGATTTAATTTATTGCAGTCACTCTGTGTGAGCTAAATTGGATTTACTAGAAGGTCTCCCACAGACATTTCACTGAGTTTCCTCTACGCAATGAAGGGCAGTGACATGAAAATCTTTGGAGGTAGATTCAGGAAAGACATTCTCATTTGGAGTGGCAGTTTGATTTAGAGTCATATTTGAAATGAAAAACAACTTTTAAAAGTCTTTTAGTTAAAGAAGGTGCAGTACAGAAAGCAAATAAATATTGATGAAGAATGAAACTGAGCATATAACGCCACGTTCATTAGGTTGCTCTCTTCTGAGCTTCTGTGATGTTTTATGCATTTTAAATTAACCAGTTTAGCAGAGGCCAGGTTAATTCTTCCCACCTGGAAATGTGTGCGTATATAGAAATGTATCTATATGTATATCTATTGAAGGTCTTTCTGGAACCAGGAGGTATTCATTAAGGTATAATTTGCTCTGCAAATTTTCATTTTAAATGGAAAAATGTCTCATAAATAGTGATTTGAAGCCTCAAGAATGTGAGGCCAACAGTGATACAAAAAACCATGAGGCAAATAAACAGACTCACATTCAGAGAGAAACAACCACAACCAGGTCTATAGAATGCATTAAGGCAATCTTATGGCCACCTTGTCGTATCATTTGTGCCTCAGTATGCAAAAAAGTGTATCCATTCAAAGTTTCCTGTCGAGTTCTCTCACAATTTTTATGGCAAATTTGTGTTAAAAAAGTTGTAATCATTTTATCACAGATATGCTTTTTTATTCCAGCTTTAACACTGATTCCTTCTGATGCCTTAAGCAAATTCCATCCAGTGATTAAAACTTTGTGCTTCTCTACAGTTGGTTTTCTGCCTTTGTGAAGAAATGAATGAATTATAAGGTACTGTTCATCACATGTGAGGTCAAAAACTTTCCTGCTGGATGGATTTGAGACATAATCTTGATGTGGGACTTTGATCTCCATCTCACACAGCAGAGATTGCATAAGCAAATATTTTAGCTGGGTGAAAATGTAACAGAAATTTGGGGAGGCAGATTAGGGTGGCTAAAATGCTGAATACTTCTGTTCCATTGTGGATCTTTTCAGTCCAGATATATACATTGGCAATTGAATTTACTTTGCTGTTGTTTGAGGAGAGACACATTTTCTATTTCTACTGAATGCCCATTGCAATTGATGTATGGTTGAATTGTCACTTCTTGGCATCGTTTTGAGTGAGGAGCAGCAGAAATAGTTGCTGATCTTGTACAATGAGAGAAGGCAAGGGGTTTATTCATATCTCCCTCCCTGGAGAACTCCTTCATTTCACAGAATCACAGAATGTTCTGAGTTAGAAGGGATCCACAAGGATCATCAAAGTTCAACTCCTGGCTCTGCACAGAGCAGCACCAAGAATCCCGCCACGTGTCTAAGAGTATCATCCAAATGGTTCTTGAACTCTGTCAGGCTTGGTGCTGTGACCACTGCCCTGGGGAGCCTCTTTGGTGCCCAACCATCCTCTGGGTGAAGAACCTTTTTCTAATATCCAATTTAAACCTCCTCTTACACAACTTTAGGCCATTCCCTCAGGTCCTGTCACTGGTCACCTGGGAGAAAAGATCAGTGCCTGCCCCTCTTCTTCCTCTCATGAGGAAATTGTAACTGCAATGAGGTGTCCCCTTAGTTTGTTCTTTTCCAGGCTGAACAAACAAGTTCCCTCAGCTGCTTCACATACAGCTCCCCCTCAGGGCCCGTGACATCTTTATTGCCCTTCTTTGGAGGCTCTCTAATATCCTTATATTGTGGTGCCCAAAACTGCCACAATATTCAAGGGGAGGCCACCCCAGTGCAGAGCAGGGTGGGACAATCCCCTCCCTCAACTGGCCCCAGTCTGTCTGTCCATCCAGGGTTTCCCCATCCTAGGTGAGAACCCGGCACTTCCCCTTGTTGAACTTCATATGGTTGGTGATTGCCCATCCCTCTAACTTGTCCACATCTCTCTGCATGGCCTCACTGCCTTTGAGAAAGTCAACAGTCAACAGTTCCTCCCAGTTCTGTGTCATCTGCAAACCTGCTCAGTGTCCTTCCAGTCCTGTGTCCAAGTCATTTATGAAGATGGTGAAGAACACAGGGCCCAGGATGGAGCCCAGTGGAACCCCACTAGTGACAGTGGCCAGTGTGATGTCACCCCAGTCACTGTCACCCCCTGTGCTCGACCCGTGAGCCAATTGCTCACCCTCCACATCATGTGTTTATCCAGCTGTGGGCAGGACATTTTGTCCAGCAGGATCCTATGAGAGACAGTATCAGAAGCTTTGCTGAAATCCAAAAAGATTACATCCTTTGGATTCCCTACATCAGCCAGGTGGGGTACCTTGTCATAGAAGGAAAACAGATTGGATAAGCAGTTTTGCCTCACAAAGCCATGCTGGCTGTGACCAATGACTTGTGTTGTCCTTCAGGTGTTTTTCAACAACTTCTGATCTCATCCAGCTTGAATGCTGTGTCAGTCAGAGGTGAATCAGACTTTAAAAAAACACCCTAACACCAAAAAAATAGAAAAATAAACATAATGAATCTTTAGGTATTGTCATGGATCCTGATTTATGTTCAATGGGGTTAGCTGCATGGATTTCATTGCTGTTAATTCAGCATATTATCAGGCACTCTGTTGCAAATAAGGGTTCTCTCCACCTGGTATGCAGTTTAGTTGCAATTTAGGGAGAACTCAGATTAGACTTATCCAAAGATCTGTCATTTTTAAAGTCTCTCTGCCTTAGGGAGCAACCTTGAGAGGTGTCCCTCCTCAAGGGGAGGTCACAGACATGCAGCCATGCTGCCAAGCAGAGTGAGCTCACTTAGGCTGTCATATTTATAAAGTGGTTGGCTTGTAGTCAAATTGCATACAATGGAAAGGTACCCATGAGACTCCTTGTACCCACAACTGTCTTTGTTCCTTGATAAATAAGAACTGCAAACTGCCTGCTATTCATGTTTTAATTGCATGATCAGTGCTCCAAGCTCACATGCATCAATGGTCATTAGGTCACCTTTGTGGGGTTCCTGGAGTTATTGGCTCAACTGTGGCTCAGGCTTTACCTCCTTTGGGACCTGTACCAAACTACCTGGTTTGAATAAGGGGGTTGAGTGTATCCATCACAGCTGTATACAACTGATAGTACATATTTAAAAATCTAATTAAAAATGGGAGGATTTTCTGATCAGCTTTTCAGTAAGAAATAACTGGGGCTCTAGGTTCAAGCTCTGACAATGTTGAAGTCCTTGAACACTTTACCAGTTTTTCTGCTGGCATTCCCTCTGCCACATCAGTCCCAACATTTTGTTGTGAGGCCAAAGTGAAGTCAGTTCTGACAGAGCCCAATTCATTGCTTTCACCTTGAAATGAAAGTCAAGCTGGAAAACTGCTGAAACAAGCTGTTTGTTGCAGCTTTCACATGGTGCTTCATTGCTTCCCGGCATGTCCGTGACGCTAGAGTTGGCACATTGGCCCGATTCTCCCTCCTCATCATCAGATCTGGTGATGTGAAAGAGATACCTGTGGTATCTCACATTGCTGTTTGCCTTCATTCTTCTAGTTTTTCAGCCTCAGTGGTCTTTTCCAAGCAACAGAGTAACCCCTAAAATTAAAGGAGACTTGTATGTGCCCAGAATTTCTGCCTGTTGCAGCGTCGTCATGGCTGGCACTTGGCATTGCTTTTGGATTCAGGTAGCCTCATTGTTCTCTACAACTCCCTGACAGGAGGTGGTAGCCTCTTGTCTCAGCTGACAAACAACAGGATAAAAAGAAATGGCCTCAATCTGCACCACGAGAGGTTCAGGTTGGACGTCAGGGAGAATTTCTTCACTGAGAAGGTTATCAAGCATCGGAATGGATTACCCCTGAGAGGGTTCAAGAAATGAATGGATGTGGCACTTAGTGCTGTGGTCTAGTTGACAAGGTCAAAGATTGGACTTGATGATGCTGAAGGTCTTTTCCATCCTTTGTGATTTTATGATTCTAAGATTCTGTGAAAAGTCAGGGTAGAAAAACCTATTATACATACTCATTTTCCCTTTGATTTATTTCCTTTTATTGGAGCTTAGAAAGTCCATGTGCTTTCCATTACAAGAAATGAGGTGTAAGATACCAGATGCCAGGGTGTCCTGCATTGTAATCACTCCCAATTCCCATATATTATACATAAAAAACAAATTAACTATTTGGCATGAATTTATAATATTTAGTCACTGCACCAAACACCATCTAGACAGAGATCCAACAAAATTAAAGGTACAACCAATTAATGATGAGATGCCAGCCAAAACCTTCATGTGTTTAAGTCCCATTTTAATTCAGAAATGTTTCCTGACTTTCATGAGTATCTGTGTTATTTATAAGCTTTTGCTAAATACCGTTGATGAAAACTTTTCAATCTGTGCACTGTTTGCAAACTGTTCCCATCAAATCATCACTACTCATCATATGTGTGAGCTCACGTGGTCTGGTTCTTTGAAACCTGCTTGAATGCCTGAGATACATTCATATGAAAATAATGAGTAGTATTTCTTCAGTGCAATCTGTTTAACATTCAGAAATGTTTTCCAGACAGGGAAACAGTTCTCCAGATCACAAGGAAGCAGAAGATGAGTGTGACCTGTTGAATAGAAGAGCTCTAAATTAGAATCTAAATTAGATTCGATTATTCTGAAATATATTCATGAATATTTTACTTAGCCAAATATATGCAGTGAAATATTTAAAAAGGTAGGCCTGACCCATGCTAGAAATAACTTCAATGTTCAGTATGAATAATGGCAGACACTTTATGAGGTAGGATTTCTCTCTGCATTCATATTATGCCCAGGTACAACACTAACATTTTTCATTCCTGTACTATGTGATACCACAGGAATGTATAATCTTTACAGGTGAATGTTCTTGAAGTTCCAAGGTCCAACAGCAATAAAAAGGCGGGTGTCTACTCAGATCACTTAGGGTATGCTTAACATAACATATAGATTAGCTTGACCAGGTTCATCTCTTTCCCAAGAACTCTCCAAAATACCAGAACTGGAGCCAGGTTCCTCTATTTTGAACACCATACTCTGAATTTTTTTGTTAAATGGTACCTTCTAAAAGTTATTAAATCCAATCAAACTGAAACTAAATAAATGTGGATTTTTTTAAAAAATATTTGAAATTATAATCTTCTTCAGGCTTATCATGATGTAATCTAATTTTCTTAATTTTCATTAATTTTCATTTGTTTAATTTAATTCATGAACTGCAAGACTGCTTTTGATGAAATAATTTCATAATGGCAATAATGTGGAACATCAAACATATGGTTATTTCAAGAAATTTAAAATTGCTCAGTTACTAAAAGAATCATATTTATGCAGTACTTTTGCAAAGTTTTACCAAAAGCAGTTTGTGTAGAAGTTCTATCACAAAAAAAAAAAAAAAAAAGGCAAAAAGCAGAAAAAAAAAAAAAAAGCAAAGGCTTTCAGAAGGGAAGAAGTGTGTTTTGACAGTTGCTTAAAAGGAAGAACAAAATCACAGTGCCAGAAAATGAGAGTGGCAAAGTGCTGAGCTTTCAGAAATGATGTGGAGATTGTGTTGAAGAGGATGATACAGAGTAAAGAGGACATATAGCTGAAGAGTGGGAGCTGGACAGAAAGTGTGCTTTGGTATGGTAATCAGTTGAAATTCTCAAAAAGTGAATCAGAGCTCTATTTTAATAGAATATGAATGATTTATACATATCTCACAACCTACTCTCTAGAAGCATAAGCAAAAAAAAACCCGTTTTAACCTCTTGACACGATCAACTCCACTTCACATCTCTGCTGTGAAACTTTAATGTTCTTTCAGGCTTGTCTCCATCTGCAAAATGATTATGGCAAGTACCTGAGCCTCTTTAGCTAGTCTTACAGCAGCTCTTTTTATTTGTTCTGCATTGTGGTTTTTGCAAGTAAAGTACACAGTCAGCACCATTTAAGGGTGCTGTTTGAAGTCAGATGCCTCACACCTTTTTTCCTTTTTTTCTTTTTGGTAATAACTATATATAGTCTAGTAAATAGAAGATATAAAAACAGAAGTGTAAGTGGAAAACCTGGATCTGTGCAGACTTCTGAGAGGCATTTAGGCATTAACTCAGGAAGGAATAGCATGAAAATCTTGCATATTCTTTCAATGTTCATTTCCTCAGCACCTAAAAATATTCCTTTGCTTCACCATTAAGCCAAGCATCATGAGGGCAAGGTAAGACAGCATGAAATCAGAGGATGCTCTTCTTTTTCAGAACTAAAATATCCAAATAGATCAGCATGTACTGACATACCTAACTGAGGATCTGGGTTGTGTTCAAGGAAGCTGTGAGCTGGGGGTGGTTTCCTTGAAAGTGAAAGAGAATTTGTGTAACTTTGGGGAAGAAGAACTATTTTGGGACGTGGCTCTTTCAACTGCAAGGTGCAGAGAATTTGGAGACTCCCATTGCTCTGAACAAACCTCAACATCCAACAATAACTAAATCCTTTTTAGGAGCTTCTTTCTCAGAATGCATTCTGCATGTCTGTGTCTTCTCTTTTATTCATGTACAAATGAAGACTACCATCTTTATTTTTTTTCTATTCCTTTTTTCTTCAGTGAAACAAGTTAATCAGAACTATTTTTAACATTCATTTTTTTCCCCTTCTCTGTTCCCTCTAAACTTCATTTGATAGGTCTCCAAGCTTGCTTTCTCACGTCCTGTAAATAAAACAAAGGGATCAGAGTTGGAAGATTTCTGATGCACTTATATAAGATGCACAGGGAACAAATTCCAAAGGAGACAATCACAGATGTCCTCAGTATGGAAGACTACATTTGGCTTAAGTTCCAGAATTAATGACTGTGCGGTTAGTTATTGTTAAAATTGGATTTACTGCCAATTTTGTTAAAAAGCATCAGTAATTAAGCTTGAAAATATTTTCTTCCTATATAAGCTAATGCGGTCATATCCTAGGAGTCAGTGTGCATCATGATTTGATTCGTACAGCCCAGATTTTATTGGCATCTTTGGCTATCCTTTTGAAATAATTGAAATGCCTGTTTTTTCATTTGATCAGTTAAATTTTTTGTTACTGAAAAAAGAATTAGATATTCTGATGCCAAGTAGATGCAGCTTATGTATAACAGAAACTGATAATTTACTGGAATGACTGTTCTGGATGATGAACAGTGTTTGGAGAGAAAAGCTAAGGCCCAAGTCACAGTCAAAGCTGCTCTTTGGAGTACTAATGAGGCTCTTTCACCACAGCATAATGAAAGAAAAAGGACTTCAAGTTACTCAAAGAAACCTTTCCTGTTAAGAGAGAGGAATGTGTTACAGTTGAATCAGATGCTGACGTACTAAGAACAAAAAGGCCTCTTTTTCAAACTAATTTCTTTGGACTAGAAATTATGGAACTATAGAATATCCTGAGTTGGAAGGGACCCACAAAGATCATTGAAGTCCAGCTCCTGGTCCTGCACAGAACCATGCCCAAGAGTCACACCATGTGCCTGAGAGCATTATCCAAATGTATCTTGAGCTCTGCTGGGCTTGGTGCTGTGATCACTGCTCTGGGGAGCCTGTTCCAGTGCCCAACCACCCTCGGAGTGAAGAATCTTTCCCTAATATCCAACTGAAACTTCTACTGCCAGGATAAGTCGTCAGATTCCTACTGATGGTCACCAGACAAAAGAGATCGATACCTGCCCCTCTGCTGCCCCTTGTAAGGAAGTTGTAAATGCAGTGAACTCTCCCCTCAGTCTCCTTTCCTCTGGGCTGAGCAAGCCAGGTGACCTCAGTTGTTTCTCGTATGACTTCCCCTCTAGTCTCTTCACCATCTTCATAGCCCTCCTTCAGGTGCAAAATGAGGTAGCTGTAGTCTGTAGGGCTGTGAACAAACACTCATGCTAGGATATTCGGTACAAAGCCACACCAGGCTTTGTTAGTCACAGGAGGACTCGACGCAGTCAATATTATAATAATGGCAGAAACTGTAGATCCCCCTCTTCTGGCTCTGTCTGGTCACATAAGGAGGCAAGACACTTGCTTAGAAGGCATTACATCCTGACACAACAGGGACACATGGGATTATCAACGTTAAACTAGGACAGATTTTGTAGCTGGGTTTAAGTGTTTGTTGTGGTTTGTTTTGTTTTGGGTTTATTGTTGGTTGTTTTTTCATTGTTGCTGTTGTTACAAAACTGGGTGATTTTATGAGTGTGTGGCGTAAGGGTAAGACTTGAGTCCCAAGTCCATTATTCAGAGACACTGTGATCTAATAACTCCCAAGAGCCAGCCCAAACTGTTTACTGAACTGCTTATTTTCTGACTTGAATTGTATAGCTCTATTTCTCTTTCTGCTAAAATTTTGATGAACTTCCCCTTGAACAGCTGCATGGAAGAAATATGTGATGGAAGGCTCCATTTCAAACTGATGCAATAGACTTCAAACTAGCTTTCCAGAACTAAGGTCTTGCTAATTGCACTATAGCTTCTTCTTAATGTCTGCAAATAAAACATTTGTACAGGTCTCAAATTGCTTCTCATGAAAGCTGGATATTAATTAAGTTTGTTCCTATGAAAGCACCTTAAGCGTCTCTGCCCACTCACTTTCTTATTTGTTTATGCACTTGCACTATAAAAATAGTTCATTAAAAGAAAAATGGAAATCGTGTTCAGATGCAGAATAAAGTCTCCTCGGTTACTGAGCTTGAAATGCTGCCATAAAAAGCAATGCTTTCTGATGAGACACATTTTGTAATGTTTAATGAAAGGTAAAATGAAGACTTAAAAAAAGATAGATCATAAAAAAGCCCATACTTAATGCAGCACAAGGGAGAGAGATTCATGATTCTGGTACATGCACATTTAGGAAGCGTTTTCTGTGGAATATCTGGTTTAACTCAATCGAGTTTTCAAAATCTGTTTTAGGTGAAGAGTAGCAGTGATTCCATTTTTGTTTAATTCCTCCTGTTGCCACTCAATTATCTCTCTTAATTTTTTATATACATTTATTCATGATGTGTGTGTGTATTTGTCCCATTCAGGTAGACAGCTAGACTGAGCATACCCTGTCTTAGCATTCCCTAAATTTCTAGGAAAATTTTTTTTTCTTAGACTTTTGTTTTTGGTTTGTTTGTTTTTTTATTTAACTAATGGCTATATTTTTATTTGAGATCTGCTGAATAAGGCACCTCACAGATCCCATGGCCATGATAGGTAAAAGAACCTTGGACACATTCAATACTTGACATGAATCTCAACAGCCTGCTCTGGTCTAACTATCTCTGAGTAGGAGGTTGGATTAGGGACCTCCAAAGGTCCCTTCCAACCCAAATTATCCTGTGATTCTGTGATATTTTGTTTTCTGTAGGCCAACTGGGATAGTGGTAGTATAAAGTTGTTAACAAGACTAGATTGCATATATGACTTATTTTGGAGGGGAAGAATTTAGCAGCCTTTGCCCAAAATGCAAGAGAAGACATCAAGTTCATTCTTCTGGAGAAAAGACCTGAATGGATTGTCTCAATGCTTATAATTTAAAATTAACAAAGGAATTGCAAGATTAAAATTGTTCAAGACATTAATAATGAGTGGACTTCAGAAAAAACCTGATTGATGATAAAAGGAGGCAGAGATAAGATTATGAATAAATAAAGGGAAGGTAGTTTTTTTTCTCAGAACGGCTTTTGATGCAACTAAGGGAAGTGTGAGGGCAAGCAAGTGTGTGATCTTGGCTAGCAGACTGTTATTATTTGGCTCCAAAAGATATATATCATCTCATTTTAGATGACCAGTGAAAAATTTCTTTATTCTCTCTTGTTCTAGTCACCAGAAGAGAGCAAAATTTCAACAAAAACTTTCTGCTCAACTAAATAAATTGATATGTGTTACACAGTGGAAAGATTGGAGTTTCTATCACAGAATCACAGAATATTCTGAGGTGGATGGGACCCACAAGGATCATAAAGTCCAACTGTTAGCCCTGCATAGGACCAGCCCCAAGAGTCACACCTGTATTGAATATATGAATTATTTCCTCATATCATGTAAAAAATGCAGATACCCTTTCTAAGTGGTTATAGGCTCCACCTTAAAAATTCACTGTATAATTAACTCAGAATTTTGCAAAAACATTTATATGAATTTATCTATAAAGAAAACATGGTTTGCTAGTCTTAAAGGCCAGATTCTTTCCTGAAGTGAACCTCTTCTGCCCTCAGTTAAGACATTTGAGAAGTCTGCATAGAAAACGAAGAGGAAGTAAAGATTTTTAAAGGAACTAACAGGTCTAAGAAATTACTGCAATGGAACTTGAGAACTTTATCATTTATAACTAATAGTTATATAGTTTATAATTAAAGGACCCATCAGATTAAGAAGATTATTTCTGTAGCGATTCAAAGCTAATTCTTGCAATTCATCTCATCTTTTGTTTTCACTAAAGATACTGGCAGAGGAATAAGATCATATCAGCAGAAGTAAGTGATGATAAAAACGTTGGGATTCTTTATCAAGGTAGAGGAGCGTTGGATTAAAATACAAAAGTATTTTCTGCCTATGAAGACTGGAAAAACTGCCATAGGAGGAAATTTGGAGTAAGGTTTAGAAGCTTTGAAGGTCTGTTATAAAACCAAGTCCTCTCAGCAGAAAAACAAAGAGAGGGAAGATACAGACATAGTAACTGGCTCACAGTGACCCACCAGAGCCAGATTGTCAAGAGAAAACATACTGGGGGGTTTTAGGTGGGATTTCTCCATATAAAGAGGGAAATTTTAATGCCATTGTAACTGATTTGGAATACAATTTACATCTGTCATAAGCATTATTCAAGAGTGGCATTAAAATTTAAAAAATGGTTACTAGAGTGGAAGAAGAGAAAAACTGTGAAAGAAATAATATCTAAAAGCTTCCTGCCTTCAGACTAGCACAATGGAAGCTAGCAGAGGATGCAATTGTTGCTTTTAAATATCTACAAGCAGGTAAATTCCAGGAAGAGACAGAAGCCAAAGGACAAATGGAGCATAAATTGATCATAAATATGGTTAGGCAGGGAATTAGAAGAAGCCTTGGAGGAAGGAGATTAATGCAGATCAGCTGTTCACCTGGAGTACTGGGTACAGATCACATAACTACCTTTTGATAAATGCATGCCTAGGATTGATATGGCAGGACTTCCTGCGATTATTGAGGGCTGGAACTGATTACCCAGAAGATCAGGTCCTAAGTGGATAGAAAATTGGTGGAGAGAAAAGGGAATAAGCTAAGAAAACATATTGCTGGGACCTGGATAGACAGAAAGTTAGAGACTGGAATTCATTTCCCATTTTGGAGGTCAATATACAGTGTCAATATACAACAAAGAGGAATCAGCAATTTCAAAGGGCAATTCATTCCACCAAAACAGAAGCATTTAAAACTAGGGGATGTGATCCTGTGCAATCTGCTCTAGGCGAACCTGCTTCACAGGGGTATTAGACTAGATGATCTCTGAGGTCTTTTCCAGTCCCAGCCACTCTGTGATTCTATTATTCTGTGAGTTATCTTGTGAGGAGAATTATCTTTTCCTAAGTCCCTCTCTGTTGAAAATAGCAAGAACAAAAAAGGCAATCTTACATATATAAGCCTAAATTTTCAATGGCTGTAGTTAGTTGAAATGAATCATGCCATATCTAGGGGAAAATGTGTGAATAAATGGGGAGATGTAGAGGGAAATGTGAGAAATTCTGCTGCAGAGAGAAAAATAAGGGCAGTGATTTAGCCTAATTCCTGTAGTTTTATAATAACCTTGATATTTCTTCAGCATATAAATTCCATTTGCAAGTGATTATCTTGGCAATAGAAGTGAGTTGACAATGACAGTGCATGCCTCAGAGAAGTCCTGTTAAAGATGTGTTTTGGAAGAGTTGAAAGGTGAACATTTCATCTAAGGTTCTGAATATTATTCTCTTCTAATTTTCTGTCAATGTTTCTTAAAGTTACAAAGCTGTTGCTACCCAGTTTTTCAATTTCTATGCATTTGATCTGAGGAGAAAGGGAAGCTTAGAAGTATACTTTAAGAAACTAAGTTTTGAAACAACTAACTGTTCTTTACCACATTTACTGTAAACCCACACTTGTTTCTTATGTTAATCTGAGTGTTGGGTTCTGGCTGAGTTCTGCAAAATTGTGTGATTTTTCCTCTGGCGTATTTATAGAATCATGGGTCACTTTGGAAGGGACCCTAAAGATCATCTAGTTCTACCTTTTCTGGGATACTTGAAGGGGGTGTACAAGAGGCCTGAAAAGGGACGTTTGACAAGGGCATGTAGTGGTAAAATAAGAAGTGATGACTTTAAACTGAGAGTAGATCTGGATTAGATATTGGGAAAAAAATGCTTCCCTGTGAGAGAGGGTGGTGAGGCACTGGAATACTTTGCCCAGAGAAGTTGTGGTGCTTCAACCCTGAAAGTGTTCAAGGCCAGGTTGGATGGGGCTTTGAGCAACCTGAACTCATGAAAAATGTCCCTGCCTATGGCAGGAGGGTTGGAAGCGGATGGTTTTAAAGGTCCCTTCCAACCCAAACCATTCTATGACAATTCTATGATTTCTATTGCCCTTGATATACATGGCCAGAACTATTTAGATCATAGTTTTAACTTTCCTAACCTAATCCCTGGCTGCTTGAAGAATTTCTCTGTATTCCTTCCAATTTACCTGTCCTCACTTCAACTAGGCTACCTGTCTTAGTTTGTCCAGGAGCTCCTTGTTCATCCATGCCCATGTCCTGACATTTTTGCCTAGCTTCATCTTCATCAGGGTGTGTTGCTCCCAAGGTTGGAGGAGGTGATCTTTAAATATTAACCAGCTTTCTTGGGCCTCTCTTCTCTCTAGGGCTTCATCCTATGACACTCTACTAAGAGGCCAGTCTGCTGTTCTGATGTCCAGGGCAGTGTGCTGTGCACACTCCACAGTGCCCTAAGGAACCTGAACCCTTCAATTTCTTGGTCACTGCAGCCAAGGCTGCCCTTGGGTTGCATTTTTTCCACCAGCCCCTCCAAAGCACTCCAGGAACCTCTTGCACTGCTTATGCTCTTATGTCCCTTCAACAGATATTGGGGTATTTGAAGTCCCCCATGAGGACCAGGGCTTGTGAACATGAGACTGCTCCTACCTGTCTATAGAGGGTTTCATCTGCTTGATCTTCCTGTTCAGGTGGCCTGCAGCAGACCTTCACTACTGTCCCACCTGTCCCTGCTCACCCTTTAATTCTGGCCCATGCGCTCTTGGTTGGCTCCTCATCCACCCCCAGGTGAGCTCTGTGCACTCCAGCAGGTTACTGACATATTGGGCAACACCACCTCCTCATCTCCCCTGCCTGTTCTTTCTAATGAGCCTCTATCCTTGCATCCTAAAACTTCAGTTATAGGAGCCATCCCACCACATCTCCCCAATGCCAATAAGATCACAGCCCCTGAAGGCTTGTGCACTTCTCTAACCTCTCTTGTTTATTCCATGTGCCAACTTACTGGCTGGAGCAGCTGGAATTCCTTTGTGCTGACCCTCAGCAACCCTTCTGACCTCTCCAGTCTCTGGGCACCTCCTACTAGCGCTGGCATCCAACTGGTAGTAGTGGGATTGATTGAGATCTCTTCCCCTTCCCTATTAGAGGCAATTACTATAGTACAGAAAGTGCTCTTACAACAGTGATTTGCAATTTCCTCCAGACCACATAGACATCAAAGCTTGTGAGACACATGAATGAACAATTTGAAATGCATGCTAAACTGAGCAAAAAGACCAGGGTTAAGATCGATAACAAATACCAAAGAAAAGGAAATTGTTTCTTTCATATGTAAAGGAACACTGATTCTTAGCAAAGATCATTAAACATTGCATTTTCCCTGCCATACCATGCAGAGGAAATCTATTTAATTTCTGTGGGTAGTTGTTTTTCTGTGAGTATTCTTTTCTTAGCTGTGACCTGAAACCAGTTCGAAGTTACTTTAAAAATATCTGTCACACAAGCACACACACACACACACACACACATGCCCTTTGTCCTTTCCCTTCTTCTGGAGGTCACATTCCTCATCTGTGAAATATTGCATCTTCCTACCTCCCACACTGACCTTATGCAAACTATTCAAATGGAAGAACTACTGATATCTCCAGGCAATAGCAGAAACACCAATATCAGTTGTTACCATCTCCCCAGGCAGATGCTAACGGCAGTGGTTTGTCTCTTGTGGCAGGTGGCAGAAGCCAACAAATAAAACATTTGCCATTGTTTGCTATGCTTGCCCTCACCCTGTCACTACGTGTACTCCCAGATGAAGTGATACAATCTCTCATGGTAGAATTTGGCTCTTCTCACCAAGAAGGTTAAAAATAACAAATGTCATGTTCTGACCATCATAAGTGATGTCTCAACTATATCACTCTTCCTTTCAGTGAAGAAAATATTGGGATTTTGTAATTTTTGAGAAAAAGAGACGGAATAGCAATGAGGTACTGCTATCATGACAACTCATGCCACTATTTCCACTCCCCTTGCAAGCAACAATTGATGTATAAGATCAGTATAACACTGGTTTGTATGCCCCATGTTTCAAGCACTCAAGCTACAGTAAGTAATACACAGTGCTATCTCAGCTGGAGTTACTTGTCCTTAAAGAAGTGGCTGGCCAGCTGGCTTCCTGGG
This sequence comes from Campylorhamphus procurvoides, assembly GCA_013396655.1. Classification (NCBI taxonomy): domain Eukaryota; kingdom Metazoa; phylum Chordata; class Aves; order Passeriformes; family Dendrocolaptidae; genus Campylorhamphus; species Campylorhamphus procurvoides. The sequence continues at coordinate 1,119,274 of WBMV01002992.1, forward strand.
GCTGTTCCCTTGCAAATGGCCATTACAACAAAATATGCACTGCACTGAATTTACTAAGCCTAGGAAAAGCTGGCTTGGTCAGGTTAGGTTTTTGGCACATTTGCATTCTGCAGCAGACAGAGGTTTGTTTTAATTACTTAGAAGTGTTGCATGCACACAAATCATTACCAACCACTTTCTTGTAATGCAGACACACTGGGGGAAAAACTTCTGCCAAGCGAGTATGACTGGGTCATTATTTTACTGTGATGGATAACTTGCAACTGAAAAAATCAGAGGGTCTTATTACTTTTTTGATTGTTTTTGGCCTTGCAACTCCCCTTAGCATTCTGGGTTATATATATGACTTGGACATCTGCAACAGAATGAGAACATGAGAAGAATCACTTCACACGTTGCCCTCCCTCCAGCACTGAAGCTGCCTTTTATTTTAAATCTTTCAGAGCAAAGGAACACAGATCAGGTAGAGCAACTATAAAAAGGTAAAGTTGGTGTTTAAAAAGTCCTTTTTCCTGTCCTAAAACATTGTTCAGTGTTCACTAACACGTAGATAGACTCATAGGTTGGAGAAGACCTTTAAGAACATCACATCCAACTGTTAACCCAGCACTGCCAAGCCCACCACTAAACCATGTCCCTAAGTGCCACATTTACACAACTTTTAAATACCTCCAGCAATGGCCACTCAACCCCACTTCCCTGAGCAGACTCTTCCAATGCTTGACAACACTTTCAGGGAAGAAATTTTTCCTGATATCCAATCTATACCCCACCTTTCACAATTTGAGCTCAATTCCTCTTGCCCTATCACTTGTTAGTTGGGAGAAGAGGCTAATCTCCACCTCGTTACAACCTCCTTCAAGTAGAGAGTGATAAGGTCCCCCCTGAGCCTCCTTTTCTCCAGGCTCAACATTCCCTGCTCCCTCAATTTCTCATATGACTTACTCTCCAGGCCCTTCACCAGCTATGTTGCCCTTCTCTGGCCACACCCCAGCACTTCAATGTCTTTTTGAAGTGAGGAGCCCACAAGTGAACTCAGGATTCAAGGTGCAGCCTAAACAATTCCAAGTACAAAGGGACAGTCACTGGTCCTGCTGGTCACACTATTGCTGATACAAGCCAGGATGACCTTGGCCTTCTTGGCCACCTGGGAATACTGCAGAAGGGACATACTGGGGATTGAACAGTGCCTGGAGCAAACACCAGTGGTAACTAGTGTATGAAGAGAGTTAGTGTTCAGACATCTCATTTGGAGTCATGACAATTGTACAAACACCAAGTAAATGGTTGTGCCTACTCAGAGCCATGTTGGTGGTTCTGACTTTTTTCTTGATGGGTGAGACATAAAAGTTGAATGACACAAACAAGAGGACTAGATAGATGGAAGAGAAAAAGAAAAGCTTTGGGCTGTACCGAGCTGCAATAATACATGCCAGCTGTGTGCTCAGTTTTCAGTCCATTGGTGGCAGAAAGCAACACCAGCTCCAGTTTATTGCATAGATAATCTCTGATGTGATAGTCATGAATTTCCCAGCCACACACATTTTTTTCTCACAGCCTACTTTTTTGTAGGACTTCTGCCACATTAGAGGGTGGCTGGGGCCATATTCAGTGCAGAGGAGTACTCAGGAGATGGAGCCATCTGGGGTAGACCACTTAATTTAATTTTTTTTCTTTTGGAGGAGATGGAAATGGTCAGAATTAGCTCTGCATAATGGATTATTGCAAGTCATTGGGACTGTGCTAGTTGACTGTGTGCATCCTCTTAATTTAGTGCATTTTGCCTTTTCTAGAATTCAGGTTTGGTTAAATGACTGTGGGGTAAGAGCATGAACAGATTGTTGCTACAGGCTGGAAACGTATTGTACCAAACCTGACTGGCAGAGAAACTGCTCTGTTCTGGAGCAGCAGCAGGATAATCCACAGCACCCAAAGTGACTACAGAGGTTGTGTTTGGGCAAATGAATTTTATTCCCAAAATAACTCAGTCGCAGAAAAATTCCTTTGCTTGCTTGAAGTACTCAGTTGCAAGCAAGATACCAGGGTTGGTAGGACAGTTCTCATTGCCTACTGCTGCTTAGAGAGCAGCCAGAACATGGTGGGGTACATGAACCTGGAGATGTTCTGTATGTTATGATGTTTAACATGATGAACACCAAGTTTCAAAATGTAGAACCTCAAACGAAACCCTAATGTGTCCATCTATTTCAGATCTTAAATCTTTAGAACACTCCCCTTTGCCTTCTCATAATATTTTAGCAGTTCAAGATTACTTTTCCTCATTGTTCCAGTGGTTTTCAATGATGTGACAGGCATGAAAACTTTCAATTGACTTTATATAAGTACTTCTACTAATTCCAATAAAAATGTAAATCACCATTAATGATTCCTTTGTATGGTCAAATATGAACAAGGAGCAGAATGGCACTTCTGTTTTAATAGGCTAGAATGAAAATAGGGGTGTACTATGTTGATCAGAGATTTAAAATAAATGTACCTCTACTAGGCAGCAGTCTAGGCAGCAGTTCACTGTACAAGTATGATATTTAATCACAGCAGGGTGGTCAGGCTTCTGTGGATGTTATAGCTGCATTAAGACTAAAAATAGAGATGAGTTAGTACTAAAATAGCAACCTGCTTTTTCAGTGATGTGTACTCAAATGTTAAGCACCTTAACCTAGTGTCTTAAAGACATGTGGCTTGAGTAGTTATTATATGCAAAAGAATGAAAACATGTCATGTAGTGATTGCCTCCGGTACAGTGCTAGCTGATGGAAGAGCTTTTATATTCCCTCTTACCAAGCTCTTCTTTGCATGGGAAAACAAACTCTTTAGATCAATTTGAGATGGATTTTATACTCATGCAATCTGCCTGTCTTTGGGTGGCCTCCAAGCTGTGTGCAGAGCTTGAGGGGAGTTTGGATACTGAGCCAAAGTCAGAAGAATGGACGGGAAGCCTGGAAGAAAGATGCATGAGGTTGCCTGAGATGGTCCCCAAACTTGCTTTGCATCAAGCAGAGAACAGATAGCTATGATGTGCGCTTGCACAGGGACTACCATGCCTTTAGGATATTTGATGTGCTTCCTGTAGCCATTAGCACTGTGTGCAGCTTTTGGCAGGACCACCAGCTTGCAGGAAGTGAGGGGAAGATATCTTTATGGGCTGGAACTGATTGCAATGATAATCCTCTTCCAGGGAAGACAGAGGTCCATTTGTCCCCTCTTCTCCAAGTCAGTCCTCAGACTTTCATGCTGTCTTCCCCCTCTGTGGTGGCAGAAGGTTTGGGCTGCCTGACTGTAATTAGCACTTCACCGCCAATACAAAGTGAGGAGCAGCACTTTGTTGATGGCTCATGAAATTATGTGGGATAGAGCAAAGCCATGTAGGTGGTTCTGACTGGAGCTGCCAGGACCAACTAGCAAAATGACTCTTTCAGCAGGAAATGAGGAGAGAGTGGTTTGTTCCACATTAAAAAGCAAACTGCAAAAACCCTAAATTGCTCTTTTGTGCAGCCTTCATCTGGTACGTTCTGCTGAAAAAGAATTATTATACATGCTCTCTTTGGCAGAAAATAATTTCATCTTGCCACTCTACTGTCTATGAGTCCTTGAGATAGAAACCCATTTGGGAATATCTTGAGGAAACTGCTGGATATTGGACATGTAGTAGGAGTCCCCATGTTTATGCAGTGGGGACTCATGCCCAAGGAACATGTTTCATTAGCAGTTTCTTACATCTTTCCAGAGGCACTACTGGAGCTTCAGAAGGATTAATACCACTAACCACTTGTGGGACCCGAGTTCAACACATTTGCTGGTGAAAAAAGTGCTGAATTCATTTCTCCATACCTCCTTTTGTATTTGCTTTGGCACATCTTCCAGTGAATAAGTATATTGCCATGTTGCTACATGATGACATTTCTCCCCTAAGTTTCTTTTAACTCAATATTGACATTTAAAAGGGGCATTTTAATTCTCTTATTTGTTAATTTTCTAGCATTTGAAAGGAACAACAAGTATATTTGGGCCTGAATGTCAGTTTTTCTGCCTGGTCTTTAAATGGATCTGGGCTTGTTGTCTAATGTTTGTTGCTTACTACCTAAATTTTATTAATTTCTACACTGTATCTTGTTAAGGAAAGGGATGCTTTGTGTCTTCAATTGCTTTTCAATGTGCAGATTCATGATCTCCAACTGCATCTTTTATGTGCCTATTGCTTTATCCCATGTCTAGATGAAGAATGCCTGATGGTACATGCAGGTTATGTTTTATTTCTGAAGAAATATTCTGTTTTGGTGTGGGTTTGCTTCATCCTTTCGAGAATTTCCTACAGATGCTAATAAATCCCTAACCTTCTTCCCAAAACTTCTTTCAGTCAGGCATTGGACTTTGTTTCTAGTCAGGTCTGGGCCTGGCAATGGGAATGGTTCAGAGGATGCTCCTGTGGGCTCCTGGTCTAAAATTCTTACCGGCAACTCAGAGTTTCCTTCCAGAGACACATTTTCTCCTCTCCCATGTTTTGTGAGCCTTCATGGCCTAAAATATAATAGAATAGACTATTTCAGTTGTAAGCAAGGAGTCTGCAGTGATCATCTAGTCCAACTGCAAGTATTACCCCTGATCCTGCATGCCTGCTAGAGGTAGTGAAATATACAGCAATGCATGCAGGGAAATGAAGATTCCTATTGGATTTTCACCTTCACTCTGGTTTACTGTGAGGTTTCCTGTGACAGTTTAATTTATTTGTTACCCTCACCTCACTCCTTTTAACTCTGTGGATTGGAGCAGGGAGGAAGGGAAGAGAGTTTTTTTCATGAGGAATGAACAGTCCTGAAAACTCATCCCACAGCAGTTGATCTCCCAGTTGGGAATGATTTACAGATGGCATGCAATGTCCCAAAAGCTTCACTGGAGAGACTAGAGTGATGTAGCTGACTCTGAACTCCCCTTTTGAGATGTTTAATCCTCTTTGTTGACCTGCAGTGACTTGATTATTACCTAACTTAGATGGTTGGAAGCATTCTGCTCTTGTTAAGAATTACAATAGATGCCCAAAATTATCACTTTATACATGCCCCTTTTTTCCATAGCAGTAAGTGGGCATTTTAGAATGGGTGTCTAATGGATGTTATTAGGATATCAAGAGGTGCTTTGCTGCCTGCTTTAGAGGAGCTGTATAATAACTGAGATTGATGTGTGTTGACAAAAGAGATCATACCCTAAATTATTATTCATATTACAGTGAGATGTAGAGTGCTTAGCTCCATTGTGTTAAATCATGCATGAAGTTAAAACAAGAGATTGCTGCTTTTTGCAGTCTTGCAATAAAACAAGCAAAGGATACAACAAAGAGAGGAGGAATGTTACCAGGTGATCATAGGATAATCGTGGTCTCTATGATTACTGGACTGTTGAAAGAATGTCCTCACTTTTCACATCAGAAACTATTTTCAGAAATTATGCAGCAGACTTTTTAACATAACAATTTAAAATGGAGTTCTTCTGTACTCACAGGGAACAATTCACGAAAGGGAAGTGTCTAAATTTGTTAAATAAATTATTCACTTGGAAGTAATTGCCAGCCCGACTTTTTCTGCTGTCCTTCACAGCATTAAGGTATGAACTCATAGCTCAAAGACACTCAGGAGTAAATTTAGATTTAGCTGAAGAGCAGCGTTCTCCACTTAAATGGGGTGTTTCAGTGTATCTTTCAGCGTGACCTCACTCACAGCAAGGTGATGGCACTTTAACTTCATTACTTCTCAAAATAACCAGTTTCATGAACATATAAACAGTAAAGCCTACTGTCCTATGGATTACTGAGGAGAAGTGGATTCCTTAATTTTTAGTAAGAGTGAGGTCAGGTTGCAGTGACTTGTAGGGTCTCATTCAAGGGCTTTCTAGACAGCCAGTCAATTGAGACATACACAGATTCACACTCATTGTCACTTTCACAGCAAAATGGCTTCAGCCTTATTTTCTTGAGAGATCAGACAGAAAATGTCAAAAACTCCCCACTATTTCTTTCAGTCCTCACATTTTTACTCCTCTCCTGTGCACTGTACTTGCTAGTCATTTGAGTGACTGAATTTCCTACTTTCTTTATAAGCTCTCTTGCAACAAGAAGTGCAGACTTCATGTCTTGCACTCAAATTTGTCCTATGCCTTTACAACATCTTCTTGAATTAAGTATCTGAAGAGCAGCAATAAAGAAGAAAAGAATAAGAGCAACATGGTCTAATCTCAAGTTCTAAAAAGATTTCCAAGGAAAAGGTGAATAAAGTGTGATAAATGGTGAAGAAAGCAATCTGGATTTGAGGTTAGGATTGCAGTAAGTTACCCAGTAGATTTGTTACAGGAAAACTACACATCAGCTGTGCACTGTATTTCCTACAGTTTTTCAATGTAAATTAACACTATAACTGGAGAGATGGAGAAGGTTGCAGTATTTTGAGTGCTAGCAGAGAAGTAACTAACTGGTTGCAATGACAATGAATTATCAGATTCAGTGTGTGTTATTAACAGAGTTCCTCAAAGATACATTTTGAGATTAGTCATGTTTGATATTTTCTTTTATAACTGAGCATAAAATTGGGGGTTTGAGAATAACATTGTCTTATGACAGTAATGACACATCCTCTATGCAAAGGAAGTTGGGTCTATGAAGACTGAGGTAGGTGTTGGATAACTCAGAAGATTGAAGGCTGAGAAATGAAATCAAACAGAAGAATGCCCAGGTCATGCAGGACTGAAGGCAGGAACCCTGGCAATGTGGCAGAGCTCATCATCTGAAATGACTGAGGAGGAGTGAATCATAGTCTTTTCCAGGTTAATGATGAAATATCAAGGTGGCAAAAGCATGGAAAGAGCATGAAAAGCTGCATGTGTCTCAGGGTGTAATTGATGAGCATGTCTAATAGATATCGGGCATTAGAGAGTGCTGAAATTATGTAACCTTTATGTTGAATGCAAATGAACTCCAAATGGAAGTTGCAGAGGAGTTCTTTCAATGTTGATGGGAGTGGAGGGCCTTTCTCAACTGGAGGGACTGAAGGAGCTGGGCTGGCTCCGCCAAGCAAACCAGTTTTGCTGAAGGTGAGTTTATCTCAGCTTAAATAGTTGTTTTATTACTACGTTTACCCTCCCCGTGTATTTGTAGGCAACAATGTTGACAAGTGAGCAAATACCTAACATGATGAGAAATGCATTTGGGATGGAAACTGACAGTTTCTTCCAAATGAAAACAAATTTTGTCCGAATGAGAAATAGGTAAGAATCAATATGATCTGTTGAATGAGGTTGGTATATTTTGACTGAATATAAGGGAGCTGGACTGCTGACGTAAAACATGTTTTCCTTTCAGTGTCATAAAAACTTTCACGTAAATGTTTTAATTGTGCATTGTGTTTCTGTAGTGCCAGCAGACTGGCTGGGTGGGAGTTCTCATGAAGTCTTCTATTTATTAGTGTGCAGACCATTTATTGCATTTCACTCTGCCTTTTTAAAAGGCACTCGTGAATGGAATTTGATTTCCTTTTGTATTTTTTGCTCACGATCACCTCTTATGGGAGAGAAGATAAGCAAGGCATGGTTTAACCACTGTTTTTGGTGACAAGTCCCACATGTTGTGATGATCCTGATTGGCACAAGGCCGGTGGTGAAGGATTTCAGCTTTTCTCAGGAAGGCAGAACTGGGCACAGAGACTGCCTGTGTCACATGTGTTACCCTATATCAATATCAAATATATATGTTGCAAAGCTCCTGCTTACTTTGACCACCACTCACCATAGCCATTCACTAACTAAGGGCATATGTATAAATAGAACTAGGAATTCACAACAGACCTCCACTTAGAGGTTTAGCGAACATTTTGCCATATCTCTCACTCTGAATTAATTATCTATAGCTCTTCTTTTTTTGTTCTATCCTGATTAAGGGAGTAAAACAGTCCATAAGAGAGTCATGTACAGAAGAAGAATAAGCTTTCTCATCTTTGTGCCCATGTAAATTCAAGAAAGTTATTTAATATGTATTTAAATTGTGTATGAAAATGGCTTGTCGCCACCACTGCCTGCATTCAGAATGGTTTGGATACAAGACTTTGCTTTTCACCTCTCACTGACATCTACACTTAATTTGATCATTTCTTTTACCTTGCTGGTACAGATCAGGAAGCCTAGATTTTAGCCTATTACAAAAAAAAAATCTGTTTAATGGTGTTGTGTTCTATTAACTCATGTGAACCAGTATATAAGTGATTCCCTAGCCCACATTAAGTGTGTTGTCCTGGGTATGTTGTGTAAGCTGTGCACTGAAACAGGAGCTCGGGCATATGCTGTCACTTCCACCACACATTCACTCTCTTCCCCTTGTGTAATGTGTCTTAGTCTAGTGCTTGAAATTTGGAACAGAGCAGCTGAGATAAAAGGTCTATTGTAGTGTTTCGGGAATTATTACTGCTTTCTGTATGTTCAGTTTTTCCTTGTGGGCTCTTTCCCGTTTGTGGTGTTTTTCCTTGGTTGTTTTGGAAGGGCTGATGTGTACGTACATTGCAATGTCTTCTCAAGTGTGCTGGAAAAGGGGTTTCCACCAGCTACCTTGAGAGTATGTGAGAGGAATCTTTCTCTCCAAGCAGTGACTTTCAGAAAGTTACTGGAAATTTCTCTAAGGTCACCTTGTTCATCCTTGCCCACAAGAGCTTTAATGCTGTAAAATCTATCTCTGAAATAAGAAAATGGAAGCCTGTTTTTCCTTTTTGCAGATTACCTTTTCTATAAATATTACTTCTGGCATTCCAGACCTTCCCCCATTAGCACATATTAATGTCTTAATAACACTAGCATTCACCAGGAAAATACATTTCACCTTCTATCACATTCAGATCAGAACAATTTATTTATTTTTTTTAACTTCAGAGAAGAGATTTCTTTTTTTTCCAGGAGATGCTTACTATTCAGATTGTATTTCACATTGCAATTGAAAGGGATTTAATGATCCATTTATAATAATTTGAACTGTCGTGTTTTTGTTCTTAACACATTTTGTGAATGATGAGCTGCAGCAGCTCCCAGCTGGGCACAGTAATGCTTGATGGGGCTCTTTTGCTCCACCAAGTCTGGAAAGTTTCATAAAAAGTGCAATTTCAAATAATGGAGGTTAAAAGGATGATGTGTAAGTCTTTATATGACACACCTATTCAAATCATTTGTCACACCATGGAATAGCTGGACTAGGACTATAAGAATGAAAAGTGTTATGCTGTCTTCCACAGTTCAGTGTTTTATTTGCTCCATGACCTTATTTTTCAATAACATTTTAGGCCTACCAGACCTAACACAACTAGAAATTGTAGCCTCAGGCTGCATTTGCCAGCTAAAGAGCATGACTGTGTTATACCAGGGGAGTCTATAATGGTATAATAGCTTCATAGCCAGGCTAAAGTGTAATTAATCATCTATTAAGAACTGGAAAATAACTGTAATTGGTCACCCTGTATAGCAGGATCTGGTTAGGCAGAGAATTAATGAGTTTAATGTTAACTAATTTCTCTCACCACTTTACCTAAACACCTTACTGTAGTCATTTACTCATACATTTATTCATCTTTTCATTCATTTATGTTCTTGGCATCATTAAGCATCAGTCTTTTGATCTTGAAATCTTTGTTTTCTTCTATTTCTGGAAATTTTCAACGTGTTACATGAGCCTGTACTTAATGGCTTTGATGAATGGAATGTGAAAGCGCTAATGGAAGAATAACTCTTTACCTGATTAATCACACTCTAAAATTCAAAGGAAAGAATAATTAGACAAGGATGTCGGTGGAAAATATGAATGCCAAGTGGCTTTATCAGCGCCCAGGGCAAGCCAAAGCCAGCTGGTTACTTTCTTGATAAAAGAAACAGTATATTTCCTGCTTCTGTAATTCATTAGGGCGATTGAATTGATTCAGTGTCAAACTTCTCTAGTGAAGCAAGAAAGATTGGAAATTGTAAAATGTTCAAGGAATTGGATATACTGGGGATGAATTTGGGTTATATGAAACGGAGAACTAGCTTGTTTTAAAATGGGGCGTTGATTTATTTCTGGAACAGATTAGGTGATGTGTGTTTCGAACTGGAGGAGGTTTGCGGATCTGGAGACTGAAGAGATTCTTCAAGGCCTGCCTTATTGTGGAGGGAAGGAAGGAGCTGACATATTCAGCCACAAGGGCAGGAACAAAACTTCAACAGTAGTTTCTTGAACACAGTTATGGAGGTGATGCTTTAGTAGACAAGGACAGAGAAAAGTTGTCTGAGATGAGGGACACATTTGCACATCTGTCTGTTGTGTGAACTCCAAAGGTGTGTCCCAGAGGGATTGTCAGAGTAAATGCAAAAGTTTTCAGGAATTCTGCACAGATAGAAGAACACCAACACCCAGACATTTTAATGTTGTAGTAAGTGCTCAACATTCATATTAATATGGGGTGTCACTGATCCTTCAGATGCTGTTACCATAATAAAAACAATGGGAGGTACCAGTAGACTTTGGCAGAAAGGGATGTTTCAGGCACTGTCTTACACTCTGCCAGTCTTAAGCAGACGAGCACAAATTGAATTTCATGCTAACTTGCTCTGGGCAATGAGAGCCCAAGGTTTTAATTAATTTTGAGTAAATTTAGGTAACTTAATTAAGATATTTTTTTCACACAGTTTATAGATACAACAAAAATATTTTGCTAGCATTATTAATGTGCTCCATGGTTTGCATATATGACAGGAAATGTTTTTGGTGTCATTAGTGCTAATGATGAAATAACCGCATGCTGGTTGTGAAGGCTGGCAAAACCACAAAAACCCAATAGCCTGGTATAGAAAACAGGGTAAAAACAACAGAATTCAAGGATTTAGGAACAGCTAAATGGAGATGTGAAGAAAACACTGAGGTTGGAAAGAAGAATGAAGCTTTTTGTTGTGAGGGTGGTTGAGTACAGAAGTAGTTTGCACAAAGAGGTTGTTGAGTCTCCATCCACAGAGATATTCAACCCCCAGCTGGACACATCCTTCGGCCACCTGCTTTACCTGTCCTCACTCTGAGCAGATTGAGTTGAGCAGATGCTCTCCAGAGGTTCCTTCCTCATTCCAACTCCAACTAATCTGTGTCATTTTGTATTTAATTATGGTTGCATAAAAACTTTCACTTCTGATGTTTGCTCGTTTTTGAGTGCTTGTTTTTGTAACACTCTGGTTGTTTTAATGGGATGTGTATATGTGCATGTGTAGAGACGGGGAGTGTGGACAGGAACACATATATACAAAAGAACCCCAAAACAACAGTGTGTTCTAGCACTCATATACGACGTGACATATAAGTTGCACATCAGGCTTGACTGCCAGCCCTGTGAGGGTTGATTATTTCTCTCAGGACAGACAATGGGGAAAGCTGATTTAGAAAGAAGAAAGGCAAATGTTTTTTTCCCCGATGTGTTTTCTGACCTGCAGCACAACCATGCAAAATCCTCTGAGTTTATACTGTCTAATGGTAATGCCAGAAAGTCAGCAGGTTTGTATGGAGTAAGACATCCGTTCTAGCAGGAGACTCGATCCTTTGCTCTGTGGATGAGAAGAGCAAGGGAACACTTTCTAAAAAGAAAGCCATGTTAGTCTAATCACCCTGTCATGATATGCTTGAGTAAAGGTTTTGTTTTGGACAGATGTCGTGAGGCAAAGGCTGAGGCAAGAAGGTAAGTACAGCCCAACATACTCTTGTGTAGAGTGTTTGGGTTGCACTAGGTTGTTCTTGCATACACCTTCCAATCAGATCCACAGGGAACTGAGAAAGCAGCAGTCTCAAAAAAGGGACATAACTAGTCAAATAATTTTTCAAAGATAGACAGCTGAGAGGATGACCTGTGTGGTCCATCACCTTTTCTCATCTAGACCACTTGTTCACATCTAGAGTGGATCAACATTTACCAAATTGTCTTTATCTGGGGAGGAACTCAATGCATGATCAGGTTGTGTTTTAATGGATATGATGTGTTTCCATACATAGATTTCTGCTCTAATCTGTCATTCCTGCCCATTTTTACGTGCCCACAGTGAAAGATTGGGGTGCAGGACACAGTCTGCAGGGCTGCAGTCCAGTCCATGATTTGTTCTTTGTGATAAAGAAAGAGGAAAGGGTAAGAAATGTATTTCCTGGCAGTAGTCAAATGAAGTAAAAATACAAGGGAAGAAAAAAGAAATGAGGGTTTATACCTTTTGGTTTTCTGCTGCATTTTTTTGGTTAATATTTCAATTACAAACGTACTGCTGGTCAGTTATGCTACGATTTTTCTTTTGAAATATCTTCATATCTTTATTGATTTTCATTTTGAATAGCATCTCCCTTAGTGACCCTTGAAACAATGGCTGAATATTTTTCATCTTCAGAGACATAAAAAGTATTAAAAAGTATAAGTATGTACAGAAGAAAAAAATAAAAAATGCTTTAAAAAAGGTAAAATCATGAACAAGAGTCTTGAGAATTTCAAGAGAGATTTTCAGCATTAGATTTTTTTTAAATTGAGTCTGGGGGAAGCAAGCATTGTTCAGGTATGTGAAAGAAATATAATTTTTAGTTCATATAAATGAGAATGCTGCATGAATAAGGGGCAAAATACTGCCAGAACATGGGATCTGAGTGCCAAAGTCACAAAGGAGGTAAGGAATAAGAGGCAGCATCTGCAGACCGGCTCAGTGCCATGGAAAGAGAGACAATCCTGAATTTGAATGGGGAACCAAATTGCAGAAAGAGCCTCATCTGGTCTTCTGCAAACATTCAACTTTCAGAAACCAACTGAGCTGTGAGTTTCCATTTGGTTTTATTGTCACTGTCAATGAATAGGGGGAAAGAAAATGGCAGAAGAGAGAAAGAGGATGGTAGGGAAAGCTTCTAAGAGAGTATCTGGGCAGTCCTGAGCGGCTTGGAGTCAGATGAGAGGGGAGTCTGAAAAGAAATAGAGCAAAGTGTATCTCATCAATTGACACTTATTTTCATAGAGCCATAGAAGACAGAAATGCAGAGAGAAGAAGGACGTGAAACTTGTTCTGGTGAAGATGTGGAGCCAAAGCTGCCTGCCTGGGAAAGCAGCACTACCTGTTCACAGTGGGGCAGCATTTTCGGAAGGAACAAAAAAAGAAAGAGAAACATTTTCTGACTTCAAAGGGGGCTGGGTGTCCAAAGAGAGATCTAAGGAGAGTTGTAATCCATTATGTTAAACTAGTCATCATTGATGACCAGGCTGATTTAAGGATGTAAGTGATGATATGCCCAAGAGCTAGGACAGTGTGAAATGTGAGTCAAGATTACATTTTTCACCAAAAGGAAAAAAATAAAAAAAAAGAGGAGAATAAAACCTGACGGGACACTAATCAAGGCCTATGGATGAAAAGCCAGGGGGTATAGATAAGAAGGGTAGACTCTGAAGCAAAAGAGGTGCCTGAAAAGTCCTTGAACAGAGGAATAGTAAAAAGAAAAGACAGTAGAAAGACTGTCTGCTTATAGCAAAGGAAGCTGACAATCAGATATGCAGAAATGGCAAAAAATAGTTTTCATTCTGTCCTTGTACAATAATCTTCCAAGACACATAGAAAAACAATAGCACTAAAAGCAAAGAAAATGAGGAAGAATAAAGCATGGAGTGAATATTCATTAAAGGAAGAAAAAAAGTCTGCTGCCATTAGAGATTTGACTAGAGATGGGCTGTTGTCCTCCTGTCTCTAGTTGTTACAGTTCTTGGACTGAAGTCCAAAACAAAAGCATAAAAGGAAGATCCAGCCAAACTACATCTGGCAGATTATTGCGGATTTCTGGCAAACTGCTGTGAATGTGCCTCACTTGCATTTTCTTACAGCTTTCACCAGCAGCTACTTCAGCTTCTTCAGTAATGAAGATGTGTCTCTCTCGCTTACACATATTGAAGCTGTTCCATTTTAACATAAATAATTAATTGTTCATTGGAGCAGGAACTAGGAGAAAGTGTCCAGCATCCCAGGTGAATGTCCAAACTACTGTATTATGGAGAAATTCCCATTTTCTCTTGCTCATTAGGTCTTAATTCAGCTATGCAAAGCAGAGCAGTGTCAACAGAAGTAAATGAAATGGCTCTGTCCCAGATAGCCACACAATGCACTGAGGAAGTCACCTCCAGAGAAGGTGAAAAGTAGAATTTTGAACACTTAGGAAGATGCAGCCACATAAACATACAGTTTTCTTCAGCCAAGGTTTTTCATTTACACCTGGGGCACAAATTGGTTAAATTACAGATTTACTCATCCACAGAAAATAAAAACGTCTGTGTGAAGGGCTGCCTTCTGTCACAGAACTTGTCTTTCATTCTTACAGAAGCATTTCTAAGAAAAAGAGACAGAAAACATAGTTCATGGAGACTTTCCAGCCACCTGCAGGGATATCAGCAACTTTTGTCTGCTGACTCTTTTACACAAATGAAGATTGTGGGTTTAAAAAAGGAACAAAATAGGAGGACACAAGTTAGTCATAGTGATATTGCTTTAAATATCAATGTTTTCTATGCTAGTTGTACCTCCCAGTGCCTTGGTGCACTGCTTAGAGCCCTATAAATATCTTTGCAAAACGTAAACCAAAGGGTAGAAGAAATCAGGTAATTTTCACATTCAGGCTAGTCAATAAAATAAGGTCATGTAAAACTTATATCATTATGCAGAAGTTGATTAGTATTTTGAGGAGAATCAGATATAATATCACCACTGCTGTGAAAACCAACTCTTTGGGAGCATGAGTCACTGAGAGATCGGTGCAGAATGTATCTGTCATTGCACAGCTGCAATGACCTCGTCATCTCCTCCAGACTCTGTTGTGGACTTCCTCACTATAAATGCTGACGGAAAGGACATATCTTTGTCCAAGTAGAAAGAGTTCCACCAGATTATCTGAGCAGTATAGAGAGAAAGGTGGAGGAAGATCATTATGAGGAGAAGTGCAGGGAACAGGCTTGGTGCCAGGACTAAATTCATCTTTACCTGGTCACACTGAGAAATTTGCCATATCAAGAAGAAAAGTGGAAAATGGATTGTGTTGGCTGTAAAGGACCCAGTTCCAATACCCCTGCCATGAGCAGCATTTTCCTTCACTAGACTAGTTTGCTCTAAGCCCTGTACAACCTGGCCTTGAAACCTTCGAGGGATAGGGCATGCACAATTTCTCTAGGCAGCCTGTGCCAGTGTCTCATCAACCTCACAGTTAAGAATTTTTTCCTTATATCTAAACCAAATCCTATTTCAGTTCAAAACCTTTGTCCCTTGTTCTGTCATTACAGGACTTGACAAAAAATCTTGCTTGATCTTTCTTATAATCATGCTCTCTCTATTGAAAGTCTCCAATAAGGTCTCTCTGGAACCTTCTCTTCTCAAGACCGAACAACTCCAACTCTCTCAGCCTGTCTTCATACCAAAGGCGCTCCAGTTCTGTCATCATTTTTGTGGCTCTCCTCTGGACTTGTTCCAATAGGTCCATGTCTTCTGCCAGGGATCCTAGAACTGGACACAGTACTCCAGATGGGGTCTCACAAGAGCAGAAGGGCAGAATTGCCCCCCTTGGCATGTTGACAATGCTGTTTTTGAAGGACCCCAAGATAAATTTGTCTTTCTAAGCTGGAAGTGCACACTGCTGGCTCATGTCATGTTTTTCATCTACCAGTACCTCCAAGTCGTTCCCCATAGGGCTGGTCTCAATCCACTCTCCCACAGGCCCTGCAACATTACGGGCTGGGAGTAGAGCAGCGGGAAAGCTGCCTGTCAGAAAAGGCCCTGGGGATTCTGGTCAACAGCAGCTGAACATGAGCCAGCATGTGCCCAGGTGGCCAAGATGGCCAATGGCATCTTGGCTTGTATCAAAAAATAGTGTGGCCAGCAAGACCGGGTGTGGAGGTTTGGGTTGGCACCCTGCCAAGCCCTAGGCCTGGCCACATGGATACCCCCACCCCAAGAGAAAAGGAAAAAAAAAGTACCCAAAAAGGCAATTTTAGTAAAAGTATATGTATATATATATATTCACATATATTACAATTATATACAATCAAACACTATGAATCTACAGAACAAATCCCAGAACAACCCCCCAGAAGGGAAAAGGGGAAAAGGGAAAGGGAAATGGGACAAAAAAATGGGCAAAATCAAACAAAAAAAATACACACACTCGTAAACTCAGGGAAAAGCTCAATAAGAATTAAGACAATCAATTCTCACCAACACTCCCCTTAAGAGAAAGCAGGTCCTTCCCCTTTGTTCAGCTGGGACAGCAGCTCCTCCGAGAGGTCTCAGCTCACAGAGGTAAGAGCTAGGCCGGCACAGAGAGCTGATGTCCTCTACCATGCAAACGGGGGTCCACCTCTTTTCCCAGACAATCAAGCTGTGACAGGGGAGATTCAGGTTGGACATCAGGAAGATTTTTTTCCACTCAAAGCATGGTTAACTATTGGAAAAGTGAGCTGGAGGAGTCACCATGCCTGGAAGTGTTCAAGAAATGACTGGACTTGGCAATTACTGCTATTGTTTAGTTGACATGGTGGTGTTTGCTCAAAGGTTGGATTTGATGGCCTTAGAGGTCTTTTTCAGACTTAACGATTCTATAATTCTGTGGGTCTGTGACTCAGTCCTCAGTCTGTATTGATACTGACGATTGCTCTCACCAAGATGCAGGATGTTGTACTTGGTGATTTTCATGAGAATTGCATAGGTCTACTCCTCAAGCCTGTCAAGGATGTCTCGATGGCATTCCTTCCCTCTAGCGTGTCATTGGTGTCATCTGCAAACTTGCTGAGGTACACTCAATCCCACTGCCTGTCACTGCTGAAGATATTAAATAGTATTGCTCCCAATATGGACCCCTGAGAGCAGCTACTCACTGCTGGTTTCCACCGAGGTATTGAGCACTGACTGCAGCACTTTGGGTGCAGTCATCCATCTGCTTCCTTATCCATAAAATAGTGCCTTCATGAAATCCATATATGTTGAAATTAGAAACATGGATGTTGTGTGGGGCCATGGCAACATAATTAACAGAGGCTCAAGGTGATCAAGATAGATGACATCATTCATACATATCACTAATACTTTGAGGTCTGTCAGATTCCTGTGTCTTTCTTTCCTCTTCCTTTCCTGGACAAAACTGAGAGATGCTGAATGGGTTTTTTTGGGTCAGCTTTGATTTTGCAGGCTTTGAGGAACATGAAACAAAGAAACCTGCACATTTCCTATCAAAGCCATGAACCAAGTTTCTATTGGAATTTGGACCCCTCTTAACTAATGATCAGTGTAATAAAAACAGTGTTTTCCAGGAGATTGCCTTTATTTTTTAAATGTATTTGCTATTGCACATACCTCCTACATTTCTGTTTTGTTTCCCATAACAGCCTTGCAAAGCTTTCATCAACCTTCCATTGCTGTATTCATTTAGGGGTGCCCCATGTGGTGTGGATGCTTTTTTTCAGACAATGCCAGCGACAAAAAAAAAGAGATTTGATGATGAAGGCAGCCAAGCAAAGCTTTAGCAGTAGCTTGATATTTTTGGGTTATGGTACAGAAGAACTGATAGCATGCCTATGTTTTAAGATAAAAGGAGTCTTCTCAGAAAAAAAATAAAAGGTAGTCAAGCACAGTGATTTTATGCATTTGATACTCTAAATACATGATACCCAACAGAACAATCTCCCTAAGCCCCCTACATGGGAGTGCTGGGGAGCTACAAAAATCAAATTGTTAGATGGTGCCAGAGGAGAAGAGCAAAACAGCTTTACACTCTGTAAAAATGAGGATACCTGAGGGTGCTCTGTCCACGTGAGAAGTTGCTTTGCAAGAGAAAGTTCTTGCACGCCACAGTATCAGGATATTGCTGCTTGTGTGATGAGCTTTGCAAATAGTTTTAAACATTGTCCAGAGTTGACTGATGCATGCAAGGGAGTGCTGTCAAACAGATGGCATGTGTCTCTCTTCAAAGTCAAGCAGCATCCTATACATCGGTGTAGAATTAAGGAACTTTTCCATTCTGCACCATGATCTGGTGGGTGAAAAGGCACTTAGATTGCCTGAAATGAAAAGCTTTTGGTTTTCTTTTTTATCTTCATCTACTGAAGCATTTGCTAGCTTAGTCTGTTTATGGTCACACTTTCTATGAATTTTTCATTATAAACAGCTAAAGGTTTAGTAAATAATTAATTGCTCCTATAAGCATCTTACAGACACAAGCACCTGGAGAAGAAGCATTTTTAATTATGAAAAACTGTGGTGTGGGCAACATATTGGGCTACTGGGCCTTCTAAAAGATGATTTCAGAATATTTATTAGAAGATAAGTTATAAATTAACTGTTTATGTGTAATCTTCAAGGAATATTTGGCCCCATTTATTTGGAAAGTGAGCATCACAGGATGTTTGGGACAATTGCTCTAGGTTTCTTCTCTGTCTGACCATGACAGTAGCTGTGAAGGGTCTGGTTTGGAGCCAATTTCAAATCAAAGCTGGCTGTATGAGCTCTGAGCTGTTGTGGGTCTGTGAGTGCTGTGAAACCTTGCTTTGTAGCTCTTTGGAGTTGTGCATCCTGTGGAGCTTCTGGGGGTAACACAGTTGAAGTCTTGGTCTGTGGTGTCCCTGTGGCAGTGCGCTACTCAGAAAATGAGAAACAGAAACAATCCTTTACCCTGTGTTTGCTCACCCACTGCAATGAGCTCCACTGAGTCACGCTTCCCTGTGAAACCTGGGAATTGTCCTAAATAAACAAAATCTCGTGACAACAAAGCAAATGCAAAGAATTAGATCACAGGAGTTAAAAAAGAAATCTCTCTTAAAAGAGTAACCCAAACCAAACCAAACTACAGGTCTGTCCTAAGAATTCTTCTGCCGCAACCAGTCTTTGACTGACAAAGACTTAGACAAATGATAAGGTCATTCCCTCAATCACATTGAGAGGCAGATGCAGTGAACTCTGTCCAAATAAAAAGCTTGTTACCAAACTTTTTATAAGTGTTTAAAAAGTGAAATATTTTTATGGCATACATATATATATCACAATATCACATCAATTATGGAAATTGTGGGTTGAAATAAAATAATCTCAAAGTCTGCCTGCATTATTGTGAACATATCCTATAAGCAGCATTTGTTTCCATATTAAAATCAAAGTGTGTAATTATAGAATCACAGACTGAATTAAGTTGGAAAAGACCTCTGAGATTATTGAGTCCAATTTATGACCAAATGCCACCATGTCAACTAGACCAGAGCACTAAGTGCCATGTCAGTCTTTCCTTAAACACCTCCAGGGATGGTGACTCCACCACTTCCCTGGGCAGCCCATTCCACTATGTGATCACCTTTTCTGTGAAGAAAATCTTCCTGGTGTCCAACCTGAACCTCCCCTGGAGCAGCTTGAGGCCATGTCCTCTTGTTCTATAGCTGGTTGCTTGATTGACCCTGACCTGGCTACACCCTGCTTTCAGTACAGAACAATGAGGTCACTCCTGAGCCTCCTTTTCTCCAGGCTAAACAACCCCAGCTCTCTCAATCACTCCCCACAGGACATGGTCTCCAGACCCTTCATCGGGTTCACTGCCCTTCTCTGGACCCTCTCAAGTACCTCAATGTCCTTTATGAATTGAGAGGTCCAGAACTGAACACAAGAGTCAAGGTGGGGCCTCACCAGTGCTGAGTACAGGGGAAGATTCACTTCCCTGGTTCTGCTGGCCACACTATTTTTTATACTGTCCAGAATGCTGTTGGCCTTCTTGGCCACCTGTGCTCAAGGTTGACTCATGTTCAGCCAGCTGTTGACCAGCAAATTTTTATAATTGTTGAAAACTATTTAGAAACAAAACTATCCTGCCTTGCCCAAATACATCAAATTGAAAAGAACAAACAATATCAAACCAAACCCACCTACAGATCTATTCCAAAAATCCTTCTGCCACAACCAGTCTTTTATCGACAAAGACTTTATTTAGCAGCAATGCTAAGCTCACCTCCTCACTCACATTGAGAGAAGGATTTCAGCATAGACACACCCATGGGAAAAGGACAGTAGCTTTTGCTAGTGATTCCCTTAGCTCTCTGTGAGGGTGGTGAGGCACTAGAACAGGTTGCCCTGGGAAGCTGTGGATACTCCATCTCTGGAAGTGTTCAAGGCCAAGCTGGATGGGGTTTTGAGCAGCCTGGGTTAGTGGAAGTTGTCCCTGCCTATGGCACGTTGGTTGGAACAAGATGATCTTTAAGGCCCCTTCCAACCCAAACCATTCTATGATTCTTTGATTGTCTCACTGCCCATAGCCTAAAAGGTTTCTCTCATGATGAACCCCTAAGCTACTACAGCTACATGGAAGGAGCAGGGATTAGTACCACTTTCTGGAGTCCTTGATTGTGAGATCAAGGCTGTAAGTCATGGAAAGCCAAGGTGTCCTTGCATATTTTGAGAGGCTCCAGTTACTTCTGCCTTATCTTCTTGTGGACTGGATATTTCTTTGATAATCAATCTCCTTCATACATTGATAAATGGAGGTTGTTTGAGAATCTAAAGGAAAAAAAAAGTATAAAAAAAGAGAAAAGGCTTCTCACATGTTTGAAAAGTTGCTTCACAGTCCAACAGCCTCCTCTCCCTCCTCCACTCTCTTTCTGTGCCTCTCAGCACATTTCCTGGCTGCGTTATTCCCGGTTCAGCTCCCCGCTCCCGTGCTGGGGCCAGTCACCTTGTACAAAGTCAAGTGGCTGCAGAAGTCACGCAAGCGGGTCAGTGCCTGGGCTGTCTGCTCTCAGGGGACAGATCCTGCACAGGAACTGGGCTTGAGCTGCTGGGTTAGAGCTTCCCTCAGCATCTCTCCTGATGGAGCTAAAAACACAAGGCTGGATTGATGGAGGCATCAGAAGTACATTTTCTCAGAGGTCAACCAAATTCTGGTAATGATGCAATGCTGCAGTGCACTCCTCCTGATCCAATCACACAGCGTAACGGTTTAGGCTCTATCAAATAAAGCTCAAGGTAAGCATGTGAAACGTGGCTGCTCCTCAGCTGCTGGCAGCTTTCCTAAGTGATGAGAATCAGATCAGAAGAAGAAAAAAGCCTCCCATCTCCAAAAAGAAACTTCACCACAGACATACACTTGGAAAAAAGACAATACTTGAGTTCAGGTTTTGTTGCCAGGTTTTTTTTATTTTTTTAGAACATTTTTGTTTCACTCTCATTTTCCAATTTTAAAGCCTATTTGTTTTAGGTCCAGATTACTTCTAAAATTGCTGATTATTTTTGATGCCTCAGTTTATGGGTTGAAACCAGGTCTGGAGTGGGGACGTCTGATTTCTTCTCAGATGTGAGTAGACTCAGTACACTGGGGAAACTCAAGACCTTTTAAAACACCTCAGACTGAGTTTCCAGAAGTTGGCATGTCAGAAAATATTTTTATTTCAGGAACTCTTTGATTTTTGCCTTTGTGCATGGTGCTAATAACGCCAAGGTTCACCGGTTCAATCCATGTACAGGCCATCCACTTAAGAGTTGGACTTGATCCTTGTGGGGCCCTTCCAACAAAATAAAATTCTGTGACTGTGTGATCTTTGATCAGTAAAGTCATTGATGTTACTTAAGCAGTCCAAAATATCAGATCAGGGAATATAAATCTCTGTAGGGTTAATCTGTATTGGGTAAGTAATGTAATATTGCTTCTATATGAATTTAATCTGTCGAACAGTAAATGTACCAGCAAGAATTCACACGGCTACTGACCTGATTTATTTCTTATTAAATATTAATTGCAGTTTCCTCACCATGTCCTACTGAAGTTGTGCAGCTGTGTGAGAGATATATATATATTTATCTTTAACTCAATGCTGTGTATTCATCCAAAGAACACACAGCACTGACGGACACACCGGTCATTTCCCATTCAAAACATCTGAATAAAAGCAAATTGGAGGTACTCTACAGATCTATCTGCTACTTAGTTACTCCCACCCAAAAGAGATTTTTCTGGATTTGGAGAGTGCCTCCCTCTCCTCTCTTTGCATGTTCTAGTCCCCAGTGAAACACTTTGCAGTGATGTCACTTTTCCATGGCTGAATTTTCAAGAGAATTAGGCTTGCAATGAGCAGGGTGCTGTGCACCTTCCTCAGCTGGTTCCAGGATATTGTCAGTTCTTAATTACCTGTGAGGGGATTACCCAGGGCATGGATTAACTCTGCAGTGGCTGCAAACCACTGAGGCCAGACCTGCCCGAGCTGGCTCAGATCTGCAGTCGGCAGGACTGTGCTGGCTCTGTGCTCCAAGTGCTTGCAGGTCTGAGCTCCCTTGGGGTGTACAGCCACTACAGGAAAGTTAAGATATAGCCTTGTTTGGTTTCTTGCTTGTGTGCTACCTTGCAGAATAAGGATAGAACTGCAAATCAATGTCATGTCATTGACTTAATGGTATTGAAATCCAGCTAAACTCAACTTATTAATATAAAACCTGCTTCGAAGGAAAATGAAGCCCTGAACTAATTATTTAAGACTTGATTCATTCTGTTTCAAAACCCTTGACTTTTTTTTCTCATGAACCTAATATACTCATCTCCCTGTTTACCAGCACTTTCCCAGTGTCTGCAGTGTTGTTGCACTGGTGTGATGGATAAGAAGTGAAACAGCTCCTTTCTGATTTAATTGTTGTTCCCAACTCTGCTTGAACAACTATTTCTTCGGAATCTGGTTGTTTTCTCTGAGTAAACTATGCTGTTGTCAGTGTTTACTGAAGGGATTTGTTGACTGGGAATTGCAGCTATTTCTTACACATTGATTGCCTATGTTTTGTTTTCTGAAGAGTTCATTACCCTGGCCAAGGCTTTGGTTTCTCTCAAGTACAGCTCACAAGCCTCATTTGTTCCATCTATTAGTTGTTTGCTTTGTTTTGTTGTTTGGTAAACCTGTTATTCTATTACTTTCTGCAGCACTATAGAAGAGACAACCATCACAGCTCCAGTTGTCCCATGACCAAAGCTGAATGGTCATAGACCAGTGGACAATACACCAACCTCCATTCTACATCCAGAAATGGTCCCTTCTGAGCAGCCTTGGAGACTTCCATGGGTGTTCCTGATGGGACAATCAAAGAATCATAGATCATTAAGATTAGAAAAGACCTCCAAGATCATCAAATCCATCCTATCAGACTAGATAAGGGAGACGCCATGGCAGGCATATACCTTTCTTTATTCTGGGCCATATGGGCTTTGATATTGAGATGGAAGCTTCTCATTGTTTCCAAATTATCAAAACTCTCATGGATGTTTGTATATACTTTCCATCTGTTGATGCATTGTGCTCCTGCACTGCTGGAGCACTCCAGCCTCAGCTGCAGAAGTCCTGGGAAACAAGGGATCAACCTGAATCTCTTGTGAGCCTGGCTGAGCAGCCGTGGTGGTGGCAAAGCATCAACAGCACTGTGCATGAAGCAGTGGAAGTGTCAGTTCAGTAACAGCATTGCAAAGCACTTCAGTCAGGCCGGAGCCCTGGATTAATCTTTGAACCAGAATCCCCCTCTCTACCTTGAATGGTTAATACAACACAGTGTAAGAACTGTCCTGCTAGGAGGGCAGCTGCATTAGGTGCTGCAAGTATTTTTTCCTAAAGTTTGACTCTATAAAGGAGTGAACCAACATGTCTCAAAGTCTGAGAAATCTTAGGGAACTTGTTTTCAGCAAAGCTTGTATGTTTGGAATCCTCTTTTCAGGGCACCTTTTCTTTAGTGACAGTTTTCTAAGTATACTCCAGAGTGAAAAATGGGCTTTTCCAGGAAGAAATGCTTTTAAAACTATGTTTTACCCTGATATATTCCGTTGTGACATCCTTTACCTGGGATAAGACACAACAGCAGGCATTCCAAGTCAGAAGCTGCCTCTCATTTCTTAGAAAACAGACATTATGGTAACATAACCTCTGGTTTATTCTTGGGAGGAAGTAGCTGGTAGAGGTTTAAAGGACTGCAAGAACCATTCAAGCACATGATTTAAATCAGGCTGTTCTTCTGACAAGATGAAACATACCAGGAAATGGGTTTTACTTGCTCTTTAAGTAGATAATTTTGGAGGAAGTTTGGACTGTGAAATGAGGGAATCTGTCAGGAGCAGCAGTTGAGATGTGACAAAGACAGACAAACTTCATAAAAAATACGCTCATAAGGCATTTAGGAATAATTCTTTACTTACAGGGTAAAAATTACATTTTCAGATAATATCCTTCAAATGATGATTTTTGGTTTGTATTGTCATCTCACAATTTTGTAAAAACTTCCTTAGCTTCTCCCCTTTTTACTAATCCTTTGAGCCACAGGGTAGGAAAAAAGGTGCCAACACATGAATTCAAAGAATAAAGCATGAATGGGGAGCAGATACTACCCATGACTCCTTGTTTTCGCTTTAGCAAGTTTCCCAGGGCCGTATACAGTACAGTATCCAAAAGATTAGAAAACTATCCAAAGCACCCAGAACGCTGAGTGGAGAGCGGTCTGTCTTCCCTGTGCTCAGCATGCAGCTGTCCAGAGCAAGATAACAGAAGATGTTGACAAGAGGGATCTTAAAATCTTTGTTATCCACTGCTTAATTCAGAGCTGCAGAGAGATGTCTCTGCTTCCTCTGAATCCAGCCTTCAGCTACTCCTTGAAAGTGGTACAACTCCTTCCTGACCTCACATTGTGTTCAGCCAGGTGACATCTTTCTGGTTTCTCCATTTTGATCTCACTTTGGCTCCCTCCCAAGTGCAGACATAGGGTTTTCAGACATGAGGGAGAATGAAGGGAAAGGACTTTCAGCCAGGGGGACAGAGTGGAAGGATATTTATTCCTATGCAGGTCAGGATTAAGCCCACTTTTATCTCAGTGATAAATATCTGTATAGCCTGTTCTTTAAAAGGTCTGCAGGAGGAGCTCTTCAGATTTTCTGAGGTATTTCTGCTGCCCTTCTTTATTAGTATCCTTTAACAGTCTAATGTGAACCATTTGTTCTGCAAATTTCTCTTTCTCCATAGGCCTCTTCCATAACCTTGTATGTGCTGGGAGACCACTGATATATCCCTCCCCACGACATCATTTCCTAAACAAAAGAAAGCCAGTTTTCCCAAGGCCATTTTTAGACTTGCTATCTTTGCTGTTTATCTCTGGACTCTCTCCAATCTTTCTACATCTTAGTGGGATGTCCAATATTAGACACAATACTCCAGCTGAGGTTTCACCACCAAGATAAAGGAGAATAATCTTAATCATCTCCTGTGTCTCCCATATGTCAATTCAGTCAGGAATGAGACGTGTCTTCTGCAATAGCAGCATATTGTTGAGTCCTATTTAGTGCTCAGCTCTCACCCTGACTTCTTCCCTGCAGAACTGCTGCTTTGCCAGTTATTCACCATTTTGCATCAGAATTCTCCTTTCTAAGCAGAACACTTACTGATTGATTTTGGTTGTATCAGAGAAACTCCTCAATGTGCCAAGATCATTTTTGTTAGTCAACCTGTCATCTGGGGGCTCAGGAACACCTCTCAGCTTGGCTTTGTCAGCAAATTTTGTGGGCCTTTTCTATAATATCATCCAAGGTATTAAAAACAATACTGAAAGAGCCACATTCATGAAAGACCCTCATAGGACCCCTTGTAATGCTCTCTGAGTTTGATAGCAAGCTCCAATTAACAGTTGAAATACTGGATTTACTGGAATCCAAGTCATGTGTGTAATCCAAACTTCCCCCGTGTGCATAGGGTTCATTAAGAGGAAAAGTTTAATGACTGGACACCACTTAATAACTTCACCCTGGCAATGGCCACTTCCTATATACAGAGGGGCAGATAAGGAGGTTGGGGTTTTTTTGTGTCTCCTGATCTGTCACTGGGGAGAAACAAGTTATATGTTCTCATATAAGGCAAAAGATGATAAATTACCCCTCTTTAATAGAGGGGCAAGGCAACATGGAACTTCTTGTCCTGCTGTCTGTCCTCAAAGCAGCTAAGATAGTCTGACTAAACAAAATGTGAATGTTTGACCTACTTGGGGCAGGCAAAATAGCACCTGGAGTGTGAATAAATATGTTTGCAATGAAGAACACACATTTTAGAAATATTCTGTCCCATCTTCCTCTAAACTGCTTATAGGATGATAAGTGAGACTGGAAGAAAGCCTCAGTGAAGTCATCTGTATTCCCTTCTACCTCTGCTTTCTTATCCAACATTTGTGCTACTTTGTCAAGGAGGAAATTTGATTGATCTGAAATCATACATTCTTTGTAAATCCCTGTTGGCGTTTTCCTATCAACTGGTTTTTACCATGGTGCATATGGATTGTTCAGTGACTCCTTTTAGAGTCAGTCTAGGGGTAAAGGTGAGGCTGACTGATGCCGTGGTTTTGGGTTCCCCATTCTTTATGTGCTCTCTCTCCTCTGTTTCAGTACTTTGGCCTCTCTTGTGTCTTCCTCCAGTCCTCAGTGGTAATTAAAAATGGTTCACATATCATTTTTGGTGAACTTCAAAATCTTTTGGTGGATTCCATTATACCTTATAATTTGAATAGCTGTATCTTATCTACATGGTCTTTAACTTATTATTTTTCCTCTTTGAGCTTGTCCTTTTACCCTGTTGTTAAAATTAATTGCCTTAAGTAGCTGTTCATAATTTTTTAGTGTAGTTTGCAGAAAAGAGAATATTGAACTCTTCGGTCTTCTTTGGACCATGTACTATTTATTCTCCTTCCCTGTTAAGTAATGGGCCAGTAATTTCCTATGTTTTTTCCTACTTTTAATGCATTTTTAAGACTTTTTCATGTTACTCTCTATGTTCCTCTCAGCCTGAAACTCATTTTATCCCAAACCCTCCCTGAGGATTTTATGTCCTTAATGATGCACTTTTTTGCCTTTTGTGTAATTTTTTTTTTTAGTTTAGTTTCAGGCCCTTAAAACACTCATGATGCAGTCATAATGGCTTCTCACTGTGCTCTCTGTCCTTCCCCTGTATCAAGATAGGCTGCTATTGTGCCTTTAATACACTCTCTTGATATAACTGTGAGCTCTTCTGCCCTTCTTTATCCCTTAAATTACCTTCCCAAGAGACCCTACAGATGAGTTTCCTGGGTTTCCTGAAATTTGTTATAATTTTTTTTTCGGGGGGAAGTCCATTATTCTTATTCTGTTTTCTCTGACTTCTTAATTTTTTTCTTAGAATAACAATTCTCAGCCCTTTTATCTGTCGTCTCTCCTTTTACCAGTTCCTCTCTATGAGACAGAACCAAACTCCAAATACTTTGTCTCCTTATAATTTTCTCCACCATTTGATGAGTTCCTGATTCTTTTCAAGGACTTTATAGATAATTTGAACCCACCATGCTCTCCCAGAAAATATCAGGGCATTTGATATTCCTTATTCTCCTTCAGGTGTTCATAGTCTATGAAAGACACATCTTTTCCTATTATTCCTTCTTATGTGGAGACAGAAGCAAACCTGCATCACTTTTGAACTTCATGAGAAATGCACGTGCTCTTGGTATAAAATACAACATCCTCTTTCCTTTCTTTTCTTGCATAACATGCTGTCTCCCCTGTAGATGTATTTCAGTTTTCTTGTTTGTCTCACTGAAGGAGGGCTAAAACAGGTCTTTCTTGAGCTAACACCTCATGTATGGATATATTTGAGGTTCCAGGGCTGGAGTTTAGATACCAAAGGGTTTTACTGCATCAGATGGTGGCCCTTTCAGCTCAATGACTTGCATATGTCCACGGTCATGGAAGATGCCTAATGAGAAAATATACAAATAAATGAGGAATGTGACGATATTGCCTGTGGCGTTCTTTTCCGCCTTCCGGCAGACTCCATCTTGGGGTTTTCACATGCTGCAGGTTGTATCTTTGCTTTGAGTTTAACAGACCCTGATAATCTTCTCTTCCATGCAGTGCCTAATTGCTTTTTGAACCTATTGATAACTCCCAGAGCATCTTATTGTGATGAATTCCATGATTTAATTATGCACTGTGTGAACAAGTACTTCTTTGTGTAAATCTGGCTGATCATTTCATCTGGTACTCACTAGTTCTTGTGTAATGACTCCATGTTGTACAAAATTATGTTACAGCATCTCCTCATCTCTTCCTTTTCAAGGCTAAAGACTGTCATGGTTCTTTACCTTGGATCATCTCTCTTGTCCTCTTTAGTCATTCAAGTTCTTTTCTACCTTTTTGAGATGGGAAAACCAGAAGTGCACATGATGCACTGGGAATACAAATAGCATACGCTGGACTGGAAGGAAATATTCTCTCTTATTCTCTATTCTTTTACTAATAGTCCCTAACACCATTTGACTACAGGCCTACTGCTCACATTGTGTTGACATTTCCCTAGAGCTGTATGCATTGAATCAACACCTCTTTCTGGAGGTATGTTTAAAAAGTTAGAGTCCACAGTCATGTGGGTACAGCCAATTTTTGGGTGTTTTTTTTTCTAGCTCCACAATGCCATTCTTTGTATTTATTAGCACAGAATTTTATTTGCCAGTTTCTCTCCCAGCATCCGAAGATCATTCTGCAGTGTTTTGCAATTTTTATGACAGCATGTAACATCATATCTGCAGTAAAGTTTGTTGTCCTATTGCTCAAGATTTTTTGCCTCTAGTCAGCTGTTGTCTTTATTGATTATGCAGTTTTGTGTCTATTGATTATGTGGTTATTCTGGACCCTCTCATCTATTGACTTTTTTTTTTCTTTTAAGAAAAGAAATCAAACGGTCTAAAAAAATTGGTTTGGAACAAAGGCTATTTGTAGGCACTGTAGGCCTACAACCAAAATCCTCAAAATGTTTTTCTGGATGCCCTCGAATAATCCCAATGAAGTAGAATAGTTTGATTTTGTACCTGGCTGCTCAAGAGCAGCTGAAGGCTGGTACGTTAGTCTTTAAGTAATCTGGAGTCTCATATAGCTCTGACTTCCATAAGCTCCACTTAGTGATGAAAAGGTGCTTTTTTCCTTTAAAAGTTCATATATTAAGTGTTAAGGACACAGACAACAAGGAATTATTATCTTTGCACTGAGGAACTGTGGCATTTTTTGCAGCTGTAATTGCAAGCAAGTGTTTAGTAAGTGGGAGGCACTACAGAGCAAGTCCCTTTATCCATCACATTACCCTAATAATTAAACTGTCAGCCTGGGAAGTCCGGCTTTAATATGAAAAAAAAATAAAAAACCCAATCAAGCAGTGGTAAAAAATTGTTACTATTCCACCAGTTAAGCCTATAATTTTTTTTCTCTTAATCATTATGTTTGCATAAGGCATTGCTCAGAACACAGATTTTTAAATGTTTTTTTCTGTAACACTTTTTACATGTTTTAAAATAACAAGGAGTTATTTATCCACTCTCTATTGTTCCTGTGACTCTGAGAAACAATTATCCAAAGAATCATTGACAATTTTTTACTGTGGTTTATTTCCAAAATGAACTCCAGGTGTGTTTTCTAGAATCTCCAGGCACCTTTTCCTTCAGGATGTAAATCCACCTGATGATCAGCTTATCCTGAACTCTCCCTGGGGGTTCATTCTGCAGGGTGTTAAATTAGATCTCTGTTAAAGGGAAAAGTCACCCTACTGCTTTGATCCCTTTGTGGTGGAACATGAACATCTGTCCTCTGCACTTTTTTTCTAAATGTTGGATTTTGAATGGTCTTTCCCCTCCTTTCTGCTTCCCAGCCTGTGATTCAGACAGCAACATTCTTGTCTGTAATGAAATGGGTGGCACTGGACCAGAGACACAGAGTCTCATTAGAAGATCATGAAAAATGCAACAGTGAAATGGGGTATTTGAACCTGACAGGTGGCTCTGCACTGACTCAGAGGCATCATCCTTCCGAAAGTTTTCTTCTCCCTCTCTCACCTTTGTTTTCAGGATCTGTCCTGATAAATGCTATCTCACTGTAAGGATGGACTTTGAGATAAGAATAGTTTTCCTCTGGGAACGGGACAAACCCCCCATTGACCTTTTTCTCTGATCAGAAGGGGCACTGGGCACCATCATTCCTAGCCAAAAGCTGTTTAATCCAGAAGCCTCAATGGTCTGTCTGATCAAGATAAAACCACTGGCCACAGAAGGCTGAATAGTATTTGTGAATTCACATCTAAAGAAAAAGAACAAAAGTCAAAATTATAATTTACCCTTGGAATAGTCATGAAGAAGATAATAACATCTGCTTCTATATTTTGACCTATATTTTTCTACACTTGGAATAATTGAGGAATACAGCACACACCACACTATGTGAATAGCTGGAAAAGTCTGATTTCTTTATGTTAGCACTTTCTATAATGACTCCCTGTGGTATATGACATTGTGGCTGTCATCGCCTTTGTCCTCTTCTAACTAGGACCAGACAGATAGAAGTACAAGGCTTTAGTATCCCATTACCAATTTCCTGAGCAACAGAATGCCAAGTTCCAATTTGTGTTCTAATTTTAACTACAGTATAGATTTTTAAATAAGTTTCAAGCTTCCTATTAACATGATCTGTCTGCTCCTTTGGTGCTCTCTCATCCCATTCTGATCGACCCATGAATGGGCTCCCTGTATTATTCATTGTACACTAAATTAAGCTTTTAGTGTTAAAGGCTTTCAAGTGTAGCATTCTTTCCGTAGAACTCAAGACTTGTGTCAACACACAAAGAAAAAGCACTTAATGGATTTAAAATATCTACCCTTTTATACAGCTGTTATTAAGACTCGGGAGCATTTGTTATTCTGGTAATATTATTTATTGTCCTGATATTAATTTCCTTACTCAGGGAGTGTGCACTATAGAGTTCCAAAGTATATTTGTATCATAGAAACTTCAATTAGTCTCAAGTTTTTTCTAAGAAAGGGTTAGGCAAATGAAAATCATTATGGTTAGTCATGGCTTTCTACACCTTCAGAAATCAGGAAATTTGTTTTCATCACCTGTGAATAAGATGAATAATAGCAGAGAAAACACAAAAATAATAAACCACAAAATAAGCAAAAATGAAATGCAGCATTTGATGTTATACTGTTGGGTTTTGTTATGGTTTTTGAACCTAGATTTTATCGGGAAATACTTGAATAAGTATATAATAGCTTCTTAGCTGTATTTCTCTGCATTACTCACTGAGACACTCCACAGGGGTCACCCATGGATGTGTAACCCTTGCATCACTCTGACAAGCAAGAAACAGAATTATCTTTACTACATGGTTACTAACCACTCAGGTAACACTTCATGAAGATGACTGGACGGGTTGCTTCTCTTAAAGTTCTTGTTTCAAGCCTGTGCAGAGTTGTGGCTTTAGTACTAACATATTGTTTCCAACTCCTTCAGTGTCAAAAATGCATCTCTGTGCTCCCATGATGCAATGTACTGCCCTTTCCCTTTTACCACTAGTTATGGGACACGTATTAAGCTGAATCACTGAAACCAAAACT
This sequence comes from Campylorhamphus procurvoides, assembly GCA_013396655.1. Classification (NCBI taxonomy): domain Eukaryota; kingdom Metazoa; phylum Chordata; class Aves; order Passeriformes; family Dendrocolaptidae; genus Campylorhamphus; species Campylorhamphus procurvoides. Next base: position 1,150,735 of record WBMV01002992.1, read on the forward strand.
TTTAAAAAGTTGATCATTTTACAGAGGTAGGTTATTACAGTGATTTGGGTTAAACATACTACCCTACGGCCCTTGCCCAAAGAACCAATTTCCAGCAAAGCCTCACAAACCATTTTAGATGTTTGGCAGAATCTGTGGAGTCAAAAACTGTTGTGGGGAAGAAAAGTCCAGCAGGGCTCAAGAGTGCACTGGGAAGATGTGAACTTCTATGCTGTGAGAAAGAAACATTAATGGAACAACACCCTCACCCCATGAGTGAAATTTTCTTCACAAACACAGTGTGCAAGGGTTATGGGCATTTGAGAGGCTTGTTGCATTTTCAAAGAAGGCTGAGATACAAAAAAGCAGCTTGCAGAGCAAATGAACACAACCTGCTATCTCAAAACTTCAGTCTGGTATTTGATCCAAAAACTAAACCTTCCTGGGTTTTCTGCCAAGCCACTTCACTTCTGTTAGACAAGAAATAAACTCCTACTGTACAAATAATGGTCAGGCAATGTCTTATTTAATTTACCTTGTCGTAAATGCCAAGGAATCAGGAAGAAATAAAGCTGCTGCATGTCATAGAGAACCACTGTATGGAAAGGGTTGAACTGGCATTTAGACTCAAAGTATGGATGAGTAGAAGTTAACTCTTTTCCTCACCTCAGCTCCTAATGTGAGTTTCTATTTTGTGAAAGGACCATATTGAAAAAGGTGTATTAAGCATGTCTGTGTCTTGTGGTTAAAGGACACAAATCTTCAGGTTTCTCTCTGAGGGTCACAGCTTCTGTGTCTCACCAGATACTTTTGTTGTGGATTTGTTTTCTTTCAGAAAGGCACGTACAAAGCTCATTCTTGTCAGAGATGGAGTTTGTAATAGAGACAAACATGTCAGGATTTGCCTCTTCCCGGAAAATTCAAATACCTTTCATTTTTTCCAAATTAATAGCTCCCGTAAGGTATTTAAAGGTTTTAAAGCAAAACAAAATAAAACATGGAGAATGAAAACGTTATGGGTTTAATGACTGCAATGCTTGGGAGGCAGTAGTGAGACTCCAGGAGCTTCAAGAGATGCCCTAAAAGAGGAGGTGAGTGTAACACATTCTGTAGCACTGGGTAATGTGTTCTGAGCCTCTTGGCTCCTGGGGAGAGAATGTTAAAAAAAGAAAAAAAAAATAAAGAAACACAACCATACCCCAAAATAAAATCCAGAAATTATCCTGGCCAGGGGTAGAAGTGATTTCAGCTCTATTGCTGTTGAGCAGCCCCTCCCCGCTTGTCCCCATCTTCACTCCTATACCAAGGTGAAAACAAGAAAACCATAAGCCAGGAGTAGTGTCAGCGTGGAACATCTTCCAGGCTGCCTTTGTCTGCTTGCTAATAATGAAAGTCTATTTATAGCTCAGTGCAGAGCAGGGAGAATGTGCTGTGGGTGACAACGTGATATGGATTTCACAGTCCATCAGTTTGGATTTCAAGTTTGCAGTCATCTCTCAGACTAATTGAGAAGTCAGACACTGTTTTGGGATGTTACAGGCAATGCAAAATAGGGCGCTTGGTGCTTGTTTAGCGAGCATTTGGGGTCAAGCTGGCTGGGGCAACATCAGAGCACTCTGAGATCAGCCTGGCCCTGCACAGCGGCCTTAGAAAACCCATCTCATGGAGAGAGGTTTTGCATGCTGAGCATCATTGTGCTCGTGGGCTTAATAACTGTCATAACCCATCACTCCATGGTAATAACTAGTAGAAGACCAGATTAGATTGAAGCCTGGCCCTGGGACCAGGCACTGCAGACACAGTGAGGGCATGGTTGCACCCCTGCAGCAGAACCTCCCAACTACCTCTCTTCCTTCCGCCCCTCCTGAACCTCAACATTTTGGTCACCAGTACTGTGTCCCCCCTGAGCTGTTTCTGGGGTTTCACAGTGAAAGTATATCAAAACCCATGCAGTAGCAAAAGGAAAAGGGGAGGAGATGGTTTTGGTACAGCCCAGCTTCATCATTCCCCTTTTGCTGTGCTGGCAAACATGGGGAAGTACTGGGAGAGAGATGCAGTTGCCCTCAGGGAGGAAAGGGAGGCACTGGGAGCCAGGGACCAGCATATTGCAGCTGTGCCATGGTCTTAAAAAACAGCTCTTGCTCCAGAAGAATAACATTTTAAGTTGACAAATATTGGAAAGAGTAATAGAGGCACAGAGGCTGAGATGAATCATGCCACCACCTTATAGGACCAGGAACACACTTAGCTTTTCTGTGGAGGGGTAGAAGAAATGATCTATTGGGAATGTGCCCTTCCCATACAGGACCACAGTGAACCATGCCCCACAAGTGGACCTGACCTACTGTGATCATTGGTGTGGCCATGTGGATGGGTCTCATCACATCTGCAGCTTCACTGCTGTGCTGGTGCCACAAAGCTGATTGATTGTACTCAGAGAAACATAAATGGGACCAAATTAAGAGGGAAAGAAATACTCAGGTTGGTTACTTAGTGGTCTTGAATAGCTCCCAAACTACTGGGAGCATGCTGCTGCCTGTTAGTGGTGTTTGGACTTGGGTCCTTTTCCTCTTTCCTCTTAATACAAATCCAGTCCTTTGGGCTTAATTCAGTTCATTTGCCTCTTTCAGAACATGTTTTCATTCAGTGTTGTTAGGTAAGTGCTGTGATGAAGCACTCCTGGATGTTGCCTAGCCTTTTCCCATTGCCATTTCATCTGGTAACCCTTGTCCTTGAGGGTGAAAAGCCTATGTTTAGAACTTCAGCCCCACACCACAAGGAATTGAAGTCCATACTAGGGGCTATTTCATGCAAATCATTTTCACAGAGAAGGTGCTAAGAACTATAAGATGAAGTGCCGTTGCCTATACTCAGGCACTGCATATACTACTCAACTCTGGCAGCTGAGATATGGGGTCTATGAATTTAATGCAGTGCCTAATTTTAAGCCCACGGGTTTCAGAGTTTTAGGATTTGCTTTTCAGGTTTTTCCCTCTTGCGTGTGAGTCTGATGTTATTTTAGGCAGACCATATGCTGTCTTGGGGCAGGGAGACAGACTACATGACCTTCTACATTTTGCCCCATCTTTCTGTCTAGAAAGTCAATGATAAATCTCAGTAGTTTCACATAAGAAGAATCTGTCTAAAGCACTGCAAGTGCTAGAGTTTTATTTAAGAGTCACTTGGAAACTGGTTCACTTTTGAATAATTCTTTAAACACAAGGTAGCACTAGCTCAGTTAACTATTTATGACTGCAGCAGTGGCTGGTCTTACTTTATGGCCATCTTTTGAGGAATCTCAGGGTCCTGAACTGGAATTCAAAACTCAGACATGCCAGTAAGCACCTGGGTCAGCATTCACAAGCATGTTGACATACTAGATTTCATCGTCCCAGTGGATAATCAGGTGCCTATATCTCTTTATAAGTCTGCCCACTAATGACTACACAGTTTGGAAGCTACTTATTGATCAAGGGCTGATACTCATCTTGAGGTGATCACTCATCCCACTTTCTACTGCCAGATTCATGACCACCTGAGAAGCCTGAACATACATAGTCTATGGGATCAGATGACATACCTCCCTGAGTCCTGAAGGAATTGGCTGGTTTGGCTGCCAAGCAGGTCTCCAAGACTGACCTGTCAGTCTCACTTTGTGCCTGGACACATGATGGAACAGATGTTCTAGAAACTGTGAAAAGGCACATGGAGGACAGGGAGGTGATTTGGGACACCAGGATGGATTCACCAAGGGCAAGTCCTGTCTGACCAACTGAGGGGCCTTCTATGATGGAGTGACTCTCTCAGTGGACAAGGGAAGAGGTATGAATGTCACCTATCTGGACTTCTGTAAGGACTTTGACATGGTCCCCCAAAACATCCTTCTCTCAGAATGGGAGAGATATGGTTTTGATGGATATACTATTCAGTACATGAGGAATTGATCAGCTGGGTTGAGGCAAAAAGTGATATAAATGCAGGCTGGGGCATAAATGGATTGAGAGCAGCCTGAGGCCCCACCTCAGTACTCATCCAGCTCTAGGGAACTCAGTGCAAGAAGGACATGGACCTACTGGGGCAGGTCCAGAGGAGGGCCACAAAAACAATGAGAGCTTTGGAATGCCTGTCCCATGAGGACAGGCTGAGAGAATCGGAGCTGCTCAGCCTGCAGGAGAGAAAGGTCCAAGGAGGTGTTATTGTGGCCTTTCAGTACTTAAAGGGAGCTTATGAGAAAAATGGGGATGAACTTTTTAGTAGAGTGTGTTGCATTAGGACCAAGGGAAATGTTTTCAAACTGAAAATGGATAGGTTTAGACTAGGTATTCAGAAGAAATCCTTTCCTGAAAGGGTGATGAAACACTGGCACCAGTTGCCCAGAGAGATTGCAGATGCCCCATCCCTGGAAACATTCAAGGTCAGGCTGGATGGCAATCTGGTTGACACTGTCCCTGCTCATTGCAAGGGGTAGTACTACATGATCTTTAGAGGTCCTTTCCAACCTAGACCGTTCTATGATTTTATGATCCTGTGTTCAGTTTTCACGTTGATTAAAGGAATAACATCTTTAGAGCAAAATCAGGCATTTTGAGGCACTTTGCATGAGCTAATTGACATAGCAAGACAAAGCAACAAGAAAAGGCAACAGTGAGTTATATCTTTTCAGTATTATTTTAAAAATATAGGGAGACTTTGAACATAACACTCAAATAATACAAACTCTAGCATCCACTGAGTCTTAATGCAGCTGGATTTAGAGTCCTTATTGCCATTTTCAACTTTTACCTCATTCCCTCCTCTATGTTTTCAGCTAGGTTCAGACCTTTTCCATTGAAACGTCTGTAATTCTGTCTACTTGACATAGTCCCAGTATCTGATAATAAAACATTAGCTCTTGGCTGAGAGAAAAGCAAGCGATTTGTCGCTTAGCCTCTTGACATTCCCAGCTCTCTCCTCCTTCTGAAACACACCCACACATAGTTATTTTTCAGCCTTAGGAGGCACAGCACTACAGCCACAAGTTACCACACAGTCACCATGAGTTTCTAAAATCAGTGAACTGATGAAGCCTCCACACCTTGGATCATGTTTGATGACAAAGACCATGACTTGCATCTGATAAGCAGAAAGTTCTGGATTATCCTGCATCCTTGCTGTCAATGGCTTGCCATAAAGACATTAAGAAAGGAGAAAAGATATCTAATTTATTCAACAAAGCTAAAAATACACTCTTAGAAAATGTAAGAAGCAAATTCCCAAGTTACATGTTTTGATAAGAAGCAGTCTGAGCACAACCCATTGTTCCTTGTCAAAAGCAGTTTGCTTCTTCCCTTTGTTAAGTAGCCTTTGGCTTCTGCTTTTGCATTGGGCAAAGTGCAATGCGGATCACCTGGTGATGACTGTACCATTCCCTTTCTACTGAAGAATAAAAGAACCTGCTGCTAAGTGAAAGGTACAGCAGCTTCAGGTCTACCAGTTTTATCAGTTGTAAAATCTGTAGCTGTGAGGAACAAGCTGTATGGCTTATTTCAGAACCAGAAGGATGTTGTGATATCCCCCAAGCCCTTGACACTAAAAGTCAAATTTTGTCTATGCTGGGTACCAGAGTCAGCATTGTTATTGACTCCACTCTTCTCTGTAGTAACAACTGTTACTTGACGAAAGTAACTTGGTCTTGTTCTAAGACTGATTTGACATTCATAACTCTCCACGGATAAACTTCCATAAAAACAATTGTTTGAGTGCAGCTTATGGTGATAATCAGTCCTGATTTCTTTGTTCAAGCCTTGAATCTCCAGCCTGTTACACTTTCCCAAACAGCACACTGTGTCCCTTCTTTAGAGGGATGTCTCCAGAGTCTTCAGAGACCACCAGTACCATCTGCATGTTTTACATGTACATACTTATAAACACAGTCCTCTTGCACACTTTGATATTAATTAACAGGCTGTCACTGGGAGAATCAGTTAGATATGATACAAGTTTTGGAAGCCACATCATTAGGGCACTATGGTAAAATGTTCAGTTCCTTAGGTGCAGAGACTGTCAGCATGCATCCACTGTCTCCATTTTTAGAGTTACTGTGAGCTCTGCCAGCTCAGACACCATGAGACACCCCAGAGTTCAAGAAAGAATTTATAGCTGTGGGTACCATAAGATGTTGTTTCCCAGCCAAAGCTATTGATGTTGGCACACGAATTGGGGAAAACAGAGGTGGGGGTAGTAATTTTTTGGTTTTGCCAATTTATTTCTTCTTATGTGTGTGTTAGAGGATGTTGATGCCTTGCTCCACAAGGCACAAATGGCTTACCTGCTTCATATTGAGGGTTTCTCTTGTTATGGGTAAACTCCTGCTCCTAGGAGATGTATCATGGGGAGGCAGAAGCATACTTGTGGGTACAAAAACAAAAGGCAATGACTTCTGGTCATGTGTTTGGCAAGTTTTTGAAAGCTGTGTGTTGCACAGTTGTGTAGAAATAGTGATTTGATATACTGGGAAGCTGTGTTGGCTCAACCTGATCAAGGATAAAATAACTTCTTTGATCCACTCAAGGTCTTGCTTTTTATTGCATTTTCCAAATCTGGCAGTGGTGAGGGGTGAAGGGGAGGGAAGTGAGGGGGAGCCTGAGAGAGCTGGCAGTATCAACATATCCAAGCTTTGACAGACTCTGGTGGAATAACTTAATTAACTAATGGCCTGTATACAGCTGTAATGGGATCCAAAACCAGAAAGCTTTTAAGCAAAACTTAAAGCCAACAGCATCAATAATGGTGAGCTGAGAGCACTTACTCCCTTTGTTTCTTCCTGTAAGATTGGTGGCACAGCCCCTCACCTACTCTCTATCTCTAAAGGTGTTTCTCCATCTAGTGTCCCTGGGCAACAATTACAGCCAGATTGATCCCAATGTCACCCTCTGCTCCCAGATGGCTCAGAGGTTTCCTCATAAACACTCAGAAACACTAAGCAGAGAGAAAGAAGATGGATTCTGGATGTTCCTTAGAGCTGTCCTGGGCTGCAGCCACCTCTGGGAGTGTTCCAGTCACTGGCTGATCCTCTGGCATTTGGGGGTGATTTGCTTTGTCTTGTCATCATAGAACACATGTAAATTTTGATCTTCCACTTTTCCTCACCTCTTTGAAACTCCTGCTCTCTCAAGTCTGACTATTTGGAGTTGCTTTGCCAAGCTGATATGAAAGTCCAGGTTTCAGGCTGCTGGAACATCCCCTTGCCTCCATGCATATATTTTTGAAGAGGATTTAGTGTATGGGAACTGACTGCTGCTCTGCTGCTCCCCAGCATAACCTGCAAACTTTCCACAGCATTATCCCAGCCTGTGGTATACACGTGTGCATGCATGTAGCTGTGAAATATAATGATGTGTTTTAGCCAATATCATGTCTAAACTAGCTAGGTGAGCAGAACCTGCCATGTCACCTTCACTATTTGCCCTCTCTGCTGAGTTTTTTAATGTAATTGAACCACAGTCTTTATACGCACCGCTATTATTAATTTTTTGGATGAAGATGTTGCCTCTCTTCCAGGCGTGGTACCCCGAGGCCCTGAAGCATTCACATATGGTGACACATTGCTCTGTTCCAGAAAGGTAGGTGGTTGGGCTGTTCTTCCTCTCCTCCCTAATTTTCTCTCATATCCAAACCTCTTTTCAAAAGCTGAAAGTTCCAGGCTTCTTGTCACATTTCCCTCTCAGCACCAGCTTTTTTACGTGAGGTCAAATGCAGTTCATTCTGCAGCCTTGTGGGAACTTGCTGGGCATCAGCAAGAGCAGAGGCAGAAAGTAAGCATGGACAGATGGCTCTTGGCCGAATCTCCTGCCTGTCAATGGCTGGCAACTCCTTAGAACTCTGTGGTGCTTCAGGGAGAACGGGCAGGGCACTGCCAGCTTCTACATTCAGTCTTGCTGGTTGCACCTGCCAGGAACAACATATGGTCCACAGAACTTTCAGAGAGAGTTGGACAGGAGATGGCTGGAGGTCCCCCACTGCGACTCAAGGCATGTCTGGCTCTGCTGGCTGGCACCAGCTGAAATGCCACACAGCAAAGTGTCTTGGAATGCTACTAAGAGGGCATCCCATAGTCAACCAGAAAAGCAGTGAAGACATCAGGGAATCAAAAATACCAAGGCTTTGTGCTATGTCCTACTAAACACCACTTCATCAAAGGCTTTTGAGAACCAGTCTACACGTGTTTCTAGCAGAAATGTGACATCTGAGGATTATGTACTTGCTCTGCCTATATCTGAGAAGAGGAAAGTCATGGTATAGAATGGTCAGGGCAGGATCATTTTCTTGCAGAATAACAGCACACATCCTACTTTGAGATAAGGATTCCTCTTGGGGGTCTGTCAGCTTTACACATCAAATCAGAAGACAGAACTCTCTGTCCCCTTAGGATGCAAGAGGATTGCTAGATTGGTCCACAATGCGTGCATCCCAGCAATACAGCCATGCTTTAGAGCTCCTGAAGGAAATCCTTACCCTGGGATATGTTAAGATACTCTCAACTGTGTTACAGAAACCCCATTTTAGATGTGGAAAGGTTCTGTGATTTTAAGGGAATTAATACCCAAGGGTCTATCCGAGGGAGCAGTGAGTCCTGGCCTCTTGTCTGGATCACGGATGGACTGCTTTGCATGGCTTGGCAGGTGTTCTTGGAGTCTAAACTTCTGTCCATTTGGGTACAGGGCAAAAAAATATTTTGCTATTCCATGAAAATGATCTGACTGTACTCTTCCCACAGGAAGTGGAAACCTGAAAAATTTAGGGAATTTTGATTCCAAAGATGCATTGAACAGCTGATCACAAGACAGCAATGTCCGTAACATAAGCACAGTGACAGATACTCTACAAGAGAGTAGCAGACTCAGAGAACAGTTCTGCTGGGCTTGATCCATATTGCACATAAACAATCAATAGCTAGAGCAGAAATGCTTCATAATATGGTTAAGACTGTGCCAATCAAAAGTGTGTCTGTGGCTCTTAGGCACATACCTCAAACAGCATTTAATTGTTTAACATCAAGACCTTAACACTAGATAACTCCAAATTCTTAGGGGAATTGAGTTATGACCATGCTGTAATTAGTACTTTAGAGTTTACTCACATTCCTGTCTCCTGTCGTACTCACCACCTCTGTGTGGACTGGTTATCTCCACCAGAAACAAAGGGTGTAGTATCCTGGGATTCATCTCTCTAAAACCCACTGGAAAGAGCCTAAGATAATCTGTACATTTCTGGCTAGGAGAAACAGTGTTGTCAGCCTTATCACTTCAGTCCTGTAGTACTGAATCTGCTTTATCATGTGAAGTGACTCTTTGCAAAATAGTTGACATTTCTGATTTCCTTCCTAATTTTTGCTTATGTTAGACAGGGCACCTGTCTTTCTGTACTAAGATGCAGAACTTAGCACAGTATGGTTCATATCTCAGGTGGATAAAGACAATATTTCAGCATAAAGAGGTGATGACAGTAATTGTCTGGATCAGAGTCATGGAGACCCTTTGTGAGAGTCAATAAGACTTCCACATGCCCTCTGGTTGTCATTAGGCATACAGCTTTGAAAGCAGCAAGGAACTTAGCAATTCTAGAAAACCCGAAAATCATTAAAAAGGTTAGTACACAGTTAATCACAATTTCCCAATGAAAGGTGAAATGCTAATTATTTCCCCCTAATTACACTAAAATCTTCAGAGGTTTCAAATATTGGCATGACCTATAGTTTACCGAGACCCAGATGACACCCACGTACCACCTAATTAGCAATGACTTCCCACAGAAGACATCTCTTTGAAGCATTACATTTTCCACATGCTTTTTCATATTAACACTGCAAAAATAACCTTCCCTACTTGCTACAATAGGGGATGAGTCAGGCACATCATTGCAGAGCATCCAAAACCTTCCCCAACAAGAATAATCCCTGTAACACTTGCTAATAAGTGAAAGCGGAGGGGGTCTCTTCTCACCTCTCTGTCAACAGGAGTTAAGTGTGCGTAGGGAGGAGAGAACACAATTAAAATGAATCAGTTGCATTAGATACACATTATAATGAATACACACTAACCACCAGGGAATAATTACCTGGTTTTATTAGTAACCAGGTCATGTCTTTGGTCCATGGCCCTGCATCAGTAAGCTATGACTTGCCTTGGTTTCCAAAAGGTAGCAATGCATCAGAGACATCCAAGCTGCGCACACAGCTGTTAGGGAGAGCAGGGCAGGCAATTAACCACCAGTGTCAGACCTTTGTGTGTCCCTCAGCTCAATTGTTATTTTTTTCTGCCCTAGTAGGAGACAAGAAAAGTGGAACCTCACAGGCACAGAGGTCATGCTTTGGATTCACTGCCTTATGGAGAAAGCATCTTCTTTTCCCATGTGACGCCTGCAGAAAGGAAGCAGAAGTTTCACTTGGTGTTCTAGCTGAACCTGTCAGCTCCTCAAGTTTTTCTGTTTTGTCTAGGATTTAGTCAACAATGAGCAATGTAAATAAATGATTCTCAGGACAGCACTGAAATACAGGCACTCTTATGGATGCTCGGGAAACAGGGTAAACAGAAGAAGCTTGAAGTCACACTGTATGGAAACGTGTGTATTTGCTGCAGGCATTTTCTTATGTAAGGAAGATTGATATTTCTTGCAGGTTAATGCTCCTAGTTGCAATCACTAGTAGAGAAAAATCTCTAGGTATATCAGACACTGCCTAGGGAATCTAGTAGGAGAGAGGAAAACTACAAGTGAAATAGGCTAATAAAGAGTTTGTCCTTATCTCCCTGAGCTGTCTCTCCAAATATAGTTACCACAGGTAATAAATAAAGCCACAAGAAGAAGGCATTTCACTTACACAGCTTTTGGCTTTCTAAAGCTGCAGTCTGACAGAGACCTTGCTTCATGTTCTCTCTACCTGCTAATCCTAGTAGCAGTATGGGACATGATACAGCAGCCAGTGCAACTGGGATACTCTGTGCAAACATTTCTGTACTGAAGAGGACCTTGGTGGGATGAGGTGAAACACTGGCAGGAATGGGGACTCACACTTGATTCTGAAAGATTGTTGTCCTATATCCTTATATAGAGTGGATTCATCTGCCTTTAGTAAGATTATCATGGGTAAAACTCCACCACAGGTGAATGGGAAGACTGAACAACACAGTATGTTGCAGTTCAGTGTGGGAGCTATGCTTACTTTCTCGTGTAAAGAAGCAATGTATGTGGAACTCATTCCAGGATGAGAAGGGAGAAAAAAGGTAATTCTCATGGTGAATATTTTTAAGGTTCCACACATTAGAATCCTAAATACATGATTATCTAAATGTTTGAAAAAAAAAAAGAAGCATTATTCTTCTGATTTTGGCTGTATTTACTTGAATTTATCTCAATCCACTAGTCCTTGCATTTTTACCCTTCCAATTCTGTCCCCCGCTGCGCTGGGCAAAGCACTGAGCTTTGTCTGTGTGGTACTTAGCTGCCCACTGAGGTTAAATCACAACATTCAATAACTTAAATCTCTGAACTGTGGGAATCCTGTGCACCCCAGAGCCCATCGCTCAGTTCAGGTCACTAAAGGCTGTGATCCTTCAAGTGATTTTTCATAGAATCACAGAATGGCTGAAATTGGGAAGGACCTTTTGAGATCTTCTCCTGCAATTCCTATACTGAAGCAGGGGCAAGTACAGCAGGGTGCCCAGGACTGTGTCTGATTTGGTTTTGAATATCTCTAGGGATGAAGACTCCACAACATCTTCAGGCAACCTGTTCCCATTGCCCTCCAGGCTGTGAAAAAAGCCTTCTCTTGTGTACTTTCCTTGTGTACTGAAATGTGCATGAGCTCCTCTGACATAAAGTTGCTGAGTACCTACATTCTTAGAGGAAATCACAGGGAAAAAAAAGCATGTAGAGTCAATCTCAGTAAAAGGAGATTATAGTGCTGCTGGATGACTGTGTATTTTACTTCTAATCTTGTAAACTGTTTCCTATGTGGTAAGTGGAGTTCATTTACCCTATTGGGTTCCTGTGGTTTGATGCATACTCTTTTGTATGAAATAAAAAAAGAGTGCTCTTATGGATAACAATCTAATAAATCCATTATTACTAAACATTAAAAAATCATATTCTCTAGAAAGAGGTGATTTGATAGAAATTGAATTCTACCATCAAGAATAAACAACAGCACAGTGGAGCATCCTTTATCTCAAAACAGATCAGAAGTAGAAAAAAACTCTACCATATTTCACCTTATATTTGAATAGCACTTGATATTTGCAGTTATTATAGATTTTACTTAACATGGAGGTATCATGCTGCTTTTATGCTAGTAAGTGATCACTTGCTCAGGACTGACAGAAGCTCCCAGAAAGAAGCCTAAAATCTGGAGTAACCAATAGATGTTATGGAAGCCAAGCCCAGAGGGTGTGTGGGGTGTCCCTGCCCATAGCAGGGGGTTTGGAACTAGTTGATCTATAAGGTCCCTTCCAATCTAAACCATTCTATGATTCTATGATCAAACCTGTGAAGCAGAAAGTGCGATTTCCTAGGATTATGGATTAAAATGTGCTGAAAATTCTAGGATAGTACAGTCCACTTCAGCAAACCTGATGTAGTTTGCAGTCCGTGGTGAAGGTGATAAAGGATGCATTTTTTACCTTTTTTTCATACTTGGCAAATGGATTATTTGATGCTTTATTACTTTTGCTGTAGCTTGCACAGTTCTACTTTATTGAGTAATTTACATGACATATAGGAGTCACATTCCAATGGATAATATTTGGAGCTATTTTTCATGTTCTTCGATCTCCTCTTTTGTCTTCAATCAGCAGAAATGCTTACACTTCTTATACACAACATCTAGTCGTTCATTTTAATTCACCCCTCCCTCTAAACAAAGTACTTAAAGAAAGGAACAATTGTTTTGAATAATTAGCATCATTAATCCTTGCCTTTTGACACCTGAATTGTCATTCCAGCCCATAAAATTGCTTATATCACAGCTTTCATGCAATGCATCACAAAACACTTTACAAATAATAGCTTAATGAAACACAAGAGTACAACAAATCATCACCAGAGCAAAAGGACATGTCATAAAATCATTTTTTGAACAATGCAAGTGATATCAAGCGATTTAAAACCAGATACAATCTGTGCTCCTTGTACTTCTCAGCAGAAGGCAATTCTGTGCATGAGGTGCATATCAAGAAAGAGCTTCTGAGCCATGCAGGTTTCAAGGAAACTTTTCTTTAGGCAGATTTTCTTTTGATATGAAAGGATGCCTATAGATTGAAAGAGGAAGATTTTGCTCCCATGTAGGATTTATTTTGCTAAGAAATTTATGATTTATTCATGTCTGAATATAAACAAGATGGGCATTTTAATCATATGAGTACACCCAGTACACCTAAAATCCTTTAGTTAATTCTGAGCACTACATTGCCAAAGTAGAGGAAACAATTTTCAACTTATGTGTATCCTGGTGGGGCCTTAATGCAAAATAAGCTGGGAACTGTACATTCAAGGACATCCTACCTGAATGCATAGTGACTTTAACCTTCAAATATATCTCTGATCTGTTAAATTTCAGGGAGTTGTTTGTAAGTGGTACCAGGGGGAGAAAACATAAACCCCTTGTTCTTCTGGACCTTAAGAGGAAAGAGAGAATGCTGAAGACGGTATAAACTTGCTCTTTCTATCTGTTGCCTTGTGAGAAGGCAGATCTGAATCACAATCAATCACAGATGATTTATCTCCTTTGCCTGATCTGTTCAGAGGGGTGGAAGTAGCCAAGGTGCAGTGACAATTACACCTCAGCAAAGCCAAAATTTCACCAGGATCCCTGATTCATTCCATTGAAAAAAACAATGACGTTTTCTGTATTTTTATGAGAAGAAACCTATGAAAGGTTTTCAAATCTGAAAGTTTTCTTTCCAGAAATAACTGAAAAATGCTTAAGATTTACAAAGCATGCTGAAAATTCTTCCCAGAGACTGCAAACTGGTACCACTGTGGACAACCTCAACAAATAGTCCCATGAAAAATTGCAGTAATATCTGTGAAAAAGACATGCATAATGCTTCCAGCTCCCAAATTAGACATCGGTAGCCAACAGCACAGCAGTATGCTTTCAATAAGATAAAGATAATGTATATAGCAGCACTCTTTGCAGTCAGTTATGCCAAGACAGCCCCATTGTGGATGAACAACCTCTGAAAGACATTGAATCAACTATTTACTGCATAAAGAAAAAAGACTCAGAGTTGTTCAGGATACTACATAAGTGATCAAGTGTTATTTTGATACAAATGATTGTACTGCAGAAGCATCTTGAATACCCAGCTAAGGCAGAACTGGATGCTACTGGATGCCATGGAGTACCAGGCAAGGTCTGCTAGGCTTAGTGGAGAAATAGGGGAGAAGAGATCTTCTGAAAGTGCCACAAGAGATTTGTGGTTATTTTGATTCCAGTGCCAACAGCCTGTTTTCTTGGCTGTTGAACTTGTCTGTACTGGTTTTGGCTGCAATAGAGTTAATTTTCTTCACAGTTTCTAGTATGGGGCTCTGTTTTAGATTTGGGCTGAAAACAGTGATGAGGATGATTTAGTTACTGCTGGGCAGAGCTTATACAGAGTCAATGTTTTTTCTGCTCATCACCCCCTGACCCCACCGAGTAGGCGGAGAGTACAAAAGACTGGAAGGGGACAGAGCCAGGACAACTGTCTATAGCTAACCACGGGGATATTCCATACTGCATGGCATCATGCTCGGCATGTAAAGCTGGGAGGAAGAAGAAGGAAGGGAGGGATGTTCAGAGTTATGACATTTGTCTTCCCAAGTCACTGTTAGGCACAATGGAGCCCAGCTATCCTAGGGGTGGCTGGGCACTTGCCTGCTCATGGGAAGTGGTGAATTAATGACTTATTTTGCTTTGCTTATGCACGAGTATTTTACTGATTAAACAGCCTTTATCTCAACCCATGGGTTTTCTCACTTTTACCTTTCCAATTCTTTCTTACATCCCACTGTGGGTGAGTGAGTGAGCAGCTGTGAGGGGCTGAATTGCCAGCTGGGGTTAAACCACAACAGTATTATATGTAACTGGTTCCTCATCAAAATTGTTAACTTAAATGGAAAAGTGGAGAGAGGGCAGGGGCTGTAAGTCAAGAATATGTAGGAGTTCTGCTGCAACAGGATTTCCTTAGTGTTCTAAAGCACTTTCTCACTGCACTTATGACCTGCAAATGAAAACTACTGGAGCTGATTATGAAACCTGATGCAACTGATGTCAGCTTAGCTGTCAGTTTAGTTCAATTTTCTGTGAAACTGATGAATGTTTTTATCAACACATCAGGACTCCATCCTCATCTTAATTTCCAAAGAGTCACAGAACATAGAATATGTCAGAAATATGCCAGCTCAACAGGGCAGTAACACAACATGGAGGAGAACAAGCACTCTATAACCTTGAGGGGGCCCAAATATGTTCAGCAGTGTAATATAATCTAGTGCTGGTACTATCCTTCAGTGTGTGGAGGATATGGGGGGAACAGTGACATAACTCATATAAACAGATCTTCTACTTTTATAGTTTGCTATTATGTTCTTCTCTCACACTGAGTGTAGTCAATAACTTTATTCACATGAATTTCAGAAATATGGACTCATTCCAAGCATAAAGGTAAGGTAACAGGAGATAAAAAATGTTTTAACAAAGTCAAGGACAAGGAACTCAAAATGCAGGGCTTTGATGGGGAGAAAATTCTCCCAGTTTTCCCTCACTTGTTATGAGTTTGAGGAACCCTATATGTGTGTGCTTTCGTTTAGTACCAAATCAATTACCACATTTTATATTCTTGTCAAATATTTTTTAAAAAATATATGCGATTCAGCATCCAAAACAAAACAGGACTTGAAATAAAGAAAATCTTCTTGTAACTGAAGTGTATATGGAATGATGTGAAGAGCAACATGCTGGAATCACAAAGGTGTGCAGGCTCCTAAGTATTACCCAGCACCAACTTTACCTTCTAACTAGGAATTGTAGGTGTTGATCCTTATCTAGGAATTGTAGGTGTTGATCCTTATCTTTTACATACCATGGAAAAAGGAATTAATATTGAATAAACAATTCTTATTTTCCTCTTTGAAGCGAAAGGGCCATTGAATCTTCTGGCTGACAGTCAGGCAGCAATGATCTTTCCTCTTACTTGCAGCAGCAGGCATTGGAGTCATTATGAAGTCATACAGAGAACTGAGAAAATAACCTCATCTATCATGTAACAATCCCAATAATTATCTGTGCACTCAAAGGACTTCCCTTCCACCCACTTCTGCAGATGTTTCTGCACTTGAAAGCACTAGCGAATTCCTGTCTTTGCACAACCAGACGTCAGCTTAGAGCATTAGCTCATCAAGCTTAATATTCTCTTTGTTTTAGGGGTCAATTGCAGGTTTTAAGATGAAAAAGCCACAAATCATCCATATGACAACATGGACAGTCCTTCCTGCCTTCTCTACCCATTGCCTTACATCTCAAAGCAGAAGGGAAAAATCAAGAACGACTAGATACTAACAGAACTTCTTTAAAGTAAGCACCATGCAACTCACTCAACTGGAGTGTCCCCATTCTCCATTACCACTGGAATAATCAACCACCTGTGACAAGCAATTGGAAACGAGCTGGGATATTGGCATGTCTGGGCTGGTTTGCTAGCATATGACCCCCCATATATGCCATTCTCCTGCTGGAAGACCTGTCAACAGTCATCAGTGGTAAGTTCCTTACCTTAAGTATGGCAAAAGCTAAAAATGAGTCGGAAAATCCTGAAGTGTCCCCAAAGGTCTTACATCCAGGGAAACACTCCTTCCCTTGAGAAGTGGGTGTTTGAGCCAATAGCCCTGTCTTCAGAGTTGCAGTGCTACTTTCCTGCAAAGCTTCTGGAGGGCCTTGCCAGCTGTGAAGCAAATCTGGGTATGTCAGCGAAATCCTTATCCAGGCAATGTTCTCATTGACATCAGTGGCCACTTAGTCAAAGATGATGCTACACTGGGATATGAGAGATGTACAAATATCTTTATTCTGCTCCAATCCAGCCACATTTGGTGTGACAAAGAGAAGCAAAAATGGTTCAGATATTAAATAGGGGAATAAAAGTAGAAAAAAGAAAATATGCATGATACTTCACAAGCAAATTTCTATTTTTTATGAGAATTCTCAGAGACTGCTTGAAAATATAATTTTTTTATTATCTTTATTAACTAGAAAGTATAAAATTATTCAAAGTTTTGAACATTTAGGTAGTCAGTTTATGCTCCTGGAGCCTAACACATACAGCTGTTACGCAAATAATTGGCAGCATACAGATGTTTATCTGCATTGAAATCACGAGGGAATTAAAAACTTCTACACAATGCTTTTCTCTAGAACTAACAATATTTGTCATTCTCACTTTCTTCCTCTGTCTTATTCAATAGGGAGTGTGCTCCACGAGTTAGTCATGTGTTGTTACTATTGGTTTAGAAATGTCCTGTAAAATATTCTGAAGAATAGTGAAACTAGAATTTCTTGGACTCACATCGGATGAGATGTATTCACAGAGAACACCCCATAGATGCTGATAAAAATCAATAAACCATATTGAAATTGACAATCTGTGAAAGGCAAGTTTTAGAACTGTGGCTTTATAGTGATGCGTCAAGAAGACTTTCAACATCTACACCCTCTCCTGAGAGGGTTTGGCTGGACTCATCTGGCACTATCAGTGAGATCAATCAGGAGTGGAAATGAGGTCTGGTCTCACCAGCAGAAGTGTCAGGGGCAGTTTTAGTTACGTAGAATGCAATTGAATGTGGTTATATCGCTATAAGTAGGGTGGATATAGACACACATCTATTCTGGGAAACAAAGACTCAGACAGAGGTGTTAAGCTTCCAGTCATTGCAAGGGACATGCAATGTGTCTTGGTGCTTGTTTGAACATGGATATATGGGAAAGAGAGAGTGCTATTACTGGCAGGCACTGAGGGTTTTTTTAGGTCTGGCATTAATTTTTCACCCTGTGTTCCTTCACTTCGGTTTCCAGGAAGAAAAGAAACAGATCTAACCATGTAAATGTCTCTCTGCTTTGCCTCCAGCTATAAGCTAAAGAGTTATAAGCTTGACAATGCAGAGTTGTAGACAATACCCCTTCAATGCTTTCTAGCTCACTGGGTCTGTGAAGACCTCTTTGAAGGTGCAGCTGTTTAAAAAGACTGCAGCAGCACAACTGAAATGTTTGTTACTAAATATAGAAATGCACTTGCTATGAGCGTGGTTGGTTTGCTTCAGGTTCACCTTTGGGGCTGCAGTTATAGATACAGCATGCATTTTAAGGAGGAAAAGTGTGAAGTAGAAACAAGAAAGCAAAGAATTGGATGGTAAGAGTGTCTGTTGAGGGGAAAAAGGCTCAGGCTGATAAAACTGTGCTACTAGCCAGCAGTCTGATGTGGCCATGAAAAGGCAAACATGGTAAGACATTAGTCAGAAGGAGGGCTTAATTCACCACAGCCAAATGCTAACCCTATTGCTTAAAATGCTGGTGAAATGGTGTCTGAAAATACTGTGTAGAGTATCCACACCAAATTTGAAGGAACACATATTCAGATCAGAAGGAGGGGAGGAATTATAGGAATTATTATGTGGGAAGGAATGTGGAGGTCAGTGAAACCTGGGGTTGGGGTCTGAGGGAATCAAGTAAGTCAATAATCATTGATGGAGCAATCTTCTCTTTCTTTTAAGCTGTAGATGGTAGGCGATGTGTTCAGTAAGCTGAGGTTTCCTACCTGTTTTCCCAGAGGAAAACTGAACCCTTTCTGCTGGTTCCAAGCATGAGTGATATCTCCCTGTGTTATTTTTCTTCTGAGGAAGCCTTGTACTCTCAGCTGTGCTTGTGTCTGTGTCTGGCAGCAGATGTTTTAAGACTGGTGAAAAAAAATGTGGTTACTTCAAGCATTCACATTGCTCACCACTGTTTTATATCAGATCCCAGTCTTGGGCAGCAGCAGAGTTTTCAGTCTGTTCAAGGGAAGAAAAAATGATTAGGCAGGTGACCGCTGAAGGAAATGAAGAACAGAATTTGTAGAGGCTTTTTTCCTGCTTAATATCTGTGCAATATTGTCCTGGGATAGTTGTAGGACTGGCACTAGAAAAAACAGACATAGGCACTTGCCTAATACCACATGGAATTGGGTTCCTGGCTTCTCAGTGCAGGACTTTGGGAGGTATTTCCAGTCAAACCTAAGAGACTCAGGAGCCCAGCAGGACCTCCTAGAATTACAGCAAAGAGCCACAAGTTTGGCAGCAGGTCCCTGGGTTTCTGAATGCATCTCCTCCCCAGCACCACAAGCCCTTCATCCCACTCTCCCAAGGATCTGTATCCAATTTTGGATGTTAATTGTGAAGAAATAGCACCCATTCAAAGGTGCAAACCATCCTTCATATCAAGGTGTCATTTGGCACCTTACTCTGATTCAGAGCTGACATATCTTGCCCGTACCTTGCTGGTGGTTTTGTGTTTCTGTGCAATGTGCACTATAACCTCCCCTACAACAAACCTGTGTTATTCCTATTCACACCCACATATTCTCAATGAGTGGTTGAAACATCTGAAAGTGCAGAGAATTTGTTATAAAAGAGGAAACAACAGAGCAATTGACTCCTCACCATCTCTGCCCATACAAGAACGGGAATCATCATGACAGGATCATGGGAAACAGAGTGAAGTCAATAGGAAATGATTTTTCATGGAATGATAGGAGACCTGCACAATTCCCTAAAAGGGGTGCATGTAAATCTGCATGGGTTTAAGGGAGAAGTATTTGGAAGAACAGGATAGAAGAAAGGAAAGGGAGAGAGAGAGGGAGAGGGAGAGGAGGGGAGGGGAGGGGAGGGGAGGACAAAGAAATACTCAGCTTCTATGTCTGTGTGTCTGTCCTGCTGGCTGGGTCCTTGTGATGAGCAGCTTCCCTGTCCATATGTCCTTCGCTATGCTCATGTTACTGTGTGTAGGTTGAAATGTGACACTCGAAGTACTATTAAAGGAGTATCTTTTACTAAATACTGTACTTTGTGCTTAGGTGGGTGGTTTTTTTTTTTTTTTGTCTCTGCCCTTCTTTGTCTTATTTTGGTATTTGTTATGAATAAAATGTTCCATCACAATTAGTTGCCTTGGCTACTAATGATTTTCTTTATTCAAATATAGCTTCTTGTATTTAAACACAGTACCTAATCTGTCTGCTTTGTGTTTCTTAATGTGACAAGGTGCTAAGCCACAGTGAGCTGCTGGTTACATCTTTGATTACACTGATGCCATCCTCAGTTTGCTCTGGGAGATTTGGGGACTGTTTTTCTGGAAGAAATACTTAGTAGAGGGACTTGATGAGATCACACTGAACCTCATACGCTGCTGACAGTGCAGCATGGGAAGAACTATTCTGTAGCTACTGTATGATTATAAAATGAGGGTAATTGTGTCTATGTGCAGGTGTCTGGTACCTGAGAGCTCAAAAGGGTATGGATTTCTCCTACAAGTTACAAGCAACAGATAAAAGGAGATACCCAGTGGTATTGACACCACAGTGCCAGCCACCCAAAGTGTCTCTAAGCAGATCCTGGTATCTGGATGAACAGTGCAGTCATTTTCAAGGGAAAATCAAGTTTTTTGACAAGACATATGTGTTCAGTGTGATTTAATCCAGGTCACACTAAATGTCTATAACCAGGCCATTGTGCCTGGGTCCTTTAGCCAGGCCACAGTTTTAGCAAAAGCTCAACTCTCTGTCTTACAGATGTGTACTCAAGGGAACAAATAATGTGATTAATGTCCAGGTTAATTTCAAATCAGTTACAGGAAAGAAAGGAGATCTCTAAGGAGTTATGGCCTGGTATTTCCAGGGAAAGAGACACTAAATAAAGAGTCTGTGCATTTGGGTGCCTGAAGTTAGTTTTCACCTTGGTGAAGTGACACCCTGGCCCCAGAAGTGAGATGCAGTTGCTGTTCTGGCTGAAGTCCTGCTTATCAAATCTCATTTCCTTCTATGACAAGGTGCCTCATCTGGTTGATCAAAGGAAGCCAGGTGATGTAATCTTTTTGGATTTCAGTGAAGTTTTTGATACGGTCTCTCAAGGATCCTGCTGGACAAGATGTCCAGCCCACAGTTGGATAAACACATGATGTGGAGGGTGAGCAATTGGCTCACGGGTCGAGCACAGAGAGTGACAGTGACTGGGGTGACATCAGACTGGCCACTGTCACTAGTGGGGTTCCACAGGGCTCCATCCTGGGCCCTGTGCTCTTCAATATCTTCATAAATTACTTGGATGCAGGACTGGAAGGGACACTGAGCAAGTTTTCAGATGACACAAAACTGGGAGGAGCTGTTGACTCCCTCAAAGGGAGGTCCTACAGAGAGATGTGGACAAATTAGAGGACTAGGCAATCACCAACCATACAAAGTCTAAATACTGCTCATATTTCAGAACCTGTACCGGCTGGATCAGATACTGAGACAGTTTGCCATCTGTCAAGGACTTCTCTAGACACCAAACTGCAAAAGTTTGCACCATTTGATGTGGATAATTGCAGTCCAAGAGCTCCATTGCTTTCTCTGGCTTGATTGAAGGCCAGGCTTTTTCCAAACAGTACATCTGGGCCACTTCTCTAGAATTCCATTTAATAGACAAAAGTAATTTGTGCAGAATTTCTGGAGTATTCCCACAATAGTGACTGTGTCTCCAGTGGAAGTCCTTCTCTTGCTCAGTGATTTCAGACAGAGAGTGAAAGGGATATATGACTCACAATTGCTCCTTGTCACTCTCTGTTAACTCCCTGTCTTGAGCTATTCTATTACTTTGCCCTGCATAGCTGCAGTTGGATCCCAGTTCATGTGATATAGGCCCGTTGACATGTTCTTCTATCACTGCCATATCTGGAAACCTTACAGGATTGAAAAATCAATTAAATTTTACTCTAAACATGGAGTTCCCTTAATTTTTTTGCAGTAACACAAATAGGTTTCAGCAAATCCTCCAAAGATTCGAAGCCATCTTCCCAGATATGAGTGTCTGTGTAATCAAATGTTTCTATTTCCCCAAGCCAATGAACAGTGCTCCTCTTTTAGCTCCCTTCTGACCTTTAGCAGAGCAGATAGAGAGACAGAGCTGAGCAGTATTTAGGAGGTCAGCAAGGTACATATCATACAACAACCGTTCATTCCATCTAGGATTAGAACAAGATACCCTTTGAGTATTCACATTGTAACACAAAGGTTCCCTGCCATGCTAGATACCTGTTCCAGCAGAGGGCTTGTCTGTGTCTCTAATGTTCACATTTACATAGGTTGCATGGAGGATTCTTATTCTGAGAGCACTATTTATAGTCCAGAGGGATTTGATTGTAGCTTCTCCATTTGTGTAGGGTGTAGCTGTAGAGATATGCCTGGAATAGGATGGCACTGTCAAGTTAACCAGTGGCAGCTGGTGTACAGGCTTTCCTTTGCCATCAGCATCAGGCTGGGCATGTGACCAGTCATTTTACAGCTTCTTGTGTGCTTATACTGGCTCAGTGGACATTTTTCTATCAAGTATTCATCACAGCCACACACTTTTAAAATGTATGTGTCGTGGTACTCCAAGACACAAAGTTTCAGTAGTTCAGATGACAGCAGCATTCCATTTTCTCCCTAATTGCTTCAGCAATACCTTGCTCAGACACACAGTCATGATTGATTTTAAGGTTTATTTCTGCTCATTGTTGTTTGGTGAGACTATTACCCATATCACCAATGTAGTTTTCCCTTTGTCTAGATTATTGTATATGTGTTTGGGTAGTTCAGCTGAAGATTCCACATTTCAAGGATAGACATACAGTACTCTACTGTTCAGTGAACTGGCATATTGAAGATCCACTGCTTCTTTACAAACCTTAAGAATATTTCTTCTAATGTCTTCTATTTCTGGATATTTGACCATGACAAATTCACAGACAGGCATGCCAATATCAAAACCTGTTTCCCTATTAAGACTCTTTTCTTCTCCGTTACCTACTGGTTCAATAACTTTTAGAAAAGGCTGAAATAGTCACAGGTCACAAAGTCTCCATGTTTCATAAAAAAAATTCTCTTTCTGCTTCTTGCTACAAAAATGTAAAAAGAGAGCCACAGCCTCTTGCACGGGAGTAACAGGAAGGGAGTGGGACTGACCCCAGATGGGGAATGTGTGTGATAGGACAAGGGGAAAAGGTCTTAAACTAGAGTCCATAGGTACAGAGTATTTTGAGTTGGAAGGGACCCACAAGGACCATTGAGTCCAACTCTTAAGTGAATGGCCCGTACAGGGATTGAACCCAAGACCTTAACGTTATTAGCACCATGCTCTAACCAACTGAGCTGATTGCACCAGGAGATCTTCAGCTTGGATATTAGAAATTTCTTCACTGAAATACTGATTAAGCATTGGAACAGGCTCCCCAGGGAAGTGGTGGTGTCACTATCCCTTGAAGGGTTCAAAAAACAAGGAGACACATCACTTCATGATATGGTTTAGTTGATATGGTGGTGTTTGGTCAAAGGTTGTACTAACTGGTCTTGGAGGTCTTTTCCAACCTTAATGATTTTATGATTCTGTGATATTCTTATGGCCCTCCAGGGTATCTTTTTCACTTATGCAAAATTTGTTTCTTTTTTTGCAAGAGTACAGGGGATTTTAACATCATGATTCTACTTTGAAAGGTAGCCCTTTGGAAATGTTGTGTTTGTGTTGAACAAAGTCACTGCTCACAGTTGTTCAGTCATGTCTGCTCACGCAGATGATCCTACTCCTCTGCCTTGCAGAAATGAGCTAGACTTTGGAAAAAGGGGGGAAGTTGTCCTGGCTTTCCTTAATTGTCCAAGCTCTTAACTAGAGGTATGTCCACATGGTGCGGTGGGAGCTTATGCAGAGAACCTAGCTCTCATTAGGTTACCTTATTAGCAATCGCTAAACTGCTTACAGGTGCTCCAATGCAGGAGCCTTTACATTAATGCTACTGACTGCAACAACCAAACCCTGGAGGGAGGTTCAAGGATGGACAAGTTTGCTGTTTCAGGTAAGGTCTGGTCTTCTGCCAGTCTCTTCCCTGGGTAGATTTGGGAATAGAAGGCATACAGTTAGAAGCAAAGCCTTGAGGGTGTAGTTGCTCCATACCTACTCCTCCTGTTTTCCTGCCTTTGATCCTTAATCAATAGGAACAACAAAGGACTTTCTATGGGCAAGTCAGCTCCAGGCTAGGCTGGATAGGTCTTTGAGCAACCTGGTCTAGTAGAAGGTGACCCTGATCCCATGGAAGGCTGGAACTAGATGGTATTTAAAGTCCTTTCCAACCCAGAACCTTCCATGATTCTATGATTTAGGTGCCTATAGTCAGATAAGACAAAATCAGGACCCAGGGATGTGCCAGTCTTTATACCACAACATAACTGCACTGCTCAGAAGGCTCTGGAACATAGATGTGAGTAATTGCTTTTAAATAAATTTTTCAGTGCAGGCATAAAAAAAAAAATCTTAATGCCAGCAGCACTGCACTTGTGATTAGTAGCCCTTCAATAACTAAGCAACAATTTGTATATGTACCCAAGGAAAGAGAGGCAGTAATAAGTTCGTGATGAGCTTCTAGGGGAGTAATATATGAACATTGGGTTAAACATACTTTATTTTTAAAAACACTCAGGCAGCATCTTTCTATGAAGCATGTTATTAAAATTGACAAGATTGACTATTTACTTTACATAAGTACACTCATGTCATAATTTATGCTTTATTTTCCAGCTACAGGTACGTACATAAAAATTCAATGTACTGTATTGCATCTTATTTAGATCATTGTTCCAGTGAAATATAAAGTGTCACCGATAGATTTGTTCTACTAGTAATTCTATAGTAAATTATAAACAGATTCAATGAAGCTAATCTTCTTGTAATTTATTTAACATGATTTTTTTCATTTATATTCAAGGTACGTTTTGGCAAATATGCTGCATCGTTCAAAGAAAAAAACCCCAACCCAACACTTAATGTATCGTGAGGCCAGGATTAAACACCTACTGACCTAAACCCTCTGCATTTAAATAAACTTCAAGAGACTGCCCTTCATCTATTGTGTTTAAAGATAAAAACTGCATGAAATTGCACATAAGAACCACCACAGCAAAAGGCTGCCTGGTTCATGGCTCCAGGGAAGTTCAGAGAAAAGATATTTCAAACATGAGAGCCAAGGGAGTCTTTCCCTCCCCGTTTGTAGCAGTCAATAACCTCACTGAGTCAGAGACTTCATCCAGGTCATTGTACTCAGCAGATTCACATATTTTCTGCAAATATCTGTAAACCCCACATGGATATTTTCCCAATTTTAGGTACAGCTATGTCCTGTGGCAATAAGTTGGTAGTTTGGTTATGAGCTTTCTGAAAAAGTATCTTTACTGGTTTGCTTTAAATCTACTGCCTGAGCATTTCAGTTTGTGCTTTTAATCTGTGCACAATGAGAAATAGGAAATACATTCTTCCACTTCATTTTCTCCTACCCATTCATTGACTTTTTTTTTTCAAGTGTCAGATTTCATAGAATCATAGAATCGTAGAAGAGTTTGGGTTGGAAAGGCTCTTCAACAACATCTAGTAGTAAACATATAGTAAAGAATTTCTTCCTAACATCCAATCTGAATCTACTGTCTTTCTCCTTAAAGCCCTACCCTCCTGTCCTGTCACTACGTGCCCTTGTGAAAAGTCCCTCTCCAATTCTCTTGTAGCTCCCTTAGACATTGGAAGGATGATGTAAGATCTCCCCTAAGCCTTCTCTTCAGGCTGAACAATCCCAATTATTCTTCTGTTAAATGTGTATGCTTGTATGAATCAAGTATTCCTCTTGCCATTCCTGGAGTTGTTGGGAATTAAAAGGAGTTGATATGAGGGCAGACTTTGGAATTGACTGTCCATGAAATAGCTGCACTGAACTTATAAATGAAAAATAGGTTTGCTTTAAGAAGTGCTATACCAAATGGGAAGCTGACTGCAGGCACAATTT
Source organism: Campylorhamphus procurvoides (assembly GCA_013396655.1). Taxonomy (NCBI): domain Eukaryota; kingdom Metazoa; phylum Chordata; class Aves; order Passeriformes; family Dendrocolaptidae; genus Campylorhamphus; species Campylorhamphus procurvoides. Next base: position 1,176,806 of record WBMV01002992.1, read on the forward strand.
TTCACTCATAAGAGGGCACTATCTTTATCAGGTGCCTGCTTTAAATATCAAGGGAATATAGTCTAGGTAACCACCATGAGTTTGCAAAAATTTTTTTCGCTAAAAACCTATTAGCTGAAAGAAGAACTTTACAGATCAAAAGAAATATGAAAAAAACCCCAACATTCCACAGAGGAACCTGGGAGCAGCATGAATCACTCTTCTTGATGTAGATGAAGAAGCAAGATCCTTTTTTGGGGCTACATGGATAAGAACCATATAAAGCACTCTTCACAAATGATTACCGGATAGCATAAATGACTTTTGGCAACCTTGGCTGCTTTAAATAGCAATTTTCAACATGTAACTCTTGAGTTTATAATTAATGAGAAGTGCTGAACTGATCAGGTAAAGCCTGTGATGCCTTCTGTGGCTCTTCAGATGAGACAACTGAAATGTCACCTGTGGTGTTGTTCCCTGAGATTTATGGAAACTAGGTGCCGAAATTGCAAAATAATTCCCTTGCAAATAAGCACTTCAACCTTCTTGGTTGTCTGAAAAATCCCATCCTTGAATCTTTCCAGCAGTGTTACCTTTGGCTGATGTCTGTGCTAAGCTGAATGCAGATATGAGCTGTGCCCATTTATTTGAGAATAGTTATAAAACTTGCTCAGAAAAGTATGCAGACAACTACTTAGTCTCTGTCCTTAGGGACCAAGTTTTAATGTTCATTTATTTATTTTAAAAATGTTCATTTATGTGTATACAGTAATGGCATTAAACCCACTCAATTCAATTAGCAGCACCATGGAAAAGGGATGGAGGTTTTTGTTTGATTCAATTGTAAGCAAATGAAGCAGTAATAAACCCCCAATTAGCACTGAGGAAAATAGACTGAAAGATATTTTTTTTCCCTAGCATTTCACTGTAAACAAAAATGTGTGGCTGGTATTCAAGGGGAAGAAAAATACAATTTGAAGACACTTTAAAACTTCAGTGATTAATGTCATGCCAAGTGACTCATTAAAATTCCCATAAATATATGACTGTGGAAGAGAGTTCTCTTCTGAAGAAAAATCAAATGTAATTAAGAAGAGAGAAAGAGAACAGGGAAGGAATTGCCAGCCAAAATCAATCTAAACTCAGCTGCCATAGAACAAGTTTCAAGGGCTATGACCAGACCCTTACTGAGGGCATCATACTGGCACTCAGGAGTGCACCCAGGTCCCAGTTTTGACACAAACCATTCATGTGACATCTGTCAAGTTGCTTATTGGTTTCTAGTGTCCACTTCATTGGGAATGAAGTGGAGATGACAATTCCCTTCTGCCACCCTTGGAAGGTCTTGTTGGCCTTGATCAAAGACTTGTGGCAAATGTGTAGAAGATTCAACACAAGGATCTGGTAAGATTAGAAGCACATTTCTTGTGGTTTGATGGGGCAAAAAGTGGTTTGATTGCAAGGGAGCAGAGGCAGCAGAACCTCTTCCTGCCAACGAGTTTTGATCATCAGATCTCCAAGTGTCACATTCCCCACTCCTATAATTTCAGGAAAAGTTTATTCCCAAACCTGTCTTGTAGCATTATGGCTTGAGCCATTGTTGGGCTGCTGACTTGCACTGCTGGTTGCCCCTCAAGCCTCTCACCCCTTTCTGATATCACTGTCAGGGAGCACATTGCAGGACCAGGTTTTGTCAGGAGCCTGGCACTGATGTCCCTTGCTCTGAACACTCAGATTTCTGTGCTACACCTCCCAGTAATTTGTTGAAGGCTTGAATTTAATTATGTTGTTCAGAATACATGCTAATTCGTGTCTTACTTCAGTATGCTCTATTCTATTTTTGAACCAGGAAACGTCTTAACCTAGGTGACAGGTGGTCTGGCACAGCAGAGACAGGTCTGTTGCTTGTGGCAAAAAAACATCCCTCCAAACCAGTAAAAATTTACCTTGATTTCAGGATTTCTTCCTTGTTTAGTGAATCCTTCAGTTTGATTATCCTGGGAAAAAATGATCACATTTGATTTCCCACTGGTTTGATTTTTTTTAGGATTTCTTGATTGTTCGTTTCTGAAGAAAAAAAAAAATCTGTTCTTAAGTGGTGCCATGTACTGCAGATGTCCTGTGAGGATTCAGTATCAGAGAAATGTTTATAGAATGCAGAGTGCAAATAGGAAGGAGAGAAGAAAAGGGACCAAGTGCTATTTATAATCTATATTCAGCTCATCTGGGCTAAGCATTGTGACTACTTGTCTCCAGTGGCAGTGCAGGGACTTGGACTGGGAAGCCTAAACTGGGCTATCCACACTGCTCTTGAACAGAAACATCATGACCTTAGACATACAGTCTAAGCAAAGCAGCTTTCTCAGGCTGCCTGATGTGGCCCCAGGACTCTCAAGCTAAAAACTAACACCAGCCAAGGTCTGTAGTTTGCCACCGAGGACAAGCACATTGCACTACCTGTGCTCAGAACCACGTGCCTGCCTCAAATAAGCTGTTTTGGCATGATCCTGGCTGAGATGGTACCTGGCAACCTTCCTGGGCACTGGCTGGGAGAGTTTGTCACAGGCTGCAAGCCCACTGGGGCCATGGTAAACTGAAGTGCCTAGGATGATCAGCGCACTGAAGCAGTCTATAATATGAAAAGTCATTTAGCTGTCAGACCAAGAAGTGGCAGCTTAGATACTGATCTTAAGGCCAAATATGGTTGACACAAATAACTCGTGCCCCTTGTAAAGTGAAATTTTCCTTCATTAAACATAGATGCATGCAGTGCAGTGTTCAGCGGTTTGCTCTTTTATATCCAGGCTCTGATTGTTTTATTTTTATCCTTTAAGAGAAATCAGATGTTAGAGAGGAAGCTATTCTTAGGCTGACTGTGCAAGTGATCAAGCCAAGCATATCCATATAAGACAGCTGCTGGCAAATGCCAGTCTCGGGTTGTGCTTTCATTGCAGAAACAGCAGTGTGAGTTCTGGGCATGCAGACATGGCACCCTTGGGGAACGAGAGCGGAGCTGTCATCATGCTTGTGGTTCTTCTCATCTTGGGTCCTCAGCAGTGTAGGAGTCTCTTTATACCAATAATTCATATGAGAAAATGAATTCCCTGATGTCAGTACCTCCTCTGCATAGCCATTAGTCCTACTGTGGAGGCTGACTGCACTCGTGCTAGCCCCAAGGTGATAAATTGTGCTGGATGATGCTTTCTGGAATTAGTCAGAAGTCTCTGCTCCACACTGCCAGGTTGGTGAGCAGAGACTCCGCAAAGTGGAGTCAGTAACAGTTGGATCGTGCTCAGGCTTTGCTTGTAATCATCTGAGTCTCATCAAAGTCCATGACATGGTGACGACACACTGCTTTCCTCTCCGTAGGAGAAAAACCCTTGGCAGCTCCTGTGGACTGGAGCCCAGAGAGGAGGAGGAAATGAACTTAGACACATTGTAGGTCTGAGATGGAAGGAAAAGACTCATGCAAGGGTAATCTTATGTTAGCAATAGTTCCAGGATCCCTCTACTGCTCTGGGCTATATGACATTTCCCTGTAATAAAACATGGACATTAGTCATTCCTTTTGCCTGTTTGGGGTAGACTCCATCTTTTCTCACATGCTCATACACTATCTGGCCCAATAAATCTTTGTTCTCCTTTCAAGACCAGGCTGGATGGGGGGGACTCTGATCTCCTGGAAGGTGTCCCTGTTCATGGCAGGGGCTTGGAACTAGATGATCTTTACCTTCCCCTTCAATTCAAATCATTCTAGGACTCTTTGATTTCAGAAGGTGTTTGCTCCCACAGCTGTGAGATGGGACAGGGCGGGTCCACTGGACACCCTGAGCTGTTGAACAAAGCCCATTCCCAGTGCCTGGGCACATGTGCTCACACATGTTGGTATCACCCTGTCCCATCTCACAGATGTGAGAGCAAACACCTTCTGGCACACCAAAGTGTCATGGGGCAGTCTGTCCATGTCAGCATGGTGCAGCACAAGGGATGCTGTGGTTGGCCTACAAGTCTCAACACTGAAGCAAACTATTGGTACTGTGTCCTCAGCGTCTTTAAAAATTACACGTTGTTTGTTCTCTTGCTCCTGAAGTCACCGATGACATCATGCTCTTTTTCTGAGCTAATCATAATGAATCAGGTCAGCCTAGGTGAAGGTAATTAAAAATATCTGTGCTTCAGCAGGCACAAACAGGGCAATATAAAGGGTCTCATATCTTTTCTTACCAGAATTTTCACTCAGCTTTGGCTGGGTTTTTTTATTACCCTCGTGTTAGCAGCAAAACAGGCAGGTAAGTGTGGTTGTAAACTTGCTCATAGAGATATGGTTAGCTTGTGAAATACAGACTACTAGCTGTGGCACTTTGCAGTATTTCAAAACAGTGTTATCTTTTCATAAATTTAGAGGATTCTGATTTTTACTGAAATTTTTTTTCATTTGAAGATTTTGAGAGTCTTACCTCCATAGATAAAAAACTGCTAGAAACATTCAAAAAGGGGCGGGAAAATGAATGACAAAATGGATTAAAAAAAACAAAATAAAGGAAAATCTGGAATAACTCAATTTATTTATAGCTGAACATATAACAATGCTTGCGAGAAATGCAATTAGTGGTGAGCAGAGTCTCATCCTCTCAGCCGATCCCTTTTGTCCGCAATCTAGTGCAAATGGTTAAACTGGACTTGGTTGTGCTCCAGTACTACCTGTTTGCTCCGTGTTGCTAAGTGATAAAATGCTGCAGGTCAGATAACACCCAGTAGGCAAGTGCTGAGTGAAGCCCAAACTTGATTAAATTTTCTGTGAGGGTTGAGTTAGGACAGATCCAGTGGCAATGAACATGGGGAGCATCAGGTGTGCAGAGCTGGAAGTTCCCCAGATCTGAGTCCATAGGGCACAGGCATGGTTGCACTGGTGTGTGAGGACAGAAGGACAGCAGGACAGGAAATGAGTGAGGAGCCAAATTCCATGGAGGTCAATGGAATTGTCTTAGAGGGGAGACCAGAATCAACCCACAAAGATGGCATTCTTACTGCTCTTCATTTACCCTGACCACTGCTATAAATATGTATAGAGAGGACCAGACTAAGTTGCATTTTTCCTTTGGGGACACTGGCAGAAAAATAAAAATAAAAAAAAAATGTAGAGTTGGGGTTTCTCAACTTGGAGAAAAAGAGTCTGAAAATACAAATGACTCTTGCTGCAAAAAGAAACAGAATATACTGCTCTCACTCCCCAGGGTATATAGGGCAAGAGGCAGAGGGCTTAATTTGTAGAAAAGTTAAAGATCAGGAAAATATTTTGTAACAGTAAAAATAATTAAGAAGTGGGAAAAATGTGGGTGTTCCATCACTAAGATTTTAAGAACAGTGTGAACAAATACTGTGGGGGAATAGTTTATGTGTACCTAATCCTCCTTTAAGAAGGAGAGATGGACTGTATGAGAGTTTAACTTTATTTTCTTAGAGCCAAATCCTTCTAATTTGCGAAGCAATTTGGTGCCTGGCTCCAAGGATTGCCTTTAAAAGTGCCAGACTAAGATATTCTGTGTATTTTTGCTTATCACTTCACAACTAACTACACTAGTAAGGGTTAATCATTAGTGTGTGTACTCAGCTGACGATTCACTTATTGGCTTTTGCCTTTGGAGGGTGTGATCCCATCACACACCAAGGTCTATGTGCTGAGCATGAGAGACTTGCTGAAGTCAACAAGAGTCAAGAGTCTTCATTCATGTCCCTGACAGTACCTTAATTTCCATTAAAATCCTTAAACGCTTTATTTATTTCTGAAGATAATATCATATAAATGTCTTAAACTACTACCCTGCTGATGACACTTTTGGGAAACTGCCAACAGATGTATCCTTGCCCTTTAACTGGATACAAAATTATTTTTGATTAAATTAAACCAACCTCAGTTTCTTCACTCTAATGAATGCTATATTTAGCTTGCTTTTTATCCTGACAGGGCCTTACCCCCATGCGAGTACTGATTATTCACATGACCAGTCCTGCTGAAGTCACTGGGTGACTTCTATAAGTTTTGCCTCTAGGAATAAAATTTCAAATTTTTCTCTCCACATCCACAGCTTGGTTTCAAAAAGTGATCCTGTTTTTGGGTTCTTAGTCTACAGCTCTAAAAGAATATGCTCTTGGTCTTTAAATGAAGCATGGGTCATCTCACCAGTTTTCTTCCTCCAATGGCTCCTGAGGGTATTTGTTTTGTGTTTGACAAAAGCCAGAGATTGTGAGTTTTTCCAGTTCCCAGGCCTGTCTGTATGGGCAAATTCCATATCTTTCAGAAAACCTGGGTCATATCTGCCATCTCTTGATCTATAATGCAGGGATTTTACAGAAATATCTGTTTCTAAATGGATTTTCTGAATCCTCAGAGTCTGACTGGTTCATGGGGCTTTTTTGTGTGTGTGGTTTTTTTTGTTCGTTTTTTTTTTTTGTGTGTGTGTGACCCTCACTACCTAACTTCAATAGAAACTCTTAATCAGAGTTAGAGGGGCTCCAGGGGTTAAACTGTATCCTGCCACTTTCCGTTGTTTTCTATTTAAAGTCTTTCTTTTCCCAGATGAGAATTCTTATCATTAAATTTACTTCTGTAATTACATTTCCCAGGGGTCAGTTCTGAAAACCACATTCACAGGTGGAAATCATCGTCCCCTTTCATCACCGTATCTACGAGGGAAAGTGCTAAAATTTTATTTACTTCCTGAACTGGCTCTTCTGTCTTGTTGAATGAAGCCTTTTTCCATCACCTCATAACCTGCACTCCGCATTAGCATGGCTTCATATAGATAATAAAAGCACTCATCTCCATTTATCTGAACCCCTCTATAAATCTCCATGTAGTGTGGAGTGCAGCCTTTGCCAGGAGCAAAAGCATGGCTCTGTTGCTCACTGAGAAAGAGCTGCTGATGTGCCTTTTCAGCAGGAGCTGTTGGGAATCAGCTCATCCTCCACTGCCAACTCCCTGCCATGGAGTGAAGCCCCTTGTGTCTGAAAACCTCTGAGATTCCTGTTAAGAGTCAGGCAGAAGTCGGGAATTCACCAAATAGTTTGAAAAAGAAGCTGAATAACGTCAGGTGATGTCTTTGGGGAGGGAAGTATTGATTTGGAGCAGGGAGGGAAGGTATTGACTTTTACCTTTCGGTAAGATGACTTGATATGGTTCCTCTCCCCTCCCTCTACACGTCCCCTAAGCCCTGAGCTGCTGATTGAACCACTTCCTCACTGCAAGGCCTCTCCAGTCAGTCTCATCTGTGGTTTATATGGATGGCAAAGGTGCCCAGAGCTGCTCTTAATGCCATATAAATCAAAATAAGTGCAGTTGCTCTGCTGAAAGGCACCAGGGCAGCCTAAAAGGCTGAGCACCAGGCAGAGGTTTCCCCCCACAGAGCCCTGGTCTGCTGTTGGGGTACCCTGTGCACAGAAGGCAGGAGGATGGGTAGGAACATTCAAAAAGTTAGGGATTCCCCCAGTCAGAAATACTGGGATCAAAAAACTCTCTAAGTACTATGAGTGGGTTTCATATGCTGGGCCTTCATATTCGGAAGATACTGTAAGTTTGTGGCTCACTGAGGAGCCTTTCCATAGGTACATTGTGTCCATGATCTGTCTCAGTCTCTTTGATGCTCCCACGGTGTAAACCAAAATATTATAATTACTCAAATTGTTAATCCTGTTGGACATCATAGGCTCTAGTCTAAGCCAAAAGAAGTATCTGCTGCGCCAAACCCTTTGATGACACCCTTAAGTTACAGAGCCCTACAAGAGGATCACTTCCTGTGGCTCTTCAAACTGTGTTTTATGGAGTCACTGAAAGCATCTTCTAGCAAGGAAAACAAACCACCTGACTCTCCACCTCAATTTACAAACTCTCCATCTTGCCTCTTTTCAAGTTCTGTGTTCACTCCAGAAACACGGGCAGGTGGAGGATCCCTGGGAAGTACAAGGTTCCAGGAACGGGGCACTCCTGTGAGCGGGCAAGGAGGGTGCTGTGCCTTCATGTCCCTGAGCATATGCCACACTCTCCAGAGGGTCAGCAGCAAGCACAATTTAGTAGCATTGGTCTGGTTTGAAAATGGGTCAGTTGTGCTGTGTCCTACCTCTCACCCAGTCCCCTCTCCCGTGCCTTTCCCAGGGAAAGTGTGTCAGCCACAAAACAAATGCACACACTTTGCTCATAACAAACAACCCACTTTGCATTCCTGTAGCATCCTCTAGCAATCAAAAATTCACTATCCCAGCCATAGGGGAATATTCATTTCTGTCATGTTGCAGATGGGAAAAATGATGTGTGTAGAGGTGAAATGGAAGGCTGATCATGTGTCTTCCTCCTGCCACGGGCTATGCAGTGAGCTAGCATCTGAGAAAAGAGAAGGGCTCATTTGCCTTGGAGTGTGTGTGTGCTTACAGCTCTCTCTCCTCCCTGATCTGGCCCCTCCATTGTCAAACACTGCTGCCTCCAGCTTTGGGCTCCTCTCAGCTTTGCTCATCGACCTCGAAACTTCCTCTGCAGCATTTTGTCCAAACTTTGCTTCATCTGTGGCTTTCTCAGTTCAGGCTCTCTCACTTCTTTCAGCTTAAAAGTACCTGTACCAATCATCACAGCATCTTCCATGGAAAATTCAATTGTCCTGAACTTGTGTGCTACATCCCCTTCACAGGCTTACCTGGCTTCCTGCATTAAATACATTAAAAACCCTCAAAAAACCCCAAAACCTCAGCAAAAACCAAATCATGTCTCTCCTTAACATCTCCTGTTCCTGTCATTTGAATCATCCCATTTAGTACTAAAGGAAAATCTCCAGTGATTAACATCACCAGCAAACCAAACTGTGTGTGCACATCTGGTTGGGAATTCACCACTCAAATGAAGATCATGTGTGCCAGGGAAGAAGGAGTGGGACTGTATAGTGCCTTGGCCTCTGGTGACATTTGTCTCTTCTTCTAGAACTTATTAAATATTAATTTACTTGAACATATAGAGCTATTTAAATCTTCCAGGCACTTTGCAAATACTAATGCAATTAATTTGTCATCCTTCATTGATAAAGATGCTATTATAACTCTGGCTAATAAAGAACCCTCTGAGGAAGCAATACTTTGAAATTTACCAAATGACAGGACCGTGTTGCATTTGTTAAACAAATAAGAACTCCCGAAGGGGCAGGTGTCCAGAAAAAGATAGTTTTGTCACAGAAAAACTGTATTCCAACCCACTAATCCCCTTTTTATGATGAAACAGCATCTCCAGCACAGGGCCAAGAAGCAAGACTGGGAAAGTCCTGTCTGTGGGGTAGGTGAGAGTGACCTCCATTGCAAAGACTGTGTTAATCACTAGTGAAAGTATTAAGAGGACAACTGATGTACTATGGATCTTGCATCTACCTATGTAGTTCTGGACAACCTATGTATTAAAATTAACCACTCTCTGCCACATCATGTTTTTCAAACCATCACTGGGAGTTCTCTGGACTGCAATAGCAAGTGAAAACCTCAGTTACAGACCAGGACCCCTCTGTGTTAGGTTTTGCAAAACTCAGACAGCACCACTGTAGTCTGCAGGTGCAGCTGTAATGGTTCAGGGAGAGACTTCAGCGCATGGAGTTTGACAAAGCTGACCCCTAAGGATTTGGGAGGGCCCTGAACAGTCTCTGAGCAATTTGGACATGTGATGGGAGCAAGGCTGGTTCTTTTCCATTAACTGGTGCTACATGGCAAACACCTCACTCCTGTTATTGCTCCACAAGCCACTAGAACATCACCAACTCCATCCTGGTTTGTTTTTGAGAGCTTAGAAGGTGACTACCAAGAATTACATGGTTACAGGTTTTAAATTTAATAATAAGGTTCCCTTTAGCCTTCATAAATGGAATCTCTATGAAAGCAGCAATTACATTTTTCCATTAAGTTTAAGGGCTATCTAAGGGAGTGACTAAGGGAACTTCCAAGAGAGAAGTCAGTGGGAAGGTACAGAAACCTCCAAAGCACAATTCGTCTCATCCTAAACTCTGAATCCTTTCTCTTTCTGTTGAGGACAGAGGGAGCCCTGGGTGAATAGCCTCACGAACTTTTAAGACAGCTCGAATCCTCCACTTGAGAAATTGCTCCTTGAATTAAATTCCCTTCAAGTGTGCAGGATTTGCTGTGCTTAGGTTTAGGGACACTCTGGACTTTAACAAACTTGTAAGTCTCCATCCAGGGGCCAAGCACTAGCAAGTACATTGCACTGGTATATTGTGAATCTTTGACTAAGTATGGACTTCAGAACCTGTACCACTGCTCCTAATCAGCTCTTAATTGTTTTTCAGTTAATTGTTTTGCAGCTCATTGCTCTTACAATTCATAAGGCTTCAAGAGTGCAAAATATCTATATGATACCTAAACTGTGGGGAGACCTCTCTGCGTAGGCTTGCAAACAGTTTTGTTTCTGATTAAACATCTCAACAAAAGTGAATGGTATTAGCTAGTCTTGAGGGACTCCTGATTAAAAAAATTCTAGCTCTAATGTAACCTCAGCTGTTTCTCCTCAGCCAACCAGTTGCTGTACTAGAGAAACAGATTGTGGCTCAAGCCTTCTTCAACCTAATTTTATGCTAATTGGCAGCTATTGCCCTCTCATCTCCACCCAGAACCCCTCCCATATAATTTCCTAATCACTGTCTGGCTGCTACTACCTCATCTTCATTAGCATGACACGTCAGTATTCATGTAGATCCATTTAGCCACCTTTTGCTGTCTTTCGTTCTGGGCAGTGGCATTTAAGCTTTAATCCCAGAGTTACTGGTCATTATTTCTGTCTTTAATCACCGTGAGAGACCAATGAGACAAGATAACCCTTGTATAAATCACAGTGTAACAAGGAAGCAGTTAATTTTTTAGACGATTTAAAGCACACAGGCCGTTCCTGATCAGATCTGGAGGGCTGTTTACAATAATCTGGACTGAGAAAGGAGGAACTCAATTTGGTGTCCTGAATCCTCATGATATTTTAAATTACTTCATATTTCTACCTTCTACCTGATCATCCAGCTTTGCACAAGCTGTTCTATTACGGAGCCACTTACAGTAACGAGTTTTATGTTTTCCCATCCCTGACTTTACTGATGCTCTCTTCCTGTTCGAGTATGGAAAAACAGAGGGTCTTCAGCAGGAGCACTTGGTGACACCAGCAACCTGAACTCAGAGCCTTATTGCTGTGAGGTTATTTATCACATCAGCGCATGCTGACACCAAAGCATCCTGGCTTCTGGCTAACCATGCACTGCCTCTCTCCCAGTGCAGCATCTGAAAGGTCTCAGAGTGAACAGCAGCTTAACCTTTGTTCGAAAGGTCTCTCCTGTGCTTATACCTCCCTTTATGGCACCCCAGAGAAACCAGGTTGTTCCTTGGATTTCTGGAGAGTGTGTGGAGCAGTTCATGTGCAGGAATACTCTAGATGTAATGTTATTGAGAAGGGGAGTGTGCATGCAAAGATTTTAGAGGGTCCCAACCACTGAAGAGCTGCTTTTGGTAAAGTGAAGCAGGAAAGATCATTGTTCCCTATTACTAGCCTGTGCTCAGTAGGATGTAATAAGCTCAGTTTTAGGCAGGGAATGGGGTTTAAAGCCATGGGCACCTCACTTCAGGAACACATTCCTATGCTTCTTGTGGCAGGAAAGGGGATGGGAACTGTGCAAATAACATGGGACACTTTTTGAGTCACGGGCAGTAACAATTAACCAACACTATAAGCGAGAATTTGTCTGCAGCTCTCTCCTCTTGGCAATCCCATGCTCCTTTTGTGCAGTGACCAAGCAGAAACTGGAAGACAGCTCCCCTCTCTCTGAAAGCTAAGCTTTTCCTCTGATGTTATTCTTCAGGCTGCAGTCAATCCCCCTTGGCATGTCTCAAGCCTCACTAGTGTCAGCATCACATGATCTTGATGGGAAAAAGACACTCCGAACTCTGAAGACTGAGAATCTAATTACTTTAAAAGTGTCTTTATGTCATTATATTCACATTAAAATCATAATTTATCACTCTTCATTGTACTCCTAATGATGCTTGAAAATAATGGGCTTGAATCAATACTGTGCCCAGTATAAATGTGGTGGAAGAACAGGGAGGATCTTAGCAAGGCTGATTGCATTTCCATTATTTTTGGCTGATTTGGTGTTTTGACAGAGTATCTGTACTCAGTGCAAGTTCTTGCTGAGTTTATCCTGCCGAGGGGCTCAATGAACCTCAGAAGTTGCATGTCCAGTGATGCATTTTGATGCATCTGGGGCACATTGGGATAATGGCATATGCAGTGAAGAGTTCATCTGTATATATAAACCCCCTCATTTCTTTGATAGAATTTCCTGCTACCTTGGTTATTGAATAGATTTAAAAGCAGCAGCAGATCCTTGGAGCAGCTGTAAGCTCTGGAGTTTGAGGTTTCCAGAGATTAGCAAAGCTCATTTCCCATTTTCCTCTGCTTCTCTGTGTGCAGTAGAAGTGACTCCAGAAGATAGTGGAAAGTCAGGTTGAAGAGGAGCAGTTCATGAAAACACAGGAATATTTCTGCACTCATGGCAGTTTTCAGTGCTCTGATTATTTGACTTTGAATCTATCCTTTAGGGAGAGCCTGGAATAAACACAGCCCAGAGCAACTTGAACACCATGACAGGTTTTTGCCTGCTTGGCGCTGGAGTGGCTCAGCTCAGGGTCTATGCAAGAAATCCCTGAGCAGTTATGAAAAGTATTTTGCAAAGGCATGAGCAATTACACAGATTTATTCTACTCTGGCACTAACCCTACCTCTACCTATAACTATACCTTTCAAAAGATTGATTAGGTTTTGCTTTACCAGTTTCACATCCAGTCCAGTCACATCAGAGTAATTTCCTCCCTTTCCACTCCCTGAGCCCTCATTTTTTGATACTGAGTATGGCACTACAAAGCTAATGCATACTCTGAGAGCAGGCTTGGAAAGAGAGGTGGCAGCATTGGATGGTGAGGAAAAATCTGCTGGCTGAGGCATCCAATAGCTTGGAGTATGGAAAGCCAGAGGCTTCCTGACAGCATCCTATGGGATGGGAAGACAGTTTTAGTTTTCTATTTACCAGACTGAGGAATAAAATGGATACCATCCAAATTATCTGGTCTGACCAGTCATCCTCCTTAGCTCCATCTCTATCAGCAAGTTAAATGAGCCAAGGGCTATTTGAGGCCTTTTGGTGAGTGGCTGAGCATTGCTTATGTGGGTGAGCTGGGTGGCCGTGTCCAAACTGCTGGTTGGAAGTATCCCTTGCTCATGCTATCTCCAAAGTCAGCGTGGGCTTTGACTGGGAAAGTGCTGCCAAAACTGTGATGAACAGCATGGCAACAGGTCAATAGTGGCAGTGTTCAAGTTTATACCAAAGCCTTGTTCAGTTCAGCACTGCATATGTTAGAGGGTTTATTTCTCCTCAGCATTTTATTTTTGTGATTCAAACAAAGATTTGTTTTTCCAAAGGAGTTCTTTGTTGGGTTTTCAGTTAAAAGTCTGACAGATACAGACCTCCATCTCACACTTAGCCTGGAGAAGGAGCCTTTGCATTATCCTCTGGTAGTGTTTGTGTGTATGGGGGAAAACTTCCAGATGGAAGTTAATCAGGAACCTTTGGATTCAGCTCTGTGACAATGGATGGCCTCTAAGCCTGGGAAACTATTTGGGCAAGCACTCTGAAGCTGGACATGAAGAATTTGAGCATACAGGCAGATAATCACCCCATACTACTTTTTTTTTGTTTGGTTTTGGGGTTTTTTTTTAGATGTGTGACTCCTAGTTTACATACTCCTGGTTTGGATGACCTGTTTTTGCTTAAGGGAAAGTTAAATCAGAGACAAGTTGAACAAGTTAAAGACTTTAACTTATCCCAGCTCAGCCCAAGTTCTGTCCATTATATGACCTGAGGCACTCCAGAAATATTTCAGCTAAAAATTGGGTCTAGCCAAAGGCTTCCTAACAACACAAAGCCAGGTAAATGACACATAGGTTGCTGCTGGGTCTTTGACTCAACCCAGTGGGAGTAAATTAGTCGCTCTGCTATTCATGTCTGTCTATTCTCCCAATTTCAGTTAATTAAATTCAGCAAAATAGTATATTTTATTTATTTATTTTGTCTTTTAACATACCATTTGTTGAATATTTCTAAGACCAGCTGTCTCCTATTTCATACCTGGCTGCAAAAGAGTACTCCGTACAAGCAGACCTACTTGTTCCCACATCCATGGTTAAAATGCAAATGCATGTATACATCCACTTCTCCAAAGAGAAGATTTTCCCCTACATGAAATCTTATATCTCAAATCTTAAAGCACAGCTTCACTGAAGTTAAAGGAGGAGCTTTAGGAGGGTGATGAAATATTTAGTCCAGGTTCAGACTTTGAAGTATGAGTTATGGTTTCTGGAGTGTCCAGGGATACTTTGTGATGCGGAATATTCGGGGTAAATGGGGTAGTAATATCTGCTGCATTTCTTCATATCTCACAGCTCAAATCTTGCCTTCTTATGGGAAATATCTTTGATCATTATGGGAAAATGCATATTAATGAACTTCCCAATGTATAGCCAAGCTTGTCTTCATGTATTTTTTTGTTAGTCACTAACCATTTCTTTTAGAAAGAGCATTAGCTCCCAGATCATAAATTCAGGAGAGGAGGTGGTGTCCATCCCTGCTCTGCAGTGGGATGTAATGACTGCTTTGTTGCAACAATAGAAAAAACAGTTAAAGTGATGTCCCTTATAGATAGTCTCCAGCACATGGATCATATTTTTTTATAGTCTTCAGTATATTTAACAATGAAGGAAAGTGAAATTGTGAGCTCTTCTTTCAGAAAGACAATGATTTTAAAAAAATGCCTTTTTCCCCCCTGTTCTTATTGTTCTTTGTCATTAGAGAGGTTTCTTGGAGCCATCTCACCTGTCACAGAAGGAAAAACACAAGCATTCATACTGTGTAGGGTCTTGACCCAAGGTGTCATCTACCTGAAACCCTCCTGCCTGTGCTGTGTAGGTTGGTGTGAGCAGGAGGAGCAGAAATCCTGTGCCCCAAAGCCTGGCATCCAGATTATGGAGACTGTGGAAGGCAG
Source organism: Campylorhamphus procurvoides (assembly GCA_013396655.1). Lineage (NCBI taxonomy): Eukaryota > Metazoa > Chordata > Aves > Passeriformes > Dendrocolaptidae > Campylorhamphus > Campylorhamphus procurvoides. The sequence continues at coordinate 1,191,896 of WBMV01002992.1, forward strand.
AAGTAAACATTTGCAGTTGGTGCACCCTCTCTGTCCCATGCACAGCTTAATGTCACCTTAAAATACACCTCTGCAACATCATCTGCCTTCAGCATATCCTGTGACTATTGTACAGTGCTGGCTGCCGTTTCTAACTGGAGTTTCCTGATTAGTCTGTGAATAGCAGAGCAAATACATATGGGAACAGCAATGTATAGAATCCCTTCCCTGACATGTTAAAGCAGTGGGAGCAGAGGAGGTAAAATATTTAGACTCCAGATGTCTTTATTTGCCAAAATAAAAATTCTTGCTGTAAAATATCTATAAAATGTAATTAAAATTGCCATTTATGTTTCTCACTGTTGCAAACATTGCTGGCAAAATTGAGTCACTTCGTGCTGCCAAATATAGCATTCCAGGTGTAAAACACTCTCAGATGTTCATGGCATTTTGCACATAAATACTGAGTCATTGAGAATGATCTGGGACTATGCATATGCCTGATACAGAAATACTGCCATGAGTGGGAGATCAGTATACACACACGACAGGATAATGTTTGAGAATGAAAAAATTGTGTTTCTGCATAGTTCCTAATAAAGACACTGGATTTTTCAAGTGCTGATACTTCTGCTCTCAGGAGGGTTTTATAGAGGAGGGTGACCACGACTTTCCATTCCCCTACTTACTGCTCCATCTCTGAATATCAAGCTGGAGATATTTTTTCTCAAAGTGTTTCTTTTTCTATTTCCTTTTTTTTTTTTTTTAATTTAGCCTGTGTGAGGGACTTGCAAACCCACACTGTAGATGACATTGAATATACAGAATGTACCAGCCCCATGCCTGGTGGGATCTGTCCAAGAAAACCATTCTCTGCCAGTCACCATTTCAATCTGCCTTTTGGCTGCTGCTGCTGCTCTGCACCAGGCAGCAGTATAGGCTCTGTTTTCAGGCATCATGGTTTCCTGGAAAAATTGATGTGTTTCTGGAAAGCATATGGAATGGTGCATCCTGCAATCATGCTAGCCCTGGAGAAAAGCAGTGTTTGCTGAAATATAAGCCAGAGTTGAGATGAATCATTTCTTCCTGACAGACATGAGTCTCTCTTCTCACCAGTTACAGGAGTTAAAAATGTCCTCTCTTTCCACAAGTGCATGAGCTTGGTGTCAGACTTGTGTTGAGCATTGTGTGCAGTCAGGGTGCCCTGTGCTTCAGTGAGACCACATGGGCCTGGGTGCGAGATCAGGTACCTGCACTGCCTCCTTGGCACCCCTCTGTCTTCCTTTCTTCATCTGATGGTTAATCCTGCCATGTTCTCTCCCACTCTCCTATGTCTTGTTTGAGCCAGCAATAAGATTTCATCTTCAGACTTTGTCTCACTCAATAAAGGAGTGGATGGCCAGGTATATTATAGCTGTTTCCCCTCAGTCTTCTTGGATGGAAAAAAAGTGTTTAACTTCTCATTTCCCTCTCTGTCAAGGGAAATACACAGGACTGTGCTAATGCAACATCACTGACCTGCTTGTTATACAGCCTTCTTTATTTTCTCCGTGCTTTCTCTTGCCACAGAGTGATTATTTTTGTTATCATCATTTGCATGGCATTGTTTACTCTACATTTCCATATAGCTTCTCCTTCCACCAAATCCCTCTCTTTTTTTTTAGCATGTTTCACTTTCTGTTAATTCCTCTTCTTCCTTCCTCTGTCCATGCATCATTCTGATGTCTCACTATGTCAATCCTGTCTGTGCTGTAAATAAGAGTTTGGCCAAAAGATGACTTCACCAGGAGGATTTATAGGGAGGCTCTTTAGAAATGGTTGTCCCATCACTGCTCTCCAGAGTTCATTAAATAATAGAAGTATGATAGAGTCTGCATGAAAGATCATTAAATTGGAAACATGGTTTTCTTCTTTTGGGTGAAGCACAGGAGCAGCCCCATTTCCTTGTTCAGTTCTGTGTTCCCATCTGTCTAACTCAACAGAATCACATGATTAGAGACTAGGACTGAAATACAATTATAAAATAAGTAGAACTAGAAGAGATGGATGAGATGAGGTCACTTTTCCACTCTGCAGAAAAATTAAATAAATTTTGGCCACCACTAGCAAATTTTTTTCTTGTAAGCAATCTTAGATTGCTTCTTAGTTTGTAATCCACTGCCTTTTCAGGCAATATGAGTAGGGGCTCCTCTGGCATTCCTGTTAGAGGGTTTCTTGTCTGTCTTCCCTTTCCTCTTAGCTAGCATGTCTCTGTACTGGGAACCACTTGGCTTTTCTTTCCCTCCATGGACAGAAAGCAATGAATCAGAATTCTCTTGATACCAACCTTTTAGACACTTGAATGTGATTAACACACAACCACAGACGCACAAAACAAATTATATCATTCTTTCTTCATCACCCACATTTTTCAGCACCTGAATTAATCCTGTTGTCCACCTCTTTACTACAAAGCAGTGCTCAGCACCAGATGCAGTGCTCTTGCTGGAGTCTTCACCCTGTCAGGTTCAGTGAATAACTCCCCCAGGGGCCTTGAGTAAATGATGGTATAAGAAGTCCCTGAGTGCTGTGTACCTTGTTTGCAGCGGTGTCATGGGGTTTGACTACAGAATACAGTCACTGAAAATCTGTTTCTGTGTGTGATGCTCCGGCTTCTCCACAACCATTCCCTGCAGGGACTCTCCAGGCTTGCATTAACAGCAAGTGCCTTATTTCACTTCAAAGGTGAAACTGTGAACAAAGATGAAATTCAGCTCACATGAAGTCCTACCTTTTTGTGCCCACAGACAGATATCTGCCTGTCAGCAGGGTGTCTTAATTTAGCCACTCCAGAGGTACAGCGAGGTTTGAGTGCCTCAGGAAAGCCATCTAGTACTGTTGGAGCTGCCTAGGGAATATCGCCTTGCACCAGTCTCAGCAGGCTTGGGTTTTCTTTAGGTTCTGTATCGTGTCTCCCAGCTCAATTTGCAAGCCTGCTAAGAAATCTCAGCCATAGTAATCCCCCTACTGTGTACAACTGAGCTGAGTTCTGGTGTCTGCTATAGGGTGAACTGAATCTCTTGCCAGGAGCAGCAGACTGTATTGACTAAGGAGCCACAGAGGCCTGTGGAGGTGTTTCTGCCAGTATGCAAGTTAGGTCTCTAAGTTTACATTTACCTTAGCTGGTTGAGACACAGCACGTGCTCCCCCTGAAGTGTTCCTCCATTTGGGATGCCCTTAATTACCCCACTTGGAAACTACAATCTGTGGTTTAGAGATCACAAGGGTATCACTTAAGTAGCACAAATGTGCCTTACCCCATGGGCAATGAGTAGTTCCCCCATGTGCAACATAGTGACATCTATCACTATATTGGTTGACTCTCCATAGGGTACCTACACTGTGGTCCACACACGGGTGATAAGTATGGTTTGGACAATCTTCTGTCCAGGAATATGTGCATGTTTTTTGTCTGTGCACAAGGAAATGTTCCCCTTCCAAGAAATACATCTGTTTCAGGGAGTTGTTTACAGTGCTGAATTTATATCATTCCCTTGGCTCCACTGACTGGATAAACAGGTAGATCTCAAGAAAGCAGCACTGGTACTTTAATCACCATTAAATTAACTCAGAACTGCAATAAACTGGCAAATTGGGCTACAAATTTTGAAAGCAAAAAAAAAAAGAATAAGTCATTAAAATTTAAACTAAATTAAAAATTTACAGTCTACCCAGAGAAGGTTGCTGAAACTCATGTAGCCACATTTCTACAAAGAAGTTACAACTCTCCCAGTGATGGGAGAACATGGGTGTAGGAAATGTCGATGATTTGTTCTTCCCCTTACTAACTAGATATGTAGTCCTGTCTTTGACTGCATGGAAGCAATCTGGTTTTGACAAATCAGTGTAGGATGTTTCTTATCATTTTCCTTTGTGTATCAACTGCCTCATTATTTGGTCCATTTTCTTTCCAAGCCTCAAAGGCTGACTCATCTGGAATTCACCTTTCTTTTCCACACAACACTATTTTGCCTTATTTTCATCTTCTGCCACTTTCACTTCCTAAGATCTTAATCTCTTATCATGCAGTCACTGCTTTTGGTAGTTACTGATGTACCCTGCAGCATATTTCATCAGTCCTCATTGACTTGCAGGCACATAATTTACTCAAATATTATTTAACTTGTGCTGACCTGCTCTTCTTTCTATGTGCCTTTATTTTCAGTTAAGTTGATAATGTGATTGTAGGGTTTGGAGTGGTGTTTTTTGGGATTTTTTTTTTTCCTTTTCTCCAGTCTGGTCAAAGCAAAAAGTCACTGTACCAAGCAAGAAAGATAAAGCCATCACGCAGATTAAGCAGCTCAGGTGCATAGTTTAGGAGCTACATAGCAACAGCTGGTCATGAATTACAGGGAGAAATTGCCCCCAATCTAGATGGCTCCATTCAGCTAGAAAGTGGTACTCTTCTGAAGCTAAAAATGACATAAAAATCAAAGGGGGCCTAAAATTTTAACAGTGCTTGAAAGGAAGGGAGGAGTTTGTGTAAGTGAGGCTAATGTGAGTTAGTGAAAGGCTGACAGTTTGCCTATCTCATGGAAAGGCAGGGAGACAAAGATGTGGTGACAGAGTGAGATTTCTAAGTCTAAAGGATGAAAGAATGCAAATAAATGAAGACAAACTTAATAGCCATTCATTTAGCCTGAGTGTGGTTGTCAGACTTTGTTCTGAAAGCTTTGTACCTTAAAGGAACAAGTAAATAATGTTTTGTGCTGAAAGCAGTTGCTTTTGTCACTGCAGATCTATGCAGCCATAGGCAGCTAAAAGGCAATTTTGCAGTGTTTGGAGTTTTGATGGACCTATGCAAGCAGACAAAGCGAGAACTTGCATGCTCTGAGGAAGATTTTGGGCTGCAGAAGGATACACAGAAAACTAATGCCTTCCTTGTTTTGGGAGGAGGGAGTAGAGTTGAGCTCCTCGTTTGCTTAACGTGTCATAGAAATCCAGCGACAGCTCAAGTGAGAGCTTAGACTCATAAAATTATATATGTGTAGGGTGGGTTTGGACATATGGACACTCTTTATGCAAGAAAGACAGACAGAAACAGTGACCTTGTATTGCTCTCTTTCCCTCATATAACTGGAAATCATAGAATCACAAAATGGCTTGGGTTGAAAAGGCCTTTGAAGATCATCTAGTTCCAAAAATCCACAGTTGTGTTTTGCTTCAATGTGGATTGCTCTATAAGATACAAGATTGAATACCTTATTAAGATATTTGAAAACTGATTGTTTTTTTCAGAAAGATGCAAAGGTAACACAGGAAAGCTGTGCCTGAAGCTGGGATATCTATCTGTATCTCTGATAATCCATTTACTTACACTGTGTACTTCTTGGGACAGAGGCTGTCTAGGTGTAAACACAAAAGGACAGCAGTTATGGCCCTGGGAAATAATGAAATTAAATTTTATCATAAATATTTAAATATTTTCATAATCTAGTAATACACAGCAAGTTTCAGGAAGACAGTTTGCCTATTTTTAACCCTCACTCTATGAATCTGTTATCTTTGTACTGTGAGTCCTCAGTGCAACAGCCTCTTAAGTCCTACAGAGATTATAAACTCTTCAATGCAAGTGAGACTTTTATTAGACACATAAACCAGCAAACATTCTACTGGAGCTAAAAATTTCCACTCCTTACTTCATTAATGTAAACAGCCACAATTATAATGATAAATTGAGTACAGACTGTACAATGGAAAGTAACTCAGAGTAACAGGTTGAATTTAAATCTGAATGAATTTGATTATCAGCACAAGCCCCTTACAAAGACACTGATCAGGATGCAACACAGTCTCCCAGGTAAACCAGCTGTCATTTGTGTCCTTTATGGTCACTGTGTATAATATTCTGTGTGGAACAATCAATCCTGTATTAGTCCAATGGGAATGGACAGTGATTTTCCTCTGTAATTTCAATTTCAAAGATGGATAGAATGTATTTCTTTGTACAGAAAGCATAGAAGTTTGAGAAGGGAGTTTTATACATCTCCTGAGACAGCAGAGATTTGACTGGAATTAGAAGAGCAGAGGGCAGGAGCTGAAAGGAAAAAATTATGGAGATGCCAAGAGCTCTTTTTATTCAACTCAACTGAATCAATTGTTGGTCTACTGCTGTCCTGATAACAGACTCGAGTTGGTCAGGGATCAGACCTTGGACATTTTGTCTAAACAGTCTGAAAAACAACAGGTAATGAGGAATGCATGCAGAGGCTCAGGCTGAAGGAAACATGAAAAAAGAAGTGGGCTGGCCAAGAATGTAAATTGAGGGAGAAAAGATAGGCAAAAACCAGCTTAAGGTACAGTCAGACAAAGGAGAAAAGAGATGAGAAACACAATCACTTCAAGGTAAAGCTCTAGAAGCATAAAGCAGCACTGTTTGAGATGCTGGGACTCTTAGGAAGAGAATAGCTGTAATATCGATTTCTAAGGTCTTTTGATATGGATACAGCTTCTCTGTAGCCATGTCAATCCAGCCATTCTAGTGGAGTAAAAGAATATTCATGAAGAAGATGGATGTCTGATTGTGAGGATCAAAGTATAGTTAATAAGAATAAATGCACTTTGACTCGCAGAACATGGAGGAGTTTGTTTATGCCCAGTGATGAACAGATCACATTTGAGATCTGACCAAGGACCAATGTAGATGTATCTTGTAGATGTATCTTGTAGATGCCCAGCTAGTCCCACCCTCCCAGCTAGCCCAGCATTAGATAAGGGAAACAGCTCCAGCAGATAACTGCCATCACAGGAGATGTGTTCAAGATAGTACTAAGAAAGAGAGAACTACCTGGAAGTCAAAATTTGGGCATGTTATAAATCTTCGAGGACACCCTCCCTAGTGGTTTAACTGTTGTTTGCAAACTCAGAAATAATGACTTTGGAGGGAGGTGTTTTCTGTGTCAGCTCATACAGTCCTGGAGTCCTTCTGTACGTGTGGGAAATTTGAAAGAGGATGTGTTCCGGTGAGTACTCTCAGTGTGAACATTGATAAAGCACTCCAACGCCAAGAATGAGGGTTCAGCTTCAGTCTGGCATGCCCTGGAGGCCACAGAACAGCACTTGACCAGGTAAATTGCAGGAAACAGGAGAAAGTTGGAACAAGTGAGCATCTGCTCATGCTTGTTAGCTAGTTTATTTAATAAGAACATAGATGCTCTTCTTCCTCTAATTACTTAGCATGAGTGTAATATCTTAATATTAGCATTAAGGATCATTAGCACCAGATAATAGTTTTCAAAGACATCACAGTAACATAGTAAACAGAAGAAAACCCAATTTTTACAACCTTTTGCTTTCTCAGAACACAGAATGTGATGAGGTCCAGTGAGCCCACTGAAGAAGAAACTGTCATATCTAAAATGAGACATCACTACACAGTAGTAGCACAGTAGCAGTATGAAAGCCCAGGGACATCAGCCCATCTCCTGAGTATATCATAAAAAACTGTACCAACCATCAGAGAGTCCTCCAGACATCATGACTGCAAATGCCAGCATTCTTTTGGGGTAAGCAGGAAATTATCCAGAGCTATGTTACCAAACTGCAATATTAGATAGGAAGAAGTCACAGCACAGCAGAGGAAGACCAGAGTGACCTGTGTCAGAAAGATCTTGCCATGGCAGAGTCTCACCAAGTCCTGAAGCGAAGGGGAACAGGAAGGTCATGCCCCACACCAAAGGATGAGCGAAGGTATTTTACTCCTACATTCTGCAGGCATCCACAGAGGAACGTATTACTAAATTAAATATTAGCACTGCCACCTCTGGAAAGCACGCAAAGAACTGTTGCATGGAAGGGTTTTTGTGACCAAACTGCTCAAATCATTATGTTAACCAGCCTGAACAGTGACCCAGATCTCCAAGCTGCACTGGCTCAGTCAGTGCAGGGATGGGGACACAGCCCTGAGCAACGTGCTTCACCTGACCCTGCCTGGAGCAGGGAGGTTGGATGAAATGATATCTAGAGGTCTTGTCCAACATCAGTAATTTTGTAATTTTAGATCCTTTCATCACAGAATTCCAGGGAAGATTCCAAATCACAAGCTTGGGTTGATTTATTTATTCATTTGCCTGGTTTTATCTGTAGCATGGCAAGTCTCAGTTAAGGATTTTTTTTTTTTTAATTGACTTTGACATGAACAAAAGACAAATAACATAAACTTAATAGGTTCAGGAAACCAAAGTTATTTTTTTGGGTAGCTTTAATTCATATGCAGTTAGTGAGCCAAAGTACATGATGTTTAATTAACCTTTCAGTTCAGTGAGAAGTTTCTTGGTCAAAGACTTTGGGAGCTGTTCTGTGTAACACTTCCAAATTAGTGAATAGAATTGAAAGAAACTGCTGAAAAATAAGTGTCTGCTTCATGGCAACCTGCACCCACACAAAGACAGGAGTACTGTAGTGAGACAGAAACAGAGGGAAAGAAGAGTTAGTTAAGAAGATTATGAGGTTAAGTGTTCTTTTATTAGGTTTTCAATACAAGGAAAGGTATAATTTACAAGGGCATGTAGTGACAGGATGTGGGGGAATGGCTTTAAACTGAAAGAAGACAGGTTTAGATTAGAGATAAGGAAGAAATTCTTCCCTGTGAGGGTGGTGAGGCAGTGGAACAGGTTGCCCAGAGAAGCTGTAAATGCCCCAGTCACGTAAGTGTTCAAGGCCAAATTGCATGGGGCTTTGAGCAACCTGTTCTAGTGCAAGGTGTCCCTGCTCATTGCAGGGCGTTGGAAAGAGATGATCTTGAAGATCCCTTTCAACTCAAACCATTGTATGATACTATGGTTTGTGGTGGAGGACGTGCAGTATCAGAAATGGGAAAAATCATGTCAGAAATGGGTCTCTGAAGAAAATGAAGAAACCAACCAAAGTGCCTTAAAACAGGCTTTTACTGTGTTGTAAAATGTATTCATTGTCTTTTTTTACTTAGTCATCCTTCTTTTTCCCAAGACCCCTTGAAACACCCCTTATCTATGTAGCTAAGCACCAAGGAATTCCTCCTTGAAGGTGTCTGTTTAAGTTTCTCTACTGGCCCTTAGTTAAGCCTATTTCATTGGTCCTTATCCCTTGATTTTTATTGGTAGTGATTTGGATTCCCCTAAAACCTATATATATACCCCCAGCTATGTTAATAAACTCTCTCTCTGCTTCTCCTCTTGTGGTCTCTGTGTGGCTCTCTCTGGGGCATCTTGGGGACCTTGAGTGGGGGGAAGAAAAGGGGGAGCGTCTCCCACCAGCTGTCGCAATGGTTCTATGATGTACTGACGCACAGTTATGCAGGAAGAACCACAGATTTGTATTGCAATGAAAGCAGGTTGCTACACAGTGCTAAGAGTATTAGAAAGCATGGCAGTGCAACATAAAATTCTGGCAAACCAACCACATGGTTAATCCATGATGCTAGAGATAGTCTTTAACAGTGATTAAAGACTACACAGACACTTGGAAGGTGGGACACTTGGATCATTCTGACTCTGTGACTGAGAGCTAAGTAGCAAGAGAGCAGCCAAGGAGCAGCCACCTGACATGATAACCCAGGGATGCTTTGGTGCAATAGCTGAACTGATAGGAGTTGTCAGTGCTCATTAGATGGCTGGAACCTACAAGTGGAAATGTCCCAAGAAATGTTTTCTTCTATAGCCCTGTGAGAGGGGTTCTGACATATGGATAGCAGGGAGACTTTGCACACCAGTAGCTAAGATTTCTGCTGATACAAGTTACAGGACACAGGCTTTGCATTGTCCTGACGATCAAGGCTTAGTCAGTCCAGACTGATGACTAATCTTGGCTTGCCCGGGCTGAGCTGATTTTAAATTTGTTTTTTAAGAATAGCAATTTTCTTGCAGTCAGGTAACTTTGGCCTATGTCTGTTTTAAATCAGTTTCAGTTCACAGTGATAACAAAACTTACAATGATGATTGAACAGTCTGTAAATTCAAAATAAAATGTGGTGTGAAAGATTACAGATATGGGATTATACCAGAGACCCCAAACTGTAAACACAAAGCTTAAAGATCAGTCAGCAGTCACTGCAGAAGTGCAGTCCAATGTTGCTCAGGTAAAACTAGTTTTGGAAGTAACAAGAACAGAAAAACTGCATAATGAGCATAATTATAAGAAAGAATGTGTTAAGAGAATGTATAAAAATAAACCCCATCAGACTCAAAACTGAAAAGAGCAAAGTAGCAGCATCAATATCACACAACTCCCAGAAGAGAGGATGAAAAAAGTCCCACTACAAATATTATACTACTTGTGGCAGACATCTCAGCACACTGACAACATGTCACAATCCACCTCCTACCTTCCCTGAGTTAGGTTGAAACGGTCAGTGAAAGAACCCAGACAGACAATGGAAGAATGAGTGTATACATAAAATTTTGGAGTTTTGTTTTGTTTTAAATTATGAAAACTTTGATTGGATTAACAATGGCTTCACCCATCTCCACATCCATGTGAGGTATGCTCCCTTCTTGCCCATAGCAAGATTTTGAATGTGACATCTTAAAAGTCATTCATCAATTTGTAGTAAGTACCAATTAACATTCTTCATTTTCCAGTACCTTGGGCTTCATGCTTAAGATTTGTGAGCTAAGTAGTGATCTGGTGAGAGACTGTATGGGAGATTAAATCTGATCTGTCTGTTCTGGGGATATACTGTATGCAGACCTAGCCATCAAAAATTTACCTGTGGAGTCTTTCTATTGATATTCCTGGCTACCTTCTTGTCTAGTTTATTATCTACCATAAAAGAGTGCACATTAGCAAAGGAGAGTGCATTTGACTCTGCTTTTCTTCACACCTGCTTTCAACATTCCCAGCTTCTTGCTGCAGTAACATTTAGGCAGGAGCAAAAATTAAGACAAAAGGAACATGGTAAATCCCCCTTCCTTCTGCAAGGAGGAAGTGAAGTTAAACCCTCTGAAGTAACTGTCCTGAACTTCAAAAGAAAATTGTTGTATATATCATAATTGTTAACATAATTATTTTATATAGGTGCAAGAGATCACTTATAGTTCTTTTCTAGAGATGGTAACTAATTTGCAATTTGGCATGTGTTGTGCAACAGATGCAGCTGAAATTAATTCTTATTTTCATGAAAATAGATGATTCTGATCAAATTTGTCCCTGATGTCTACAAGGGTGCAAATAGAAGGCAGGGAACAGAAAATGCCTGCTGTGATGAGCCTCTGCTTACATAAGGAAGTTGTTTGAAGGCAGTGAGATCTGAAGGTGGCTCTGAAATTATGCCTGGTTTTTATTGTATGAAAGCAGCCCATAAGCTGATTACCCCCATCTCCATTGTATTCTAGTCTTCAGTGCAATTTGTCTTTTGCTATGCCTTTATTGCTCACATATGCTTTAGAACAAGATTGTGTATAGTGTTTCTTTTGAAAAACAAATCCTTTTTTTCTTTTTAACTTCTCTTGCAAAAGCCTTTTTTTTCNTATGAAAACTTTGATTGGATTAACAATGGCTTCACCCATCTCCACATCCATGTGAGGTATGCTCCCTTCTTGCCCATAGCAAGATTTTGAATGTGACATCTTAAAAGTCATTCATCAATTTGTAGTAAGTACCAATTAACATTCTTCATTTTCCAGTACCTTGGGCTTCATGCTTAAGATTTGTGAGCTAAGTAGTGATCTGGTGAGAGACTGTATGGGAGATTAAATCTGATCTGTCTGTTCTGGGGATATACTGTATGCAGACCTAGCCATCAAAAATTTACCTGTGGAGTCTTTCTATTGATATTCCTGGCTACCTTCTTGTCTAGTTTATTATCTACCATAAAAGAGTGCACATTAGCAAAGGAGAGTGCATTTGACTCTGCTTTTCTTCACACCTGCTTTCAACATTCCCAGCTTCTTGCTGCAGTAACATTTAGGCAGGAGCAAAAATTAAGACAAAAGGAACATGGTAAATCCCCCTTCCTTCTGCAAGGAGGAAGTGAAGTTAAACCCTCTGAAGTAACTGTCCTGAACTTCAAAAGAAAATTGTTGTATATATCATAATTGTTAACATAATTATTTTATATAGGTGCAAGAGATCACTTATAGTTCTTTTCTAGAGATGGTAACTAATTTGCAATTTGGCATGTGTTGTGCAACAGATGCAGCTGAAATTAATTCTTATTTTCATGAAAATAGATGATTCTGATCAAATTTGTCCCTGATGTCTACAAGGGTGCAAATAGAAGGCAGGGAACAGAAAATGCCTGCTGTGATGAGCCTCTGCTTACATAAGGAAGTTGTTTGAAGGCAGTGAGATCTGAAGGTGGCTCTGAAATTATGCCTGGTTTTTATTGTATGAAAGCAGCCCATAAGCTGATTACCCCCATCTCCATTGTATTCTAGTCTTCAGTGCAATTTGTCTTTTGCTATGCCTTTATTGCTCACATATGCTTTAGAACAAGATTGTGTATAGTGTTTCTTTTGAAAAACAAATCCTTTTTTTCTTTTTAACTTCTCTTGCAAAAGCCTTTTTTTTCACCCCCACATAATCTTTCCAGAGCCACTTGTGCCTGAGGCAAATTGTGACCATTTTGTTTTCAAAGGCAGGTGAAAAACCGGGACAGAGCATTGGCATGAGAGCCTGAAACATGGCTGGACTATTGATGCTCTGTGTGTATACAAGTGGATGCAAGAGTGAGTGTGTGGTTATCTCACAAGGGAGCTCATGTTTTTGAAACAGTTGAGGGGAGTCAGGAAGAGTCACACAGCCAAAGAATCACAGAATGGTTTGGGTTGGAAGGCACTTTAAATCTCGCCAAGTTCCAACCCCATGCCAAGGGCAGGAACATCTTCCATTACACCAAGTTGTTCAGAGCCCCATCCCACCTGACCTTGAATGCTTCCAGGGTTGGGGCATCCAGAGCTTCTCTGATCAACCTGATCCAAGCCCTCACACTCTCACAGTAAAGAATTTCTAACTAATATCTTATGCTGGACCCAAACCAGCACGTACCTAATCTGAATCTTTCCTCTTTTAATTTAAATGTTTCCCCTTTTCCTATCAGTATCTGTCCATGTAGAAATGTAGATATTTCAGGAACCCTACACACTGACCCAGAGATGTTAACTGCTGTTTCCACAATACTCTTCAGATCTTTTTAAGTCTGTGTTATAAAAAGGATTCATGTTATTATACACATCCATGTTAGTATACGCACTCCTGTTAATGCGGACAAGCTGGGGTTCCAAAAAGGCCTTGGTGATGTATGGGTATGTCTCAATAATCTTAATCAATTGTTCTTTCTAATGAGAGCACCTCAGGGGATGAAGTAACCAACTCAACATCATGTACTAATGCTTAAAATTCTTCTATTTGACTCCCAATCCACAAAGTCCACTCCTGTCAAACTGTAAGCACATATCTCTTGTCTGTTCACTTCAGTGAAACTCATTGTATTCCAAACAACAGCAAAACACATCAGGGATGAAAAAGGACATCATTTTAAGTGAAAAAATAAATCAATAGCCCATTTTCACAGGGGTTGAAGGACTTGTCCTATAGACTGTGTTATCTGTGGAAAGGATTCTGGTATGTAGAACGTTCCGTAGAAGACAACTAACTCTTTTAAACAAACAGTTCTCATGGTGCTGTGGTTAGCTCAAATCATCATGTTAACAGCAAAATGCAGCACTTTATTTTATTTTTATTTCTGGAAAAATCATATATCCTATTTTTGTTGGTTTTCAAAGTGATGCTGGGACTGCTGAATCTTTATAGCCATTGACCATCACTGTCTGGAACGATCTGTCCTGACTAGGAAAGTTGGGACCCTCCTTACAGTGCGGGGAGTTATTTTGGCCCTTCTGGGAGGGCAAAGCCCAAGATCCTTCAGGAGTATCAACTCCTCATTGAAAGCAGGACTCTGTTTCCCAAAGTTATTGTGAGCCATCCAGTCAATCAGGCTAAAAAATACCCCAACAAACAAACCCAAAGAAAAATACTTTGGTGACAGGAAAGGAGCAGAGTCCAGAGTCCAGAAACACACAGTCCATAACAACCAGGGAGCTGGAAGGGAGCATCAGCTGGGCTGCCCAAATGGCTGAAATTAACCTCCTGTTGAGACTGGAATGGATCATGTCCCTTCCGCTGCCCCCACATCCTCTCCCAGACTCTGCATTATCTGTTTGGGTTGTAAATATTCGAGAGGCTGTTTTTCAATGGTATTGAGACTGTGCCCAGCACAACAGGGCCCAGGAGTTTTCAGGAAGTCCTGATGGCCAGCTAGACCACAGGAAGATCAGGGATTGCATGCACTGATCCTGCCACAGCTGCACATTCAGGTCCTGGAACTGTTCTTGCTCTTCATGCTGGGGTGTATGAACTGACTGAAGTTGGCCTTTAAGAATTGATGCTGTTGTGAATTTTTTATTCCTGTTTTATTCTCCATAATGTCCAATAACAACAGCATCATTAGTCTGGATTTTCCCATATTGATATGCAGAGAGAAGGAACATACAGTTTCTATGCAGAAGTATAATTTGAGGAATGTTAAGGGTCCTGTGTGCACTATCCCACATTGTTTGGAGGGATGTGGTTTATGGTAGTTGTTGCTGATAGCCAGTGCTCATCTGCTGCTACTCAGAGATACTTGCAGGTCCCTGGTTTTCATACCTATGGCAGAGTAATCTTCCTACCCAGTGACGGATGGGAAATGTGGATACCATAGCAGGAGTGATGATATATCCTCTATTTGTTTACAGAGAAGATGACTGACCTTCCAGAATAAATGGTGTATAGGGAAAACATCAGGTATTCATTTATCACCTTTTAAAACACTCCTCTACAAAAACAATAAAGTCTCTTCAGATTAAGATCATGGACTCTTCAAAACAGAAGAGAGAGGGCACTGGTCTCCCTAGTGACACTAGTGGCAGCAGCCACCGTCCTTGGCTGTATAACTGAAATCTCTCCATGTGCAGTCCCATTGTGATCAGTAATCCAGGCCTGGCAGGTTGCACTTTGAATAACCAGCTTCACTGTGCACCCAAGCATATTTAATTTATTTGTGTAGATTCAGACTGATTAAATTCCAGGGTGTTTCTGAAGTTCTCATGTTGCCTTGCTGGATGTCTGGTACTAAATTTATCTATTTGTTTTGGTGCTGATAAAAGCACAACTCCTGTAGCTGTTCAAGAGAGAAGTGAAAAGTAAATAGGCTCAGGAAGCACTCTTAGTCTAGACCCACTGGTGGACAGAAATTGTGAACAGGTTTCCTTGCCACGATAGAATGGCTTAGAAAAGCATAGGAGACAGCACTACTGCAAACATGGCATCAGTACATCTGATGAGAGGCTGCAAATAAGCACTGACATTGCTAAGCATCTGTCAGTGGGGGCATTGGCCAAATGGGAAACATCTGCACCTTCTCCAAAAAAGGATCAGTGGAAAAAAATGAAAAAATTCTGGAGATCAGATTTTTCTTCTAAAAAGACTCACATGTGTGAGGAAGCACAGATCAAAGCATCTGTGTACTGCCAGAAGATCCACGCAATTCTGATGACCTTACCATTGGACTATATTATGGGAAAGTAAAACCGAAGGTGGCAGGACACATGTACAATACAGACTGGGGAATGAGATGTGGGAAAGCAGTGCCACAGAAATGGACTTGGGGGTCCTGGTTGGTGCCCAGTTGAACATGACTCAGCAGAGCCAGAAGAGCCAACCATGCCCTGAGGGGCATCTGGCAAAGCATCACCAGCTGGGCATGGGAGGGGATTGTCGTGCTCTGCTCTGCTCTGGGGTGG
Organism: Campylorhamphus procurvoides; assembly: GCA_013396655.1. Taxonomy (NCBI): domain Eukaryota; kingdom Metazoa; phylum Chordata; class Aves; order Passeriformes; family Dendrocolaptidae; genus Campylorhamphus; species Campylorhamphus procurvoides. The sequence goes on from WBMV01002992.1 coordinate 1,207,672, forward strand.
CTTCACATGGAATATTGAGGCAGTTTGGGGGGACCACAATATAAGAACGACATAAGGCCATTAGAGAGCATCCAAAGGAGGGCAACAAGGAAGGTGAGGGGCCTTGAGGGGAAACCATATGAAGAGCAGCTGAGAGCACTTGACCTGTTCAGCCTGCAGAACAGGAGACTGAGGGGAGACCTCATCACAGTCTACAACTTCCTCTAGTGGGTAACACTGAAGGTTTGATGTGGCTTGAAACACCTCTTGCTACACATACCTCCCTGTAGGCTATCAGACTGCCTTGGACCAAGACACCCCATCAGGCAGTGGAATTTGGATATATCATAAATGACTGGGGTTTCAGAAACCAAATATACCCAGGAACCGCATCACTGGTTCTGCTGAAAATCAGACAATTTCTGCTTAGGAGTTGAAACACAAATGTGGGAACATTATGTTAGGAATCAATACCTCAATTGTAGGGCAGGACTGACCTGAGGATTTTGGGGCCACATTCTCCAGTGAAGTGGAAGCAAAGACAAGGTGAAGTTCAAGCAGGGCACAGAAGAGGAGCCAGAAGAATAGAAGGTTGAAAAAGGTACATGATGGGTGAAAAAGGTGGAAGAGAGGGATTCTTTAAAGATAGGTACTTAAAGTGAGAACACAATTCTCTTTGAAGAAAGAAGTTCACAACACATTCACATGTGGTTTTTTTGGCATATGGAATTTGTTCAGACGCTAAGTGCCTGCAGTAATGCTGGCCCTAATCTCCCACTTATCTCCTTGGAAGATTTCTAAGCCTTTCAGTCCTTCTGAGCAAGCAAGGCACCTGGTCTCTGCATGCCCTGCCACAGCAGCTTGAGTACTGCCAAGTAAATACATCTCATCAGGAGGAGGAGACGCTTCTGCGAATGATAAAACAACGAGCAAAGCAAGAACTGCCAGGGCGGCTGGTGAGTGTGGAAGTGATGAGCTTCTTATTGATTGCACAGGAGTCATGCTCAGAGAGATGGCTGGACATTTTTATCTTTGAAAACATTACTCTGAGAAAGCTGACAAGAGAGCAGGAGTGCTGATAAGAGGAATCAATGCAGAGCATGGGTAGAATGAGGTTATTAATAAGTAATAAGACTCAGCTTGGGAGCTAATAACATAAAAAAGACATTTGCTAGCTGGGGCATCTCACAGGCACTTGATTGCTATAGCAATGGCAATGGAGACATTAGAAACAATGAACTGTACAGCAAAAGTGGGCTGAAAATCCCTCCTCATGGAAACATCTAGTTAAAAGAATGGCTGAAACAGAACAGTTTCCTAGAAGAGATACACTTCAGAATATTTAACAACGGTTGTGAATAAGTCCTGTGATCTTTAGAGCACACAAAATTGAAAATAATTCTGAAAAAGATGCCAGATAAGTTTGTAATGTCAATCCTTCTGGTTATTACTGGCAGTGTGACAATTTTACAGAGCTGGAAACTGAATGTTTAGGCTCTACAGATTCCTTCATCTGCAGGGACTGTCTCCCGTTATGCAGTATGATTGTTCAGCCTTTGGCATCTTTCCCTGAAGGACTCCTTGATGTTACCTTTAGAGGAAGAGGCCTAGAGCTGTGAAAGAAAGTATTTCCCCTCAGCTTCATTGAATCCCAACTGGGTATCAGGAAGATTAGATATTAGGAAGAAATTCTGTACTATAAAGGTGGTGAGATACAGGGATGGGTTGCCCAGAAAGGTTGTGGACTCCCCATTCCTGCAAGTGCCCAAGGTTAGGTTGGATGGAGCTCTGATCAACCAGGTCTAGTGGAAGGTGTCCCTGCCCATGACAGGGTGGTTGGAACTAGATGGTCTTTAAGGTCCCTTCCAACCCAGGCAATTCTATGACTCTCTAAATGTCTAGTCTTCCTACTCAGTCCTCTAGAATGGGTGCAAAACCCAGGAGAGCTCTACTAAACTCTGCATTTTAAGGATGGTAGAAGTACAACTTTACTGTATCCTTTCTTACTACATTTCTTAGGGGTTTTCAATGTGTAAAGCATGCTTACAGCTTTCATGATGTATTTGTCCTGAAATCCCCAGTGTCTTCTGATAGATTAGAAAATTGCTACTACTAAAATAGAGCAGCTTATCCTGTCACGTAAGTAATTCTAAAGCCAAGCTACTAACAACCATCAGCTTTTCCATATCAGGGAAAGGTTTCAGGAAAATTTTAAGCCTGATTTGCCTAATTTACTTAAGGAGATCTCCAAGAGCCATCCATTGGACAAGGAAATTAGTGGGAAGCATATGAGAATACTGGTCTTATGTCTACAATAAGAAAATGCAGATAAGAGGGAAAATCTTGCAAGAAGGTGAGATTTGAACACACAAGGAGTTTGTAAACTTGGGATCCTACTGTGTGGTTTTCCAAACAAGGAAAGCATTTCAGATGGCTCTTGGAGAAATGGGAAAAGAACTAGTATTTCTATTCTAGTTTCACCAGTGCCAGTCATGTTGCTTTCCCAGCTCATCAGTACTATGAAACTGTGAGAGCGCTAAAAAAACTGTGAGAGGCCTGAGGTACAATGCTAAGAGTGAATCTGTGTGTTGCAGAGTGCATAGGGCAAATTCTCTACCTGAACTAATCGAACCATCTCTATCTCACGATGATAAAGAAGGTCTTCAAGATCATGCTGTGAGATGAAACCCGTACATCTGTGATGTGGGGTGCTGGTGGCTTTGTGGGTGTGTGGTACCATCTGACTTAGATAAATCCAGAGTAGACTGGCTGTGTAAGACCCACCATGGAGCTGCTACCACCACATAGCCAATGATGATGGTGTTTTGAGAATGTTTCCTCACAATCTGACAGAAGTAGGAGACCATTAGACAAGAACAGCTTCCTCCATGATCCACATGCATTCTTTCCAGTCAGCATCTTATTTTTATGAGATGATGATTTGACATTAGCCTCAAACCACAGAGATATTTATTTAGTTCGCTTTCAATATGGGAATGACATCAAGAGGTGTTATGTCTCTTTGTGCTCCTGAGCCTGAGCACTTGGAGATTAAGAGCCAATACCTCCTAATTCCTTCCATTTCTTTTTCTAATCTGTCATGAGTAAATTGACCAAATGTTCTACAGGAGAGCTGGATTTTTAATTATATAAAATAAGCTATATGTGTGGCTTAAGGTCAACATTGGTCTGATATGGCAAGAGGAACAATAATCTCTGTGTTTTATGTAGAGTTTATACACATCTCCAATACACCAGGTGTTGTTCATTGCCCCGAAATGGATAAAGATCTTCTTGAATGATGCTAAAGTCCATCTCTGATTCCCTTTAATTCCTTCACTCTTGCTCCAACCCTTCCTGGGAAGGAGATACTTAAAAACAACCCTGACCAGGGACTTTTCTAAGGGCAATAAGTTACACACTGTACCAGCTATTTAATCAAGGCAGCAACATACATACTGTCCAGCTGCCAAATGAGATGTATAGACAGCATTGTGGGTTGGGCGGGATGGGAAATGAGTAATAGTTCAGACCCAAAATAGACCATTTAAGGAGGCAGACTGTTATCAAGGTAATTAATGACAGTAGGCATGGAAAAAATCCTTCCAGTCACTACGGTATACAACTCTTCAGGTGAGGATCTCATCGAGGCAGACACTGTAGGGCCATGAAGGAGACAGAGAGCAGAAGGAGGACTCTTCTTTCTGTTACTTGATCAGAGGACAGTGTTAGGAAACAACTTTTCTTTCAGTGAGGCCTTCTTTTTATTGATATGTTGTCTCTTCCTGCCTCTAGGCTTCTCCTGCCTCTATTTTTTTCCACCAGAAACAGACTCATCAGGAAGGGCAGCCAGCAGATTACTCCACTGACTGGACTCCTTCCCCTAAGGATATTCCTGGAGGTTGGGAACGAACAGCCACTGCTCCTCCACAGCCAAAGGCCTGCAGTGCCTGCTCACATGGGGCTCTGAGCAAAATGGTCTAGTGGAAGGTGCCCCTGCCCACAGCAGGGGAGCTGGAATGAGATGATCTTTAAGGCCCCTTCCAACCCAAACCATTCTGTTATTCTATGATTGTGTGATTCTATGTGTTTCTGCTTTTATCCACATTTCCAGGTTACCAATTGAAGAATGTGTTAAGAGCAGCTAAAGCTATTGGGAGGAGCTGATATTTAGCTATTATTCAAGACTATGAGAAAGAAAAGAAAATGTATCTGAAGATGATTAGAGAGCTGCCCTTCTATCCCCTGACCCTCTAAGAAACTGATATGTACTAGTAGCTTTAACTTCCCTTCCTATTATGCTCTGATAGGATTTGCCTTTCAGAGCACTCTGACTAGATAAAACAGTAGGCTGCTGAATTGGAATAAGTAATACAGGCACACAGAAGATATGTGTATGTGTGTATCAAGACACAATGAATTGATGGTAGTACCTCTCATCAGAGAAAATAAACTCATAAAATGTTCCAAGTTCTCACAGGGAGAAATTGCCTCCTTCACAAGTAAATTGCAAGGATCAGGAAGAGAAGTTGTGAGGCAAAGCAAGGGCAGAACAATCTAAGATGCTAAAAAGTGCTAAGGGCAAGCATATGAGTCTTTGGGAGGTAGTGCTGGTTTTGGTGACTTCTTGATGCTGAAAATAAAACTGTTGATATAGGCAGAGATATTTTTAACATATCCAAAAGGTTCATCCCGCTGAACATAATGAGTGCAGAGTTCTATTAACAAGGAAAACTATGCTTATCCAAAAGATTGGGAGGAGACAAGACTACTAACACTTGAATTTGAGGGCCTTGCATGGAAATTAGAAAGGGCATGGGCTTCATATTCACCTTTCTGTAATTGAAAGAATGCTTGAATGGACTGTTTGCTCATATGCAGTAAGACAAAGGTATAGATGTTTACACTGGATCCTCAGTTAAGTGAGACATTATGCCCAAGAGGAATATGGGTGGGAGGCTTCATTTTTCCTTAAGCACACATAGAATGGCATGAAGAATACATACAACTTGTAGAATTGCGCTGGTCAGTTTGAAATAATTCCCATCTTGATTCTGCCTCTGTTGAAATCAAGGGCAGTATCATCATTGATGGTAAAAGGGGCAGGATCAAGGCCTTCTAGAATCTGGAGGGATTTCCCAGGGTGTAGCTCTGTTATACAGCATACACATCTGGCTTCTGAGGATACTGAAGATTTCCTTGCTGCTTTAATTCTAACACTCACCAAAACAATCAGAAAGATTCCTGAATTTCTAAGTATAAGGGCAGAACAAATTTTTAGAAGCATCTTCAAATATATGAATAATATAATTAACTTGATTGGTTCTCCTGTATGGGAGAAAGCTGTGCCATATTAGTTGTAGCTTTAGACTGTGCTCTCCAGGAGAGTGGAAATTGCCTCCATGACCAGCTGCTCATGTGACAGAAGTGGTCCTTGTGAATTTGAGGGACTAAGGCAGCTTACCTGGAGAAGGACACAGCTGCCTTAGTCCTGGCATTGAGCTGGAAAGCTGCTTTTTGTCCAGGCTTTGCTTCTTCTTTGCAGTGAGATGTGTTTTTCCCAGGAGAAAAGCTATTTTCCTTTCCTTCCTAACTTCTGGGTGCAAAACTATGGTAATAAGTAGGAGAAAAATAAATAAAATAGTGGGAGCTCAGTAAAGTAATAAAAATTCCTACAGAATGGACAGACCTGAATTCAGAAAGTCCACAATGAAACTAATGGAACCTCCTCCTGCATGAAACACTTGTACTAATGGGGGCATCTGCAAGTAAGCAGAGTCATTGGAATGTCACTAACACATAAAAATTCAGATGCTCCTGGGCTTGGTGGAATAAGTACTCCTTATTCCAATAACATGGCTCTTTGTAAATCAGGAGACAAGAGTGTGGAGCCAGTGCCATAGTTGCAATGAGCTTTTGTCTGATTTAAAATTGGTTGTCTTTTGTCCAAGACTTGAACAGATAGTCATACTGAAGCAAAAGGTCCATTTATGTTTTGAGATTAAGTAAAATCAGCTGCTAAGTCTTGAATCAAAAAAGCACCTCTTGACTGATGGACTAGAAAATGCTCAAAAGCACAAGTCACAAGTGCCAAGATCTTGTACCTCATGGTTCAGAAGAAACAAAAACTGCTGCTCTATGGCATTCAATGGTACATAAAGCGTTTCCAGAACAGCACCAATGATCCATGTGGCCAGAACAGCTAGTTCTGCATGAGATATTCTAAGATTTTCAGTCCTAAAACAGGACCCATTGCAATTATTGCAAGAGCAGCTCTTTGGCATGTCAAGGAGAGAACAGAAGAAATGCAGCGAAGCATCCATTGAGTCTTCAATGACCTTTTAGTAATAAGCTGGGTAGCATAATACATCTTAGATTACTGGGTTCCTAAGGATTGAGAAAATTGCTTGGTGACAGTTGATTAGAGTAGAAATGTGTTGTTTTTTTTCAAACTGACCAGCATCAAAGACAAATATCTCTGCAGAAGTATTTGCATCCATAAAGCTGCATGGATAAAAACCCCCAAAACCAAACAACATAACAAGACAATCCCCCTCCTCCCTTTCCTTATGCTGGGATCAGAAAGTGATACAAGATCCTGAAACCTGATTCAAGAGGCTCTCAAAAGCTTCTGCACTTCCCAAAAGTATTGGCAGAGTGTTGTGCCTGAAACAGGGCCAGAAAGGCAGTAAGCTCCCCTGGACCCCATATGATGCAGGGACAAAATACTGAGTGTTTTTAGCTCCTCATAGCACGCATCTTGGCCTATAACAGGGGGATGTGGTTGGCACCCTGAGTGCAATGCAGTTATTAGGCTAAATTTAATTATTGCATCTCTGTCCCCACCAGGGAACTACCTGGATATATTATGGACTCTAAGCTGCAGGTAACATGAAATTGCCCAGCTGTCTGTAGCTATACAGAGATGCCTCAAGGAGGAAATGTCATCAGAATTTAATTCTCAGTAGTTCACAGAGAAACTATCTCCAGTTTTCTTCAGCTGGGACATATTGATTGGGGAAGGTATTGCAGTGTAACTTGTCTGCCAAAGCTCCCCCAGTATGCTCGAACCATTCCAGAACAACTCCTCTATACAGAGATATGGAGAAAGACCTATCTTTGTGTTTGGATTATCTTCTCCAAACAGGGGAAATAGCCTGAAATTGTGGTTCTAGTTGATTCCGTCCAAATCTTTAGATTTAGAAAGGTGTTTTACCCCATAGATCCATAGTGGAATCTCTTTTATGGTAAATGCAAAGTGAAATAGTGGTGAGAGTGGTCAGACACAGTAAAGTCATTAAATCCTCTGTACCCCAGTTCAGCCTGATTTTGAGAGGTTTAAATGATGCATAGAATGTAATCCTATCCTTTAAGTCAAAGGAAATCTGTTCATCCACTCTAAGTTAGCTTTTTTGAAGGGAAGTTCTCTTGCCTCGAACATTTTTTTATTGCTGTGGATAATTTTTTTCAAGTTTTTTTCAGTGAACAGTGGTTCAGATTTTGGCAATGTCACCATGCAATCATGCTTTATCTGACTGAGTAGACTTTAATGGGTTTTGCTCCTATGGTAACAAATTTTTAGCTGCCATTGTTCTCAGCTTTTTGAAGGTGCCATTAACCATTGTTCCCAGTGGCTTGGTTCTCTGTGTGACTTGGGCTTTCCAAGACTGGATCTCCAAAGTGTCAAGGTTACACCAGGCAAAGAGAAAGAGAGTGAGTTACTGGGAAAATAAGTTCAAGTATTTTTTTTATCTTTTCCCTAATCCTGGACTAGATAGAGGCTGTAGCAGCCCCAGCAGTAAAAGGCTGAAGCAAATTCTGCCAGCGTCAGTGGTTCCTTGTGAAGGACGGTGTCTGCAGGATCCTTTCTGCCCCATCCTGGTTCCTCTCTGTGGTGACATGCCCTCTGCTCACAAGAGAGCAAAGCTCTCACTGTGCCAGCTGCCACTGGGATCTCCGGCTGCTTCTTGCAGACATTATCTCTGTGGCTACGTCAGCAAACCAGGTGGAGTTGCAGCTGAGATTTTGGCAATATCTGCAACTCTGAGGCTGTGTTTAAGGTCACATTTCTGAAGCTGTGCTTGCCTTCATTTAATCTTGTTTGCTCTGACGTCAATGCAAATGCAGCAGCAAATCCAGGCTGTTAGATGCTTTCTATTATTATGGGATTTTTTTCTCTTCAATCATGGCTGGTTTCTTAAGATTGAGTTAAATTTACTATGGAGAAGGGTGGGTTGTTTTAACAGTGCAGTAGCTATTGTGTTGGCATATTCTATCCAAATATAGAGTATCTGCACTTAATAATTCTGTTCAGTTGATTCAGCCAAAAAGCTGAGTTCACTGTGAGCTGTGTGTGCCTGTATCCTGGTGTGATTCAACCCTGAATGCTTATGTATTAGTCCTGCCTATTTCATACATAAACAATTTATTACCTTCAAATTAATTAAATTTTCATGACACAGATTAATGTATTCTGCCTACCATCTGGAACATCCTACAGCGGTCTCCAAATGGTGCAGGGATCCACATGTCATTGAAATGTAGCCCTTCCCAGAGCAGAGCACAGGAAGTGAATAACACTGGACAATTTTAGGACCACTGGGCAGAGTGAAATACACCAAAGAGTGTCCTACTGAAGGCAGAAGTAAATTTAGGTTGAAAAAGGTTATAGTGGTTTTCTCAAGCAGTGCAGCAGATTGAACAGACTCCTCATTCTTAAAAAGTAGCTAAACTACCTCCCTTGATTTTTAAGTCTCAGAGATGTTCCATGACTTGTCTATGGCTGTGGACTAAGTCCATAGAAAAAGTAGAACAGGTCCTACATCCCCTGCCCGCCCACTGCAATCGCTGTAAAGCAGCCTCTGTTTGAAGAGCAAAAGGCAGAAGAGACAGATAATAGGCTTGAGGATAAAAAAAGTGACATCTAAATCCTTCAACATCCATGTCATTAGTGGATCAGAGGATGGGCTGTCGTTGATTCTTCTGGCCTTAAACGCTACAGCATTCAACAAGAAAATGGTAAGTTTTCAGGGAATTGGAAAGCTGTGGCCTTTCAGGTCATGTTTAATCATTTTTTACAAAGAAGCTCTCTCTGTAAGACCCCTGCTGTCAAAGCATCACTAGATTAGCAGGACTAACAGGTAATTCTGCTTTAACATCAATACAGGTATAACACTATGTACTACCCAGAGCTTAATAGGAACTTTTAAAAAGCATATTTGAGCAGTGACAGTATGAAGTGAGTAACAGTCACAGAATGTGGGTAAGAAAATAATCACAAATGATCACAAATATTTGGGGTCCATCTCAGCCATTAAAGAGCTGAAACCTCCTTTCCAGACTCCAGGCTGCTCCTGGCTCCCTATTCTGAGCTTCCATCCCTTACCTGAAGCTGGCTCCTGTCCATTGTGCACAGCCTTCAAATAGCTCTCAAATGCCGCCCCAGAGCCTTTCCTACAACAGGAAATACACAGTTCTCATCAGACTTAACCTGAAGCAACCCACTGGGAACATGTCCCACCAAAAACATGAGGCAAGCCTGGAATAGAATCAATCTCAACTCCTTCTGTTGGAGCTGTGGAGATGAAAACGTACTGCAACAAGGGGTAAGAAAGTGAGAGAGGAGCTTTTAGACTTGTAGTTGGACATTCTAGAAGATTTTTGCACTGAAGCCAATTGTATTAAATTGTCCTTGTCAAAGGTTATGTCCAAAGGTGCCCTTACTGCCAGGCTATGCAGTCATGCCATTTTTTCACTTCTGGCCTAATTGGTCTAATAAAACAAAAAGGAACAATTCTGGCAGGAGAAATCACCCCCCACTGCTGTGGAGAGATGGGATATGTGGACTTGAGGGTCTCTGAAGAAGTGAATTTTCTAGCCTATATATTTTAAGAAAAGATAATGGCGCTGCTGACACCTCCTTTTCAGGAGACAGAGGTGCTCATTCTTCTGTTCTGAATGAAATATTGCAGGGGAGAGCTGAGAAAAGGTGCTTGTCTCCCTGGGTATTTCTGAGTACAATGGATGAGTGGCACCCAGAGAATAGGCAGATTGAATGATTGCAGAGTCTCTCTCTCTGACTGCAAGGTGCTGGCCTCTGTTATCAGTGGGATAGCGCAGGGTACCACATTAATTCCTAGGCATGAGCTTCCACTGTAGCAGATAGATCAATCGCTCTGGATTTTACAGTGCCAAGCCCTAAATTAAGGAAAAAAAAACAGCAAAGGCAGAGCTCAGCCTCTTTGTCTCTTCAAGTTCTGCTTTCTGCTGCCTTTGTGAGCATATAACATAAGCAGGAGCTGGTAGTTATCAACAAATACTGTATTTTTCATTTTGGCTTCACTGCCCTGAAAGCAGGGAGATTTAGGCTGGTGCTGTAATGTCAGACACACACACACACATACACACCCACATCCAGTCAGTGGTGATCCAGCTGCAGGTGCAGACCTTACTTCTCATTCAGTCTTGTTGACTTGATGGCAATTTGCAAATGATCAGGACTCTGGAAAATCACTCTCCTTATTCTGGCAGTTGAGACTAAGATTTTTGAAGCTGAAAGTAGAATCTTGAGTTGCAATCTGGATCCTTAAATAAGTTGGCTGAGTTCAAGGAGTCAAATCCAGTGCTACTGTTGAAAAACAGGTCACTTATTTATATCTTTAAACTGGATTTAGAAGTCTAATATTAGTTGCTCATTTTTTATAAATCTTTGTCTTGGTCTAAATAAGGAACGATGTCCCTATTTAGATGTGGAAGTTGGAAAAGTTAGTTTACGTGACTTACTTGCCATCCCAGTGTGCCAATCAGCAGTCCAGGCCTGGAGCTCTGCACCCCCTCTTCTTTTCTGCAATATTGCAAATCCCAAAAAGAAGCTTCTCAAGATTTAGGTTGCTCAGTAAAACTTGAGAGGCATATGGGACGTCTGGAGACTCCATGATTTGCAGATTGAGTTTGCTTGCAAGGAATGGTCTGCTGTAGTTTTCTTGGTACTCAAACTGGTGTCTCCTCATGTATTCAAGGAGGAGCTATTAAAGTAAAAAATAACATTAGGAATAAGAGTGTCCCAAATTGTATAAAATTGTGTAATTCCTCTTAAGTTTCCTCAGCCTTTCTGAACAATTTTTAAATATGATTTCAAAAAGCATTCCTTCAGGTTAATGATTACAAATACTAGGTCATGCCCCAAACCTTCTCTTACCCACAAAATAAAACCCACAATGTAAGAACAACTTCTTACAAAGGAACAGTTGTACTAAGAATTTTTTAAATCCTAGAAAATGTAAAGAAATCAGCAAAGCAGGATCAAGAACAATGTTGAATATTTGCTTATTATTATTATTATTGACATAATATTCAAGGGATTATAGATTTTTTCATGCACTAATTATTCAACAGGTATCACCTTTTATAGCGCACTCATTTTCTGAAAATTAAGTTATCTGGAATTAGACCTATTTTGGGAACTAACATAATTCCATTTCACCTGTTGCTGAGTAATTTATAATCTCTGGTATACTTACATCCAGAATGCCCTCTGGGTTAGGACAGGGAATCAGTGCAAATTTACAAGTGAGAAACACAAACACAGAGGAGCAAAACAGCTTCCCTGCCATCACATGAGCAGCTTGTTTTATAAAATGGATTTGCAGGGAGTTCCCTGATACTGGGCTGGTTTTCAGGCCACTCAACTGTCTTTCCTTTGTTCTAATTTGAAACTCTTCTTTGGTTGTTCATTGCTTTTTTTTAGGTTGTAGTAAAAAAAACCCGCAACAAAGTAATGCAATGGAAAGGGAAGTGTGGCACTGAGAACATATAGCAGGAATTTGTATGAAGTCCCTGTACTCAATCCACCTTGGCACTTGGTTGTTTTGGGTTCCAAGACAGCCAGGTATGATGTTAGCACTGTTCAGTACTGCTGATTAGGAACACAGTTATGTTTTAGCTTCCCCCAGCCTGATGGACCCTCTGACTTCCTCAGACCACTGGCTCACAATTATAATTTTATTAAATTTTTCTAGTACAGCAAATGATGATGTAAGCACCTGATACTGCAGGTGAGATTATTATGCCATCTGACAAACTGTGAGCTGCATATTTAAGGATTTTCTGGGAATAATTCAGGTGCTGGCTCTGTTTGCTGTGTTGTCCATCCATGGTGACCTGAGCTATTTACTGTACATGCACAATCTGCAGTGGAAGCAAAGCCATTCATCTCTGGAATTTGAAATGGAATTGTTTCTTTTCCCTGATGAATGACAGCATGGGTAATGAATCTCCACGTGCCAGAGGGCTTTTCAGTGGCAGAGCTTCAGGTATCACATGGAGAATTAAGGCAAACTGAAGGCTTGGTGTTTATTTTTGAACTGAACTAAAAAAAAAAAAAAATCCACTCAGGGAGAAGCTTTCAACCAGATAAGCTGGAGGATTTGATCTCTGAACTTCCTTTCTTAGGTATTTCTGTCCTCCCCTTTGAACAGTAGCAATCAGTTGATACATGTGATGATGGGAATGAAAAACATCAGAGTTGTGTAACATCTGCTTATCACTATAGATTATCCTGTAGCAATGAGATTAAAGCTTTTTGTTATGTAGGAAGAGTTAGGGATTAAGAGTGGTGGTTTTGTGTGTGTGTGTGCTTGCTTTTTTTTTTTTTTTAAACTCTTATGAAATGCACTATAAATTTGGTTTCATTAAGCACAAAGAGGAAACCTCCCAAGGGTGACTAAGAAACAGGGATTTTTAAAAGAGATTGTAGAATGATAGAATCACAGAGTAGCTTGGATTGCAAGGGACCTTCAAGATCATCTAATTCCAACCCCCCTGCTGTGCGTAAGGACACTTTCCACTAGTTAAGCTTGCTGAAAGACCCATCCAACCTGTCCTTCAACACTTCTAAAGGATTCCATTCAACCATTATGTATCTATAATCATGTATGCTACAAACCAAATATTACCTCCCGGCAACTATATTCACAACAGGGCTGAAATGGCGGAGTATTTTGGAGACATACAGGGAAATGACATGCGTAAAATAGTGGTTTGGATCTCAAGCCCTGCAGAGCTCTGTGACAGCACAACCTGCTGCTTTTTCCTGCTGACAGATTGACTTTCTGGCAAAAGTCCAGCCGGTTGTCAGGATATCTAAATACATGCCATGTGCTTGGCTCATTTTGGTTCCCCATTTCTGCCAGGTACATACCGACAGAAAACTTCAGGGTACCTGAGGCTGCTTTGTATCTGTCTGGTTTCATCAGCTGAAGAACAATGAAGGTGAGGGGCAATACTGGAAAGCTCAATCCCTTCTCTTAACCTAGTCATCAAGCTGATGGAAAAAGTTTTCTCTAAGACAGTAATGAATGAGAACCCATCACCAAAACAAAGACTCTATTGCAAGTCTCCCTTTCTGCCTATAATCAAATGTTTATTGCTCTGCAATGAGCAGACTCCTGAAATCAAAACAAATTAGAAATAGTAGAAATACCTCTCTTTGAGGACCATCCAGCCTGGATACTAAGATGGCTTTAAAGGGACACCAGATTCCTGTTTCTGGGGGAAACCAAGTTTCCCGGATATGAGGCCACTCCCTGCTAATTTGCCACTGGGCATACAATAAATTTAGTTAAATAGTGATAATGTACTGTGACCTTTCTGTTTCTGCTGTTCCATTACTGTGCAGTTTATATCAGAAGGATCAGCAAGCTGAGACTTGGAAGAAAAGTATTTAAATTACATGAAGGTTGTGGTTTCTAAATAAAGGCTGGTGGTCCCTTTGATAATACCACTATCATAATACTTTGATCCTTAGAGCTTGAAGAAATAATTCTTTGTATGGGTCTTTCATTGACTGCAAAGGGAATTTTGGGCACAGAGCAATTACCTACAGAAGACTGGGCCAATTACTTAATTAAATCTTAAGTAGGAATATATACATAGCAGATGGACATTTCAGGAAGGTACTGAGTAATGTGTGCATGGTGACAGAGGATGCAGCTTATCTTGCACATTAGCCTTGGATGGGTTTTGAGTGTATTAACATTAGGACTCCAATCGGATTTATGTGGTGTGTAAGACTTCTTCAAGCCTTCTTAGCTTCTGTGAATTTTCCTCAGATGGCTGCATCAGAGAATGATCTAATCACTTAGCCACTCTTGTTGAAACCAGTGTGAAAACAAAAAATGGTCATGGGCAGAAGTATGCATTGTCTAGGCGAGCTGTGCTATAGGCTTGGCGGGGTGGCTGGGTTTTAGATGGGTACTCAATTTTCAAAGGCAAATAAAAGGCTTTTCAACCAAAATACTTTTTAAAAATGATAATGTGTCAATACTATACTGCTTACCATTTTTTCCCTTCCTTTCCGATACCTCGCTTTGCATTGGAGCTTTCGTTCTGTCTCCCTGCTTTGTGTGCCTGCATTTTAGGATGAGGGTTTATTTATGTTTAATTTATTTCACTTCACATTTACAGAGCCATAGGCATCCTTAAGTGTTTTCAGGGAACACAAAAAGGGCAAGAGAAGTATCATTTTTACTTACAATTATACTAAGCTTGGGTACTAAAAAATAAAAAAAAACAAAACACTGACAACAGTGAACAGGAATGACCAATGTAGACTTAATTAGATGAGATGAAAGGAGCTCATGTCCTCTGTTCGTCAGAGGAAAAGCAAGTTAATACTATAATTGAATCAAATATCTTTGTGATAATAAGGCCTAGAAGTTCAAGATGAAGACAAAATTGTTGTTCTCTTCTATCCCATAAAATGTATAGTCTGTACAAAAACGAGAGAGGGAATGGAAAAGGGTCTTTGGAGAAGAGAACTCCCTTGTTTAGGCAGAGGCAGGGGCAGAGCCTGATGCTGCCTGGGAGCTTGTCATTGCCTACTCAGCAATAGAAAGTTGAACAGCTAAGGCCTGTTTACAATGAAATTTTTATATTATTAATAATAACAAGGAACTTTTCTCAACTATGACATGAAGTTTCTCAGAACAAGGGCAAGTAAAAAACTCCAGGTTTGCCATATCTGCTATTTAGCAGTTTCTTTATTTAGCATCTCAGAAGCACTGTTTTTGGAACTGAACAATATCTACAGTATTCTGAACATCTAGGCCCATTTCAGGATATTTTCTATTGACACATGCAAAATCATTGTGGGATTGAATATCTACTCTTTATCGAAAAGTACCTTGTGAAACCAGGCAGAATTTTGGTGGAAATTAAGATAATTGCCCTGCCCTACAAAGGACATGTCAGTATATGCTCAGCATATGTGAGCTGGATGATCACCCTCACCAGAAATGCCCATTACAGAATATCAGAGGAAAAGGGAAGGACCTAAGCCTGAGCCACAACTAGCAGCTCTCCCAAACTAGCACATGCTCTCTGGTACTTTCCACATGTTGTAGAGGTCCTAAACTTTCTCTAAATTAGTGACTGCAGTGTACAGTCTGGAGCTGCCTACTGCTTAGAAAGGCCACTCAGAGCTGGGACAGAGTAGGAGAAAGAATGGTAATATTTGAGTTGCACTGGTGGCAGTCAGGGAGGAGACAAGCCCTGCTTCCTCAGCTGTCAGGCTAATTTGCTCTCTAGATATGGAGACCAACTTGCCCTTTATTTTAGATTACCCTTGGGTAAGCCAAAATAAGGAGCACACCTTAAATAAGGATTTAAGGTTGTGAGGAATACACTTCAAGAGACACCAAGGTTTAACTGTTGTCAAACTTCCAAACATTGCATAAAACCCCCTAACACTGATGATTAATACAATGTAGGATAGTGATCTTCACATCTGCTTGTTTTCTTTCAGGGTGCCCCAATGGCTGAAGAAAAGCCCAAGTATAACTGCACTGTCAGTGAAGTCACCATTGTGAACCTGCAGCCTGAGAAAAATCCAGTTCTCCTTTTGGCTGGAGGGAAGTCGGGAAGTGAACATAGAAACCTTGCATTCCAACCTTCTTCTCCAAGGATTTCAGAGAAGAGGCTATCCCAGGAAGAGAAGAAATTGTGGCCAGAAAAGGTGAAAAAGGAGGGAATTTTGTCTCCCAGCCTGAATCATGCCAATGAGTTGTGTAATACAGAGAATGTTACCCTGAAGAGGCCAGTGAAGTTGGCCCCTCTGGAGATTCCTGTGGAAGTCAAAGAAGCCCAGCTCCAAAAGATTATGAGCATCCAGAGAGAAGCCCAAATGGCTTCTCAGAAGCTAACAGTTATCAACTCCATGAACAATGAACCCCATGTGAAACGAGTAAAAAATCTGGTTCAGGGGGAGCAGGGAAACCTTCAAAAAATCAAGCTGAATGAGAAGACTGCTCTGGAGAATAAAGATGATCCCCTACCCGCTAAAAGCAGCAAACCTCTGGGGGAAATCCAAATTATTTTGCCTTCAGAGACAACGCCTAAGATGACTAAACAACCAGGTGTTGAGGAGGCTCCCAAGACCCTCCGTAAGCCATTAATCCCCACCCTCCAGGTATCTGACATGCACGAGGAGTCAAATAACCCTGAGAGCATCCCTGATCCTTCCCAAAACATTTCTCGGCGCCGATTCAAACTACGACACATGAAAGAGCAGCAGGAAGACCACGGGAAAACCAAACCCTTAAAGGCCACGGATCCAAGTGCAGGAGAAGGCACAAAGAAAACTGCAGGTCAGCGAACACAAAAAACCCTCAGTGATGCAAGCAAGCTCATTGAAAATGTGGCGAAAAAGCAGAAGGAACGAGGAGCAAAACAAGGGGAAATGGATGAAGCTTGCCTTGTGAGGAGGCAGTCTATTCGAAGGATGGCCTTGGGAGACATCATCCAGGTGGATGATGACTGAATATCACAACACAGATAACCCAGTAAAATGTTTTAGACTCACTGCTTGGATAGAAGTCTTCAGAAGAGTGCCTGGAGACATTAGTACCCCACAAAGTAAAGATGAGTTAATATTTTTGAAGGACTCTGTCCTTTCTGAGATGCTCAAACAAGTGGGTCATAGAGAAAATATCCTCCTACTCTGCTCACCACTAGAAAGATCCCAGATATCCTGAGTCCAGCATGGAGGACAACATTTCAAGACACATATGGACCATGTATGAAAAACCTAGATGTGGACTGAGTGGAGGGACAAAGACAAACACAGGAACCTGGAAAATATTGTGTCTGGGGCTTTTGCTCCCGAAAATACAGGCCTTCCACATTAACCTGTGGCAAGTTTGCTTCAGAAAGACAAGACTGGAATGTTCTTCATATCTATAGTTGGAAGAACAAAAAGTAATTAGCTCAAGTTTAGCAAGGGACATCCAAGTCAGAAAAGGAAAAAAGCTTTCAAGGACAAGAAATACTGAAGAATGTTGTTTACAGAGATGGGAATCTCTGTCACTGAAATTTTAAATAATGCATTAGGCAAACACCTGCCAAGGATGATTTCAGACAAGTTAATCCTTCATTCACACACAAGGACCAGATGATCTGTAATGTCCTTCAATCTCTACTTTCTTATATTGTATGGTCTGTCTTTTCAGTTGTTCACTTGCAGGGCTCCTAACTAAGTCATGTAGTGCAAACTTGTACAATAACTGCAGATTTTCAGTTCATACCAATACTTCTTCATTGTCTTACAGCTAATGTCAAAATGTTCACTGAATCCTTCAGAAGGCAGCATCGAGTAGACAACTGCTTCTCCTTGATTTCCTCTCAGTCCTGTTTGTTCTTTCCCAATTTTTTGGTAAAAGGAGGAACATTTAATCCATATATTTTCATTGTCCTGTCTCAAACAGCTCTCTGTTGCACTTTTACCTTTTCACCTTTGGTCACCTTTTAAGATCTTAGTCATTTTTTGAAGATTGAAAATTTTTTCATGTATAATATGAAATAAACAAAGCATATATAGTCTCAACTTAGTCCCAGAATCCTTTTAGGGAGCAAAACCTATTTTGTGGGGTTTAAAACAGCTATTATGACAATCTGCCAGAGATGCTAGCACAGGGCTAATATTATTAAAAGGTTAACATACAATTAAATTTGCTTTATAAATGACTTTTATAGAAATAATTAGGATGTTCAGTGGTTTTTGATATTTTACTTCTTCGGCTGTTTGATTTGTCTTTCATTAGAGATGGTCTTTCTGTTTATCATATTATCTTAGAAGCTGGGATTTAAAACACTGGTGAGACTTGCCATATAAGAGTTGGTAAAAATACATGGATGTCTGAAAAAACAGAAGATGGGTAGAACAGCAGAACTCAGCCTTTTAGCACATTAGGATTGGTGGGAGATGAGAAAAAAAATGAATGTTTTGCTATAGAAAAGAGGTAAGCCTTCTTTTGCCTCTTATTCTTTCTGCTGTATATATGACAAAGACAGCCAAGGACAGAGCAGATAAGGGCTTGAAAATTATTGGTGTATTTTTCTGGATGTCAGAAAATGTGAAACTTCTTTTGGATTATATGTTCCCTTATTGTTCTCTTGGTAAGAGGAAAGACATAATGCAGAGATTTTTTGATTTTGTGTTTGAATATTTCTTGCTGAAAACAGACATGGCGAGATTGAAACTCTGCCCAGGTTTGTCACAGCAGCAGTAGCTGTACTTATACATATCAGTCACCCTGTGACTTGTCACCAGCTTTATCTGTCAATTTTCTATGGTGAGAATACCTGGGGAATGTGGGTTCAAAGCTACACAGGCAAGATAATTCAAGGTGAATAAGGATTTTTGTAATAGTTTAACACATAATATGGAATTAAAATGAGATGTTAGGCCAGGAATAAAAAAAAATATGAGGGGTATGTGTTCCTTGTGATGTCTGGGCAGTGGGGTGAAATAATGATATAACTAATAAACTCAACTGATTCTCTGACTCACCACACCTATTTAATTGTGACATGAAACTGTGATTCCAGTGTGCTTTGGTGGCATCTCACAAGTTCCCAGCCAGGCAGTATTAATGGGATATCCAAAGAAAGTGCTTCTAAGTTTTGCAGTTTTTAGTAGAAGAGGGATGGCATGAGAGAACAGGCAAGTTAAGTTTGGCCTGGCTCAACTGAGAATCTATTGTCCAACATGCTTAGGCCCAGCTGGTTGAAACTGCTGCCTTGGAAATACAGTGGCAATTCAACCAGGATGAACAGCCTGCAATTGTCTGGAACTGTAGAAGGGCTACTACATGTTTCAGAATGATTTGCTATTCCTCTACTCTTTTAGTTACCTCTTTTAATGCAAGTAAATGCATTAAAACAAGTTTCCAGGAACAAATTATTAGCTGTTTTGTCAGCAATATAAACCAATGAGATTGAAAAGGACTTAAGGGTCTCAACTTTCTGATGTGGCTGCAATAACAAATTTTTGTTGGATGCATGGGTAGGAGGCTTTTGTTTTAGGGGAAGAGACTAAAAACCTTTCCATCTCCTGCATCAGTAAGATCATTGCTGAAATGGTGTCTCCAGGACCCAGTGTCCAGCTTTACATGGAATTTCATGCTTTGTGTCCTATACTTCAAAAAGCATCTTCACTTATTGGAAAAGTGTGAGAAGGATATTCTGGGAATTCTGAATTCTGGGAAACTTGTCTTCCATGAGAGAGAGAAGAAGCTTGATCTATACTTTGTACAAGGTTCTTTGGGTAGAAGTAAGAAGAAAAGATATAAATGATTTAGTGGAAGCTGAATCTTGAGAAATTCATACAGCAATTGGGTGTAGCCTTTCAACTTTGGCTACTGTCCAATATAAATGCATTCTGCCCTGGCTCTTTGCACTGCTTAGACCTTTCCACCATCCCCTTATGCTGGCACTGCTTCTCAAACAGCAGCACCATGATCTGGAACAATGATTTTAACATAGAAAATTCCCCCAAAAGATGAGTATTCATCTGAGATCTGTACTGGTTTTGATTTAGTGAGTGGTTTCAGCAGTGCTTTTCAGTATGAAAGAGGCAAGGACAGGGAAGCTTACACTCATTCTGGTCATGCTAAAATGTATCTAAATTACATTCTAAAGGCAATAAACTACTGTATTGAAGTGCCAAGGATCACAGTGGGCTCTGCAACATGATACAAATACTAGAAAAATCTGGGCTCCGTCCTTAGACTTCTGTAAACTGAAGAATAGTGATGTCTTTGGCTTAGAAATGCCAGGCCAGTGTTGGCTGGAAGAGCAGTTTAGAGAATGTCATGCTCCATTCTCTCTTCTGAATCTGTTCATTCTTCTGCTCGATTATAGTTTTAAATCTATTCAGTCTGAAATGTGATGAAAGTCATGTTTTCCATAACATCAAATTGTATCAATGTGGGAGCATCCGAGGAAGGAAGTCTTGTACTTATCCAAACTTGAGAGCAGGATGCTCCCAAAGTATTGGCTTTTGCTATTAAAAAGCCCCCCAAAATAAATAGGTGATTCAATGTTATCTATTGCTTGCTAGTGTATAAAACAAGTAATGAAAAAGCAGTCCTGTGGACACATAAAATAACATTTGGAAGGTTAGTGCAATTTCAGAAAAATACCACTGAAAAGGCAAGATTAATGAAAAAGAGGGATTTTTTTTGCCAGTTAACTCTGGCCACGTCAAGGTGGGTATCATGGGAGTGGAACCACGTTCTCCTCTCATTTACATGCTGGATGTATAGTATACTGGAGTCAGCTCAGTTGCTCGGGCTTCAAACTAACATCAGAATGTGTTTGAACTGTGGATGATGAGTGGAACTGAACTCTGACTGACCTGTATAAACATTCTCAAATACTGGACATAAAAGGAAAAATCTAACAACCTAATAATGAGGGAGATCCATTCTTATGCAAATAAAGTTCATAAAGGAATAAATAATGCTTTAAGGATTCATATCCATGTATCTGTTCAGTAGATGGTTCCAAGAGGAAACCTCTGATTACATATTGCACTTTTCTGCTCATACTTCCAGTGCTTTTGCAACTCAGCAACCCAGCGGGTAATTTTCTTTGTGTAATGTAAAACCAACTTCCATCCCTTTCCCCCAGCCTGTGGAAGAGCAGGACACAAAGATGGTTTCTATTCCAAAGAGTTTTTAACCTCAATGTAAAATAAAGAGACAGTGGGCAGACACAACACAGAACAAGTGGCATAGTGAGATCCTTTCCAAATCAATCATGAGTGAAAGTTACAGACTAATGTCACAATTACCTAATTTAGGAATGGTGCATGTTTCATAAACAGCACCTTCCACCCCCAGAGGGTCGCACAGGCTTTGCAGAACAGCAGGATAACACTTCCTGGGATAAGGAGAAAAGGGTAAATTCTTAATTGATTCATAGCCCTCTAGAACCAAACATGGTACCTCACTGGAAGTGAGAAGAGGACAAGCCGAGGTAACTGGATCCCTATCACAAATTCAAACAGATGGGAGCACTGTGATATAGCCAAATGTCTTGATTGCCCCCTATAATGTGCAGAAATGTCCCTGGAGACCCTGCCTGGGTATTTGCTTGCAGTACTTTCTCCTTTCAGTCTCCAACAGGATAACTCAGTCTTGGATAGAAGCAAAGGAACAGAGAAGAGATCCAGCTTTTAGAGGTGAAAACCTGGAACAGCAGACTTTTTAAATCCTTATTACTGCTTATTATTAGATTCCCTTTGCAATTGCCTTTACATTTACAGGGATTGACATATGAATTTTGTGGAGATTTACAGGGAACAACAATACACTGATCAACACATAAGATGAAAGGAAAGATAACCAGGGACACAGAACCAAGAAGATTTCCAGAGACAGTCCTCATTCTGACTTCCATTTGTGCTTGCTGTAAACATTCTCCTAACTCTTTAAACTGTGAAAACTGGAAGTTTTAAAAATCCCAAAGTCTCCAACTAGCAGTTTCTGCAAGTCTGGAGGAGCCTGAGTCAGGCTCACCTATAATGAATCAAGGACACTGCACAAGACTGCCCATGCACTTCTCTGGGGTGAATTACAAGGAGTAGGATCCCACCGCTGAGTCTGCGATCCCACTGGTGCTGCCTGACTTTGAGTTTAAACAGCTTTAGGGTTCTTTCCAGAGGAGCTCAGCAATTAACAGCAGTAGGAAAAATCCTGTTATATCAAAATGAGATTTCTAGTTATCAGTGTGGGGCTGTAAGAGCACAAACACTGGCTCTGATGGCTCCTGCTCATGTAACCTGGGCACACTAAACTCCTGGAAAACAAGCTTAAAACTTCAGAAATGAGCTGGCACTGTGCTTGCCTTTGAGATCAATGTACTCTCAGACCATTTGTGCCAACAGGTTGCTGTAGTGAGAGCATGTGAGAGACATGATTTTAAACATAATTGTTTCCTCTGAATATTCACTGAGGCTCTGGGGATGAAAGGCATTCAGGCTATTGCAGCAGGAATGTCAGTAAAAGGAGCAGTGCTGGAAAATCATTGGCAGGGAGTACTTTTAACTTTGTTCCTTGAGTGCATCATCTTCTACCCCAGGCAGCTTGCTGACCCTTCTGTCTCCAGAAATGTATTGTAGCAGTGGAAGTTGATATTGGTTCTGTTAAAATAAAGGATGTGTGGAGCCTCCAGGTAAACCCAGATGCAAACCCAAACCATGAGCTGTTAGAAGTACAACACCCACAGTGTGCTTTTCTTCTTCATAATTCTTTTCCTGCTAATTCTTAATGGAAATAGGGACAGAAGCTATGAAATGCCCTGTAAGTGTTCATGGCCCAGTAAAGAGCAAAAAACAGCATGCATCAGTCATGTTTTCAGAGGAGGAAAGGTCCAAAAGGTCCAATAAAGTTGAGATGAGCAAAGAGCACAGCAGATCTTGGTGTGACCAAGACCTTTTATTTGGCTTTGTAGTCAATGGGAATCAATCAGCTGGGCTTCAGTGAATTTCTGAGGTAACCTCTTTCTTTAAGCCTCCTACAGTTACATTTATCCAGCTCCTGACAAACATCTGGACTGGGATTTATTCTAATAGTACTACACCGTATGTTAGAGATGAGTCAAATGCACAGTGAGATATATCTTGGCTCAGACTGGAGGCAATAAAAACACCTCAAAAGTAAAACCCAGAATGTCCTCAGTGAAATTCACTCAGGTTGTATAAACTACATCCTCTCTACAATCCCAGCTTCAGGTGACTTGCCTGAGTTATCCTGTTAGTGGTTGTTTTATCCAGGATGCACATTTTAAGATATAGGTGCTGACTTAGCATGAGAGTGAGGAGGAAAAATTATTGAAAAATAGTTACTTGATGACTAATTCCTTAGTGGAGAAGGAAGTATGGTGGGCTTGTTGTTAATTTGATGCTAAATGAAAGTTTGCTTGGAGTTTTTCCCCTTACATTTACATTTCCATTTTGTCCATTGAGGTATGGAAAGGAAAGCCACTTACCAGTTACTGTCAGGGCAAAATAGACTTGAAATAAGAAAAAAAAAATCCATTAAAATAGAACCTGACAGTGAGACAAAGACACAAATATGGAAACAGCACTGCTTCACCCAAGAGTCTGTCCAAGTCCTTCACTTCCCCCCTTCACTTCTGACTCCTCTCCCCCACGGGGCACAGCCAGCTGCATGGGGCTGCAGTCGGTCCTTCCAGCCCCTCTGGGATGCTTCTCCCTCCTCCTTGCCCCAGGTTGGGCCCTTTCCTGGGCTGCAGCCCCTCAGGGACAGCTGCTCCCCCCAGGGCTCTCCATGGCATGTACACCTCCGAGTTGCGCCAAGATGTCCATGTGGATGATAGGGAGAATGCTGTAGATTTACCGTCTTTCCAGGGGCCACTTTTTAGCTGTGAGACTATTTTTCCATCTATGATAAACCCCAGTAGCCACACCAATGCCACTGGGTGCATGGAGGGAAGCCCTGACACTCTTCCACAGACAGGAATTCCAGTGGTAATCCCTGGTCTATTTATAGAATTACAGGAACACGGAATCATTTAGGTTCGAAAAGACTTCTAAGATCATCCAACCAAACATTAACCCAGAGCTGCCAAGTCCACCACTACATCATGTCCCGCTCCACCAGAGCAACCTCTATATCCAGGGGCAGAAGCCACTTTAAGTAACCTCTTAGTCCCAACAAACCAAGACTGCTGTATTAGGAAGAGAGGTGTGGAAGAATTTTTATTTTTACTCTTGAAAGTGAGCATGCTTTTTCTGTCTACAATTCAATTAATGCCTTTCCATCACCAGGTTTCCTCTCTTCATTTTCTCATTTTAGAGATCTGTCATTGGAAGGTAATGAAAATGTAAGCAAGCCAGTATCGTGTGGGCGGGAAGTAAACTTTGGTGTTAAGTTAAAAATCAGTTTGAGGTCTGGGTGCACTTCCAGAGGTAATTCACTTGGTAAATCAACCAGTTTGTCCTATCATCAAGCTGTCATTTCTAAGCAGTGCTGCACCAGGTTACTGCCAGAGACTATTAAGCAAGCCATTATTATTTCAGCCCCATTAGCTAACGGGATACACCTCTCTGCTCAAGTAAAGATGTTAATCAGCTTTGCCTCAAAGAAGTATATTCAGTCTTTTGCTTCTGAGATATGACTTCCTACACCGTTACTAAAAAACAACTTGAACTCTGGGGCAAAGACCAGAGTGTTTAAGGGTGAGATAACCTGATCCCTTCTCCATTTGACTCTGGTGGCAAGGAGCAAAGACAGGTTTGAGACCAGGAGCTGCAGACTCCATCAGGAAAAGGATACAAACACAGTTCTATTTTCTAAGCTGGTCCCAGCTGCCTCCTTCCTCCTCCTCCTCCTCCAGCTGCTTTTTGAATATGTGCTGTGAAGTCACGAGGGTGATTTTTGATTTTGATCATATCTCTGCTGCCCTTAGTTGCACACACACACACACACACACACTGCAGGCTCCACGCGTGCCCAGACACGCAGAAACAGATTTTTTTTTTTGTCAAATTCCCACAAACACACCCAGCACTCTTATGAACATGAACAAAGATGGCTCAATTCTCTCTTCCCATCTAACTGATCAGGATTGAAGGCTGCTATTGAAATACACACCCACAATGTGGATCTCATCAGCAGCTGGTCTGGGACCACCCTTCTGCCCAATGCCCAACCCCTGGACCACAGTGTTTTCTCGGTGCTGGCACCCAGACCCCTTATCCCGGTCACCAACCAACTCACCTGGCAGCTCACTAGCATTGAGAATAGAGAGGGTAGTCTGGAATAGGATTTCGGGAGGATCTAGGACAGAGTGTAGTGATCAAGCACTGTCTACTTAGCAGTAACATGGTAACACCAACTCCTTTTTCTTTTATACCCCTGCTCGTTTCTCCCTAGTCCACCTCAATCCCTCCCTTTCCCCACCTTCTTCACCAAACCATCCCACAATATACTTTGCACAGATAGATGTTGAATCTGTGTGTAATCTTTTGTGGTCCATCCCTGGTCATCTTAGACACTTTCACCTTCATCAGCATTTAACACCTGCCTAATGGTCTGTTTGTAAGGGGTCTCTGCATATTTCTTCCCCCTTTCTTTTCCAAGCTGCTTATCTTTGATAAACTTTGAATAAAAATAGGATTTTTTATGTTTTTAAACCTCAGCGAGTGGCTGTATCCTGCAGCCCTAGAAAGGGTTATTGCAGCAGCACTCCAGCAGATGGCTGGCTTCTGTAAGGAATAAAATCTTCCAAGGCAATCACTTCATGCATCAGCACATTTTCAGGAAAGAACAGAGATTTATTTCCTTCGGCTGTTGATTAATACAGCAACTCTCTTTCCACTTTGGATGCGTTATAGAAAACAACCCTGTGCAATTCAAGGAAGACAAATATGACAAAGCAAAGCAAATTGCTGACATTAAAAGATTCACTATCTCCTAAAGGAAAGCCACAAAACTCCATTCCTGGTTCTACTCTCCTTTTTAAGAACTGGTACTGTTAATGTACTTAGCAATTTTATTCTGGATAAATTCTTTTTGGGTCATGCCAAAATACGTGCTGTTGCTCTTCCCTAGCACAAAAGGGAAAAGGCTGAATGTATTTAAGCAAACAGATTTGAATAGTCTTGGTAGAAGAAGGAAAGATGAAACAAAAATGGCCAGGTGAGATCATCTTGTAATTCTTGAGCATTCAGGTATGTGAATTAAAGAGAGTTTGTACAGCAGCAAAGCTTGCAAATCTTCAGAACCTGGATTCAGGTTTCTCTGAACACAAATGTGTCCTGAAATCTTTCACTGTGCAGTCTCATTGCATGCAAAAGTACATAAATCCCAATTTTTCCCAACGATTGAAGTAAAATGGGGGGGAAGGGCCCGGAGTCCAAGTGTCATAAATGACAGACATGGAAGCCTATCCAGAACTGACTCACTGGTACCATCAATGCTGTCTCTGCAATAACTATACTGACAAACAATTTGATGTTTGCCCCTGCAGTTAGTAAATGGATGAAGTTATGGCCAGGGAGGCACAGCTGTGTGGTGAACACTGTAGCATAGAAAATCAGAGAAAGTGGGGTTTAATGGACATTCAGAGACTCCCACCTAGTCCATGTTTCTGCTTTATGCAAATCTGTCCCAGTAGTGCTTTTTCAAGTTCTAAAAAAACCCAAACTCACAACCAACCCAAACCCCAAATTTTCATGAATAAATATTTCATGCCTATTTCAGTAGCCTTATGAATACTGGTTTTTTCTGACACTTTATCTCCCTAAAGAAAATTGAAGCTCTCTGCTTGTTGACCTAACCCAGATGGGTATGCAGAAAAATCTACTACCTTTCTCCTTTCAGCAACCTCCTACATATTTCAGGATTTCTGCCATGTTCACCCTCAATTTCCTCTTTGCTAGGCAAAACAATCCATTCCTTTCAATCTATTTGCTTAGGTTATGTTTTCCTGACTTTTGAGCATTCATTCAGCTCTCTGAATAGCGTCCAGCTCAGCCGCTTCATTCTCGTAATGCAGGGCCCAAAACAGAACAGAGTCCTGAGTGTTGTAAAAAGCTGGTGTTTAGGAGTACTGGATAAACAGCTTCAGGTTTGCAAATGAAAGCACCTGTTCTGCCACATGGCTGTTGTCAATTCAATAAGGACCCTTCTTTTTCGTTAGTGTAATGCCCTCTCCAGGTGAAGAGGTGAAGGGATTAAACAAATCTGCCTGTATTCCAAGTAACTGTATAGGAATTTATATTTGGAATGTGAACAAACCCATGAAAGTAGATTGAAAAAATAATTTGAAAGGCATTTTGAAGGTACTCTCTCACATCCCATCTGCACCACAGGAACAAACAGATCCAGAGGTCCTCTGGGGGGACTATTTTCTGTCTGATGGTTGTCATCTTTGATATTTAAAGATGGACCCGTTAACCTCAAAGGCAATCGCTATTGGATGGTATGGGCATAGGGAAGTGTTTTATTCCTATGAGAGAGTATTGGCTAATACTTCTGATAAAGTCCATTTTTAAAAGTCAGGTATAATCCTCAGTCATGAAGCTTGACCAAGTTCTCAGATGGTTAAAGTTTCAGGTTCAGCAATCTGTGACGTCCCATTAAAACAATTTATTCACCTTACTTAAGAAGTAATGGATTAGTAGATACAGGAGAAGTGACTTAATGGTACTTTATGACTTCTACTGGCTTTTGGTAAGGCCTGATGTGACATTTTCAGATACACACAATGAGCAAAAGATGATGTGTGGATGACAGATTGGAAAATCACTCCCAAAACTACTCAGTCAGTTTGAGTGGAGGTGCTGAGTAAGCTTCTAGCAGAGTCTATGCTGAATCCACAGTTACTGATTTATCTTCATTAAACACTTGGATGATGGAAGAGAGTGAATTTTAGTAAATGTGCAGCTGACACCATGACAGTGGAAAAAAAGTTGAGATCAAAAAATGTCTCTTTATTCATGTTTATTTATGAATGTATGTGTTTATTTATGTATGTTTATGCATGTGTTTATGAATATGTTTTTTTGTTTATGTATGTGCAGCTACTGACAGAGACTAATTAGAGAGATATGAAAAAAAAGCAACAAGGCTGACAAAATCTTTTGAGGATATGAAATGAGAGAGTACCGAGGTGCAAGTTAATAGCACTGTTCAGGACAAACATTCTAGCGGGGCATGTTATGACAGGACGAGGGATAATGGTTTAAAACTCAAAAAGACTCTATTTAAATTAGACATAAGGAAGAAGATTTTTACAAGAGGATTGGAACAGGTTGTCCAGAGAGGAGGTAGATACTCCATCCATGGAAGCATTTCAGGTCAGATTGGACAAGGTTTTGAGTAACCTGATCTAGTTGAAGATGTCCCTGCCTCATGGCAGGGGATTTAGACTAGATGACCTTTAAAGGCCCCTTTCAACCCAAACTATTCAATGATCTTATA
Organism: Campylorhamphus procurvoides; assembly: GCA_013396655.1. NCBI lineage: Eukaryota > Metazoa > Chordata > Aves > Passeriformes > Dendrocolaptidae > Campylorhamphus > Campylorhamphus procurvoides. The sequence goes on from WBMV01002992.1 coordinate 1,235,940, forward strand.
CCTAATCAGAAAATTTCTTTGGTTTAAAGAAGTAATTATTAACTTTTCCCAGTTCACTCTGCAGAGGTACCAAGCATCTTGGCTCATAGCAATGGACATTTCAGAAAATCTTTCAAACTTCAATAACTCAGGTATTAAGAAAATAGTAATTTCTGAGGGCAATCATCATTAATCAGGTTAAACAGACTTCCACTGGGATGATCTGAGTTATCAGGTTCCTTTGGTGGTAAACACAGCCTATGAGGCACTTTTGTCTAGCTCACAGTCTCCTGTAGAAGACTGTTTGAGTAGTAAAGTCATGTGAGCAGCTTAAAGACATTTCAAGAGCCAGAATGGCTGTCTGAGACCATCACTCACATGCAGTGATAGTCTCACCAGGGAGCCTCCAAAACTCTGAGCCACCTGTGAAGGCAACTGAGGCCAGATGACAAAGACATGGGATTGAGGTGAGAGATCGTCCTACGGGAACTGTGATTTTCTACAGAGTAATTAGTTCAGAAGTAAATCACATGCAGAACTAGATGTTTACATTTTTCCTTATTCATGTAAGCCAGGTTTGCTGTTCAGACAAGCCATCAGGTGCCAGACTGTGCTGCCTTGTCACCCAACCTTCTGATAAATGGAAGACCCTTAGGAAGCTGTTCATTTACCTCAAACCATAGTCACATTAAATCGCAGGTGGCTTCACCAGTGACTTAAAACTCTAGCTTTAGTGGGGCTGAGTAGAAGCTTTTCCGCCCTGAGTTGTAAGTATTTTAGCCTTTCATTCATATGGTGGAATTTATGGTTACTACTAAATACAAGGAAATGGACAATGAATGTAAGGAAAGTTTAAAATCTCTAAGGCTATTCTCAATGTCCTGGCAACATGCATATTTTTGTATAGTGTACTGAATCCTGTACACCCTCGTTGGTGACACTCAAGGAATGAAGCTCACTGATGAACCATGTAGCTTTACCACACCTCTGAGTTTCAAATGACACTGAAGACTGTGTTGAAGAGAATATAACTGTGCTGCTGTGTTCACTGATGATATTTTGCTTAGTTAATGATGAGAATGAGATATCCTACTGTCCTCACAATCTATAACACCTGATTAAGGTTTTCAGTTTTGGAGAGGAGCACTCAGCATTGACAGAAGAGGGAGAGGTCTCAGGCTCCATTTGATCCCATGAGTTAGATCCTATATAGGAGAGGTTTTTGAAACTGTATTGAACACTTCACTAAAATTACTGAACCAGTTTTTGGCTCCATTTTAATATTTCTTTTCATCACTAGTGAGAAAGTCATAAAAATCCCATGAGAAACCTATTGTGGTGGGGCTTATCACCAGACCCACATAACCATTATCTCAGTAAAAAGAAACACAATAAGCTGAAAAGACCAGGCAGAGATTAATGTCCTGTCTGATGAAACAAGAACAATTCTTTAACTGCTTTGGCATTTGGGAGGGCAAAGACATGGTAAAGGTCAAATCTGCCTTCCCATTTCTTAGCTGCACTTACTGATCATGATTGATGGTTGTGTCTGGTGCTTTCCACACTTGTTGCTACCAGAAAAGGGTCTGTCCTTGCCCAGTAGATCTCAAGTGCAGTGCCTTCCTTCATGCATGTCATGACTGAGTATGCTGGGAAAGCCATACCTGAAGGTCAGACTTTTATTCTGTTCATGGGGTAGTTAAGAGGGCTTGATAAAAAAATATGTTTCATGAGAAATCTAAAAATATCAGATCACATCACAAAGTTCTGTCCTGATATAAGCTTTTATCAAAAATCCTGAGCATTAGAATTTTCACTTAAAAATGTTGAGTAAAAAAGGTAATTTTCAACAGGAATTATTTGTAGCGAGGATTCTTACCTTATGTTGATGCTTATTTTATTATTTCTACATTTTTTTTCTTGGGGCAATTGAATAAACTTTCTCATGCACCCATCTGTGGGACAAAACACTCATGGCTAATCCAGAAATCCATTGCAGTCTCCAATTCCTGTAGTGTGGCTATTTATCCTCCTCTAGAACTTCTTGGGCTTGTCTTTCTGAACTGGCTGCCCAGGGCAGTGGTTGAGTCACCATCCATGGAGGTGTTTAAAAGACTTGTAGATATGGCATTTTGGGACATAGTTTAGTGTTGGACATGGCAGTGCTGGGTTAATGGTTGGAGTCAATGATCTTAAGGGTCTTTGCAATTCTGTGATGCCTCCCTGAGGAAGTGCAGCTATTCAGACCAGACAAAGGAGAAAGGTCTCATAAGTCACTTGCTGAACATTTAATTTGTGTAATTCGAACAGCACCTGTGCTTTTTCAGCTTGCATTTTAGGGAAAGGTTCTGTAAGTTTTGGGAAGATGCAAAGCTTTCTGTGAACGGCAAATGACACCAGGAAGTTGACAAGAAGATTCTGTTTTAATATATGCCATTTTCCCAGAAAGCAGATATATTTGGTAAGTAAAAGTTGGAAAGTGCTGCAAATCACAGCCTTTTACTTTACTCAGAGCTTCCTACATTGTGTAGCACAGTGCAGAGCTTCACAGTGGTATTGTATATTTCATGAGGGAGAAATCCTCTGAAAGTTGTTAAATACCATCCCCTCATCTAGGAACAAACAGAAATACGAATTACTGAAGCAAGAGAGATTATTCTGAAAATATTGACTGTAGATTTGCCCTGGTTCTCTCTAGGAGTATCTCACTGGCTATTAATGGAGTTAAGATGAGGGGCTAAGTGCAACTTTGGTCTGACTCAGTAGAGCTCTTCTTTTGTTCTTGTAATTTCTGAATCACACAGAGTACCCCACAATCTTCAAAATGTAACCAGCAGAATCATTATGCTGGTTTGCCACTCTGCTAAGTCACCCTATCATCCTGCCCTCAGCTGCCCGTTATGCTCTCTGTGAAATTCAAGCTTCTTTAAGTGTTCCTTCAAGAAATCTCACAAGTCTTTCTCCTTTTTCCTCCCAAATTTTCCATCTGTTCATATTTTACCTTATGCCTGAAAACCAAACTTGCAGATCTCTGCATCCCGCAATACATTGTGGATCTCTCAGCCATGGGATGCATTTACATGCACAGAGTAATCTTTTAAATTGCTCTTCTCCCCAGTTTCACTTCAGCTCATCCCACCTGTCTGATACGACAAACTTTGTCTTCAGTCCTCTGTTTTCTCAAAATGCATCTTTTTTTCTTTTTCATAACTGTCCTCAAATTATATGTCAGATAGTGTATTAATGTTTCTTTAATGACACCGAAAAGAAATACATGAATATTTTCAATTGAAAAATCTATTTTATATTCATAGGTGTTTTTTCATCACCTTGCTCAGCCTGTAAATATGTAGCAGTCAGGTGCATTTGTTACCATTGACACTGACACTGACTTTTCCTCTGTATTTTAAAGTCCAATGGAAAGAAAAAAACCCATGCTCTGTCTAGTAAATATAGTATACATGAGTTATGGATATCCGTGTAATAAATTCATACATTATTGACCAGTTCACCATCTTGATACTGTCTAACCTTTCTTCCCAGAGTAATTATAATGTTTCAAAGCTAAAAAACATATTAGTCAGTTACCATTTAAAATGTTTTCCTATATGAGAATATTTTCTTCATCTCTCAAATATAATCCTTCAAAAATTTCTTCTATATTTGTCTTGGCTTGAGGCCATGAATAAGCCATATTCAGTCTGAGTTATTATTTTTGCCTTCTGTATATAAAAATCTACAGAACTTTATTTTCTAGAAGTCACAGGAAAAGAAATTTGACTATCTTTGGTTGAAAAGTGATTTTTGCTTCTCAGTGGGATACAGAATATAATTCATAGACCTAGGAGTTACCAAGTTACAAAATTATTCACAGTGAAAAGTTATTTCTGCATTGAGAATGTTATTTTGCATTGAAAATATATGGAGAAAAATGTAATAGAAATATTTCTGGACTTATAAAATGGCTTCACAGAGGAGGACACTAGGGAGGTGTAAGCTCGGGAACCTATGGTAGAAAGGATAAGCAGCATCAGCCTCCAACCATTTCACAGTATTCCAGCTGACAGGCTAATAGAGTGCAGAAAGGAAATGTGTGATTAGCACTTGCTTGGGTTGCCCAGCTCCTTTGTATCAGGGACAGTACCCTCATCTCAAATATGCACAGAGGAAAGTTTTATACCCACAGTGCCACTCACCCTCATGGATCTCCTCTGTGTGTGACATACACAGCTTCCTGCATCTGATTTCCTGCTGTCACACTGCTGGTAGGTTCAGCTGCAGGTTCTCCAGTCTGGTTCCAGAAGTAAGCAAGGATGCTCAGAGCATGAACAGATTTTACTGATGTGGAACTGTTGCAGGGTATAACAGTACAAGTTGGAGAACAAACCCTTTCAGATCAATTGCTTGAAAAGGATATTTCAGCACAAATAAGGCTGGCTATGCTATCAGAATTTCTTTTTTTACAGGTATTGTTACAAGGTCATAAGGACCACAAGAATTGTAGAGTCATAAATTGTAAGGGACCTTAAAGATCATCTCATTCTAACCCCCTCTCCTGGGCAGGGACACCTACTAGGTCAGGCTGCTCAGAGTCCCATCCAATGTGGCCTTGAAGGCCAAGACACAAGGACATGAAACTGGTTAATTGTTTCCTTCAAAAATACAAGTCTTTTATATGTGCATCTCTGTGATTAACTCTAGACTCATATTTTTTCTTTTCTTCTTCTGGGTCTCTTTTCCCAGTTAAAATGTGGCAGGACCACAGAAAACGGCCTCAAGTTGCACCAGGGGAGGTTTAGATTGGTTATTCAGAAAACTTGTCTCCCTCAAAGGGTTACCAAGCATTGGAAGAAGCTTCCCAAGGAAATGGTGGAGTCACCATCCCTGGGGATATTTAAAAGCCCTGCAGATGTGGCACTTGGTGACCTGGTTTAGTGGTGGACTTGACAGTGGTGGGTTGATGATTCTGCTTCATCTTAAAGGGCTTTTCCAACCTAAATGATTCTATTATTCTGTGATTCTTTAATTCTTGCTCCTGTTATATTTGTCTCTAATTAAACAATAACTGATTTCACTTCAATATTAGTTTTAAAGAAATAGAGAATATATGCAAAAGTAAAATTACCTAGAAAGGCAGTGTATAGTATATACCTTTTCACTCAATCTTCATTACATTCTCAAGAAGAAACAGCAAAAAAAAAATCATTCTTCTCATGTTTAAAGGTGAAGTGCACACAGTAATGTATCGGTGATGTTCAACACAGAGTTCTGTTCTGATCATGTGATGTCTTTGAGTTCAGAGAGAAGTGGTGTTTGTAAATGAATTAGGACTGTGGAATTCCATATTCTTTGCTGATTGTCAGGATACTGATATTTAAGTAGAAAAAGGGAAGAGAGATATTTCACTGTCCTAGAGATAAAGGCAATGCATTTAGGTTTTACTTTCAGAAGCCAAAGCCCTGTCCACTTTGCCTGACTTCACTGAAAATCCAGGAAGGAGGCATTAATGTTGATTTACCATATTACAAGGAAATGTGAAGTTGAAGAACACTCCAGGCACTGAGTGAAGTGTTTTTCAAAGTTTCAATCCTTGAAATGTTTTCAATAAAGAGGAAGAAAACTGCTCCACTTTAGCTGATCAGGAAAACTTCATTTTGCAATTCATTGACTACTTAAGCCACATATTCAGAAGAAAGCCTTTCACTGTATCAATGTCATGAAAATTGTCTTGATTTCAAGTGTGATGTAATTTACTATCATCTCCAGAACTCAACATTACACAATTTTATCTCCTATAACTGGAGATAAGAGAAAGCATGTAATAATAGACCTGGTAATGTTATCAATCACAAACTGGACTTTGTGGGTCCCTTCCAACTCAGAATATTCTGTGATTGTGTGATTCTTTAATGTCATCCGTGATCCAATATCTGATTTACAGAAACTACTAAATCCTCCAGTAGTCTCAATTGACAATAAATAAATCAAACCTATGTAAATGATGCAATACTTGCCCCTCTTTGATGTTGATATAACTAACAAGAACTAAATTGTATTTTCAGCCTTTGCATTGCTTTTGTAGACTATCTTGGAGGTAGCCATGTGATAAATCACAATTATTACATATAGAGAAGTTTGTTGCAATATCCATCCTCTTCATATATCAGCCCAATGAACTGCTTAAAACAGTTATTTTTACAAAATGAGTTTTAAAATGTTGGGCCATCAAAAACAAAGCTTTCTCCTTTCCTCTGGCATAGCATTTTCTGTCCCAAGATAAAAGGGATCTTATAAAATGTTGCATTTGTGATATGGTTTAGGTATTAACATACAAAATCAGGGTCTACATTTTTATAAAAGTGATTTGTGAATAAAGAATCAGAATTTGGTGACTGTGGAGATGGATAAACACAAACAATGTGCATTAGAGAGGAGTACTATGAGACTACAGGTACATAAGTCAGAAAACAAGAAACATAACAAGATTGAAGATTTCTGTGAGTTATCATTGTTATTACGACCATTTTATATTAAATGGAATTTAGATATAGCTGGTGTTATCAATACAGAAACTATATATGGCTCAAATAGCGAACCGTTTTTTCTGAAGACCATGAAGAAAATTTTGAAAGTCTTTGCTCATGATGATGGTGGGTTTTTCCATATATGTTGCTGTTTCTTTTCACACTTGAAAGTTTTATTTCAAAAAATACAGTAGGATTAGTAAGAAAATTATTTGTTATTAGATTAACTTTATGAGTCTTTTCACTAAACTGTGCGGATTCCATAATTCATGACTTTGTAACTTGCAGTACTGGATGAAATGCTGCCTGCAAGGCTCATCTTACAGAAATCATTTATGTGGCAGTATTTGGGAATTAGAAATCCTCTAATTCACTAACAACAACAACAAAGTAAGATAAGAACAACTAAGACCAAAATGGCAGACTGTCACGATACATGAATCATATAAAATCTAGAACAGATTAAACCATGACATACAGCACAATAATGCAGTGGAGCACACAAGGTATAATGTAGCATGAGACAGAAAATATATTCTACTACAGAATTTAGTCTCTTTCTTTTGTTGCTTTTAATAGGTTTTGGCATAGAAAATTCTACACTGCACGAAAGGGAAATAAACATTTCAATGCCAGGTAGACTTTTTATAAAAAGAGAACATTTGAATCAGCTTCATGCCTTGAAGTGTAAGCCTTTAGAGACTACAACACACAATATGTACAAGAGAAAATATATAAAGATACAAAAGGCTTAGGAGTATTCCTCAGTGATGTAAAATCCTGTTTCCTAAGAATTTATAAGTTGCCAACACACAGCTACTTATCTGAGCCTTGCCCACACAGAATTTTCAGGGAATTTGTATAAGAAACCTGTCAGAGCCCTGAGACACCATTAACCAGGCAGAAGAAAAAGCTCTGCACAAGTGCAGCAAAGTTACTGAATTAAAAGCATGGTTATGGTTACAGTGATATAGTTGTATCTGTGATCAAACTAGTAGTTTCAGGCAGTAAGGCACTATGATTTGCAGACTGTAATTCCTGGGATTCAACTATTGCAGAATAAGTTGCCACAAAACATTTGTAAGTAGTAGTTATATGGATTTAAATGTTGCTGGTAAATTTACTAAAGAAGAAAGGACTGTGAGCTGTTCAAGCCACACACCATGTCTTTGTGAGGAAACCCCTGTGCCACAAACGCAGAGTGAGATGCTATTCTGGGGAAGCGTTGTTGAATGATTACTGTTTTCCTACACACCTGCTGAGGCATCCATTCCTGAGGATAACAGGCTACACAGACCTTCTTCTTGATGCAGCACAGCCATGACTTATATTCCTAACCCCAGGGTAAAAATGGAAATCAAAGGCTCGCAATCAGAACAGAAAGAACTGAAAAATGTGGGGAAATTGAGGCATGTATCCATGCATTGATGGATGTCATAACCCTGTGAGTTGCTGATTTATTGCTGCTTCCAGGAGAAATCCTAAAAAGACAGCACTTTGAATTGCCATCTATATATTCTTAAAAACAGTTTATGATTCTTCCCAGATCACTGGAGGCAAAATATCTGCAAAGAGGACTGATTTTTCTTTCTGTTAATCACCTTGGTCCAATGTAAAGAGAAATAACAACTTTGCAACTGAGCTTGCTCTAAATCTGTTGACAGGTGATTATTATATGAAGTAGATGAAACACTAACTGCTGCAAAATGTAAATACAAATCAGGCCATTGTTAGAGAGAGAGGGAGGCTATTATGTTTTCTTCACTACAAACAACAATCATCTTCCATACATCATTTACCACTTGGTTTATTCTCTTACAGTGGATCAAGTTAGTGAAATGGTGAGAAGATCCTTTTCCTGTTAGAGTCAATACATTTTTCAGAAGGTGAAGCTTTAGGAAAAAAACACCAGCATCCCATAGGCTTAACACTTTTACATCAAGTAAAGATAATATTTAATCAAATATTGGGTTTAAAAGCAACACAGCCTGAAGAAAAAAGTATGCAGAAAGCCAGCATAAAAAAAGTAGCATTCTCTTACAGGAAAAATTTGGCTTTGCTGCTTCGGTCTGGAGTTGAGCAACTCCCTGCTCTCCTTTGTTTCTTTTCATAGGACCATTAATATTGAAAAAGACCTCTAAGATCTGTTCTAACCATTAACCCAGCACTGCCAGGTCCACCAGTAAACCATACCCATAAGCACCACATCTACGTGTTTTCTGAACACTTCCAGGGGCAGTGATCCCACCACATCCTTGGACAGCCTGTTCCAATGCCTGACCAAGACTTCTAATGCAGTTTGTGAATGCTGGCATGGGAACAGTCTGAGACAGATGATTCCTTCACAGATTTATAGATGCACATGCAGAATTAAATACTGCATCTTTTTTTTTTAATTTATTTTATTTTTTGGTAGACTGATGAAAGGCTGGTTCTGATGACAGAGATGCGAATAAACCAGGCAACCACTCCAAAATCTAGGCAGGGGCCAGCAAGGTTGCAGGTCCTCAAGAAATCTCTCTTACTTTCTGCACTCACAGATGTTTCCTTTCATGGCCCTGAACAGATTTTCTAATGATCTATGCCTAAAATGCAATCCCGCTATGAAGTTTTAAAAAGCCACACTACGAACACTAACCTCAAATCCCAATTCAGTAAATATGCTGTGCTGACTCAGGCCCTCACTTGTACTGAGGTAGAGATCCCTGCAGGAAACCGGAGACAGAATAGCAAAGGTGATGAGCCTTTTTCATTAGCAGAGTCTTTCGGTACCCACACAGCAGATGAGGAATGTGTTCTGCCCCAGGAAGGGAGGAACTGAGAGATTTGCAGGTCTCTTAAAAATGAACAGAATGGCCATGGATTGGTCTTAACATATGAAGGATAACATTACTACACTTTGTCTCACTGGCAGTAGCAGGGAGGAGACTGGAGTGAGTGAAAATAACATCTGTCACTAGCAAGAGTAGTTACAGAAATCTGCCCCCCGCCCCCAGCACCTGACAGCACAGAAATCCACTCAATTTAGGCACATTTTGACTTAATATAATGTCACATTCCCCAGAAAATTCTAAAGTACAGCAAACTGAATTTGGTCCATGGTTTCTCTTTGCAAAGCAGAAAACTTTGTGGAGAGGCATCTGCAGTGCTCCTTCAGCTTGACGGTCAGTTGTAACACAACAGAAAGAAGTTTCTTTATCTGTTGCTGTGATGTAGCAGACAGATCAGAAAAAAAGCCCCTGCAATCCAAACCAAAGCTTTGTGGGCATTCATGGATCTGAGCAGCCACAACCCTGCTGACACCTAAACCTCAATTGTGCACTTGGATATTATAGCAGGCACAGGCACGTCTTCCTAATCTGATCAAGATCCTGGCCCACTGATCTGCTTTTGGACGCAATTGCATTTGTCATGGAATCATAGAATGGTTTGGGTTGGAAGGCACCTTAAAGATCATCTTGTTCCAACCCACCTTTCATGGGCAGTGATGCCTTCCACTATCTCAGGTTGCTCCAAGCCCCATCCAACCTGGCCTTGGACACTTCCAGGGATAGGGCATCTATCACTTTTTTGGGCAACCTCAGAAACTGTGATTACAGTCATGCTAAATAAACGCATGGGNTCTCGGTCCCTGTCCCGGCTCCTCTCCCGATCCCTCTCCCGATTCCTCTCCCGGTCCCTGTCCCGGTCCCGATCCCTCTCCCGGTCCTTCTACCGCACCGGCCCCGGGCCGGCTCCGCTCCCGCCGCTGCCGCCAGGTNTCACTTTTTTGGGCAACCTCAGAAACTGTGATTACAGTCATGCTAAATAAACGCATGGGTACTGATGGCATCCTTTGTACACCCTTTGGTCCCACTTTGAGACCTGCAGCTTGGGGTAGACATCAGTTCCTTTTGGGAGACATCCACCCCTTATGGAACAGCAGAGACAGCCATCGAAATGCATGGCAGCAGAAGGGACAGGGGATGTGTCTGGAGAAGGAATAGCGGCTCCAGCGCATGGCTCAGAGCTGAAATTGGAGCAAAAGTATCCCAGCGGAGGGTTTTTTATTTAGACGCTGAGCTCAGGGAGAAGGTAAAAGCAGAAACCACCTGTTCGCCAAGACATAAGGGACATTTCCTCCCCTCTCCGCGCTGCGTGGACACGGTTCTCTGGGTCGGCATCCCCAGTGCACTTCCCTCGAACCTCCCCCACATCTCGCAGCCCTGTGTCCCTGGCTCTCTCAGTCCCGGTCCCCCACACCCCANTCCATCCCGTTCCTTTTGTGGGTTTTTGTTTGTTTGTTTGTTTTTGGGTTTGTTTTTTTTTTAAATTTTCTTTTCCTCTTCTCTCTGTCATCTTTTGTAGATATTTCTCTTTTTCTCTACTACTTTCCTCCTTTTTTCACTCTAATTCTTTTTCCGTCTTTCTTCCTCCTTTTCTTTTCTTTTCTTTTCTTTTCTTTTCTTTTCTTTTCTTTTCTTTTCTTTTCTTTTCTTTTCTTTTCTTTTCTTTTCTTTTCTTTTCTTTTCTTTTCTTTTCTTTTCTTTTCTTTTCTTTTCTTTTCTTTTCTTTTCTTTTTTTTTCTTTACTTCTCTGTCCTTCCTCCCTTCCTCCCTCCCCTCCTTCTTTTTTCTTCTCTCTCCTTCCTTCTTTTCCTCCCCTTGGGTTCCCCCGCCAGGCCAGGGTGGGTGTGCAGAGGATGCAGCATTTTGCACATCCCCGCTGTGTCACTGACATGTCCCTGTGAGTGTGCGTGAGACCAGAGGTGTTCGGGGCCGTGTGTCCGTGTGTCTGTCTGTGCGCTCCTGCCTCCCTGGCCCATCGCCACCACAGTCCCCGCTGGGCTGACTGCTCCGCAGGGCACACCTGGGCTCTGGAGCCGGGCACCAGGTGCCACTTGGGGTGGTGCTGTGTTTGTGCAGGTAAGAGGACATTTTTGGGTTTGCAAGCCTGGCACCCGGGGTACTGTGACTCTGAACACAACCTCTGCTGTGTCCCTTTCTCTTCATTTTTCCCTTGCACAGGGAGGAATCTCAAATTCAGATGATTTTTTTTTTAATTTGAAATTATATAGACATGCAGGAACAGGATCTGTCTCTTTACAAAGCCAGTCCAGAGATTCCACTCCAAAGATAATTTCATTAATCTGCTTTTTTTTTTTTAATGTAGTCAACACAGTTTTCAGACCACAGAGCCTGCTAGGTGGGTTTCTCACCTGAATCAGGTCTGGTCAGCCATTGAGTTGGGATTAGAGGATTCAGAGTGCATTCACTGAAGGTGATAAAGCAGAGGCTGAGGGATGTGTAATGCCTGCATGGAGGAATGCCATTGAAAAAGTTTGAAGCTGACAAGAGGTTTACAGATGTCAAGATTGCATTACAATCACTTTTTTTAGTGTTGGTTCTCCTAATCATAAATACCTTGGGATTTTGATGACTTAAGACATTCGTGTATTCTGTCTCTGTGACCCTGCAGTTTCTATCAGTATGTGGGAATACTCTGCTGTGTTAACAGGATAGTGTTGTCTTCAGCCCACGGTTATTACAAATGTGCTGTGCATCACATTTTAGCTGTAGCCTCTAAGCCTTGTTCTAAACTGCCTGATTCAGCAGTTACCTTGTTTCTATGTTTTTACATAGCTAGTAAAAGAGTACTGATTGTTTCACAGATGACACTTCACAGCATTAGTATGCGCATGGTGCTGTGTCTGTTTGCACGTATTTTGATTAAAACCTTAAAATAACGCAGTCCATCTGTGCACTGTGGACATTAATGGAATCATTCTCAGGAAGATGCACCTGCAAAATCTGCCTCTGTTGCTGTATGCTTAATTACCAACCAGGATTACTCTAGGTGCATGCCTGAATCTCCTTCTTCTGTTTGATGATAGCCTATTTAGACATCTGATCTGGGGGAATTTGTATAGGTACTAATTGATAGAATAATAGGGGACATTTCTCAAATAGATGTTTTCAGGCAATGTAAGGTTTATTCCATGACTTTTTTTTTTAAGAGTGGATTTTAGTGGATTTTATTAAAGTTTCAATCCTACCATCATACATATATTCCAGCAAAATGCTGCTGTATATTCTGAATATACAAGTAGTATGATCTTTGTCCACAGATGAAACAGTGTTCTGAAGTAGCTTCCAATGAGACATATCAAGTAAATGAAAATAGATTTTATATCAGTTAAGTGTTCATGGAATATTATTAGGGCAAGGAGACTGGTGGAGGGAGTGGAGAACAAGTCCTAGGAGGAGAGTCTGAGGAAGCTGGGGTTGTTCAGTCTGGAGGAGGCTCAGGGGAGACCTTACTGCTGTGTACAACTACCTTAAAGGAGGTTGTAGCCATGTGGGGTTGGTCTCTTCTCCCAGAAGGACAAGAGGCCACAGTCTTAAGCTGTGACAGGAGAGATTTAGGTTAGATATTAGGAAGAAATTTTTTATGGAGTGATCAGGAATTGGAATAGGCTGCCCAGGGAGGTGGTTGATTCATCATCCCTTAAGGCAAGAGTGGCTGTGGCACTTAGTGCCATGGTCTAGTAAGCACAATGTTTGGATCGAAGGTTGGACTAGATGATCTCAGAAGTCTTTCTTAACCTGTTAATTCTATGATTCTATTATAAAAGAAAGTCCTGAGAATGTATTGCAGATTCACTGTGCATCTTCAATAACTGTGTTATATAGCTGTTGCTTCTAAGAAGAGGCAAAGTGCTGCTTTGGCATCCTTTCTGGTGGAACTGAGGCATTAAGGGTCCGGATCTAAGCTTAGAAATGGGCAACCCACCAACTGAGGAATGTCATCTGGTTTTGGAGAGAATTATTCCAAGTAACTTGCAGAAGGGCAGTCCTCAACATGTTGCAGAAAAAAGGGAAGACACCAGGTCTTTGGACTTTTAAACCATCAGATGATGCTAACTCTCTCCTCTGGGATCAGTTTGGTGCCAAATTCTGCTTGTTTTAATCAGAAAACAGTATTATACCTGATTTGAGTGTTTCTTTTTCAAATTTGAGTGAGAACAATGCCATAAATGAGAAAAGTCTTTGGCTTGGAATAGCACACCTGATGGAGGTCTTAATGCAGGGGAAGTATCAGTGTGACTCATGGATATGACTCATGTTATTATGGTGGAAGCTCCCCAATGGGGACCTAACAGAGGAAGAATTAGGTGGAAGGATTAGTTTATTTTTTTGGTCTGTAGAAAGGTCTTTCTGAGCTCAGAGACCCAGACAATGTGTGGGTGAGCATGTCTGTGGCACTTATGCATATACGTATTTTCTTACTTCTGCTGGCATTTCATGTAGTTTTAAGGCAAACATCTTTGCTACATGCCACAGCTAGCTTTTGATTCTGGAGATTATGATACTGCAAATAATAGAAATAAAAGAATGCTTTTGTTTCCAGCATGTGATAACTTTTTTGCTAAAATACATTTCTGAGATTTGCTCCATAATTATCTTGGCTTCAAAGGATATTTCAATTTGTCATACTGCAAGGCTTTCTTCTAAAACATGTTTTGATTAATCACTGCTAGGTGATCACAATTCCTCCTGTTTAAAAGCCATTCTTCCCATTTCTCATAATGAGGAGCAAAACCCCTGAGAAAAAAAACCCTGCATTTTATCAACATCTTGTCTGTACTACCACGCCTGAATGTTACGGGTGATACTGGGCTATTCATCTGTTCAGGCAATACTAAAATCTCCAGTTATTCTTACATGAACTTTAATTATGTATTGTCTCCCATGAACTATCTGAACCATCTCCTTCCAGGCTTTCCAATTCTTCATTCCAAAATGAGGAAATGTGTCAGGGCATTTCTGTCTTTAAGACTAGCTCTTTAGAGAAGACACGTTCTTGAAGGTCTTTCCATGGCCAAATGAGTATAAAGACAGGAATGCTGGGTCTTTATTGGGTGCTGCTCACTTTGTGTTAGGCGCTACCAACTGTTACAAACATGTTTTGGAGTTTCAGATCTCAGGTTTGGGGAATGAGAAAAGCAAAAGGCAGCATCTACAGAAGCCACTGAACTGTAACTGAGGAACTAGGAACATTTGTTTAAATTCTTGTAGTAAATATAAGTGAAACAGTAAAAGTGCAGGAAAGTGGACATATTGGAAACTAGTCATATTTGGACACAAGCTCATTCTGTTAATTTCCTCCATTATATACTTCATTTTCCTTGGTGTTTTCCTAGTGGCCTTATTCCAGTTACTGCTGGAGGTTTAGTGATCCCCCCTTCAATGGAAATAACATCAGGCTTCTGAAGTTGGCAGGAGCAGAGCTCAGCTAAGATGACTGTCCCAGCTCCATTAGTGGAGCCAAGCAGAGGCACGTATTTTGCAGAAATAAACTTTAGTGGGGATCTCCTGTTCTGCTTTTTGGAGGCTTGCAGGTCTTAAGTCTTGAAGTCATCTGCTCAAGACACACTCAGACTTGCTTTCTTCTTTGCAAGCAGGAATGAATCTTGTGAGATAGTAAATCATAACATTTATTTTACAGGTTTTAATTTCAAATTTTGTTTAAAAAGTACTGCTAAGTTTGGCTTTTTTCAGGGGAGAGGAGGTCTTAGTCCTAATGATCTTGATTTATAAATGTCATCAGGGGTCAGTAGATTACTGATTGCAGTAAGTGAAATTAAGGATTTTTCCCTTAATACTGCACGTAAAAAACCCCTGAACTGTAGTCAGGGAACAGGGATGGAAGACGTTATTCTGTCAAGCCTCTGTCAAGTCACTGAGTCTGTGCACAGTCAATTCTTTCAGCTGTGAAAAAGAGATAACGTTAGAAGGAAGTTTTACAGGAATTGTGACCTTAAGTTCTTAAAAAACACTAAACAAATAAGAAAGTTTATATTAGTTCAAAACATTCTGAGTTCTTATTAATTGAATAATGCATTCTCCAACGATTGCAACTTTTCTACTTTTCGAGTCGCAAAGAGAAACTGGCTGGATCTTACTTTTTGGGAAGTATAAAATCAGAGACTAATAGAACTCTTAAGGTTGGAAAAGACCCTTAAGATCGAGTCCAACTGTAAACACAGAACTGCCAGGTCCACTACTACTAAACCGTGTCCCTAAGTGCTACATCTACATGTGTTTTAAATACTTCAGGGATGGTGACTCCACAGCTTCCATGGGCAGCCTCTTCCAATACTTAACAACTATTTCAGTGAAGAAATTCTTCATAATGTCCAACTAAACTTCCCCTGGTGCAACTTGAGCCTATTTCTTCTTGTCCTATCATTCATCTTCTGGGAGAAGAGGACAATGTCCCCTCGCTACAACCTCCTTATAGCTCTTCTACTCAGAGTTAATAATGCAACACTTAGAACCCTACAACCCTTTTTTCCCATCTCAGGACTTTTCCTTTCTGTTGTATGATCTGCTTTGTCCTTGATGGTGCAGGCTGACATGGGGGTTGTGATCAGCAACTACAGCCCCTGGACTGGCAATCACAGCAAAGGAGCTTGGCTGCAGGTGAGGGATGAGGGGAGTGTGCACTTATTTCTTCTCCCCACTTTAGTCCTGATGTCAAGCTCCACTGACTAAGCTGAAAAATTTTATCATGCAAATATGAGCCACAAAGCAGGACCAATAGTTCTGCTTTAGGGAAAAGCTGTTTATTCATTTGTAGTCTGAATATGAGGGTGGGAGTGGGCTGAAAATATTTATTTTTCAGCATCACTAACAAGTCAATTGAATAGCTCATTCTTCACCTATCAAAGAAAAGGTATGCACAGACCATTATTGCTTAGAGAAAGCTGTTCCAGGAATGGCAGTAGGTGGTTAGACGGTGGCTATATCACCTGCCAGGGACTTGTGTTGTAGTGTAGACATCTAATCTCAAGTGGAGACAAAAATGTTTTATAATAACTTGTATTGAAATACAACAAATATGTTGGTTAGTGGAAAATTAATTTCACATCACAGGTGATGCAAGTAATGAGATAGCTTTTCTTTCCTTGCACTGCTAGAAGCAACCTAAAAAGATTCTTTGCTTGGGAGATTGAAATAAGCTGAGTTCCTGTTCTTTATTACATCAAGGTTTTCATGGCAGAGACATGATATCTTTGTGTACAGTGACAAGAATCTGGGAGTTCTGCAAATGTTTTGACTTTAAAAGGCTTCTTTCATTAAAACAGTATGAATATTCTCTAAAAACTTCCTATTTCTTTCCTAGTATGAGGGCAATTTAGCAATAAAGAGTGGGCAGATGCGTGTGAGCCCCAGCACTTGCTTGCAGACTCTTGTGCTACAGAAATAGTGAAGCAGGCTGTCCTGGGAGCCCACCGAAGAGTTACAAATCCCACACCAGGGTGTGTGGGGCTGCAGAGATGGCCAGAAAGTGTCAAACCCGGACCTGAGCTGATTACATGTCACAGAGCTTCTCCAAGTTGTGTTGGGCTTGACAATTCATTAGGAATGAATGAAACTGAATTATGGGTCATATTTTGCAAGTGCTGTCAGTCCTGATTATGCAGTTGTCTAGATTTCCTTTGCTTAGGGAGTACTGTTATCACAGCACTCATCTACTATGCAGTAGATGTAAGCTATCCTTCTCCAGCTCATCAGAATCTATTTACTTTGCATTGATCCAGTTCCTTAGAAATTAATCTTTCATTCTTTGCAGAACAGAAGGATCCCTTGAGTTCAGTTTAAGCAACTTGATTTGATTATTGTTATGTCCTGAATATTGATTCTTAAGTGATTTTAATAAGACATGTCAAAACTGCCATATTTCACTTCACATTTGAGGGCAAGTTTAAATCATTGACAGGTTTTATTATATTTGGACTCATGGTCTTTGATCTAAGCTTAGCCAACACTTGGTTGTGGTTTGACTGCTTATTACCCAAGTGCAATGTTTGCTTAACCATATTGAATTATATGTGTATTGGCAGCATCCAGGTACTTCTTTCCAGAGAAACCAGGTTTATATTGATTGTCATAAGAAGAATCATTCTGCATATTGATTACTGAGATTTTCTTTGAGCTACAAAGTTTAGAGCTTGAGATACCAGGGGGATATCTGTTGGCTCCATGCTTAGTATAAAACTAATTACCACTTGTACGACAGAATTTCTGTAATTCCAATTTCACCAGCAGATAAAGGCTACAAATAACATGCGTGGACTGTCTTGATTACCACTGCAGTTCTTAGAAATGAAACAAGAGCATTTCACAGAACTTCCTGTACTGGGCATCCCTGCAACTCTTTGTCCATTTCACTGGCAGGACTGTTTTTCTCCACAGTAAGTTAAATACCCTAAAGAATCTACAACATGGGAATGGAAAGGAACACATTGTTTTCAGTCTCTTGTAGCACTTGACAAGAGAGTGTTGCTCAGTGCTGGTCTTTGCAAAATATACCAGAAAGTCTTTAACAAACTCCATTTACAAGGTCTAGGCAGGGTGATCAGATACAGTGGTTTTAACTTCTGATTGGAAAGTTAATTCAGCCCTGGCTAAGAAGCAGCAAGGCACAGCCCTTCTGTAGCACCTGGTATTCCTCTGGTCCTGTGAGAACACGGTCAAAGCTCAAATCTGCCTCATTTCTAAGATCTGCAGCATCACAGCCTGGGATGCTCAGTCTAAACAGAGGACCTGGTGGTATAGCTCTGCAATGGCCAGTGACTCCATGTTCCTCCAGCAAGAAAAAAAAATCATTCCTTTTATAAAGCACAGTGCTTTAACATAGATAATAAATTTGTTCATGTGCCCTGGGAGTCTGGGGCAGAAGGGAACTGCTCCTTCCTAACAGGTGGGTTGACAATCTTTGTTCAAGTCTGACATCTCATAAGCCACCTTGAGTTCTTCAAAGGCAATTTCCCCTGTCCTGCTTTGCTGTTTAATTATGGTTCCACCTCTAGAGTGTTTCTGAGAGTGGTTTTTATGTTTTCTGGAGGCTTTTCTTAATTATACGGGTAAGTACTTTTATGATTGATTACTGAAATTAAAACAGTTTACAACTGGGCTTATTTCATCTCCTTTCTTTGCTACCCCTTGGGTTTATTACTGAGTACATTTTCTGTTCATTTTTCACTCAGTCTATTTATATATATTTCTGACTAGTTTTTTCTTCTCCTTTTAAATTAAAAGATTTACCTTTATTTTTATTGCTGCCTTCTAATTTATTTGTTTTCAGTAGATATTTCTATTGCCATATTTTCTTCTCTTAGCATCCTTTTCACTTCCCTTGGCAGCTGTTCCCAGACTATGGGCCATGACCCCAGGCAGTCTGTGGCAGTTACGAGTGGGCTGTAAAATTAAGTTGCTAATTTTAGATGTGGCAACACAGGGAAGTCAAAGAACTGTCGCTTTCCTTCATCAGTTTCTGAGCTAAGACTGATAACAACATGTAGGAAAACAGATAAAGCATAAAGTACCCTAATACCAGATTCTATGGTATGATAAACAAAACTATTTGCTCTTACTTCAGTTTATCCTCATTTCCATGCCTATGGTTTTTCTCCCTGTCTCTCTCTCTGGGATCTTTTGAGGTCAATAACCTCTAAGGCAGGTCCTGTCCAGCCATGGAAGCCACAGAAGGTGGCTTTAAAAAAGAGACGATAATTCATCTGAACATTTTATGAAATATATTACTCCCTAGAAGTGTTTGTTCCTCTCCATGGATTATTGAGGGCTGGCAGTGGTTTACTCAGCTATAGACAAGTGCACTGTAAATCTCTGGTTTTGGTCAGATGAAACCTCATAATTTCAATAAGGCTTGTATTTGGGTAGAATTCAATGTGGGTATTTTTGGTCTGGGTTTGGCCCAGCCACCTGTGAGAAGCTGGGTTTTCTCATGCCAAGTTATGGGAAACAGGCTGATAAAGATGGTCTGTAGCCTTGAAAGAGAGATTTCTATGTAAACTAAAATTAGTTGGTATGTAATGTAAGGGGCAGTGCCAAATACCTTTGCCTGGGTGGCCCTGGCCACGTCGCTCAGGTAAACGTCATTTGACCAAGTAGATAAAAGGCAGATGGCTTGTGTTCTGGGGGGCTTGCTTCATGCGACAGGACAACGTTGCCTATGGCAGGGACACCCGCTGTCACCTGTGAGCCAGCTGACCCTTGAGGATGCAGCCACTGCTAGGGAGGTCTGGGCATTCCAGGGGTCGGTGAGACAACTCCATGGGGGACACCTAGGCAATTTGGGTGTTTGCACCTGGGGGCTTGTTTTCTCCTCTCTCTCTCTATTGGGTTTGTTTCCTGTTTACTTGGCCACCTTTAGTAATAAAACTTCTGTTTGGGTTAAGCTTTCTGAGGTGTCTCAGTTTCAGCTTCCACATCCCTTTCGGACCCCTATTTTCCCCGTAACAGGGCTCAGCAGAGTTAAGTGGCCATGGCTGTTGACCAAATATCAGCCAATAAGTTAGCACTGCTGAAAAGTTTTGTATTGGTTAAAACAGGCATTTGTAAATGAACAGGAGGGTCTGGAATAGCTGTAGAAGGGTGATGTGACTATTTTATCCCAGATATCAGATTTAGGATCTTTCAGGAGATATATGATATGACAATGTCATGTAGCTCAGTGTTTGATCATGTAAAGATGATATAGGAAGTATTAGGCTGTTGGACTTGACATTATCTTAAGCTCTTCTTTCATCCACGTTCTTTATAGGAGGAGGGACTACATGGGCTTTGGGGAACACTAGCCTTTGAGTTGATTTAGTGCAACTTTAAGACAGTCCTGACATGAAGCCAGTGTTGCTCCTGCATTGGAACCAAAATAATTGCTGGAACGTGGCAGAGTTTTCTGGGAATCGGACACTTGTGTAAATGATAATTTAACTAATTCCTGTTATAAATAAGATAGAGTTTATTAATTCTGATTTGTCATTAGGAAGCTCCACAGAGCATGGCTTTCTTCTATTGTCAGTCCCATGCTGTCTGCAAAAATTGGTCTTTATATACTAAGTGTCTCAATTAAAAATTGGCCTTCATCTATGGAGTCTCTCAATTAAATAGCAGTATTTTGAATACTCTTGATCCATGCCTAGGTGGGAGGATCCATGCCAATGTGCATATAGCTTTTCTGCCTCATTACTAGCTCTTCTTGTTTAGCTAACTTGTTTGCCTGATCAGATGATAAGTGCTAATCCCTTCTCTGTTCCGTGACATGATGCTGTAATGGATGGCAGCAAAGCTGATAGGAGGTTTTTTTTCTACTTCAGTAACCTCCGGAAAAATGGGAAATCTGAGGAGACTGTTAGCCCTTTTGAATCTGTAATGGCTGTGTACTCATCAGATTTGTAGAATCCTATCTATTAGATGAAAAATCTTTCAACAGGAGGATCATGTCTGATAAACAGGACACTCTTTGCTCTGGTCCCAGCTGAGCTTGTGTGGGTCAGGAGGGTTTTTCTTTTGGTGCAAGACTTGGGCTGCTGAACTGAGCTTAATCCTGGCTCTGTCACAATAACTTTATGCAAAACAAATCATAGAATCACAGAATGGTTTGGGTTGGGAGTGTCCATAAAGATCATCTAGTCCAGCCCCCCTGCCATGCTCCAAATCCCATCCAACCTGTCCTTGTACATTTCCAGGGATGGGTCACCTCCAACTTTTTCATCCAAAATCCTTCTAAGTTCAAGTCCCTGCCTGAAAAACTGGCATTTTAGGATCAGATGACAGGTGAAGAGCCTGGTTATAACCTTTTTTTCAACCCTCCAGGACCTGTTTCTAATTTAGTTCATAACAGAATCTTGCTGGGAGTTATATCCAGATGGAAGACTTGAGTCATGATGGCATCTCAAAGGCTGAATCAAGAAACATTTGATTTTAGGATGTTTAAAGGCTCACTCATGATGGAGAAACTTGGAGGAACCACCATGGGTACACTGCCTGACTCTGAATTGTTCCTCTTCCAAAATTCCCCAATGTGCTCTAACAGGGACCCTCACTGAAACAAGTTCTAAGGTGAGGATACACATGGTTATGTTTCAGGGGACTGAAAGAGGCTAAAAGGCGATTTAGGGAATGGATTTGTCTGACCCACCCCTATTTATCTCACTATCTGCCTGAGCTTTTTACTCATTGCCTGCCTCTCCTTCCTGAAAAACTCCATCTTGTACCTTCTCACATTGGTTGGGAGCTGAGACAATGCCAAGAGCAGCACCCAGACTCCTGTGCAGAGGTTGAGTGACCCGGAGGATCTTGTAGGTTTTTTACCAGGTCCCTGTTGTCCCAGAGGGTTTTAAGAGAGTCAGTTATCAGCAGTCCATGCTTCCGGAATTGCTGATGTTTCAGGTTTGTTGCCTGCTCCCAAGAACAGTCTTCTTCCCAGGTATTTGAATGATTATTGGGCTAAAAATCATCTAAACCACTTAATTCACATTGAAGCAGCACTGTCCTTTGGTCCTAGGACTTAAGAAATCTTGTATTTTACAGGAAATCATTCTTTTTTGCTTGTGATTTATCACAAAAGACAAGCTTGTGGCCATCTTGGAGAAGTCAAACTGGATCACAAAACATCCTATGAATTTTATCCCCTGGGGTACAAAATCACAAAAAGTGAAAAGAATGGGAATTAAAAGCTAACATTTGCAAAAGGAGTTTGTAAAGTATTAGATACCAGGGGCACGTTTCCAAAAGTTTGTGCTGTCATTTTCTAGAAGAAAGGAGAAATATGATACCCATTTCTTATTAAATGAAAAAAAAATAGACTGACACTTGAAGGAGAATAAACACTTAAATCTTCCATCAGTGATGCCACTGAAGTGAAAGTTTTAAAATGAAATACTGAAAATACTGCTTCCTTTGGTGGCCATGTATAAAAAACATGGCAGGCACGCCTATTTCAGTGCCTGCTCCTATGCTGTAGGATCCCAAATCTCAAACTTTTAATGAGAAAAGTTGTTGATGAAAATAAAAAAGGTTTTCTAGATGGATGGGTATTCAGGGATTGCTCAGGAATTACTTTGTATTCAACTCCCTCTTTAAGGCACAGACATCTCTTTCTCCAGGATTCCTCATTGTGTCATCTGAGTCTGAAGAAAGGCCTCTGACCTTGGTCACATTGGTGCTTTCGTAGACAATAAAAGTCAATTCTTTTGGATATGTTTTAAACAATGTCTGAACATAGTGGGAACTAGAGACAGAAAAATTAATGCAATCCTTTCCATGGGTTTAATGCTTTCTGGGAATAAATCCATGAAGCTTACGAAGGGCTCTGCCACTAGCAATAGTTATCTGTGATTTAAGGTTTCAGCAGCGTGTTTGGTGTTATATAGACTTCAGTGGAGAATGACTCTCAATTTATTGATGCTTCTACTATGTTGTCTTTATTTAGGGGAAGATTCTGTCATTCCAATAAAAAATTATGTAGTGCTTTAATCTGCTCAGAGGTATGCTGAGAGACCAGTGGGACTGTCTGAACATTGATCTTTTTGTGAGCTGTGTTACTAAATCAGCAGAGCCAGCAAAGACTGAATCGCATAACTCAGGATGTGATATTTAAAAAAACAAAACTGATGTGATGAGTTCAGAAGAAATACTTGAACTATTGAAA
The DNA here is from genome assembly GCA_013396655.1 of Campylorhamphus procurvoides. Taxonomy (NCBI): domain Eukaryota; kingdom Metazoa; phylum Chordata; class Aves; order Passeriformes; family Dendrocolaptidae; genus Campylorhamphus; species Campylorhamphus procurvoides. The sequence goes on from WBMV01002992.1 coordinate 1,258,943, forward strand.
ATGCATAACTTTTTCTTAATGCTTTCAATAATTCTCAAAATCTGTATGTTTAAAATTATGACTTAAATGTTTTGGTTTTAAAAATTGTATATGACAGTATTATGAAAAAATAATGCCCTCAGACTGCTCTCTGCAGCAAGGCAGATGAGCTGGAACGTTTCTGGCAATATCCTTCCTAGGCAATTGCATCAGGGAATACTTGAAATCACAGACTAGAAGCCACTGACCTCTGAGTGCCAGGCAGCAATCTGAACTAAATGGGTATCTGCCAATCCCAGTACATCCCCCAGTGCATGAGTGCTGATACTGGGACCAGGACAGATACTGATGTGTCTGTCCCCAGATTAAGGGGTGTTAAGCAGTGCCAGTGTGTTGTCCTGGGCCAGGCAGGAGGCAAGGGCAGCAATCATGGGAGGCACCACGACAGGGGTAGCCCTTTCTTACCATCCTTCTCTTCTGCATTTGTGGTGGCTCTGAGGCTACTTTGGTCCCTGGGAGGGGTAGAGTAGTTCCCGAGCTCTGCCCACATCCTGCCCATCCCTGCCTGTTTACTTGCAGGGCTGTAGCCTGCAGCAAAGGCATTCCTAAAGGCATTCCTCTGCTGCAGGACACAGCTCAGGAATAAGGTAGGTCTTGACATGGCTAAGAGCCATGTTGGGAAAAATACTTTTCCATCCTCTCGTTCTTTTCCTTAAATGAGAAGTGGAGTAATATAATCCATTCCTAGATGGAATCTGAATTTCCCCTAGAAATGTTCCCTTTGCTGTGAGATTCACACTAGGCAAAGGCAATACTATTTATAACTTGTGGCTGAAGAGAAGTCTCTCATTAAGTAGAATCATCTTAGAGTAACTGTTGAATGGATTTCAGTTCTTTGGTAACATTTATTTTAAGAGCTTGTTCTCTGCAGAAAAATGGGTCAGCCTCAGCATCAGGGTCTGAGTGTCTATTCATACTTTGCACTTGTGTAAGTCCCCTAAAGTTTGGGCTTGTGTTTTTTATTTGTTGTTTGTTTTGTTTTCATTTTTTTCTTTTTGATTTACACTAATAGATAGAGTTGCAGCTGCATATCAGGATGGAGCCAGGCTCTGAGATATGAGAGATTTGCTGTGACAAAAAAATAATTGGTTCCTGCAATTTGGAATCTGATGAAACTGCAGAGTATTAAGGTTGAATACTTAGCCCACACTTGCATGATCTTTCCAATAACTCATGTTCCTTTGAAGTCACTTCATTGTCCTGACTTTCCTGATGTTGAATTTTTGCCAGTGAAACTGAGTCCTCCTGGTGTAATTCATAGGCAGGAGTCACAAAGCTGACACTCTTGTATGCTGGTATGTAGGGAAGAAATCTTTTTGCCTCTAGGATGTTATTAGGAACAAGATGACAACTTGCGAATATTTTCCAAGTATCATAATGCTTTAATATACTGGAATGTTGAATAACATCAGTGATAACATCACACCAATGTGTGACAGAAGAAGTAGTGTTTCTGTTACCCTGAATCACAGCTCTTTGTTCCAGCTTAAGTTGGACATTAAAAGTCTTAATGCTGAAACTTGTATTATCGCTTTTAATATTGCTTTATATATTTTAATGCTTTCAACCTTATAAGGACTTTACCTACCAAGGCACAAAAGCAGGGAAAACGCTGGTCTCATGACTATTCGGTGGTATTTGTGTGGATATAACTGAATGCATTATAAAAGTAATAGACTAGCTTTTATAAATAGCATCCCATAAGAAACCTTTTAGAAGAAATCTAACAGTGTTCTATGAAGGATTTATTTGTGCATTTTGTTTTGTTTTCCATGGTGAACTCTTCATAAATAGTGAAGCAACAGGCACAGTAGACAAGCTGCTTCATGCAAATAAATGAATCAATACATCAAACTAATGTAGTGGTGTGGAAAAGCAAGAAGAGCCCTATTGCTGGTGAGAAGAGACTTGGGGAGGGGATGTGAGGGAGGATATGCTTTGCAATTTGCTCCAACAAACATTTTTCCACGGACTTCAGAAGTGGCAGTTGTGTCATGACTGAAGATGTGCATTATGCTCTCAATCTTTTCTCTGTTTTGTACACCTCAGAGGGAAATAAAATTCTGCTTTCTCAAAGAGGAGACCAAATGTGAACAGATAGTGTTATTCTCTCTCAGACTTGACAGCCAAGGCTTTAATTTATGCTGGTGGGAGTACCAGAGAGAAGAGTTAAGCCCACATCAGCCTTCTGCTCAGGTGGTTGATTCCAACTAGGAAACCAGCAGCACTCTCATCTGTCTCACACAGATATTTCAGGGGTGGGGGAAATCCCTTTCAACAGATAAATGTCAAACATGGCTGTTGTACTGTATGATACCAGTCATACAGAGAAGACTGTGCCATGGAAAGGTATGATTTATGTATGATGAATTAAGTACAGTGAACCTCCAGAGCTTTCACAGCTCATGTAGTGTTAAAGTTTTGTGGTTTTACAACACTTGTTAGTAAGGAAATGTAGCAAGACCAGAATTCTCATGCTGCAAATCATAGAATAGTTTGGGTTGGATGGCACCTTAAAGATCATCACGTTCCAACCCCCTGCCATGGATAGGAATACCTTCCACTATCACAGGTTGCTCTAAGTCCCATCCAAGCTGACCTTGGACACTTCCAGGGATGGAGCAGCCCCAGCTCCTCTGGGCAACCTGTGCCAGGGCCTCACCTCCCTCACAGTGAAGAATTGGTTCCTAATATCTGATCTGAATATACCCTCCTTCAGCTTAAAGCCATTTCCCCTTGTCATACCACTGCATGTCTTTGTAAAAATGTATTTCTCCAGATCTAATGATTCAGGGTTCTTAAAGGTTATTTCTTTTCACATCCCCTTTATATTGTTCTGAGACTTACACCAGTTATTGTGCTAATTCTGCTTGGATGTCTGACTTGCCTGAGAGATGTAAGAGTTTGTAACAGCATGGCATTTTACTGGAAATGAAAGCCACAGTTCAGCAGTTTAGATTTATGCCTGATGAATTTTGGAAAGAAAATTCCTTCCCTGAATTTGGGAGTCACCCCAGCAACTCATATGGCATGCATGCCAGCCACCCCAGCAACTCACATGCCTTGCATGCCAAGTGGAATCTGGAGGGTGGAAGCTGAATGGGAGGAAGGTTCCATCAAAAGACCTGGAAGCTGGATACATAGATAATGGCTGAAAAATGTACTTTCTTAAGCAGCTTTAAAAATGTTTCCCAGTCAAAATACAGTGAATGCAGTTGCTATAGCTGCCAGCAGGGTTTTGTGGAGAACTTCTTGAGGTACTTGCTGTTTAGTTGTACACAAATACATAGTTTTTCTTAGTGTGAGGATTCAGCATCACCTTGTGTTTAGAGCCTCTCCATTTAAGCAATCACTGGTAAGCAGCAGCTCTGTTTATGATTTCTGGACAGACCAGAAAAAGGCAAGGATCTTGAAAATTTTTATTTTTTATCTTTATTGTGCAAGTGAAACATTCCTGATAGAGATGAGCTAGTGTGTTATTTAATTTCTTATTTATTTGTCTGTTCAGGATATTTTTAGGCTAAGAAATAGTGACTAGCATTGTGGGCTTTCACGTTTACTTTGGTCAGGAAAAAATTCAAGTTCTTTCATGGCTGACCACCAGCCTAGAAACTTGGCATCACAAGGAAAGAAAAGTACCTTCTTGATTCTGAGTGGGGCAGGAAATCTAGTGCCAAAACAGATGCAGAAAGGCCGAGGTACTCAGTATCTTTTTGTACCCTTTATTTTCCTGGTACCTTCAGGCCTCCAGAGCCCTGAGCCTACCTGCAAAGCCCATGAGAGCAAAGCGTTCCACACATTTGGGACAGCTGAACACCAGGGCTTGCTTCATCGACTGCAGTGTATGGACACAGAAAACTCAGAGTGAAGTTTAACTTTTCAGGCAAACCAGGATCCCATGAGTGCCCCATAGTTTTGGTTCCCATATCCACCCAAAAACTAGACTAAACTTTGCACAGGATGTTCGGAAGCTCTCTTTGTGGAACCTAATGTAAAAGTTCAAAAAGACATGGCTTTTCCCAGCTCCATTTTGGTTCTTCTACCCAGACCTGCTTTTCTAAGACAATTTCATCACTCAGAAAGGGTGATCTGTTTAGAAATCTAGATGTACTTCTTCTATTCCCCATTAGACAAAGATTTTGTACTGAAGTCTTTTCACCCTCTGCCTCTGAACTTGATGAAATTTCCTGTCATTACCTTTACCATCTATTAGCTGTTGCTGCTTTTGCCTGACTTTCTTATGTCACCTTGACCTGTCAGACACCTGTTGAAATATCAATAGCAAAATCTTTGCTCTTTGTCTAAGTTCCTTTTATTGTGTCTGGGGAAAATAAGCACTCCTTGTGAGAAGTTCATTTATTTTACTCTCCCTCATGAGAAAAAGATAAAATCAATCGGTGTGGGGGTGTTTTGTCCTGTTTGTGGGGGTTTTTTTTTCCCTTTTTTTTTTTCTCCATGAAGTGGAAAGGAGCTCAAGTATAAAACTACATACAAAGTTAGTTAGGCACCTACAACCTAAACTTAAATGAAATAAATCCCAGGCAAAGCTCTGCTATGTCTTAAGAACAAGCCTAATGTGAAGCTCTCTGAAATTAAGCTTGAAAGTCCAGAAAGGCACAGATATAATTTGTTTTTAAGTTCTAGACCTGCTGTCTAAGTAGGTGCATCTTTTCTGTTTCTACATTTTTTCCATGTCCTCTTTCCTCCACCAAAGCTTCCAATTTTGCTTCTGTTATTATTTTCCTGATAACTATGTCCTTATCCATTTGAAAATATCCTTTCTTCAACTGTCAAATCTACTATTACTTACCCAATAGCTATCTCTTCTTTTAAGGTACAAATTCAGGATATTTCATATAAAAAGGTCAGGAAAGGGAATTTAGTAAGTTTTTAAGTTTCAGGGGTTTTTTTGAGACAACTTGAGGCTCTTCCTACAATCAATTATGAAAACTTGAAATATGAAAAAATGAGAAAGTTATGAAGACCTGAGCATGATGCTCTTCAATGTTCCATTCATGTAATCTGTGCACACCTTTATTTTTTTCACGGCTCATTCCCTTTCTGCTTTCTCTTTTCCTGCTGCTGAGACTTGTGGGAAGAAGTAAAAGGAAGGAAGCAGAATGGAGGGGGTGGGAATTGTATGGTTCAAAACCCTTCCAACCAATACCAGGATTATTGACCTGACACTGTCCCCTCCCTTGCCTAGAGTACAGACAGGCAGACCCAGCTGTTGTGCAGGGCTAGCTGGTAGGGACATTTCTTATCAGCTCTTAAGTGACAGCCCTCTTGCCTCTGTCAGTTGCCTGGTGTGAGAGCACAAGTTTTTTGTATCTTATCCTTTCTATGTGAGTAGCAGTAGAAAAGAGAGTCATTCCTGTTAAAAAATAGAGATATTCCGGTTAAAAAGTAGTGATAGTTTATATGCTACTTTTTCCCCCCTGTTTAAGGGCTTTCAGCCCTTACTTGCTGTACTTTTCAGTGTCTTCATCTTCAGTTTTCATAAAATCATAAAATGTTTTGGGTTCGAAGGGACTTTTAAACATCATTTAAGTCTAACCCCCGTGCCATGGGCAGGGACACCTTCCACTAGACCAAGTTGCTCAGAGCCCTGTCTAGCCTGGCCTTGAACACTTCCAGGGATGGGATATCCACAACTTCTCTGGGCATCCTGATCCCATGCCTCACCACTCTCACAGTAAAGAATTTCTACATAATTTCCCATCTAAACCTGCCCTCTGACAGTTTAAAGCTGTTGTCCTGTCACTACATCACCCTCGACAAAAGCCGCTCTCCAACTTTCTTGTAATCTCTTTAGGTACTGGAAGGCTGCTGTAGTGTCTTCCTGGAGCTTTCTCTTTTCCAGACTGAACAACCCCAATTATCTCAGCCTTTCCTCACAGGAGAGGTGCTCCAGCCCTCTAATCAATCACTTTTGTGCCCCTCCTCTGGTCTCAATTCAACAGGTCAATGTCCTTCCTGTGTTGCTCTGGATGGGGTCTCACCAGGGCAGAACAGAGGAGCAGAATCACTTCCCTCGACCTACTAACCATGCTGCTTTTGATGCAGCCCAGGCTTTTTGGGATACAAGTGCACATGGCTATCTCATGTCCCTTTTCTCACCCGCTGTCATCCTCATGTTCTTCTCATCAGGGCTATTGTTGGTGTGTTCATACCACCTTACTTAGTTTTCCATCTTATTCACAGCAATGCCAGGAAAATGACACAGAACTTTTCTGCAGGTCTCTATGGAAGGATTCACATTCAGTGATTTCCTGTGTGTATCATTCAGAATTTGAGGGGAGTAAAGTGGTTTTTTTCTCAGTCTTGGACGTAGGAACTATGGTACTTGATAAACTCTGCTCCTGCTTGACTCCCCTGTGTTCCCCTTACCTGACAGTCCCATGTTGATGGTGGCCACAGTGCTGGGCAGAGATGGCTGAAACATCAAACATAATGCTGTCCAACTTGTCTTCACTCAAAACTGCCGCTGTGCTGAGGACGTTCTTCTTATTTCTCTCATTGTATTGGAGTCTGTGTTGATGGTGAAGACATCCACAATGCAGACCTCTGTGGTCAGGGAATATGAGTTCTCCTCTCTCCTCTTAGCCCCAGCTCCTTTCATGAAACTCTTGAGGTCAGAGGCAGAGGCCGAAGCAGGACTGGAGGCTTTCACTGCCAAGATTATCAGTCTGAAATCCTCCATACAACAGCCCCACTCTGTAGACACCTTAGCTAGTTAAAGTGTCTGACTTTAGAGTTCTGTTGTTGGGGCTTCCCACAAATGCCTCTGCCTTAAATGATTTGAGTTATGCAATTATGAGGAATTCAAGTGGCAATCCTACATTTTTTTCAGTACCACTTTTTGTTTCAGGTCAGTTCCCAAAGTGCTTTGTTGCACTGTCAACTAACCATGAATTGCCTTCTACCCTGGAATGCTGCTGCAATAAGGAGTCAAATAATGGCTTATTCCTAAAATTCCTGGGAAAGGGATGCTTACAATCTGCCTGTAACCATTTGAGATGTCCATTTTCTTGTATTTTGGAGAAGAAATGGCCATCCTTGTTCCCTGTGGAGAAAAGCATGGATGTATTCACCTTGTGTGGATTTCAGGCAGTGGATACACAACGGAAGTGCTGGGTAAAGAGGGAAAGTTTCAGAAAAGGGCAAGGCTGAGGATGTAACTCTGCTATCTGCACATCCACAAGTAACAGCAGATGCCCCTTATTTTCATGGCCATTATTCACATATCCTTCACTTTTGCTGGTGTGTTATTGTCCAGAGTAGAGTTCTGGGTTTCCTTACAAAGGCTGAGACCATGAAATTTAGGCCATGGAAAGGCTCTGCAATACTAAATCTCTTAATCAAATGCACTTGTTTTTTAACAAACTTTCATGACATTAGATGCCCATCAACTTTATGGAACATGTGGAGAAGAAATTCACCCACATGTTGCAAATAGGAGGCATTGATATTCCTGTATTTGGGAAATTTTCTGTCATCTGGGTAGTTCAGCAGAAGTGTTGGCAAGTGGTAGGTGAGTGTGTGGTACATTTTCAATTAGCATGGCTCTGCTAACAACCCTGAGAGTGACAGACAATTGGTATGAGCTTATTTCTGAGCAAGGAATCCAAAGCAATTCTTCCTTGCCCCAGTAAGAGTTCTGGGAAATGTGTCTGCCAGGCTCCTCTTTGTTAGAAAGTATGTTGCCTTCTTTCCAAACAGATTTAGGCCATTACACCATCCCAACTCCTCGCCCCAGCTTTGCTAGCTAACTATATAAAGCCATGACATATGGGTCTTTTTACTGACATAATCCTCTACTGTACTGAAAAAGAAAATATTATATTTCATTCCAAGAGCTGGAAGAACTTCCATGAGGATATAAAAAGCAGGAAATTGGCCCTGTAAGAGTAGAGCACTCTCATATTGAATAGCCTCCAGGGACTCAATGTTAAAAGCCTCTTCCTAATAGCTAATGTAGGTTGAAACAGCAATGCCTCGGGTTGAGAGGAAATGGGATTTGTAGGACTTTGCCCATACAGGTTATAGGGCTTAGGCCAAAGGACTGGTATTCTGTGACCTGTAATATATCAACATGCTCCACATGTACTGCACTAAGGACAGTCTGAACAGGTAGTACTGAGGAAATCTCAGGATTTTCCATTCCATAGCAAACTGTTTCTACAATTTGAACTATTTGCATCCTCTGTGGACATCATTTTGGTTTTTGTCCTGCCCAAGTCACTCCTCACTAACTCTGGAAACTCCATAGCCAGAAGTGGTAGTTAATTTAAATGTATGAATTGGCCTCCTCTTCCTGTGAAGGTTCTGTAAATAATTCTGTCTATTACCCCAAATAGCCAGCGTGCCTTGTATTACCTGCATTTCTAGGACATGTGGATGCTGCAAACCCTGTTCAGTGACAATATGAGAGACATTTCAGCATTGTGCCAAGTTTAAAAGTAGACAAAATAGTATCCCCAAGTTTTCTGACTTAGCCAGGGTGCAATACAATCATAATTGGGATGGATGAACTGTGCACCTGCAACTGGGTCATGTAGTTTGCAGTGTATTCCCCCTTAGTAAATCCAGCCGCATTCATAAAATGTTATGTAACTAATAATATTGTGTTAATATCCACAAGAATCAAATACATTTGGACTCAAAAGGATGAGCCATTGCAGAGGCATAGTATGCACTGATATGTTTTGTAATTGAATTGCAATCTATGCAACTTAAATTATACAGGTGAGAATCTTTTGGGGGTAGAAGAGGATAGTCCAAATAATATTATGACAAGTTAATTGACCTTTGAGTATCCTGTTCTGTTCCTAATTCCCTGGTCCAGGCTAAGGAGGTTCAGGCTAGTGATTTGTAAAGGAAAGTATTTGAAAATTAAAGGAAAAAAAATAATTCAAACAAAATGTAGCACTGAGAGATTACATCACTATTAAAAAAATTATTTGGAAGCATTGAACTAATACTTCAGTTTCAAGTTCAAGATATTCTTTCTGCCTTTACCAGCGAGTAAATAAACACAGGGAGAAAAGCTGTTAGTACAAGCACTACCAGTGCTGGTGCCTGGTGCTTGGGCAAACCCTGCTTTCAGGGATTGTTTTCCCAAAACAGATATGCAAAGCTTCCCTTTATCAGCTCTCCTAATCCCTTCAACCTCACATAAGCTCTGAGACACTTCCTGTGAATCTTTCCCTTGATAACTATTTCAGTCTGGTTAACCAAGTGCTTGAGGAATAGTGTTTTATACAGCACCAGTATTTGAGATGTAGAACTTCTGTTGAAGCTGAAGTGAGGAGGGGTTACCAGTTGGCTGGTCTATAAACATGTGTTTGTATGGTGCAGTGGAGATTTTCCTTACAGACTGGTCAATGGTGCCAAAGCCAAAGAGAGATTCTCTCACAGAGGTCATACAGATTTTTATTGTAGGTTACTTTGGGGTTTTCTTAGCCAATCAGTAGAAACATTTGTAAGCTTGACATGCAAGAGTACAATTAAAGTCAGGAGTTATTTCCTCTGGACAAAACACTGGAAAGTTATACTTGGGGTTATTGCATCAAGGTTTTAGCCTGCAGACACTGTGGGACTGTAGCAGGCAAAAATACATTGCAAAGTCGTCTTCTAGCAGTGAGGGTATTTTAGAATTGCAGCCATTTGGCAGGCAACCAATCAGAGCTTGCTTTAAAGTGTCAGTGGTAAATGCATTTATGAGGGGTCAATTTGTGGAATGCATGATCCAAGCATAGGTTAAGAGGTCAAGAGTGGCTGAATTCTAATTCTGACCTTCTCTTAGGATTACTTGTGTGTGCACGTGCAGCGCCACAGAAGTTAAAAGAACATTTCGTAGGCTGCAAAGTGAAGCACACACAAATTAGGGAATGCCTGTGTTGAATTAATCCTTGGAATATGCTTTATGGCCCTCTAGGACTCTTGGTTATGCTCCTCTTTATGACACTTTTTTCCATTTGATTCCTGTCTCCTGGACAGATACCGGTCACTTGGGGAACAGCTATTTATTACTCTTCCCTCCTAATTTGCCAGTATGGACTCTATTTCTTGCACAATCAAACTTATTTCCAATTGCAGTGATATTAATCATTCATGGGCCCAGGTAGTTCCAGCACTTCAGGGCAGTAATAGAGTTCAGATAAGGGAACCAAATCGATGGATTTCAATGGTCTGCTGATCTTTCCCACCACCCTATTTCATCTCCCATAAAGCTGACAGATTACTTTGGCTCACATTCACGCCAGCCATCTCACTACATCTGATCAGTTTTTTTAGGGATTGGGATGGCAGTTGCTTTTGAGACGTGATGTAGCCCAGAGAAGCTGTGGATGCCCCATCTCTGAAAATGTTCAAGACCAGGCTGGATGGGGTCCTGAGCAGCCTTGTCTAGTGGAAGGTGTCTCTGCCCATGACAAGGGGGTTAGAATGAGATGGTCTTGAAGGTCTCTTCCCACCCAAACAGTTTTATGGTTCTATCTTTGCAAAAGAGGAGAAGAAATGTCCCATCCCCTGAAGCCTCACCAGCACTTAGAGCAGATGTTGGAGAGTTGTTTACCAGCAGGGTGCATCAATGTCTCCATCCAACATACTATGGGGCTGCTGACAGTGTCCTCCTTGATTTCAGCAGACTTTGGATCATTTAGTACCTCAGGAATAACTCTGGTGTTAACAGAGGATTTTCTGCTCTATTATTCACACGGGTTTTTAAACAATGTCCACTGAAATCAATGTCCCTCTTTTCATTAACTACAGTGGGCTTTGGATCAGGCCTGGGAAGATGCACATCTTCCAGAAATGCCATTGGATGATTTCTTTAAAAATCATTGAACAAAGATATATGAGTGCATGGGATGATCAGCAGGGAAGAAAGTCCCATCTCTTATTTTATACGGTTGGCTTCCTGCTCATATCAGCGATAATTTAGATAATTAAATTGCTTAGTTCAGTAGTTGGAAGAGGCACAATCAACAAGCTGACTCTACTAAGATGTCAGATGTATTAGTGTGCTGGGTTTTATATTTGTTTTTCTTTTTTGTGTGTGTGTGAAAAGCTGTATAATTGGACACTGTCTTTTTCACCCCCGGCTAACCTCTTCTTCAGAGGAGCATACCAAAGACATTTAAAATCACATTATGAATGCCAGCATAGTTACAACATTTATATCGCATATGGTGATGTTCAGTGGCAGCAGACGAATGGATGAAATCAAGCACAATAATAGAATCAGCCCCCCTTGAATTTAACAGTAAGAGTAACAGTTCAGTGGTATAATTTAGTAAAAGGCAAGTAAGAGCTCAGATATTTTAATGAGGGGACTGAAGTCCATAACTGGACCTGCTTTTAACATTCAACTTTGATTCACTGGTCTTTTTACTGTCACTGTAGGGTCTTTGAACTTTTGCTTCTATGAGGTAGAAACAATTTTATTAAATCATGCTCCTGAAATGCTCATCTTACTATGACTCCAGTTTTATTTTGTTTTGTTTTATTAATACTTGTGACTGAATCACTCCTCTGAAGGATGAAAGAGATCACACAAAGAGTTCTGTTTTTATCCATCTCTAACTCACGTGGGTTTTGCTGTTGCTGACATCTCTCAAACCAGGACACAAGAGTCTCTGGAGAGTCTGAGATGGGGTACATCTAGTCTTTATGATTCAATTTTGTCTCCTAGTAGTGCCGTGAAGTTTTCTTCTCTGCCACATTCTTTGTCTGCCCTTTTTTTCATTTTAATTTTTCAAGATGCCAACTTCTAAAGAAACAGTTTTGCTTCTCCCCTTCCACACAAGCTTTTCCTTCTTGTTCTCTGAATTGCAATGATGATATGAGAAGACCCAGATCTTCTCTGGCTCTACACTTTTTTAGTGCTGCTTTTTCCCACTACATTCCCCAAAGAGTGTTTACTTATTATTCAAAACTAGAGAGACCTTACCATGGATTCTAAGTGGCTTAAAGCTCTACACTTACCACCCCCACCCCAAAAAAAAAAAAATTCTCATACTAAAGCTGAAAGTTTATATAGAGCTTGTGCCTATCTTCTGCATATTGTTTGTTCAGCTGTGAGATGGTATGAATGGCTTAGTCCTGCTCTTGTATTTTAAGTGTAGAGAGCTCACTTGAACATTTATGAGCACGCTCCTCAGCCTGGATGCCATTCCCACATCATGTTTACGTGTAGCCAGAATTATTCACCTCTTTTTTTTTTTTTCCCATTAAACTATTAAAAATGGAGTCTCTGTAGACACAGAGTCCACAGTTTGGTAATAAACCTAGACATGATCGGATTTGTCAGTTCTTTTTGCAGTATCCCTTAATACATTCTAATGTGTCATAAGGGCATCCCAAAGTGATGTTTGTGAGATAAAAGGAAAATAGGAAGTATTTTTACATGATGAGCATTGACTTATGATTCTTTTAGGAAAACTGTTCTCCCATGATAAACTGAAATAATAATAATAATAATAATAATAATAATAATAATAATAATAATATAAACCATGTTGGCCATTTGGAAATAGGGTCAACTAAACAGCATTTCTCACTCTTTGATCACTCTAAAGCCTAAACTGTCCCACTTTTGGTTCCTTTTTGACCATTTCTCCTGGAAAGGGAAGAAAATGGTGATCAGCTGCTGCAATATCAAACTGGCCTCAGTCTCTCAGTGACAGATGGAGGAGGGAAAGAAACCAGTGTGAAAAACCCACCACCAAAAAGGTCTTATTTCCAAACTTTCTTCTAATAGCCCCAATGTTTCCTTGCCATGATATGAGTCCTGTTGATGTGAATGGGGTAATTTACTCTCACTGGTATATCTGTACATAAAGCTATTGCAAGTTAAGAGACTTGGTTCAATTCTTTATGCTGTAAAACTGGATAAAATTATGTATTTTGGCCTGAATGCAAGAATAATATTGAACCGTAAATGTGCATTAAAGCCACCACAGGTTATGATTATAGTTTTTAAGCAGATGTTATGATTTGATTTGTGGTGCCTTTTTTCCACTATTTTTAGAATAAATGGCTGTTCTGAGACACCTTTCAGCATTCATAATACAGCGATGAGTTATTGAAGGGCTTTGGCAAGGAAGGGGAAGGACTGATGCCTTAGAGACACAGCTCTTAGTCTTGGCCATGTGGGCAGTCCTTCTGCTGGGGTAGAAGTCACACAGGTACCAAGTGAGCCACATCCACCAAGCTGCATCCGCTGCTTCCAGAGCTCTGCTGACTGACACCAGCTGGTGCTCTGCTCCTTTTACCCTGGCCTCATGTGGGTTAGCAGCTGGCCAAGACTGTTTTTAAGGATGTATTTATAAAACTTCCCAGCCGTGCAAGCCCAGACACAAGAGAAAGGACATTTTGAGCTCTCGGTGCTGGAAGAGCAGGATGTCGCATGGCAGATCTGGTTTCCCAGCTCTTGCTGCTGCCACTACCCTGCTGTCCCATCACTAGTGCCTGAAAACAATGCTTCCTAAAAAATCCAGGGGAGCAAAAATCTTGGGCTGAAGGTTTCCATAGATATTTTAAGTAAAATAAGCATGTCCTGATCCCTCTGCAGGCAGCTGCCTGATCGGTATTTCAATAATGTACTTATTTAGAAGGAAATTCTAACTACTGTAGGGCACTGTGGTATTTTAGTGCCTCTTTTACCCTGCAGCTTTTTCCAGCTGGTTCAAACCTGAGCACCTCAGTGTCTGGTAGGGACATCATCTGGCTGAGGTGTAAACTACAGTACCTGCTCATGTCCTTTGGATTTAGGGTTGGTGCATGGATAAATATGATTTTTTTTTAATTCTTTCTTGAATTTATGCTCCACTGCTGGCAGATACTTCCAAATTTTATTTGCAGAGTGAAGGGTTTATTATATATATTGATTTTCTTTTTGTCTGCATGTGATAGGAACTTTTGAAAATAAAGAAGCCTGTATTTTTCTGTGGGAATAAGAATTTATAGCTACCTCGCAGCAACTTCATTACATTTTCCCCTTTTTAATTTCCTAAACCAGCACAACATGCACTTTATTCCTGAGATACATGGTAGAGACAGGCCCAACTTTTGACTGATCAAGACTGGTTTTGAACAAATGCTGACACCACCAATTCTTTTTGTCTGTGATTCCCACAGATCCCTATTGCTTTGAAAAGAAATATCCTAGAATGCATAATCAACCCTGCAGCAATGATCTACATCACACAGTGTCCCCTTCATGACTTCTACCCAGCTATCAACAGTGAGAGGCAGATGTGCATGCTAAAAGACAGAGAAGGCAGAACTTCCCCAAGAAAATGGCCAAAAATAAATCATTAGAACCATTAAAGAGGAAAAGAAGGAGTCTGGAGCTGGGGGAAAGTTTATGAAAATACCTTAGGCAGTGAGAACTACAGAGTAGAAGGTGGTTTCTCCCCCTGATGTGTGCAAACAGTAGATTGAACTGCAGTGACTTTATGCTATAACAAAAAAAAGTAAAACAAGAGCAGTAAGTTAATAATAGATTATTCTTTTTTAAAAAAGAATTGATCTAGTGTTAGAAAACACAGCTAAAATTTTGACAGCCCATCCACTTTGCCTGGTTTGTTACAATACCATCTGACTTCAGTGACTTTCAAAGTCTATTCAAACCAATGACCTTATATTGAAGATCACCCACCTGAGCTTTCTCACTTCTTTCAGGTAAATAGTTGAAAGACATACTTTGAAACTGCTGAGTTTACTCCTACAGAGAAAAACTGATGGCAACAAATACATATATGAAAACAGCAGTGTATTTTTAGCATTTGTCATTTCTGAGGCTCCAGATCTGAAAGCAGCAATGGGTGAAGTGCAAGTGGGTTGTGTGTGTGATTTGTTGTGGTTTGTATCTGGGCTCTGCGTTGTGTATCTCCTAATGATGAATGCGTGGGAGGGCCAGGTCAGGAATGGTTTCCACTTCAGTGCGCTGATTGTGTAGTTGGCAGTGGGCTCAATTAAAGTATAATAATCTGGTAATCTCTCTCCTGTTTCCATTCAGCTGCTTCACAGTGAATAGAGCCAGTGAACAAGTATAGCTTTTGAAAAGTACGTGAACTCTTGCCTCTTTGTCTGAGCAGTTTGTGTCTAGTCAAGTAAAATGACAGGCAGAAGAGATGACTCTCCAAAACATTGCTCCCATGACTTGCATCATTACTGCTGTTTGTGTTTCTGTAAGATAACACTTGCTCTTTATTTTCTTTCCTAGGCTACAGATTGGATTTCTAGCAAGCTTCCCACCACGGAGAAAAGAGAAGCTGATGTGAGAAAAGAGATATGGATATGTCCATGACAGGAAGATGCCGTGTGCCCCATCTCTTGGTTCTTCTCACATTCATGTTCAGCGGGAAGAGAATTGAGGCAGAAAGAGCAGGTATGCACCATTAGGTTATTGCCCTGTCCTCAGGAGCTGCTGGGGCTTTTCTGTCGCTGAGAAGCTATCATTGCTAGGAGGAAAACTACAAAAACCACTAGACATTTACTGCTAAAAATGCATAAAAAAGACCTCAGGGATGGAGATAGCTCAGGGATCAAGGTTATGATTTACCTGTTTGGTTGCAGGCTTAGAAAGTTTAGCTCAGCTACTCATAGCAAGAAGAGCAGCTCCCCACTGTTTGCTCTGGTTATGTTCCATCTACCCCACACTGGCATGGAGCTTGTTTCTTCCATTGCCTTCTGTGGGTGTCAGATGAATTTTCTGCCTGGCTGTGACCTTCCTAGTGAGCTAAATAGAGCCAAGGTATTGTTCATATCCTCTCTTGGTTCAAGGTTTTTAAAAGATGTGTTGATGTGGTGCTTAGGAGCAGGGTTTAGTAGTGCACTTAGCAGTGCTGGGTTAGTGGTTAAACTCAGTGATCTTGAAGGTCTTTTCCAACCTAAATGATTCTATGATTCTATGTTTCTATAGAAATGGCCCCTGGCACAGTTTTTGGTCTGGGCTGATGAACACGCTCCCCCAAATGCCACTGAATGCATCAGAGGATGGTCCAGCTAAGGGACTGCTCCTATGGACACATTTAGGACAAGGACACCTTGGGTTTTATTCAGTAGTAAGAAGGGCTGAGTTGTCTGGCATCAATGACATCACTGGTCAAATGAAAAGTGCTTTTGGACCTACAAGTTTCGTTGGGATAAAAGCCCAAATACATTTTGAGATGGAGGTTTTCCGTCTCTTTTTCTAGGAAAGCCAGTCTTCTGTAGGCTTGGGTAATTTGTAAGAAAGAAAAGGCTTTTTTAGACCTTCTCTCAGTTTATGGAATAGCTGCTTTACAGTTTTCTTGTGTGATCTATAGAAGGCATTTTGGATGAAATTTAACAAGAATAAATACTTAGTAACCAAACAAAGTGAAATCTCACCTGTTTTTTCTGTTTCTGGATCAGTCACAGGAAGAACATAGTGATGGTATTTATATGTTTGTTCTGTGTTTACTTTAAATAATATTGGGCTTATGGCTTCTTTGTGAACTTTTTTTAACGGGAATATTGCAAAACAGTTGGTTCAGTGTCTGGGTGGATGAACACAGCTCCTTGAATTATGCTTCCAGAGAGTATTTCTGCTATTACAAATCTGAAATTTTGTTTTCTGTGAATTATCTCCCATATTCCCTTAATATGAACTGGATTGTTTCTGCCAGTAAAAAATACCATTATAATGTTCTTGGAAAACAATAAATTTTGTCCAGTAGTGGCCATTGCAGTCCTAAAAATGCAGATTAGTATTTAGTAAAAGCTTTTCTGCAGCATTTCATCTCCCTGCTATCAGATCTGTAAACAAAGAATCACTAACTCCAAGAAAATGATCTTGAAAGACCATGTTTTTCTCTCCTGGAATATTGCCTTGAATAGGCATCACTTTTTAAACCTTAAGTCCCCCTTGTTTTAAGGCTTGTGGCCCTTGAGCGCAGACAGCATTCATTCTGTCTGTTCTGTTTGTTATTAAATTGCAGTCATCTCATCTACTGAGAATTGTTAAAATAAGCAACAGGAAGGTCTGTACGTTGTGGGTTTTGTTCTCTAGTTAGTCTCACCTAATTAACACTCTTTCAGAAAGAATAGATTAATATAATGAATTTGGGGAGAGGAGGTGGGGAAGTGTGGATTCCTTGCTCACCTTTCACTATTATAAGTTCTATCATTTATATTCTCCAAAATTCAAGTAGAAACATACTTGACAGTTTGGCTGATACACACAGATGTAACGTAACTTGCATCCCATACTATAAAATTATATATACCATTCCCATACCATCCCCTCCACTCTCAGACAGCCTTTGAGAGAGTTTTCCCAGACAGACTTTCCTTTCTCTGTGGTTAGAGGCAAGCACTCCCTCACTCGCAGAGTGCCATCACAGAATGCAATCCCACGTGCTGGTTGCAGCTGGGGTAGAGTTAATTTTCTTCACAGTAGCTGCTTTGGGGCTGTGCTTTGTATTTGTGCTGGAAACAGTGTTGGTAATACAGGGGTGTTTTCATTCCTGCTGAGCAGGGCTTACACAGAGTCAAGGCCTTTTCTATTCCTCACCCCAGCAATGAGGAGACTGGGGATGCACAAGAAATTGAGAGGTGACAGAGTCAGGAAAACTGCCCCCAGCTGACCAAAGGGATATTCTATACTATATGGTTTCATGCTCTGAAGTAAAACTGGGGGAACATTTGGCTGGAGGTCTCTGCTGGGGGACTGTCAGGGCATCAGCTGGTCAGTGGTGAGCAATTGTTTTCATTTGTGTCACTTGTCTTTCTTGGGATTTATTTCCCTCTCTTTGTTATTTTCCTTTTCATTGCATCTTCTTCTTTTTCTTCTTCTTATTTTATTATATTGTATTTTGTTTCAATTACTAAACTTTCTTAACTCCTGAGTTTTCCCACCTTTACCCTTCCATTTCTCTTTCCTCCAGTCCTGCTGGGGAGGGGAGTGAGCAAACGGCTTTGCGATGCTTAGCTTCCAGCTGGGGTTAAACTACAGCAACAGGTTGTTTCCAAAGAGACCCCATGTGAATGGTTTGATCACAATGTGATGCCAATCCCTCCTGCATAGGTTGCTCCCATAGTCACTGCAGAACCTGGGATGTACTCTGCTACAGAAGTCAACACACCAGCAGATGATGCTCATTTTTCATCAGCACCTGTCACACACAGGTGTATATTCAATCACTCTCACGGCCTTCATGCAATACCATGAGCACCGGCCTACTGTTTTGTAACACCTATCTATAATACTTTCACTCTTCTCTGAAGGCAAATGCTCTTTGTGTGGCTGAGCTTCCCACTCTATCCAGTACAGTGGAGTGTTTTGGCATTCTTCCACTCAGGGCAGAGTCACAGCCTCAGGATGGGCAAGAGCACCAGAGCCAATTTATGTCAAAATTTGGGTGTGGGACAGGACTGTGATCCTCCTGTAGCTTCAAATGCTGGAATTCAGTAAGGAAATATGGCATTTTATCATTGGTTCAAACAAGCAGTTTTACCTTGCAAGGTGACATGAGACAAGAACTACTGGAGGAATGTTGGGGATTGCAACGAAATTGCCTTTGTAGGGCAGCTTTCAACCTTAAGGCTCATAATTTATTAGGGATTATGGCCTATAATAGTGAATGAAATAAACATATGTATATATATATAGACATTTTGTCCAGTTGGGGCATTATGTTTATGAATCCTGGGCAATTGTGGGATGTTTATGGATCTATTGCCTCCAGACTTGCATATGTTCAAAAAAACCTGAAAAAACATCTGAGACATCTACTTTTTTGGCAAGTGTCTGATAAATATATGACCAATCTGGCTTGATAGGGCAAGCAAGCTGCAAAATACATTTCCATTTTCCATTACACAGGTCTCACATTACAAATATCATTGTTGGAGACAAAGGGGTGATTGTAGCGATAAGTGACATTTTTCCTTACAAGGCAGCTGCCCTTTGTTGTCAAATAAGACATGTCAAAATTCAGTGAGTCATTCTTTAGTCAATAGTCATTGGCAGAGAGCCTCAGAATTGCAGTAATCTTGTTATAGACCTGTTGCACCAACACATCATGCTGAGCAAAAGAACTGCTTCTAGCTAAGCATAAATAAATCATGTTAATGCAAGACAGAACACAAAAGCTTCACTACTCACAGTCAGGACTGGCATAGGCAAGGTCAGAGCAGGTCTCTTGATCTGTCAAGATCATTTCAAAGCATTGCCTGAAAAAAAGGCAATACAATGAAGTCAGAGCAAAATAGCTTCATACGCATACAGATGGTGTAGGTGAAGGATTGAGCAGAGGCAGAGAGCAGCACGGGAAGAGAAAGGGTTTGCATTTCAAAGTGAAGTGTGTGCTGATCTGTAGATGTCCTGAAACAGATAAGGTGAATCACAAGGAAGAAAGGCTAAGAATCTGCACTTCTGCAGGACAGGGAGAAAGTTTGCTACCTCCTCCAAACTGCTTACTAGGGAGTCATGTCTAGGGAATACTTGGTATGCCTGGTACTCTGCTTTCATCTTCCCATAACAATATTTTCTGCTGCTCTTGCAGGTTGCAAGAACGTTCACTATGACCTTGTCTTCATCTTGGATGCTTCCTCCAGTGTAGGAAAAGAAGATTTTGAGAAAGTTCGGCAGTGGGTG
This sequence comes from Campylorhamphus procurvoides, assembly GCA_013396655.1. Lineage (NCBI taxonomy): Eukaryota > Metazoa > Chordata > Aves > Passeriformes > Dendrocolaptidae > Campylorhamphus > Campylorhamphus procurvoides. The sequence goes on from WBMV01002992.1 coordinate 1,278,615, forward strand.
TCTAATTTGGTGGAAACCTTTGAGATTGGCCCAGACAAAACCCGCGTAGGTGTGGTGCGATACAGTGATCGTCCAACCACAGAGTTCGACCTGGGAAAGTACAAAACCCGTGAAGAAATCAAAGAGGCTGCACGAAAAATTCAGTATTATGGGGGTAACACAAACACTGGAGATGCTCTCAGGTACATCAACACCTACAGTTTTTCCAAAGAAGCTGGTGGGAGACTTAGTGATCGAACTGTTAAAAAAGTGGCTATCCTTTTGACTGATGGAAGGAGCCAGGATTTTGTCTTGGATCCAGCCACTGCAGCCCATCAGGCTGGGATTAGGATCTTTGCTGTGGGTGTTGGAGAAGCCTTAAAAGAGGAACTTGATGAGATTGCTTCAGAGCCCAAGTCTGCTCACGTGTTTCATGTCTCTGATTACAACGCCATTGATAAAATTCGGGGGAAGCTGAGAAGACGTCTCTGTGAAAGTAAGTAAAGCTCCCAATTCTGCACAATTGGAATAGGTTCAGTTAGCATGTAGGTATGCAAAGCTGTGATATTTTTCTTTCATGCTTATAATTTTAAACTGATAATTTTTTATTTTTGTGTCTTCCACTCAGTTCAATTCTGTAAGAAATCACTGTTCAAGGCTGGGTGGGATGGAGCTTTGAGCAACTTGATTTAGAGGAAAGTGTATCTATTCTTGGCAGGGTCTTGGAACTAGGGGATCTTTAAGGTCACTCCCAACCCAAACCACTCTATGATGTTATGATTGTATGATTTTACTACATGAGGTGTGATGGGTTCTTCTGCCCAAGTCAGTATTAAATGTAGGTCAGCTTCTTGTGGACAACCACAGAGCAAAATATGAATTCCATTTTGGTTATAATATAGTCCAGTTACTTTATAATATTTTGGACTACTGAATATGAAGGGTGGCATCTTATTTATATAGAGATTTTGGTTTATTTAGTATAAGAACTGTTTTTCCCTTTTGCTTTCTGGCACTGTACTGTGAAAAGAATGCTCAGGATGCCGCTGGGAATGATCCTTTAGGAAGCAAAAAGATGTTTGTGCTTTTCTGCCTTTCAGCATCTCAACTCTACTGACAGTTGATGTTCACTAGTTCTCTGGCTCTCAACAACATAAGCCTTGGTGATATTTTGAATGACTTTTAATGGAGAAAAGTCTGTGCAATTTGCACTGAATAAATGACTGAATTTCCAGCTCCTTGCTGAAGAGGATGGGAATGGCATTGAGGCTGGTCTTTTCCAGCTCTTTAATGGGAACAGCAATCACACAGCCCTTTCTTCTTCCACCACTGATAAATCACTCTCTTGTTCTTAGTGACTCCTGGTTTTCCTGCTTTCTGCAGTATGTGTTGTGGTTACTGTGAGTTCTTTCGGTCAACAGCATGAGAAACCACTCTGGTTCCTAGGTCTGAGCTTGGAAGACAACAGCTGAGTGTGATGCTGTGACACGCTGCAGTGTTATGATAACCAGGTCTGTGGGCTGGCAAGTTGTTGTCAATGCCAACAAGTTGCCTCAAAAGAATCTAGGCCTTCAAGGTGACAATGTGAGGATCTTTTATTGCTCTCTGTGACTTTCATTTGCAACAATAAAAGTGTTAACATGATGCTCTGGACTTATGTAGGGTTCTTAAAGAGTGACTAGCACAAGCAGGCATTAACTACTTGACGTTGCTAAGCAATATCAAGATGTGACTGGTTTTTCAGTCTGAACATAAATGGGTATGGATAGTGTAATCTGAATATAAATGGAAGTCACTGTGGATAATGCTTTTGAGCTGTGCAGGCTGAAGGAGCTCAATCTTTTTTCCCTGAAAATATTTTGTAATCATACACACAACTAGGCTGTAAGAGAGAAGGATAAACCTTTCTGGTGGGCACACTTGGCCAACTCAAACAACTTCCTACTGCAGCTGCTGAACTCCCAAAATGTGATTTTCCTTTGGAATTCTATTACTTTCCTTTTCCAAAACAAGGGTTTTCTGTACTTTGTACCTGGGTCATTGTTTGTTACCTTCTCAAAGTATCGTTTATCTGTCTGTCAGAGTATAATGCTGCCTGTCTGTGGTTTTCTGAGCCCATACTACGTCCACACATGCATGCAAACCGCTTCTTATTTGATTGCAAAGGATCACTGGGAGCATCCTTCATCCTAAATGTGGTGGCAGTCACTCTCCAAGGGCTTCTGTCTGCACTGGTGAGTTCAGTAAGAAATGGGGGCTGTGGTCAGTTTTTCACGTCTGCTGCTCTTTCCTCCTCAGGGGGAGGACTCCTTGAACTCTTCCCCTGCTCTGGCATGCGCTCCCCACAGGGTTACATCCTCCTTCAGGCATCCACCTGCACCAACATTGGGTCCTTCATGGGATGCAGGCGCATCTCTGCTCCCCCATGGACCTCCATGAGCTGCAGGGGCACAGCAGCCTCTCCAAGGGCTGCACCACTGGCTGCAGAAAAATCACTGCTTTGGTGCCTGGAGCATCTCCAGCCCCCCTCCTCCTCCACTGGCCTTGGTGTCTGCAAGGCTGTTTCTCTCAAACTTTCTCACCTCTTAACTCTGACTGCACTTGCTCCTGAGCAGTAACTTTTTCCCCTTAAGTTTGTTATCTCAGTCTTCCCTAAGTCTTTTCTTCCTACATTTAAAGCAGGAAAACTGCTCTTTGGCAGGATCAATTTTGTAATACTTATTTAATTTACTGGTTTGCATGCCGATTGCTTTTAATAGGTATGATATTTAGATCAAACATGAAAATCTTGCTGTCCCTGAAGCCAACCACTGAAATAGAGGATGAGATAGCAAGACCACCGTTAGCAGAAGTACTAATGTAGAGATCAGTTAATTTTTTTGCTATCTGAATTTGTGAGGTAGAACTGTTTTGAGGGTGAGAGGGACCTGATGGAGAACACAACCAAGAGATTTCTTGTGCATGTGCCACTTTTAAATTCCATGTTAACATAGGAGGAACAGGAAAAGACTTCACTGTAATGGCTTCAACATCTTTAGAAGGTAAAATTTTTAATAGCTATTGTAGTTAACTTTCAGTGGTTTTAATGACAACACTGCATAAAACATTAACATGCAAACCATGGGATGGGTGGAAAATGTGACAAGGGCACATGCCAAGCTGCTGTTTAGTTCATGCACATTCCAAGACAAAAGCATATATTGCCACAGCCAAGCTCAGGTTTTAATAGACATAATCCCTTGTGAGCTCCAGGGAGACACATGAATCAAAGGGCGGAAATAGTAGGAAGGTTTTTTGTTGTACTGACCAGTGATGAGTCTTCCAGTCCTTGTACTGCTGTGCTACCAAAGTGTAAAGGGTCATGAAGTGTTGCAAATGCTGGATTTCATGCCAGCAGCTGTTCAGAATTGCTTGTCTCAGGTCTCACTGGACATCTGTCCTAAACTTAGTCATTCCATCTTTCTATATTTGACTGAATTTATTGCTAACAACATGTCATTAAATGCATAAATAGCATTTTAGCTCTTATTTGATCTTGTGGAAGTAAGCATAGCAGAATCGAAAAATAACATGTCTGCTCAGTAGGACATTATGGCAGTGGGAGATATTTTTGCCAAACATCTCCTTTGCATTCTGGACTATATTTGGCAGGCAAAAATGGGTGATGTTTTCACAGGAAAGCAGGAGAGATACATTCTGCTGAAAATTCCAGAGATGCTATGTGCATCCTAAATACTGTTCCTGCTTATATGTCATAGGGATAACAACAGGCAGCTAGGGAATATTTAAAAATATACTAGCATCTGCTGCTGGTAGGTAAATACTAGGTTTATGCCAGTCAAAGAAAGGTAATTACTTTGATTTCAACCCATATTTAATTAAAACTGGATTAGATAATTTATGTACAAAGTTTTTAACCTGTGTTGAAACTGGGATCAATGGTGTTTAACATTATCACCATTATACCCCACCAGGGCAGATGTTGCAATGGTGACCAAAACACCCCTGCCTGCTCAGAGGTAATCACTGATTGCAGTGCTTTGGATGCATCAATACCTGAGTTTATTCTGTTATCATTAAGCTGGGCAGGTGATAGATTCAGTTTGCAAAGCTGTGTAAAAACCTTCTCCAGGAACATTCTTATTCTTTACTGGCTCCATAAAGCAGAAGCCTGTAGCTTGGCACCGTTGGAGTACACAGCCTGTATGTGCCATTACCAAACCTCTGCTCTTCTGTAAAAATTAGATTTTACAACATGAAAATAAATTTGGCTTTAGAGGTACAGTCTTGGCTAAGGTTTGTGTGTGTTTTTTCTACAGCTAGTAATAGGAGAAACACAAGCAGATGTTTTCTAAGGAAGGACTGCAGGCGTATTATTCTCAGCAGTGGTCTATGTCCAGTAGTAACTGTCTACAAACAGTTTTTAGTTGCCAGTGAGCTTGATGATTTTCTCTGCAAGTATATGGAAGACCAAAGGACTGTCATCACATGAATCTCAAATGTTTTGCAAACAGAAGGAGATGAGGCTGAATTGTTTCAACAGTGGGTTGGTACCAGTGGTTTGTCACTGATTTCAGCGAATATAGTGAAGTCTGTAATATCAAAAGCAGTCATATGTCCAGATGATTCACAACATTTATTTTTCTATTTTTATATAACTTTGTTGACTTTGGGCTGTGTATGAACTATGAAAATAAGACTTATTTTACCACTGTTCTGTTTCTGATGAAAAAGGGCTCTCAGCCTTCAAAGCAACACCTTGAACACCATTCAAAAAAAATAGACTGAAACCTTCAGAAATGTCTTTTCTTTTGAGGTCAACTTTGCTCAGATTCATGGTATATTCACAGAAGAACAGCAAGCTGTTTCTTCATGGCCTTTAGTGTTAAAAATATTTCACACACAAGAGACCATGACAAAGAGTAGGCATCTGAATTGTCATATCTTGACTGACAGCTCCTAAGAGACTAATCAGTATAGTCAAATCTCACATGAATACTGAAATATTGGAGCACACCAGCACCTAAGTGCATTCACCTAACTTTTGACCGCTATTTGGTACTTCCTATTGAGATCTAGGATTTCACTGAAACAGCATTCATTTCTAGATAGATTTCATTAGACATAAAGGAATAGGAAAGGAGGTGGCACTCAACAAGCTGTCAGGAGTGAGAATCCTTAAGTATTTTCATGAACTCACATGTGGTAATACTTTTAATTCTTTTAGTTTGTTGAGTTTGTGGACTTGGGAATTTGTAGATTGGTTTTGCTTGGTCTTACTACAAGAGCACTTTTTCATCTCTGGGATGGCTTGTAGGGACTTCCTACAAATGTGAACACAGCTTTCTGTCATCTGGCAGAACCTGGTGCATGCCACAAGGGCATCTATACATTTACTTGGAAAAATCTGTGGCACCCACCTCCATGTTGAATGTAAAGAAGCTTGAGATGTTTTGGCCTAATAACTCATGTTTGGCATACTGGTTAAAGTCTGTTTAACACAAAAAGTTCCATGAACATGATCTAACCCTTGTGCTTCTAGCTCATGTTACATCACACCTGCCACAAGCAGCACCCTTAGTGGAATATTCTTCATTGTCCTGCTTAAGAATATATCCAGACTATGTGCAGCTAATAACATTTTAACTCTCACTTGAAAATCTAGTCACTTCCAGATGGCTTGGGAAGTCTGTTAAAGGCTCAGCAGACAACTTCTGCTTTTTTAAAAGCTGCAGCTGGGCAGTGACCAAGCTGATGTCACCTCTGATATGTCCTGCTGCTTCTTGATGCTCTTCTCCCGCAGCTGCAGTGGTGGCTTTCTCAAATGCTTTAACATCTCCAACTTCCAGCAATCACTCATGTTACAGATGACAGGATTCCTCATCCTTTCATCACTACATTTGCTGGCTAACTGCCGTTTGCTGTGGAGGCATAAAAGGTCTGTGAGAGAATTTCCAACTGATTTATCTTTTGCTTGAATCTAACTGCAGAAAATCACTTTTAATGGTTGGGAGGATAGAAAATATTTCATGGGTTCAATGGTGATCTGCCATTGAGTAGGTTGAAGGACAATCTGGTGTTTTGGATTTTGGCTCCAGGAATCACAGCGGAGATATTCACATATTATTTTTCTCTTACAGAACTTTTTATTTTTAAATCAAATGTCTGAACCTCTCAGATCTAATTTTCCACTTGGTCCAGTCATCACCAACTTAGAAAAGATATGGTTCTAGGGCTGGTGTCTGGCAGGCAGAAAGCCTTGGTCTCTGGGAATGAGCAGTGACTGCTGGTTGGCCCTCAGTTCCTTCACAGGTTATGTAGAACTGGCTATTTTCCCAGATCATGACTAAAGTTCTGTTCTGCCACTGTGTAGTCTCCATATCATTTCAATTTTGCAAATTTGTCCAAAGAAGAGCATTGAAGCTGGTGAAGGGTCTAGAGCACAAGACTTTTGATGAGAGGCTGAGGGAGCTGGGGGTGTTTAGCCTAGAAAAAAGGAGTCTCGGGAGATCTTATTACTCTCTACAACTACCCAAAAGGAGGTTGTAGCCAGATGGGGGAGTCAGGCTCTTCTCCTAGGTAACAAGTGATAGGACAAGAGGAAATGGGCTCATGTTGCACCAGGGAATGGTTGCATAGACTGGATATTAGGAAAAATTTCTTCAGTGAAAGAATTGTTGCACACTGGAATGGGTTGCCAAGGGCTGTGGTGGAGTGACCACCCCTGGAAGTATTTAAAAGATGTTTAGATGTGACACTTAGGGACATGGTTTACTGGTGGACCTGGCAGTGCTGAGTTAAAGGTTGGACTTGATGATCTTAAAGATTTTTTCAAGCCTAAACAATTCTGTGATTCTACGTAACTTCTAGTTTTGCTTGGCACTCTGAAATGAGTCTCTTCTGAGCTTTGCAACGGTGCTGTTTTATGACCAGCCCCTCTTCTCAAAAAACAGGTGTTGTTCTTCCTGATTTCATTCTCCCATCTGCCAGCACAGGCATTTATGTGGCCCCACCGTGAACTACAGCAGGGAGCCAATGAATATTTTTGTTTTCTTTCCCAGATTAGCTTTTACTCAGATTTAGTTCAGCATGCAACCACAGGGACATGTGCTGTCCCAGGAGAGGAACTGGCACAAGTTGACAATGACTAACTGGAAGTGGAAGACTCGGATTGTGTCCTTTGGTGCAGTATTAGCTCATATCAGCTTGATGAACATTAGCTAAGGACTTCAGAAAATTGAGGAAAATCTTCCACATGCTCCCACTGCAAATGTCAGCCTGTGCTCAGCTCTCCTCTGGTTTGTGTGCATAAAGTGGACTGCTAGGCAGGTTTTTCCAATTCCAACTCCATTTCTAGGCTTCAGCACAACTTGCTGGCCTTGGATAAACAGCCTGCTTAACAAAAATATCCCACTGCAGATGGAGCTCTTCAGGATTCTGTTTCATTTTCCTTAAATAGGCTTTCCAGTATGGTGTAATTGTGGCTGCTTTACTACTGACTTAGCTCCTGGTTGTTCAGGGAGGGATGACAGAGCTCTCCCTCCTCAGGCACGCTCTGTGTCTGGCTGCGAGCATCTTGCTGGGAGTTGTTGGTAGGAGGGATGAGCAAGCTTGCCACCACCTTCACTTAGATACAGTCTGTCTGTCAGTGCCTCCAGGCAGCACTTTGATATTTCTGTGTATCTGGGCAGCTTCTCTCCCCCAGAACGGATGTTAGCTCTGTTAGAGTTTCAGAAAGTGATTTATCGATCTATTTTTCTTCTCTTGTACATTGGAAAAAACAATGTCTTAGACATTGCCTTCAGGTGATGAGGATATTTCAGCTGCTGTGGCCCAATGGCTTCTTTTTGCTGGGGGAGAAAAGATATGAATCCAATGGTCAGACAAACAACTGAGTTTTAGAAATAAGACTGTGACAAAAAATGGTTTTATTTCTACTTTTCTTTGATACAGTTTGTGAGAAAATGAGTGTATTCCAAACCTGCAACTTCATACAGATTACTGAGAACATTAATACGGAATTCTGAATACAGAAATATAATAAAATTAGATCAATTAAACCTTTTGCATTTGCCTTTCTTACCTCAAGCTTCTTTGTTTAGCAGTTGCAGACAAATAATAGTGTCATAAATCATGGACAATTACTTTACATAAAACATGGATCTCTGGACTGCCAACAACATCTTGTCTGAAATCTCAGAATCTGGCTGGATGATAACATCTCCCCTAGCTTGTAACAGGTTTTATTTTGCATTTCAGAAAGAAATCTCTGTGAACAGTGTTTGATGTACAGTAAAACTAATTGTAAAGGCAAAGAGACGATTAGACTCGTAACAAATAAAAGTAAGTCCCAGATATTAAAAAGAAATATTGAGATAATCAGGGCAAGTATAGGTCTCGGTGGCAGGAGAAATTACATCTTATGAAAAAGTAATGTGCCATTTAGAGAAAAAAAATGGGGGCAAATATGGTGACTATGGGAGCCATTTCTAAATAATGTAGAAGTGAAGAAGAAATAAAGAAATAGGAACAGGCAAAAAACTGAAACATATTCTCATGTGCTAAAAGGTATTAGTAGCTTGCTTTTCAACAGTGTCTGCAGCCCTCACTGATTTTGCAGGAGCCGTGGGTGCTTGGCACTTTCAAAAATCAGCCTTGGAGTCCAGCTGCAATCAGAAGGAGGCTTTCTGTCTACTCCAGTGGAGTCCAAAGGACAGGATAAAGGAGAGGATTCATCCTTGGGGCAGCATTGTCTATCTTGGTGTTTGCTTACTGATGGAATAATAAAGAATGCTCAGTAGAGAGAATAACCTCTGAAGCTGGCCAGACACTCAGCTAGGCAAGGCACATGAGAAACCTCTGAGGTTTTAGGTTTAGTTACAGGCTTTTCTGTACAAGAAAAACAAAGAGATGAGGAGAAAACGCTTGCCATGTAGTCCTCATGAATCTAAAATGTTTTACATTTCAGCAGATTTTGTGCAGTCAGGTCTTTTTTCCACCATTAACAGCCTTTAAACTGACCTCGGACTGAAGGGACACCACTTAACATCTTAATTCTAGGCTTGCCTTGTTGTGTTTTATTTTTATGCTTTATGTGACTATTTCTATGAAAATCTAATGGTAACTTTCAGCATGATAAATGGAACTAGACCACTGCCTGCTGTGGTTAGATGCACCTGTAAATTAAAGATTTACTCTCCTCTCCTTGGATTTGGGGATAGATGTATTTCTATTTAGGATAGGGAAAGCCAAGTCTGGAGAGATGCTATGGGGATTTAGTCCCACTTCTCTTGATGGAGCTGATAAAATGTACTGCAAGTGTTGGAAATGACAGATCTTTGTCAGAGCATGCAAAACCCCATGCAATGTGTTAAAGGTTCCATCATAGGATATTTTACTTCTCCTGATGCCCAGTGGGTTCCCTGAAACCCACAGCTTCTTATGAGATGAATGTTTCTGTAAGCCCACCGTTTTTTGCTCCTGGCTCCATATATTCCAGCCTCAGAGTCTTGTGAGGAGAAACTGCAATCAGAACTGCAGATCCTGTGATTCAACATAATGAAGGAGCTTGGAGGTACCACAGGGGGTGTTGGGGTTCATGGAAGGACACAGATGTTGCTGATCACAGGCTGCCTGTGACACCTGGGAAAAAGTTTAGCACAAAAAATCAGCTATTTTCTCATAAAATAGAATTATTGGAAAATTTGTGACCTTTCGCAGTATCGAATCATGGTCTTTGCATCACCTGCAAATTAAACTGATTTTGGAAACAATTTCACAGGCAGAAATGAACTATAAGAGCAAAATGTGTTTAGAACTAGATAAGCTGTTGCATTAACACCTGAAACAAAATGGGCAGGACCACATATTTTTAAGCTCTGGGATAAAACGATTGCTTCCAATTCCGTATTTAGCAGAGCTGTCTTTAGAAGTCCATGTTATTTCTGTCCGTTATGGGCTTTTCTGTCCAAGAAAAACAAAGACATGAGGAGAAAACCCTTGCCATGTGGCCTTCACAAATTTAAATGTTTTAAAGTTCAACAGACCTTGTGCAGTCAGGCCTTTCTTCCTCTTTCATTAACAACTCCTAACTGACCTCAAACTGAAATGACACCATTTACTGAGGATGCCAAAGTAAAAATTGGGTTTAAGTGTTGAGGGCTTATTTTGAAGCTGTAGACAGATTATAGCATCTTAGAATGGTTTGGGTTGGAAGGGATCTTAAAGACCATCTCATTCCAACCTCCCTGTTATGAACAAGGACACCTTCCACTAGACCAGGTTTTTCAGAACTCCAACTCAGCCTTGAACACTTGCAGGGATGGGGCATCCACAGCTTCTCTCATTGAACAGATCTGTGGTACACGGAAACCTTGTGCGGTCTCTCTGCAAAAGAGAGATTCATGTTATTACTGGAGTTCAAACTCAAATGACACAACCATATCCCTTCTCATCCTTTGGTAATAAGAAGTGGTGCATCCTTTCTTCTGTGGAAATTTGTAAAAGTATTCAGACCTTTCTGTCTCTGAATTTCAACTTCTCTCCCTCCCTCCCTCCCTTCCGGCCGCCCCCCAAAATGAACCAAGCCAACAAACAAAACTGAATTGTAAGGTACAAGTCTGCTGGGAACATTTCTTCCCCAGAGGCAGAGCTTCAGTGTGGTTTTGCTGGTGGGCTATTTCTGTTAGTAAATTGCAGGGTTAGTGATTCAATCCCATCAAGTTCCCTACAAGTTACACCCAAATACTAAATTCCTTTTCAAATCAGTAAGCTTGTTTGTTATGTGAAACAAAAGCTGTGGGAGCACACTGAACACGTAAGAGAACTGCTTTTTAGAGAAGTACTAATTAGGTACTTTAAAATGCAATTAAAAAATTTTTACAATCTGTGCTGTATTAATGTAGTTACAAATGATAGAGAATAGGTCTAAGTTCTGCATAAAACGCTTTTTGGCATGCTGTACATTCAGGGAACTGTGAGTAGTACTGCTAATCCTGACCAGAAATAGGGAGGGTATCTTTCAAAGAAGGCAGCTCAGTTGGATAAGGTGAGTTTTGTCACTTGCTGTCCTAAACAGCAGACTCATGGGATGTCAGATTTCTAAACTCCATTCATTTCCTTACAGATTAGTAGTCAACATTCAGTGCCAGTTTGGCTATAACTTGATCTGTACTCCAGGAAACTAAGGAATTATATATAGAATGCATATACATATATGTGTATGTGTATAAGATATATTTATTTCTACATATATAAACTCTGCAAAATAAAGCTGGGTCCTTTCAGCCTGAGGCATCAGTGAGGTAGATAAAGCCACATGTTAAAGCGCTAGTGAGGATGAAATACAGGACATTTTTACTGCAAAGTAACTACACGCAATCAACCCAATCCACTGCCTCTGGGTGGGATTTTGTTTAGCTACCCTGCAATAGAAATCGCTGTGCTTTGTTCCTCCAGGGTTTTATAGCAAGATGGATAGCATATATTAGTTATCTACTATAAAAACCTCTCTGTTTTGGCAGTGAAGACGTAACATCTCCGAGAGGCTGCAATACTAATGTGACACAAGTGGGATGTGCAGCAGAATTTTAGTCACTAGGGCTAATGCTTTGTGGCAAATGACTCTAATAGCTCAGATAAAAGGAAGTTTCTGAGTCCAAGACAGCTGTTGGATCTGATCTGAGAATGCATAAATTGAATTAAACAAATTTTTTATGTGTATGTTCAAGTATTTTCAGTGGGACTCGTATCATCTAACTGGAGTGGCCTGAAAGTTGTTTACTTGGGCTCTTTTTATAGTCAGTGGAAAGAAACAGACATCTCAAGAGAGTCTTTCATTCTTTTTGAGGATGACTGTCCAAGACAAATGACATGAATCAACCTCTAAGTGCCTATCTCTTTTCATTCACTTTTGAGAGAGCTTATATAACTTACACATCGGATTCCTCCCTTTGACAGCTAAAAGCGAGAGTTGAACCTTTCCCTACCACATTCTGGCAATACAGTAATTTTTGTTTCCTTATGTCAATAAATCAGTCTGTTGGGATTTATATTTCTGATGGATATACAGGCCAGTGTTATTGCACATGTGCTGCATTTCTCATTCAGCTCCCTGATGCTGAGGGATTTGTGCAGTCGAAGGAGACAACATCAGTTTAGAGAATTATTACCAAGTATTGCCATATGTTTTGGGTCAAACATTGTACAGCCAAATTTATTTAATCTCTAAGGGACTACTCCTGTGGGAAGGATGGTTTTCTCTCACTTATCTTCAGCTTCTTCCTACATGTTGTGATAAATTGGCCCTTGAACTGAAGTGCATTGTGATATTACATGCTGCAGTCTGTTGACTCATTATAGCAAAGAGCTAATTCTTTATAAAACTAGTGGCTGCAATGCAATTAAGAGTAACAGAGACAGGTTTTTTTAATTAATGTTTTTAAAAGACACCTTTGATGCAAATAGCCTTTTTGTTGCTGTTGTTAATTGAAGCGTGAATCCACTCATGCTTAATGATCTTTCCAGTTCTCACCTTAACAAGGTCAGACTCCAAAACAAACTACTTTACTGGAATCAAAATTAGAAGGATGGCAGCGCAGACCACCTCTCATGTTAACCAAGCCCGTGTTACTGGTGCATACCAGTTGTCCTACCATAGACACAAGCTAAGCATTCACTTTGACTACCTGGTGAACAAACTCAGGGGAAGAACTGCTGGTGCATCCTAAAATGAATTAATCCTGCTATGAATGGGATGGGAAAGGTGGCAAATTACTTTGATCCAGTTCTTGAGTATGGTCTTAGGTCTTAGGTAATTAAACAATCTTTATTCTCTATTATTTGATAGGACAAGGGGAAACAGATTTAAACTGAAAGAGGTTAAATTTAGATTAGATATTAGGAAGGAATTCTTTACTGTGAGGGTAGAGAGCACTGGAACAAGTTGTCAAGAGAAGCTGTGGATGCCCTATCCCTGAAAGTGTTTGAGACTAGGCTGGATGGGACTTTGAGCATCCTGGTCTGCTGGAAGGTGTCACTGCCCATGGCAAGGGGCTTGGAACTAAATGACCTTTTATATTCTTTCCAACCCAAACCATGCAATGATTCTATTATTCGATGATTTATTCAATTTTTAATTGAATTCACTGTGGATCTTGTTTGCAGAAGTGTCTATGTGAATCGTGCCTTTGCAGTAGTGTGCTGCTTTTGACTGGGGTAGAGGTAGTTTTCCTCCCAGTGGATGGTATGTGGGTGTGTTTTCGATTTGTGATGAACAGTGTTGACAATATAGAGGTGTTTTTGTTATTGCTGAGCAGCACTTCTCTGCTGGATTACACCATGTCTTGTTTTGAATATTTTGACTCTCATATATGTGTAACACATACAAGAGTCATGATAGAAAGGGGATGTGCTCAGGGCTAACAATACCAGGGGACTGAAGTGATCCAGAGGAGTCTTTGAGTCACAGATTCCTGAACCCTGATCTCAGTGCTCCCCAGTGCAACACACTACACAGCTCTTTGGAAAGGTCACTTGGGTGTCTAACCTAAGAATTTTGGATATACATGTTTTTTTCAATTCCTGAGACTCTATTTTCTGATATATTTTGACTGTGTCCAGCCTCAAGAGTTTTGAGCATAATGTTCCTGCACTAGTCAGCTTATTGACAAGCTCATGGTTCTAATGAAAAGGGTAAAAGAGCATAGAAGCAGAAGGAGGTCATCATTATCCTGGCTGTAAGAAAGAGGATATGAGTCTCAGTTGAACTGTGAGGGTATAATACTCATGAAATAAGGCAAAATGCCTTAGAAAATTTACTGTTAGTTACAAATCAGTATATTCAGGCATGTATCTCCTAGATATTCCTGCAAGCTGTCAGAGCTCTGTGCTGCAATAGTGAGTCATGCATGGTGATTTTTTACACAGTTGTTTAAGGACTTGTGTAACTTCTGCAGAAGTACAAATCTTTCAATAATTCAACATAATTTCCACTACCTGTTCCAATTTCTATTAGCAAACATAGAAACTGATGCCTGTCTTGTTTACCTGCCTGATAAACTGTTCTTTGTAGTGGCCTTGATAATATCCTAAAGAATTAATTTCCTAAGTCTAATATGATGTTTATAATGCATTTATCTCCAGCAACTGAGTATTTACATGCTCACAGCTTTACATGCTATAAGACACTTTGGCTTCACACAACTTAAGATAGTACACAGGAATCCACTTAATGCGTGACTGGTTCAGAATCATGGATTTTTATCATCTATAATTACCAGTTTATCCCAACGGGTGGGATTTTTTTTCTTTGCAAATCCTTTCACATACTATTATTTAGTTAAAAATATTGCCCTGTGTGCTTGCTGACAGGACAAGAAAACAGCATAGGATCTCTAAATAAATGGAATTTATGGATGGGTTGCTACACCCTGCTACCACATTCAATTCTGCAGATTATTTTTGAGTTGACTATATGTAATTTGTCTTTGGATGTGGATATATTTATTTGTTCTAGAGCAGGGGGCCTGTAATAAAAAAAAGTCTCTCAGCTTTTTACTCTGATTTTCATGGGCACTTGTACTGATTAGAGTGTTAAGCCCTACTGAAATTTTCAAAAACATCTCTTGGTCTCAAAGGGACGAGCACATTCTTTTTTGTTCATATCCTAATGCAGGAAGGCTGTTTTCCCCTTTTTTTTTTTTGCCCTTAGCTTATAACCCAAGCATTAAGTTTTATTTTGGAGCATAGAGTAATTTTACTCATCTGTGTTTGTGCTCAGTAATATCTCACTGCTAAAATAATAAACCTTTAATTAACCAAATATGTGAGAAAGTATTACACTGATTTGTCACAACTTTGTACAGCTGTTGACATAAAATCTGAGTTATTTCTAGTGAATCCAATTGTTTTCTTAAGCTCAAACAGCAAGGCAGTAAAAGACCTCAAAAAAGTCCCCTGTGGTTGAACAGATTTACATGTGGTGCAAATCCTTTCCTTCTGGGACACTGAAGATTTTCCATGAGAAATTTGGTGCAACCAAGTATAATGAAGATGCATCTTTAGGCTTAGAGATCCTGATGACGGCTCCAACCTCTTCAGTCCTAAAACAACTCTTGTCCTATTGGCAGGGAAGGTATGTGAGACAAATGTAGAAATTCTTCTTAGGAAATTGTTCCTCATTCCTGGCTATATAGGGAGGTATTAATATGGGGGCAGGGGTAGGGGTGTCCTTACACCTTCCTAGTATGCGGAGTGCAATCCAGCCCTCAAGATCGACCTGGCCTGGCTCTGTAGGTTTCTGGGTGGCATTTCTGCACATATCTCTTCTCCTGCTGATTGACAAGCACCCCAGTGTTGTGCCAGGATGATGCTGTGTTGGGGCAGTTCAGGAATGGTGCAGGAGCACTTGAGGCTGTAATTGTGTGAGGCTGACCCTTTCATATTGTGTTCTTTTCTATTTTCTTCTCAATAATTGTCTCCCCTTCACCACAAAATGTACAGGAGACAAAGAGCTTTCCAGGAAAAGCTTTTTCTGCCTGTAACGTTGTGCAGTGGTGGAATGAGAGGGAGAAATGCCAAGAAGAGTGGGTAAATTGATGTCAATAAGTTCATAGTCATAGAATTTGGTTTGTCTGTGTTTTTTCTTCACCACCCTTCATTATAACATAAGCTTCCAAGTAACCTGCTCTCACCAGAACACAATAGGACTGAAGGCATACAGGGCACTTTCCCCTTCACCTGCTTTTCCCAGGGAGCCTGTGACTTTTTTCCTATGACTGGATGGTTTCAAACTGAGCAGGTGATAAAGTATTGGTTAAGTCACTAAGTGGAAGGTGCTGGCTGCTCATCTGATTGTGAATATAGGGCCTTTCTGGTGAAGTGTGGTCACTAATGGGGGACTCCACAACTTCCATGGAGTTGAGCATCCCCCACAATCCAACCTTGAAATAAGCCTCTTTTGGAATACAGGCATCCTTTATTTTCTTCTCTTCTGCACTCAGTTCTTTTTATAGCAGCCAAATTTTTTTTAATGTATATATACGTGCTTATATATATATAACTGGAAGTGAACCAGGTGATTTTATTTCAGTAAACACAAATAAAATCTGGGGAATGGAAACCATGGGGGTGGATAAACATACTATTCATGCTGGGTGGAGCTGTGGTCCCACAGAGGGAGATGAGTGTCCTAATTTCAGAATAGTACAGGCTGAGTTTTCATTAAATCAGTAGATGTTTAATTATAAAATTTTGAATGGGAAAGTGGGAAGTGTAGACGTATGTCTGCAATGAATTTATAATTATATAGTAATTTCTGCAATTTTGTTAGGTCTTTGGTGAGTTTGTGTTTTTTCTTTTTTGACTCGATGATTTTCCTAGGGTTGGTAGGTTCTATGAAAAAGCAGCTGAAGTCAGTAAAGAGAAATCAGTGCCTGTGTGTTTTCCTGCTTTTGGGTTGAGTTTTTCTTGTAATTTTCTGTCTGGAATTTCAGGCTGGATGCTGAGTTTGGTTCTTCCTGCACTTCTGGGTTTGCAGCTGAGGAGGAACTGTGTTAGGGCGATAGGAGGAAGAAATGGTTAATGTTATTTTTCACCAAGGGAAAATGTAACTCAGTACACTCCCAAGTGATTTTGCCAAGCAGCATTTAACCTTCCCTGCTGGATGCACTCATTCTCCTATGGCAGCATTTTTAATGAAAGTGGAGCATAAAGTGATGAAATCCAGCAGCAGGAGATGGATACTTTCTTGGTTAAAATGGGCCAGTTCAGGGAGTGATTCTAGTAGGGCACACCATAGTGACATTAACTCAAAAGCAATTACATTTAGAAGTTTATTATAGAAACATAGAATGGCCTGGGATGGAAGGGACGTTAAAGGTCATCTAGTTCCAACACTGTTGAGAGCAGGGACACCTTTCATTAGATCAGATTGATCAGAGCTCCATGCATCCTGATGTTGAACACTGACAGGGATGGGGCATCAAAAACCCCCTGGGCAATGTGTCCCAGTGCTTCACCACCTTCACATTAAAGAATTTTCCTTCTAATATTTAATCTAAACCTACTGTCATTCCCCCTTGTCCTGTCAGGATATGCTCTTGTAAATAGTCTCCATCTTTCTTGTAGGCTCCCTTCAGGTACTGAAAGGCTGCAATGAGGTCACCCCAAAGCCTTCTCTTTACCATGTTGAATAATCCCAATTCTCTCCCCCTTTCCTCACAGTAGAGGTGCTTCGTCCCTCTAATCAACTTGATGGCCCTTCTCTGGACTTGCTCCAACAGGTTGATGTCCTATCTACATGTATAAAGAAGTAAATGCAAATAATAGCTTAGGTCTATATGATAGAACCTTGGGCTTGCTCAGTATTCATGCAACATGTCAAGAGAGTCATGGCACTGAACATTACCCTTAAATAAATCTTTTATTTAGACTTGTAAATAACCTTGCAGTGTTTAGGAAATTAATGCCATGCTTATGTTGATCAAAATTCCCAAACCACCTATGGAATAATATATTAGGAGATATGAACATCAGCAACCATCACATCCTTGGAGAAGTATGGAAGAAGAAGGCAGATCAGCAGTGTTAAAATGTGTTGTACTGATGGTCAACTTCTCTTTAGCATGACAAAAGTAGAAACTAGATGTTACTTCTCAAGGGGCATGTCAGATTTATTCTTTTATAACTCTGAGGGTAAGTAATCACTGGAAGATCACCTATAGTGATGGTAGAGTGTGTTCCTATGGCTTCTTTAAAATGCAGATTGATTCCTTTGTAAGAGATGTGATCTTGTTCCTCTCAGCCTCAAACTTCTGTCTTAAACAGCATTTTCTTAGTAGAAAGGGGAGATTATTTTTCAAACCAGAAGATATTGCTGTGGGGTATGAGATGTCTGATATCCTGTGCAAGAGGCCTTGATAGTCATAGTTTTATGTAGCCGTAAAATCTATGAATCTAGCAAAAAGATGAAAAAAAGCTTTGTTGAGAGGTCACCAATATATTTTCCTTGTGATTTCTCCTGGCAGAAAAGCCACTAGAACATGTCTGACTCTGAGCTTTCAGACCTTGGTGGGAAGGACATTTTAATCTGTAAGTGTCTACATGGGTAGGTGTGCAGGAATGTTTGCAGCATGTTGGCCCTGGCATGGGTGGAAGATGGGAAGAAGGATAAAATGGAAAACATGGCCTTTGATTAGAAGGCAAACTGTGCTCTAATGAAGGCGATTAGAGACAAATTGTAGACTTTGTTTGTCCGTAAGACAATAGAGTGGTTTTCTTGTGTGGTGGCCTGGAAGGCTGCCAAGATGTTTCTCAGTAACTAATCCTCAGTCAGTTATGGGCACAGAAAACAACACCACATATCTAACACTCATCGGAGAATGAGGTCAAAGACTAATGGTGATGATCACTGCATAGAGCAAGTTCTCACTTTCCCATCAGGAGTGCTGGGTGCATATTATTCTTCCTAGCTTGTCTGCTCCCAGAGGGGCACTGACTGAACAATTCAAGAGAAACTGGCCTTGAATTGTTATAAAGAGTCAGTTCTGCAGTGAAGCTAATGATGTGATGGCTAGTGGATGGCTAGGAAAGGACAGATCTAAGATGGATCAAGCCTCACTTTGAGAGGACATTGTCTTACTTCTTATACGAAAATCCCCTATTTCTGTAACACTATATAAAAGCATGTCCTGCACAAAGAAGTGGTGCTATGTGGGCCTTTGTAAGGTGGAGTCACTGTCAACCAGAAAGCACTCTGCCTCCTGTCTGCCAAAACAGCTTCCAGTGGTAGCTTAAGGAAACATCTTGTGTAGCTTAAGCTGCCAGTGTTACAAGCAACCACTGGTGCATAATTAACATGTACTCATCTCCTTTGTGCTCCTTTGTTATTATAGAATCACAGAATCATTAAGGTGGGAAAGACCTCTAAGATCATCTAATCGAACTCTTAACCCAACACTGCCAATTCCACCACTAAGCCATATCCTTACATGACACATCTAGATACTGTTTGAGCACTTTCAGGGACAATGATTCCATTTCCCTCGGCCAATTGTTCAAATGCTTGACCACCCTTTCAGTAAAGAAATTTTTCCCATCATCCAATCTAAACCTCCCCTGGTGAAACTTGAGGCCAGTTCTTCTGGTCCTGTTTCTTGGTACTTGGCAGAAAAGACTGACCCCCACCTGGTTACAACCTCTTGTCAGGGAGTTGTAGAGAGCAATAAGGTCTCCCCTGAGCCTCCTTTTCTCCAAGCTGAACCCTCAGCTGCTTCTTGTCAGGCTTGTGCTCTAAACCATGCTCCAGCTTCATTGCCCTTTTCTGGACATGCTTCAACTGCTCTGTAATCAGTACTCAAGTAACTCAGCCACAATCCCTGCTTGTTCTAATCTCCAGTTGAGCTCTGGGATTGAGACAGCCCCTTTAAATAAAGCAGCTGTCTCTGTGTTGAAGAGCAGTGAATGAAAAGCCTGACTCTGCATGTGCACACACAGTGCAGCAAGGAGAAATGCCACCCAGAGGGATGTCCTGTGTTAGCACAGGCCCTTGGAGGCTGCCTTGGAAACACCACTACCAGTACAAGTGCTGGGTCCTGGCACTGTCCCAGCATAGCCCATGGGATACTCGGTGTGACAGGTTCACTCTGTGCTAATGAGCTTTTTCCAAACAATGACCAGACATGGTTCAGGGAATAGCACAGTCCCAGGCCAGGGACCTTTCCCTAATGGGCAGTGGGAATGTAGCATCCTGATTTTTGGTAGATGGCAGTAGAGAGAATAGTTTGACTCCACCTCTGCCCTCCTAGCCAAAGAATGAGCTTGTTTTTTATAGAAATATGGAAGTGCTGAGCATCATAAAGCAGATGTGATGTTTGAATGTGGAAGTGTTGGTCCATACTGCAGTATTTTGGGTTTCCTCAGCTAGTCATAAATGCTGTCATCATTCTTCATGCAGTGGCACAGCTATCAGGTTTGTAAGTAGTTCTCATGCACTCAAATCCTTCGTGGTGTCTTCTGTGTGGATTTGGATTTTTGTGCAGTGATCTTTGAAGTCTAATCTGAGGCATTGCTGGGATGAAAAGCTCTTTGAAATAAAGAAGTTCTGGAACCTCATGGCCAATGCTGGGAATTCCAACCCCACTGCCATGGGCAGAGATACCTTTGACTAGACCAGATTGCTCAAAGGCCCATCCAACCTGGCTTTGAACACTCCAAGGGATGGAGCACCCACAGCTTCTCTGGGCAACCTGTGCCAGTTCCTCATCACCCTTATGGTAAAGAATTTCTTCCTGATCTCCTAATCCTAATATAAATCTATTATTTTTTGGTTTGTAGCCATTTCCCCTTAAACTGTCATTACTTGCTCTTGTAAATAGTTCCTGTCCAGATTTCTTTTATTATGTATGAGGGTTTCTCACCCTTTACCAAGCCAAGGTTGTCTTTTATCCCTCCATGTGGGGAACTTGAGCAAGTCTGCCTTTTCTGTGTCCACCCTTCTGTGTGAGCTTTACCTACATTAACCTTTGTTCATCTGGATGTCTCTGTATCCTTAGACTGAGTTTGGGGAGACAGCAGCCATAACAGGACACATCTGTTTGATAGCAGGCCTTGGTTACTAGGGGTAGAGCTGACTTTGACATGTCCTGTGCTGTGCTTTTAGCTTTGTTCCTCTGTGATCAGCAACAGCAGCAAATGGGTGTACACAAAACAAGACACCCAGCTACATTCTTCAGTCATTTGCGTTGATCTAAATCCAAATTAATTTCACTTTAGTGAATGAGTAACTAAGCAAGAGAGTTGGCCTATTACCAGACTTTGTACTAATTAGTATTTTTCTTACCAGTGCCTGCAGAAACGCCATTCTGTTTTGTATTCTGAGCTGTAAAACACTCTCTGGTTTGCGGTTATTTTCATCACCAGCATACATGTTATTCCTCTGGGCTTCCACAGCCTCTTAGAAAAGCCTGTTACAGGGCAAAATACTGTCACCAAGCTTCTGCTGCTCAGCAAGTGTGGGGCATGAAACTGGAACATACTCTCTGCCTTGAGGACTTCCCTGGAATTCACGCTGGCCTCCATTTGCTCATAGCTGGTTTTTGTGGTAGCTGCTTTCCATGCAAATAGATGTGCTTTTTTGAAATGCCAGTGCAGACCTGGGTGAGTGGCAGTTGTGCTCTGCCTTTGTTGGAGGAGTTCGTACTTGCTCTTGGTTATTCAGAGCCTCAATTAAAGGAGGCAAACTGTGGTTGTTAGTTGTGCTCACTGGGGCAGAGCACAATGAGGTTGGCTTGGTGTTCGAGGGAACCCCCTGGATGGTTCAGACAGCCCAGGCCTCCGAAAGACCCAAGGGGGAAATGGGGAAGGGAGAAGGACAAAGCTTTGGGTGCTGGTGCCAGGCAGGGACACTTGGACTGAGCATGTCAAGGGCAGCCCTGCTCACTGGAGGGGATGTGGGGCAATGCGTGGGAATGGTGCCTGTGCCAACAAATCTTGGCAGTGGGGCCTTTGTTCACTGGCAGTATTTGCTGAGCTGATGGATCCCATTTCCATTGCCCTGAAGGAGGAGGTGGCAAGGGGCCAACTGGTCCACACTAAGACTTGTGCAGTGTGTTTTAGAGTTATTAAAAGGCTTTTTAAAGAAACAGATGAGCTTCCTCAGCTCTATTTTCCATCTTCTGCTTTTCCCTCTCCTGTGTATTCTGTATAATTTTATAATGAACTTAAACTTTTTGCCACTTTGTGCTTTTGCCCACTCTACCGAATGGCAATTGGACAGAATATTTATAATCTTACCAGAAAGTGCTAATGTATCTAGCATTTTCTTGTAGAAGACTTTACTCTTCCTTACTTCAAACAGAAAGTCCCAGCCAAGCATGTGCCCTCATAGACTTCTGCAAGCATGAACTCATTATCCCATGATCCTCATCCAGAAACAATTTCTTCTTCAGGTCAGAACCTAAGATATCCATTCCCCAAGGCTGTACCTATGGAAAGCAGGTCAGATAAATTTTCAGAAGCCTTCATCACATTCACTTAAGGCTCAAGTCTCTCTTTAAGAGGGAGGAATCCCACCTGCAAAAAGCAGCTGGGAACTTCCTTAGGATTGCAATTTCTGTGATAACATTAGCTCCTCTTCCAGTTCTTCCTCTGCATGGATAACATATAACTACAAACCAAAACTTGCTGATTAAGCAACTTCCCTAGGAAGTAAAGCTGAGATATCATTTTCCCATATCCCATGAGGGACAGATGCTGTGATCCAGGCAAAATAACAGCTCTGCATCACTCAGCAGTTTCACAGATGTCTTAACTCCTCTGTAGCATGCACCCACACCTTCTCTCTTGCTTCTGGATCTTATGGCCAAGTGGGAATAACCCTGCAGGGTAGATTTTCTGTAATCTTCCCCAATAAAACCAAAGCTGATTGCTCTGTTCTTTATTGGGTGTTTTTGAGCCCTCCTGGTGTGTACTCTTTGTGTGCAGACATATGGACATCCCAGCCAAACTCTGTCCCTGCTCTTCCCTGGTTTTGTTTTGATTTGTGCCCATCACACTCTCTGTAAAGTGTAGGAAATAACCACTAAAGAGCTCCAAGAATTACTTTTCAAGGTATCAACTATACTAGTTATGATTTGCCTCTATGCCAGTGCAGAAAGGGTGTTCATTATCTAAGGTAACAGTTTGGGTATTAGGAAAAATTTCTTCACTGAAAGAATGATTAAGCATTGGAACAGGCTTCCCAAGGAAATAGTGGAGTCACCACTCCTGGAAGTGTTCAAAAAATGAGTGGACATGGCACTTAGCATTATGATTTAGTGGAGATAGTGGTATTAGGTCAAAGGTAGGACTTGATGATCTTGAAGGTCTTTTCCAACATTAATGATTTTGTGACTCAGTGCTTCTATATGATAGGGGAAAAAATAAAGAAGTGGAGTCTGGCCAATACTCTGTGCTTTTGCAGCTCTTTGGTGCAATAAGAGCATCTTTGTTTTAGCACTGTACAAAGGCACAACCCCACACAGCGGCTGTGCTGAGGATCACAGCGGATCTCCGTTCTGGGTGATACAGACTGAGGATGCAGAGCTGACTGTGAAATGCCACTTCCCAGCTATGCAGACCTACCTGATGCAGCGGTTCCTAGTGTATGTTCTGCAGAAACATCACTTGGGGGAAAAAAATGGTACAAAAGGAAAGAAATGAACTGTTGTTTGGTCTAAATTTGAAATGCAGATTCCAGGGATCCTTGGAAAAAATCAGGGATGTGGAAATTAAAAAAACAAACAAACAAAAAGCCAAACCTGTTGGATGTGCTTTAAAATGTGCAGTGACCCTGCAAAGACACCTTCTGGGAGTCAGTTTCACTACAGACCACTTGCTGAGCTGCTGCTGAGGCCTCTGATGTGATACAGCAAATCTGTCCTTTCCTGGGTCCACAAGAGCTTTTTTGAAACCATTTTCCTTCCCAGGCTGGAGAGGAGCATGCACAATGAGTAGTTGTTGAACACTGTCCTTCATGACTCATCAAAAGCTCTCAAGCTGATATACTACCTAAAGGATTTTATTTTATTTCTGATTTAAATGTCAGTTTCAAATCTCTCATTCCTAACTGGCAGCGGATAAAATTATCCACCTTGCACATCATATACCCCTAGGTGCGTGGACTTGCAGATGTTATATTTTGTAGGAAAAGAAACCTCTCAGAATTATTTTGGGACCTCTTAATTAAATGCCTGCCATAGGGAAAATGTTAATTTACCAAGATCGAAGCTTACTGGGCAAAACCAATTTAGATAAGTTTTTGGTCATGGAGAAGGACTAGGAAAGAAGTGTTGATGGTATTAAGATGTCTTATTTTGGACTTGTTTTTTTGTGAAGTGGAAAAGTTCTGAGTTTGATTCAAAACATAAATTGCTTAATATGTTTAAAAAAAACCCACAATGCAAAACATGTCCCCCTTCAGAGAGTCAGTGCACTCTGCTCCCTAGAGAGGGACTGTGAGTACAGGTACCATCATGCTGACTTCGCAAGTCCTCTGGAAACAGATTCTGTCATGCTGGGGTGTACCTTTTGTGGCTGTGTAGCTGAAAGTTTTACAGCATTAACTCACCCTGGTGTGTCTGTGGGGAGGCTTGAGTCGTGCTGCTGGCAGACTAGCAGAAGAACAGCACAGTCTGATTCCAAATACATGCATAAGACAAGACAGGTGTGTTGCACAGTGTGGCAGCCCTGTGTTAGTGCAGGGGGCTTGATTGATGGGAGCTTTTCTGACACAGATAAGCTTTTTGTGGGGAATGAAGAGCTCAGTACCCAGAAGTGGCCTGGCTGTAGCTGCTGATTGATACCCATGTGTTTTCTGTCTCTTTAGTAGTTTTCTTTTTGTGGTTTGGTTTGGTTCACTCCAGTTCCCCTTCTTGCATGGTAGCTTTGTCTGAAGCATCGTTTCACACCTCCTTAAAATTTTTTTTAAGCAAGGAAAACTTTGTCAGGGGGAGAGGAAGAGGAAAATGACATTTGAACTGTGTGCACCTGGCTCGAGTAACATAGCCCAGGTTGTTCTTGCTTCGGTTTATTGTCCGCAAACCCATGTTTTCCAGGCTCCATCTGTCACATCCTTTGTGCAGCACAGTGCTGAGGGGACAGATGCCCTCAAAAGCACTTCCTGCTTAGTTACTTTTCTTTCAACTGCTTTTAGGCTTCAGAAGAGAGATCACTGAAGTGCCCATGGGAGGGAAGTGCTCAGAACTTATGCAAACCTCCTTAAGAAGTGTGGGCCTGGTGGCACATATAGAACTGGGACATGGATGAAACTATTTGTATAAAATTAATATTGGATTGAAGTTATTAAACTGTAAAACCCAGATATTCTCCATAAGTTCTTTAAATCTTTGGAGACCTTTACAGATACCAGTGACCCATTCAAATTGTTTGCAAGTAAGGAAGAAGACACTGGCCTTGTTTCTGTCATCCTTCAGGCATTTTGAATAGTCTTTTTCCAGTGGGAGTCTGCAGCATACTGAAAGGCAGAGACAGAGCTCTCAGAGCTGACAGATTGTGGTGGCATCCAATCTGGGACAAGCTCTTTTTCTCATCTGATCAGTCATTTCATCCTTATACTGTTTCCCTGGTGTCCCCGAGGTTTATCCTCATTAAGGTTATCAGATGATGGATGATTTGCTCTTAAAGGATCTCTTGTGAAGTGCTGTCCCACTACAGAAGTGTCCTATTGTTTCTCTAGTTGGTGATATCGCTTGCACATGCCTGCTACTACCTTCTGCCTCTGTGTGGCCAGTTCAGTGTCTTGCCCAGGAAGGGCCAAATTCACGTAGTGGCAGGATGGGACAGCAACCAGCCAAACTTTGGAGTTTGCTGAGGTGCATCCATAAAATAGCATCCTTCTGGCATGATGCCATTTTTTTCCTTTTTCTTCTAAAAGGAAACTAAAGTCCCTTATTTTGCATAACCCCCTCCCCCCTTTATTTGCAAAGGTGATGTTAAAAAAGCAAACTCTTAGATCATGTCTTGTATTTATACAGAAATTTCTTTGCTTTGCTTTTTTGATATATTTATACTGCTGCTGCTGAGAGTCCCAAAGCCACTGTTACAGTAACCCCCAAAATACCCATGTGGAGGACAATACTGCTCAATCTGCAGTTGTATAATTACACCAGAAGAGTAATGCCAGTCAGAGTCCCTCTTAAACATGTCCTTGAGCTTTATTTCTCTCTTGGGATTTATTTGAGAACAACTAGTGTATATTTATTGATCAGCTGAAAAGCCATCAGCTTTGAAACAATTTGCTAGCAATTAATTCACTTTCGGAACTACTGTGAAGTAACAGAATGCCATACCTGGATTTTTCGCTATTATTCTGGACAAGGAATTGCTTTTACAGAAGTTTAACAAAGAAAATAACATTTGCAGTCTTCCCAGAATTTGGTCTTTCAAAAAATCAATTATAAACTTTAACTTGGCATCTCACCATTCTGGCTGAGCTCAGAGCAGGAGACTCTGCATTCTTGCCTCTGTGTTGTGGCACATGGGAGGATAATGGACAGACTGTTTTGTACCTCCAGCCAGCAGTGGGAACTGATGGCTTCAGCAGATCTGTAGCTGCGCTGCTCCATTGGGCTCATCTGGGGAATGTGCCTTTCATGAATTCCGAGTGGAAGTGAGATTGATGGGGTTTTATAGCAGAAATATTGTAATGTTCCTGTTCAGTGAGAGCCAACCTACCAGAGCTTTACACTGAGTTTATTTTTAATCATCTCAGCTGTTTCAATTACAGGACTAACACAGAATTGCTACTTTAAAAACCAAATGATACAAAAATGTATCTCTTGTGTTGATAGCATTTTACGACATTTGATCCATCCTACAACCAGCCATTGCTATAAGAGATTTAGCTTTTTTTTTTTTTTGCTACTGTCGCTACCATCTCCCTGTTGTGAAATTTGCTGCTGGGAGAATTTTGCTTTCATATTACTTGTTTAATAGCAAAGGAAAAAAAAAAGATAAGAGAGATCCACTTCTGTTAGTGAAATGCTTGCTTCCCCTCCTATTTCTACAGTCAGCACTTGCATGTGTGGTGTTGGTCCTTATAAGTTTTTAAAGGAGTATAAAGCACAGATGTTTCAGCTTGACTCTTACAGCCCATAGAAGTCTTGTTGTTCATTACATTGGTGGATATTGAAATTGATCCATATCCAATGGTGCAAAATCCAGAAAGATATAGACTTAATTTTTTAAAACTTTGTGAGTGAGAAGGGGAGAGAGAACAATGAAATTTTTCAATGCTTGGCAAGTTCTGCAACTATGAGATGGTCAGCAGGTTAGACAGCATACTTGGAGTACTTTCTGTTACCATCCACATTCTGTTCATTCCCTTTTACATCCCTAGAGAAGCACTATGTGCTGATCTCTTCTTTCTGCACTCTTGGTTGGGATCTTCACTTTGATAGGTGGGGTAGCTTTGTGTCCCCACAGCCAGGTGAGTAGTACCTTTTATCCTTGTTCTTCCTCTGGGACATAGGGTCAAGCAGGGAACTCTTAGCCTTGCAGCACCCTGTGAAATACAGACAGTGAACACAGATAAAATTATCCCAAGGAGCCCAGCAGCTGTGTCAGGAGTGACATGTTCAGTCTGTGCCAATAGAGAGCCACTGGGGAAGGGATTGTTGATGTGGCTGCTGCCTCCTGGAGAATGTGCTCCAACTCAACTCCATACTGTCATCCTGTTGAACATTTTATAGGTCATCAGAATGAAGACATTTTTGTGGCACTTTATCTGCTAAGGCAATGATTGACCACTCAAGAGAAACCCTGCAGTTCACTCAGACTGTAGGATCGAGGACACTTTGCATGATGAAGTTTCATCTCTTTCCAAAAATGAGAGAACCTGAGAGAAAGGGGTGAACTTGTGCCCCAGAGCAGCAGTCAGCTCCCAGCCTGGATGGAAAGCACTGCAATGGTAATTGCCTTCTTCAGAACCTTGTGCTGTTTGCCGACAAGCTCCTTGGCACACAGTCTGTGTGTTTGTTTAGGGGCAGACACAAGCAAATTAGCTTGGGAGTGCCGAGGTCCAATGCTATATTCATAGTTCCCATAGTGCCACTTATTCCCTGTGGGAGCATGTGCAAATTAATTCTGTATGCTGCTCACTTAAATGGTGCTAATTGCATCAGTCCTCTTGACAATATACTTCTGTTGCCAGCCCTTCCAGTGAGCTTCTTACATTTGTGTGGGTGAATTAAGGAGGGAGAGGCTCCCAGAGCATCCTGCAGTGTAGGTGTCTCTTGGAAAGAGGCGTCCCCACCAAGATTCAGGAACTTCTCTAGGAAATTTTGAAGGACATCTAAAGATAGGCTAAGGTTTAGTGTGGGATCAGCCTGGACATAGGGCCGATGGGCTGTAAAGTGTCCCCTGTGTGGGTATGTTTGTGTAGTTGTCACTTCTTGTGTGCTGTTTGGATGTGAGTACCTGTAGTAGTCTGGTCCCTTTGGGAATCAAAATCCAGAGAATGGGACAGAAAGAAATGAGAAATAAAAAAGGCAATGGATAGTGGCAAAAGGAAGAGAGATAGAAACTTGGACCAAGAGTGAGAGATGGTAAAAATGCACAGCCCAGCCTGCCACACTATGGTAAAGCAGTATTTTCCACACCTCTCTGATCAGTTCCAGTGTAAGTGAGGCAGAACAGGAATAAAAGTGTAGGAGAGTAATTTAACTTTTTTATTATTATTATTATTTTACTTCTTCACCTTCAAAAATACTTCAATTATTTTGCAAAGGCCAGAACTCCCTGCATTTCCCCTGTACCTACTTAAACAGGATACAAAATTTCTTGGCTGTGAACTCAGCCCCTTTCCTACTTTCCCATTTGAAATGGCTGCATTCAAAAATTGGTTACATGTGACCATAAAATGTATTTAGCATTTTTGCTCAAGAGGGTCCTTTTGATCTTTATTAGAGAACTTTTAGCAAAGGATGATATTTATGTGCTGTAACTGAACTAGTAACCATAAATGTTGCCAGAAGTATTCTTGGGCAATGTAATACACTCATCTGTACTGGTGTCTGGCACATTTTGACCCAGGCAAGCTAACACTCATTGGAAAAATTCTAGGGCCCAGATGGGTACTTACAATATGCCAGGGAGTGTTCATGGTCAGCAGCCACCTCTTCTTCGAGGTTAAGACCATTTGCTAACATAGATATGGGCTTGAACATGCCTTGGCCTCAGTGCCCAGGAATGCACCCAACCATGCATGTTTTAACTGGATGGAGGTAACTCTGGTGCCTTTGATAGATGTCTAGTTTGGGAACCATGTGTCCTTTGGTTCCCCGTATAAACAGTGGGGAAACTGTAGCTTTTTTCAGGTATACAACAGGGCATGTAAGTTGGATTTCTGCTCTGAATTGCCCTTTGAAGGAACCCTGCTTCTCCGTTCCTATAGAAGGAGCCAGAGGAGTGTGTCCTCTTGCCTGAGACCTTAATTTTCTGGCTGCAGTGCTGGTAAAGGGGAGACAGATACCAACACTCCCATTCCAGTCTCTTGGTACCTTCTCAGCAGCCAGAGGCACTGGGGGACAAGTTCAGCTGGGTACTGGTGCCTTTAAAAATGTGACAGCCTTAGGATATTATGAGGAGTAGAGTGGGCTGCACCCAGTGTTTGCTCAGCCTATAAACTATGTTGTGGGGAGGGGTTCTTATTCCCCTGTCCATTTCATCATGAGCATTTATGAGGTCTGCAAGAGGGACTTTTGACAAGCACATGTAGTGAAGGGAAAAGAGTAATGGTTTTAAACTTGAAGGGGACAGGTTTAGATTAGATACCAGGAAGAAATTCTCTACTGTGAGGGTGGTGAGTCACTGGACCAGGTTGCCCTGATAAGCTGTGGATGGCCCATCTGTGGAAGTGTTCCAGGCCAGTTTGGATGAGGCTCTGACTAACCCTGTTTAGTGAAAGGTGTCCTTGCCCATGACAGAGGTGCTGGAACCAGAGGATCTTTAAGGTCCCTTCGAACCTGAACCTGATTTTGTCTCAGTAGTGACAGAGAGCCTTTGTGTGTAAATATGGAAAATTTATTCAGAATCAATGAAGGAAAAAAGTTGGAATCAATCTTGGCTTCAGCAGCCACAAACAGGTGATTGCCCTGGCGCTGATGGACTTCATATTTCACAGTATGAAGATACAGTGTGATTTCAGAAAGGAAGGAAGAGTTGCACAAGGCATTAAACTGCAAGGTGGAATCATATAATTGTTGCAATCCTCTGTTGTACCAACACCTTGGTACAAATCATAATGTTAGTATAGATGCAATTGCAGTATCATTACACTGTGAGTGCCACCACTGTAGTTGAAAATAATGCCAGTTTTTTCCTTATAATTTTGTTTCTGTGGTAGGTGGCACTTTATGGATTGGTTCATTTGCAGGGAAAGAATATCTGACAATGTACATTTGCCAAAAAACATACAATGAGTATGGGCAGAGTGTGGAGGTGTTTTTTTTTAAAGGAAGTATTTTTTAAAGAATGGGACAAAAGAAAAAATCTTAAATGTTGAGGCTTTATAATGGTCCATGTACAACGTTTTATAAAAGAAAAAAAAAAAACAGAACATATAAAGGTAGTACTATATATAGGAGTCATCAACTGACTGCAGGGAATTAAGTGTGCTGGAGAAACTCCTGCACAGAGAACCGCCTGAGTAATTAAAGAATGGAGCTAATGGGCTCTGAGAAAGCTCCTCTGAGAAACTACTTTCATGACATATTCTTGAATTTGAGAAAAAGATTTCTCACCAGGCCCTTCCCCTTTAAATGTATGTGTCAAAGAGAGAAATTCTTTCAATGTAGAAAAAAAATTGCAATACTGTCTACAGAAAAAATGCAGCCCATCCACCAATTCTTCAAAATCTCTCTTTTTTGCAAGGCTGTCTGGTCTAAAGTTTTGGGAGGCAGCTTTTAGGGACACCTGCGTTTGCCCAACTATTGCTTTATCTGTGGATAGATTTCTGGGAGACTAAAGATTATTGTCAGGGGATGAGACAAATGGTTAGGCTGGGAGTATCACAACTTTTGAGAGATATTGAGGGCTTTCTGTTGTGGGAATAGAATAATGATGGACATACAGAGAGTAGCTGAATCTCTGACAATGCACTGAGTGCTACTGAGATTCTGGAATCCTAAAATTCTCAATTTGGGAAAAAAAAACCCACAAAAACCATAGTGATAAATATGGTTTGCTTAACCTTCTTGTGTTTCTTTTCTCACCTCTCTACTGTATTCTTGTGGAACTCGACAGCTGCACATGTTCAGCATTCATTATGTGCAAGTCCCCAGAGGAGCCCTTGGCAGCTGAGGACTTACTTATTCTTGAAAGAATTAAAATGAAAATTAAAAAACTGTTTCAACGGAGTCTTAAGGACATAAGGATGGAGTGCTGGTGACTGGGGTTTGTGTTTAGCACTTTACAGGGAAGGTTCCTCAAAAGAAAACCCTAAGGGGCAGCAGAATCACACCATTCCTGGCCAGGAATTGCTCTAATAGATACAATACCACCACTTTAACCAAGCTTTCCAAGGGAAGGATTTGCCTTAAAAAGAGCATTTTAAGACACAGCTACTCAGGTTGGACTCATGGAGAACAGTAATAATGCTTTTTCTCTGGTACAACTAAAGTGCAGAGTCATAAACTTTTAGGACAAGGAGGGAACCTCTTGGTCCTTCAGTGAGAGTGCCCCCCTGTATGTTACCTGCCTGTTGGGTCTGGCTGAGTTACTGCTCACACACAGTTTGAATCTGGTGTTCTCAGTGGGGGGACAGCCTTATGTCCTCTTCATGTAAGCCAGAGCAGAGGTGGAAAAAGAAAGTGTCAGAAAAGAAAATGTACATTATGGTTTCAATCTGTCTCACTTTGTTTTCATGGGAGAGTTTGGCAGATTTAATAGCCCAATAATGTGCAAAACTATTTATCTGTATATTTATAGACCTGAAAGGAATTTCTGTGTGTCAAACTAGCCCTTCTCCTTCCCCTCCCTCCCTCTCTCCCCCGCTAGGTGGTGCCGGCCGCCTCCGCGGGCGGTGGTCCCTCCCGGCCGGGTCCCAATCCCTGGAAGCGGGATTGTCAGGGGCAGCTCCGGCGGGGCGGCAGGACGGGCTTGCCCCGCTCGCACAGGGCGTGTGTGGCGGCGGGGCCGGGGGGGAGAGCGGGCAGTGAGAGCCGGCCCGGCCGGGAGGAGCCCGGCATCGGCGGAGCCGCNACTGGATTGATACCAGGGGTTTCCCTCACCCAGGTGCAGCACCAGCATTTGGTCTTGTTAAACCTCCTGAGATTCCCATGGGCCCCCTCCTCGAGGTTGTCCAGGTCCCGCTGGATGACATCCCATCCCTCAGGGGTGTCAAAGGCAGCAATCAGCTTGGTGTCATCTGCAAATTTTCATACATAGAGCTTCCTAATCCCACTAATTATGGTCCTTTGAAATGATGATAATATAAGGCTATAGAAAGTGAAAAGTGTTTCATATCTATAACCACAGAGCAGTTTGCCTGATCTCACTCACAAAAAAAATGATATTTTATGTTGAAGCCAATGAATAAAGTATTACAGAATAGGAATTATTATGCATCCCTATTCAAGAATTATAATTTTATGAGAAAGAGGTCATCTCTAACAAAACTAATTTCCTTCCATGGACTTACAGTTTGGTTGATGTGGTAACTACCTCGATAAAGTACATTTTTTCTTTGATAAAGTACATTTTTTCTTAGGCATTGTTATCACATATTGAATAACATCTACATTAAAAAGTAAAACTCTTCAATGGATTAAGAGCTGACTGATCTCATGTAGCAGGTGTCAGTGGAAAGTCATCATTCCTAGTGCAACTGAAAATGGATATATAGCACACCTGGTCTTAGTAAAAATTTCCATGAACCACATGGACATAACTGCAAAGTCTTTGCTGATAAATATTTTGGATAAAGGATTGATAGAATATTATATAAAATTGTAAACAAGGAAGACATTTTAAACAATATGGATTTAAAAGCAACTGCAAGCTTATATAGATTTAAGTGGCATGGCCAGAGGGGACATCACAAAGAGCAGAAGCTGAAATCTCAGGTCAGTCAGTTGTATCTTCTCTTCAAATCCCTGAATGTTTATAAATTAGTAGAGCCGTTGCTGCAATGCAGATTTTGTTACTTTCCTTGCCATTTGCAGTGGATTCTCATTGCTGCAAATCCTCTGAGCATCGTAAGTGTTTGCTCAAAGTTTGTTCAAAGGCATAAACAGTCTTTGGCATTAAAATGTTCGCGTATGTCAGGGGTCTCACAGAAGGGCTCCACAGGAGAGGGACAGCTTTTGTCTTGCCTTCCTTATGAATGCACCTCTGGGCATAGCAATGAGACCTGGGTATGATGGATGTGCAGTCAGTCCTGCACTCTGCTCCTCTGGACACACACAGCTGTGCTGTTAACTAGGATGGTAAAGCACCATTCTATTCTGTGCCTCCGTGAATTATATTGTAGTTGGAAAGTGAGCATTGCAATAATTTTCTTTCCCTTGTGGACTATTTATGCTTGTGCCCTAGATGCAGGCAGGAAAGGAAGAGCCAAAAGGAGAACAGGAAATTTGTAAAATAAACAACAAAGTTAATTAAGTTCTTTAAGAGGTAGTAAGAGCTTCAGAGGAGAGAGCTGGAAGGAGAGGACAATATTGTTAACTTTGTCCTTTCTGGATTTTTTTGTGGCAAGAGAGTTCTGCATCAAAGCCAAGCTCATGAGTTTGCTGTATAGTCCTTGTTCCATAATAGGAGCTAAAACTAGGAACATTTTGCTAGCTCACATTGCTAGGAAGCCAGAGTTCTTTCTGATTGGAACTGGTGGAGGGTGTGTGATGTGTGTATGTTTGTGCAATGCACACCTGCCCAAGTGCTCATACCCAGGGGAATGGAATGAAGCTGTGTCAGGGAAGGCTTAGGTTGGATATTGAGAAAATGTTCTTCACTGAGAAATTAGTTGGGCACTGGAACATGCTCCCCAGGGAAGCGGTCACAACACCAAGGCACATGGTGGGATTCTTTGGGTGGTCCTGTGCAGGGCCAGGAGTTGGATGTGATGGACTTGATGATCTTGAAGGTCATTTCCAACCTTAGTGATTCTCATGGGTCTGTTCCAACTCTAGATATTTTATGATTCTGTGCTATTTAAGATTGGAACAGTAATTTGTGTATCTATAATTCAGACATTGCCTCTTTGTTACCTAAAGATGTGCACTGCTTTGATGAGCCACTGACCAACAACCTTCCACACAGCACAGCACACCACACAAGGTTGAGGGTGAAGGCACAAAAGACATTTATTCAACGGTGGCTCGAGCTTTTATAGGGTCTTGAGGGAAGCTTCTGGAACTTGAATGCAATTGGATAGGGAAGGGGGTGGAGTATGTAACTGGGCAAACCAACCAAACAAACAATCAGGGACAACTCACCCAAGGTGGGAATGATGCCTAAAATCGTGGAAGATAGGCACTCAGAGAAAACATTAATGGAGAAAGATAGGTAATACCTCCATTGGGAGTTTGGAGGCTCTGGGCCTCCGCTGGGCCTACAAAATGCACATTGTTTCATCATCTCTGCATCTAAAAATCCCTGAAGAATCCCGCCCTCAGTAAAGTTACAGTTTTTATACTCTTCCTAACAATTAACATATTAGATATCTATAACCAATCATAATTTTCAATACTCTCAGTGGTCCACCCATCAGGGTCCTAGGCTATGTCCCCTGGAACACCTCAAAGGGTGAAAAACATCATGACCTTAAGAAAGCCTGAGAATATGTGAGAAAATCACTTTAGTAACTTCTAAAACCACTTAATATATGAGCAAGAAAATCTATACTTCTAAAACTCTAAAAATCTACAAGATACACACCAAATCTTTAGGCATCAGGAAAAGGAACCAACAGGGAAACAGGTTCAGGGCAAAGGCGGGAAAACTGTGAGGAGGAAGAAGACAACATGGAGGGGAACCAGAGAGAAAACAACAAGGGATCTGCCATGTCGGGGTTCAACCTGAGGGGTGTACACAGGGAAATAACCATAAAGTGGGGTTCAGCATATTACAATCGATCGTATACTCACTAAATGATCCTTCTACGAACAATCACATGCAGGATCAAAAAGTGTCCATGAGCTACTAGAGTCCAGTTCTTTCTTTAGACTTCTGCCATAAATGTTTGGAGCTCCACAGTCTCTGTTCTGTCTTCCATCTCTCCATCTTTGTAAGTCAAGTTTTGAAAATTCTTTTTCCATGTCTCATAGCTATCTTGTTCTCCCACACACTGTTCTGTTTGGGATGTTTTATTCTTCCTTTTGTATATCTCAGAAGTCCTGGTCAGAGAGGTGAATGACATTTTTGTGATTTTATTCATGTGCCCCATTTGTTTACTCATTTTGTGGAATTTTGCTAGTTTTTATTTCTCCCATTACTTTTTTTATTGCATAGCCATATATATTCCAGACCAAGACTGGGGCTCAGAAATGCTGTTTACTGCGCTGACTCAGTGCCTGCAATGAAAACAGCATTAGTCGTTAGCAAAAACAAAATTTAAAGGATCAGTATAACATCTGCATGGGGCTTATGGCACTTCTAATCAAATCTTTGGTGAGTACAGCTTAGTTTTGAACAGGAATAGAGGTAACATAACTTTGGTTCTTGCAAGTCTTGATGGTTTACAAAAAATTACACTTTTAAAGTTACTCTGGCAGAGGAAAGCTTCTCTTTTGTGCTGAGAAGTTAGGAAACCTCTGATGGAGGGGAAACTACCGCATGGTTTCATGTGTCTAAAGTAAAGACAGGGGTAAATAAGTGGGCTTGAGAGAAGTAACCTAGCTTAAAAACTGACAGGAAGCATGAGGCAAAAGAGATATTTGGCTAAATTTTGCATGAAGTTACCCTATGTATCAGTCAGCATTGATTCCTGGTGGGCTAAAAAAAGAAAATAAATTGGCCACTCTGAACTTTATCTATAGAAGCAATGGAGAACACATATTTGCATGAGGAAACAGTGCCTGATCTGCAGCAAAAGGGTGGCTGGATGTGTTTGACTCTTTTTATTGCTGTGTTGGCTGCTGGAGCTTCTGGAAATGGCTTTTAGAGTTGCCTTTCTTTCCACTGAGATGAGAGTGCCTCATCTGCAGCTGATAAACTGGACCATAAATTCATTAGAACAATGAAGCATAAAAAAATGTCTGATTTCATTGCTAGGCTTAATCAAACTTTGTAAAATATTGGATTTTTTATGGAGAGTCAGGAAGCAGAAGGAGAGATATAGATGTCAATGCCCTCAGAAAAGTCTATTTTTTTCTCAGGATTCTCAGATGTATCTTCACAAACAATTTAAGGCAGACCTGCTGTAGAAAGTCTTCAGAGACCCCTGTTAAATTATGCCACAATGATGAAGGTGTTGCCTGGACTTGGATCACGTTAATCTCCGGGCTCCCCATCCCTTAGGGAGCAGTTGACCCTTGCTGCTCCTTTAGTATAATATTTATATAATTTAATGTATATATATTATTATTGTCCAATATATCTAACAGATCTTATATTCTCATTAAATGGATTCCTTGAGCTACCTATCCCCATTATTTACAAGTGTGAAACTACCTATTGATCTGGGAAAACAGAGCATAAATAAAAGTAATTTCAAAAGTGTGGCAGGAAAGAGGTGGATAGACAGTTCTCTGTGGTAAAGCATTTAGCTATGATTGTGTTGACACTAATTGGGAGCATGAGAAATGGCTGACAAAGGCTGGATATTTTCATAACTTTGAAACCTGTGTGTACAGATGAATGTTTTTCAACATTTTAGTCATATTTGGCTCTTTCTGCTTGAACAAAGTCAAGGAACAGACACATAAATAGTCATGGTCCTGGAGAAGTTTTAACATGGGAATCACATATAACACCAGAAGATATAGGACAATGTGCCTCACATTTTGTCCCTGGCACTCCTGTGGTGAGACCTTTGTGTGACTAAAGTCAGTTCATGATTCTGAGCTCTGGATTCCCTTTCCTTCTCAATGTTTCAGGTTTGAGGTTTTCCTGAGTAGGAGCTGTTCTTTCTGAAAAGTTTGGGCAGCACCACAGTGTCAGCCAGGCCTTCAGAACTTCCCTTTCAACCAACCTGAGAGTGGAATCACGTTCTGAAGTTTTTGTGACTTTCATGCAGGTTTATAGACAGGAGAAAGATAAAAAGCCAGAGTGTTGTTCTAGCTGAGGGGAAGGCCTAGGTCATCTATTCTGCTTTTCTCCTTGTCTGGTCAGTCAGAATAAAGTAGCTCAAAGCCAGACAGTACATTGGGTCCTTTGTCCATCAATGCAGTTAGGGAATAGGAGAGAGGAAGACTATTTAGGATGTGTAGAGACTGGTCCAGAATAATTGCTGAGGGACCATGTGCAAGTGTTGAACAAACCCCAGATCAGTCTTTGTCAGTTCTGTAGCTTCCAAAATGATGTGTTTCCTTGTGATAATTTTGTACTGATCCTTTTGATTTTCAGATGTCCTGTGTCCAAATGTCCATGTGGAAGGAGATCGATTCAAACACACCAGTGGAGGGACTGATGAGATCCCAGGTAAACAGACACACTTTTCTGCTGTATCTCTGGGAACTGAAATAGTATAACTGTATGTTTCTAGTGTGATGCTCTAATTCATTACAACTTTTCTAGTTAGAATATTTTCCAGCATATATTCAGTGGTGAAGTATATTAGAAACTGGCGGGCTGCAAAAGAGCTATCTGTTGACAAGCAACAAATTAATTGTAAGGTTTCTTCGATATGAACAAAATTAAAAAAAACAGTGGAGCTTAGTTTAGTAGCTAAAGGAGCGCAATAAATATTGTAGATCAGCTTTTTTTTTTCTTACCACTCCACATTTAGTGAGTTTTAATGTTCATTTATTTGTTCTGTAATTGTTGTGGGAAATCCAAGCACAATGGATTAAACACTGAAGAAATGCTTATATGTATAGACAGACAGACAGATAGATAGATAGATAGATATAGATGTAGATATAGATGATATAGATATAAAACACTATTTTCTGAGCAGTGGTAAAAGATCAAGAAGAAAGCCAGCTTAGTGATATTTTTGCTTTTTTGGAGGGAGTTCTGATGTATCTTTTCAGCCAGCTGAAGGAATTAATGCACCAGATATATGTGTGGACTGTGCCTGTGTTTTAGCCCCCCAAGACTGTTTGAGCTGTTGGCAAAGAAAACATGCCCATCAAGGATGTATTGGGAATATCTGTGACTGACCCAAGAATATAAAGCACTGCAGTGGGAGGCTGAAGGCTCTTCTGGAACTTCATTATGAGTAGAAATGGTCAATGTTTGACAGCTTTGCTCCTTGTTTGGAGATTTTTTTATTGGTAGATTTTCACTGCCTGCACAAAATATCAGCTCCAACTGTGCCGTCTGTAGGCAGCTTATTTTGGCTGCAGCCTGATTACATCTAAGCCTGTGATAATGTGGGGTGGTAACATCTTTTCTGGTCATTAGACCCAAGCTCATAATCCCCAAACACCTCTTTGGAATTGGTGTATTGATAGGTCTTCAATTAACCTGTCCTGACAGTCCTCCCGATGCTGGGCTGGGCAAACTTTTGAGGTGTTCAGCAATAGCCCTACTGATTCTGAATGAACCTTTTTGCAGTGGAAGCTGCTGCTCAAAATGAGTAGAAGGATTGTGCCCCTTCTCAGATGATTATCTTCTATGTGATTCTTGTCAAAAGAAGGGAGTTGGAAATGGCTGCCTATATCTAGTTCATGTTTACCTGAATTTTAATTCAAGGGTTGACTATTAGACTCTGTTTTCATCTGACTTCAAAAATATATCTTCTGTGAGCAATGTAAAGGACAAGAATCCTATTTGAGAGTTGGCACAAACGTTTTGAGTAGGGTGAGGTGTAGATGCCTATATGCAGTAATATTTATATATCTGTGTATTTATATACACATATATATATATATATACAAACTTAGGCTTTTCCATAATGTTTTTGACTTATTTTTCCTTTTATCTTCAAATCCCCCTTCCCTCCTATAAAGCAAGTCAATTTTCAGCATTTTAACTGAGAAGTTAACTTTGCAGTCTTAGATCTGTATGTTAGTGCAGGTTGGAAGGGTCCTTTGGAAATCACCTAGTTCGACCTTCTGCTGAAAGCAGGGTCTTTCTTAAAGTTGTGTCCACTCTGAAGTTAGATCATGTGGTTCAGGACCTTTTATTGTTGAGTTTTGAGTATTTCCAAAGATGAATATTCCGCAGGTCCTCTGAGCAATGGTTCCAGTTTGGTCAATATCATACTGATTTACTTTTTTTCCTATAATATTGAATTCCCTAAGTAGAATTTCATTTATTGCAACATGTCTGGTTAGGCTGATAGCTCAGGGCTGTCATTTATTTGACCTAAGGAACCTCTGTTCACTGTAAAATGTAAAAGCCCATAGTACCAGTGATTTAAGAACAAGATAGTTACAGTATTTGATTAAAAAATGATGATTCCAACAATGCAGAGGATTTATAGAAAGCTCCTGATTGCTTCTATATGGTGAGAAAATAATTTTTTGTGTTCCTGTTCCTGGTGGTTAGGAAAATGGAAGGGATATTCTGGGTCTGCTAAAACGTTATTGTGCTGCTGGAGATGGGTCATACAAGCCCAAAATGCTGTTCCACTCCTTATGTGCTCCTTAGTTATTCCATAGCATTTTCTGAAGACTTTGGACTCCTAGGTCCAGTTCCAACAGAAAATCATTGCCTTCTTCCAGCTAAACTGGAAAATTTTTGTTGGCTCAGTGTGCTGTGTTTCCTATTCCAAAAGGATATGTTGTGCTGAAAGGCTTTTTGTATTCTGCCCCAAAGTGGACTGCACTTCAGTTTTGAGGTACAGCCTGCCTGCCTCTTGCTCCCTCACACTCTGGAGAGAGATTCAGCTCTGGGATGTCTCTGTATTCACTGGTGGGCCAGCTGTTCCTGTGCTGCCCGGGTCCTCACATGCACAAGGATTTGAGGGTAACACCTGTGCCTTGTGTTCCAGTTGGAACCAGAGCTGATCCTTGCCCAGCTGGCTCCTATTTTTACAGCAGAAGTAAAAATCGAAGTTAAAACGTAAAATAAGCTATAAAAGGACAAACTTTGTGACATGAAGGGAAACAATGGTGTGACTGAGAGGTTGAAGATGCATGGGATTTCATTAAGTCAGAGGCTGAGAGTAGTGGTGAGGGTGGCTCCATGCATAATCAAACAACTGCATCAAAACCCCACATTGTGATCTGGAGGAGAACCAACACTCTAAACTGATATCTTTTCCTTTAAAAGACAGATTATTTTTATTTAGACACAGAGAACTAAGTAAAGCTCATCTATCTGGGCTTCAGCAAGCATTTGTTCAGTACCATCCTCAAGGTCACTGCTAAAGTGAAAAAGGGTAGAGATTAGTAAATGTAAAGTGAGACAGAAACTGGCTGGCAGGGAGACAATTATGAAGTTTCTAGGAAAGGAATAACAAGTCAGAGGGCAGGCAGGGTCCAGGTTTAAGTCTGATCTCTCCTGTGAGTTTCCACTCTATAGATTGCAATCAAAATATCCTTGAAGAAGGAACATGTTGGCCCCGAAATAGGTAGTTTTTCCAATTGACTTGGGACTATTAGTTGAAAAAGGCCTGTTATGGTAGGTATAGATCAGTAACAGGAATACAAACTATAAACTCACAGTGTGGAAACCCATGATGTCTTAGCAGATGTTTGTACATCACAGTGCTGTACAGATGGGGAAAAGGCAAAGGTCATTAATGGACAAGGCAAAGTAGTGAAGAATTCATGAGACTGGACAGGGCTTTGGTTACAGCTTATCTTGAAAAGTGTGCTCAGACCTCCTTAGCTCAGGAAAGATGGATTCAGCCTTGAGGAGCTATTAGTGTGTTCATGAGTCAGAGACAGACGATTGAAAATCTGAGTTTGGCTAATCTTGCAGTGTTCAGGTGGAAAGGGGAGATATCATTGCTTTCTGTAACTAGATCAGGGAATAGCAGGAGGGAGATCACTCAAGCTAAAGGACAAAGGCAATAATAAGAAATAGCTATCAGCTGTGTAAGAGATACATTCAAGACATTAGAAGACATCAAACTGTCAGAGGTATGAAGTACTGGGGCAAGAGGTGAAGTAGTACTAATGGAGAAAAATAAACAGCGATGAGTCCTCTCATAGAAGAGGTTTATACTCCATGACCCTCTGGTATCAAAGCATTTAAATAAAAAATCACTAGCTGTAGCATTCAGGAAGGGCTGCTGCAGTGAAATTGGATTGCGTGAGGCACGAATATATAGACAGCTTTCTTCTACTACTGATACAAATTTTAGCAGTGAAGGGAAACAGTGTCTGCTTAACGGTATATAACAGGAATTCAGAATATAATATTGCTGGATGCATTAGAAATTACACAGGGAATTTTGAAAGAAAGCAGGAAATCTACTCAGAATATCATTATAAACACTTTCTTTTTCAGAAGGTCTGAGATTTTAAAGCGATGCTTAATGATGGTTTAAATAAAGTCCTTAGAGCATTCTTGTGGGTACTATGTTTGTTAGGTTCTTTTATGAGAAACGAAGACAAAAGAGGGTTTAACTCATCTGCCCTATTCAATAAAAAGTCTCACTTATAATACTTAGTACCTCTTATTATTCTGAACTGTCACTTTCATTCCATCAGCATTTAGCAGAAGATCATGACTAGGTAGGAGAATACAATTATAACCTTTTGAACCCTGAAGATGTGTCCCATGTGTATTTTTATGAACCATAATATCACATCAAAACAACACATGAAAGTTAATTGAAATGAATTATTATACCTGAGGTTTTAAAAGTTCACATTTGAATTATTTGTATTTTAAACTAGGCCTGCAGGACATGGGATTTGGTTGCAGAAATCTGAATGATCCCTAGGGTTAAGAATGAATGGAGGTCTAGTCCTGAACATTATCTACCAGAGGAGAAAATATTCCTCAAGCAGATATTGAATTCTACTGCTTTCAAGGGGACTCTGCCACAGAAGTAAAGAAAGGTCTGCAATGATTCCCAGAGAGTTCTAGGAAAATAAACTCCAGGGAGGGACAATTCCAATCTCTGCATGGCATTATAATCCCACACTGGATGGTGTTAATGAGGCAGGGGAGGCACATGAAAGCCTTGACTTTAACTGCTGAGTAGTCATATAGGCCCTATGTATGAACAACAGCAGAAATTGCATTATGGGTTGTCCCACAGATTGACCTCAGCCTCCAGCCCTCTTCCCCATCTCCAAAACCTCCGTGTGCAAATGAACAAAATGCCAACACATTTATGACCTCTGTGTTTTCCTGTAACTCTATAAAGAGTGTTGGGGCATTTTACGATGAAGGCACTGGTTGTAAAACTAGTCCCCTACAATTACAGACTGTGGTGGCTGTGTTTAACTGTCAGTGTGTCTCCAGTGTCCTGTGGTTTGCAGCACAGGGTTCACATTCCAGAAGATGCCAGTGACTCAGTAGCTAATTACAATATCCTTGGGACTATTTATATTTGCTCACTAAAATACATGGTAGAGTGAGAAAATTGGAGTGTCCAGGCTGCTAAACCTGCAGAACGAGCACATTAGACCAATGTCCACCTAGGGAAAAGAAAGTACATCTGTAGTGCCTGTGTGACAGGCACTTTGTCCTGCCTTTGCACTTGGCAGTCACCTTGGGAGGCCCCTGAGAGGCCAATGGATAGTCCATGAATAGCTGCAAAGATTTGTAATAGGTCACAGTATTTGGATAGTAGATGCATAGACACAGTGGTCCCAGCAAAGGCTGCACATGTGCACTGACGGTGGAGCTGGCTATTTGTGCAGGTACCAGCCACTCTGCTCCCCATCCCTGTAGTTATATAGGCAGGACTGGAAGATGTGAAATTTATGAGGGGTGGAGCAGAAGGATGAAGCATTGCTGTGCTGTGGCACAGTCAAATGCCTTGGTGTTTTTCAGTGACCCATCACTAGGCCATAACAAGGGGATAGGACTCAAGGCTTCCTATTTCCTCCTCCCCCAAGATAATTTGAAACTGGCTGAGCTGAATTTGAAACTGGGTTCCTGAGATGCAGACATCTGGCTACAGCTGCTGTATCTTGTGAGAAGCAAATAGGGAAAGCAACAGCTGACTTGTACCTGCAGTTGCAAGAGCTGTTTGAAACTCCTGTGTGCTGAAGAAAATGGCTGGACTTGTGCTCCGAGGTGGATTTGTCCTCTGGGCTGGTAGATGTGATACCTGCAGTGCAGGTGGCCATTTTTTGGCTTGTTTTTTTAGGATCATGCATAAAAGTCTTATGAAGAGCAGCTGAGGGATTTTTCAGCATGAAGAAAAGGTGGCTCAGGAGGACCTGATTGACCTCTACAGCTATCTGAAAGAAGGTTGTAGTGAGATGGGTGTCAGTCTCTCATTCCACGTAACAAGTGACAGGACCAGAGGAAATGGGCCTCAATTATGCAAGGGAAAGTTTAGTTTGGATTTTAGGGAAAGTGTCTTCACTGAAAGGATGGTCAAGCATTGGAACAGGTTGACCAGGGAACTGGTGGAATCACCATCCCTGGAAGGATTTTAAAGACCTGTAGATGTGGCACCTGGGGACATGGTTCAGTGGTGAACGTGGCAGTGCTAGGTTAATGTTTGGACTTAATGATCTTAGAGATATTTTCCAGCCTTAAGGATTCTGTGATTCTATGATTCTATTGTGCAATAGTTAGTCTTAATAGGTCCCTGTACTTAAAAGGTCTTTGAAGTTTTTCAGAGGTTGACAAATGGTTCACTTGTATTCAAGGGCATGTTAATACCCAGTAACTCCAAGAAAACCAGTTCAAGCGGGCAAATAATTACCAATAAGTCATCTGTGACTTCTAAGCGTAGCCACTGCATCCTGTGGCTCTAACATGTGCATTAGATGTGCACTGGGGCATACCCAGTGTCCAGATTCCCCAGTTATCCAGCATGGGGATCTTGGTTTCTTTTGGGCTTGTGTGCCAAGGAATTTCCTTCCTATGGAAACTACAGATTTGGGAAGTGAAAATGTACAGTCATCCCAACAGGGTGCCACCAAAGTGTGCATCTGGATTAGGAGCCTGGAAATACTAGAGTATCCTGCAAAGTGTGCATAACCATGCTGTCACCAACAGAGCTGGGGTGAGGTTTTTGAACTAAAAAAAATGTGTTTTAAGTGAACTTTTTTCTTAACATGGTCAGAGAGGTAGCTATTACTCAAGATCATGGATCTCGGTGGACTTCTGGCACCGTGAATGACCCGACATCCTAGGCGTCGGGTCTGGGCTGGAGCAGGCAATCTGGCTGAGCTTCTCAAAGGCAGCAGGAAATACAGAGAATGAATGCTGGAGTTGCTTCAAAATGTGCTACTGCAGGAAGTAAACTGGTAACAGTTGAGCAGTCTCTGTGAAAGACTTTCCCTTGTCCAAGTCCCAGCAGTGACAAGTTCTGACTTCTGCATTCACACAAAAGGTTTAATAGGGGTTAACCATGCACAGGAATGTGCACATGAATTATTCATATCTACCTGCATATTAAACAAAATAAAAATAAATCTGTCTCTAAAGGCCATTTTTTTTGTTTAAACTAATAGTATTTGCTTTCTCCCTAAAGTTAAACAAGCCAGGTCTTTTTCATATTCCTGTACATTTGAAGTTGATGAAAGAGAAATAAATTAAATTTTGACTGTTCATAGCCCAAGA
Source organism: Campylorhamphus procurvoides (assembly GCA_013396655.1). Taxonomy (NCBI): domain Eukaryota; kingdom Metazoa; phylum Chordata; class Aves; order Passeriformes; family Dendrocolaptidae; genus Campylorhamphus; species Campylorhamphus procurvoides. Next base: position 1,322,904 of record WBMV01002992.1, read on the forward strand.
AGCAACCAGTTTTTTGGCTATAAAAAGACTAAGAGATTGTCTAACTGGGAGATACTTTCAGATATTTCTTAACCCAAATATTTTAGATTAATTCTGCTTCAGAAACCATCCCATGGATTTTTCATCAATGCAAGCTTTTTGTTCATGGTGCATACATGATGGGAAGAAGGCATCTATAGAATCTTAATAAACTGCTCCTAGTGCTTGGAGTTAAATTAGTCTGTATGATATGAATGCTCTCTGATCAAGGTTGTGGCCAGGTTTTGGGGTATTGGTAGGTGTAATCTGTATTGTACTGATCAATTGACATAAGCAACCCCTGCAGTTTTTTAAAGAGCAGTCTCTATGTGATTTCCTATATGGCCTTGTTTATCACACCTGAAATTGATGGGAATATTTTTACTTTCATGAATAGCTTATTAGTGGATTTTTCCTATAGCCCAAACAGCATGACAAGGAGAACCTAGCAAGTCTTAGTAGGAAGTTTTTCCTTAAATATCTTTTCTTACCCTAAAGATAATGCTAGTTTCTTGTACAAGCAAGAAGTAAGAATTTTTGCTAGTTACACTGAATTCATCAGTCCTGGCACTGGTCTCCTAAACGCTTACCTGCTGTCATTTGTCTTGGCCATATGTGTACAGTCCTCTGGGGTGGCAGATATGCCATTTTATGGCTTTCTGGAGAAACACAGAACACCTTGGCACCTGAGGAACTCAAAAGAAGCCTTCAAATAATGGAACTAATTAAAACCAGAACCTAATACAAATAGTCCTGGTGAAATTGGCTGGTGCAAGCCTATCTGGCATACAAGGACATCAAAGGAATAATGAACTCCTGTTTAATCTTGTAAATCACTGGAGCAGTAAAGGAGCTGAAAGAGGGCCTATGGCACCAAGCCAAGTGTCCATCACTGAGAAAATGGAGATGACTTCAACACAAAAAAAGCCTTCAGTAATGAGGCAAAGAGCTCAGTGTCAAAACCAACTTTCGGTGTCATTCAATATGCCACTTGCAACTGCTCAAAAACTGGGAGGCAAAGGGTAAAAGAGAATGAGGGGACTGATGTAGATAAACAGAACAATGCATCACATAATATCAGTGTGTTATTAGCATGAGATCAGGTGTTGAAAGGTACTGCCTGAGACACATGAATTTATTTCCTGTTTTTACAACAGTCTGGGGATAGATTACAGCAGCCTTCACACCAGGTGGGGTGGCTAGAAATGTGTATTCACTTACTAGCTTTCATTTTTTTATTCTCTCTTATGCTCTGTCTTTGGCCTTGTCTTCTTACTGGTTTATATCTGTTTTATCTTTCCTGAAGTGTCACCTTGTCTTTCCTGTGGAAGGGTATGAAGTGCTGTATTTGTTCCATTTTCAGCTGAGACGTTATACTGATGTTTCTGAAACAATGACCCCGTATTTCAGGCCAGTGACTGCCCGCTCATCTGCATCAGTGCCTCTGGAAGCTTACTCTTTTTTTAAGTATAACTTCATTATATGCCTCAAAAAAGGCTTCTGTTCTCATAATCCCAAATTTTCAGTGGTGCTCGAGCTGAGATCAAGCTCTTTTTGTGGTCTGTGTGAGACTCTTGTGCCTTGCTCCTTTGCTGCATGTAAGGAAAAATAAAAATAGTGTCTTCCAGTGTTGTAATTTATAGGAAGCAAACCAAGATCAGTAAAACAAGAGCCTGAGTGGTGGCATCATGTACCACTGGTAAATCATATGTATATTTTTTATAAAATTGACACTGTCTAAAATGTGCTCTAAACCACCTTATTGAGTATGTCCTAGAAGATAATAGGCTTGCTGGAAGATACCTCCTTCATGTTGGTGTAAGGCCTATTCCATGTGCTTAAGCAAGGACTCATTATGCACCTAAGGAGAGCTCTTGAGTGCTCTCCTTACTGAAATCTGGGAATCTGGTTAGGTCAGCATGAAGTGCTGCTTAAATCCCAGCTGTAACATCAGTGGAAACAAAGGGTAATTGGTTAATGGCAATAACCTCTTTAAAACACTCTTGAGGCCTTTAATCTATAGGATTTGGAAAGTTTTATAGTTTCAAAATTCCCCTGCAAGCTTCTTGTAAAATGTAGGAACCTAATTTTTTTAATGGCCTGTGCAACCCCTTTAGCCATCACTTCATGTGAGGCTTGTGGGCAGCCGATAAGTCTCTGGTTTGTTCCTCCAGAGATTCAGTCCTTAATGCTTTGGTTATGTCAGATAACCACTGCTGGTTGATGATGCTGAATCAAACTGCACCATCACTGAATGATGCAAGCATCAATGTGCACTTCACTCCCTTCAAAATACTACTTCCTGTTGCCAAGGGGAACTGTGGTTGGGGCGGTGATTTACTGATACGGATGTGGGAAATTTTGTTGTGGTGGAAGAGCCCTGGAGATGGAGACTTAAAAATATTCCTAAAATCTGATACTCTGTCAGCTGTTGACAGGATTTCCTTTCCTGTGGAGGAAGAATTGTCAGGAACAGCAAAAATGCTGTAGCAGATGATGGCTACTATAACAATAACAGCAACAGATGCTGGGTGAAGTAGTAGGTCTCTCCTTTAGGATTTGGACACTTTGACTTCCATCCCATCCTTGATATGAGACACATCTTGCCTGTCCAGAAATAGCTGTTTCCAGCCTAGAGCATTGTGGAAGATAAGGATGCCAAATGTTTAGATGCAGAAGAAGAAAAATAACCCTTATCTACACTCTGGCTTCACATGACTAATTGTCAGACATACCTCATTAAATACAAATACACCATGTAACTTTAGAATATGGCACGATAACATATTTTTTTCTCCTATTTTTAGAGTATATGTTAGCACAGAAAGTAACTAAGATAGGTAAATAAACTAGGGCTCTTTATAGTGGTTATAACCTTGCCAACTGTACTGGAGGAATTAGAAGAAACACTGAGGATCTAGTGAGCATATGGGCTCTTCCTTGTGGGCACAGGCAGTTCATGGAAGCTTAACTTTTGAGACTACAGAAATATTAGGCAAGAAAATTGACAAGAGCATGTATTTTCTGAAAGACTCCCCAGTGATACGGTTTTCACGGAATTTATACACTGCCCTGGTCTACATTAAAGTTTATTGCCATTGACTGTCCTCCTGTAAAAGTGAAATATGCTATTTTATCACAGACTATAGAGACTGCTGTTTTCAGAAGTCTCAGAGAACCCATAGATGATGACAGTTTCCCTAATCTTGGTTATTGGTGATCCCTCATCAATGCACTGACAAGGTTGATAATTCAGATGAGAGTTTGAGCAAGACCAGAGTAAGAAGCATTTATTGCAAAAGCTGCTTCTTATTAGTGCTTGTGGCAGGCAGTCTTCATAAGAAATACATTCCAGACACCACACTTGAGGCTGTGATGTTCAGTGCCTTTCCTGATTCCTTTCTCACCTACATTTCACATTCCCCTCCAGGTTGTTGTCTCACCAAAAACTTTTGCAATTAGATGTAGCCCAGTGGTTCCCTCTGTGGGTGTTATCTTGGGATCCTTGGGGATGCAAAGCAGGAAACTTTCCTCAGAAAATATCTTTGGGCAAAATAAGAAGTCTGTGGCTCTGTCCTACTTTGAGAAGTCTTTGCAAATGTGCTCACTGCTGTGTATTCTGGATATTAAATCTTACCTTTGTTGCTCTCTTTTTCTGGGGTTGGGTTCTGTTTTAATTTTGTGGGTTTTTGCCCCTTAACACAGGAGAGTCAGGAAAATCTCAACATGCGCAACAGCTGCCACCATGCTGCCCATATCAGATCCTTAATGGAGTCAGGCAGAAATCCAGCTAATACTCAGAGCAACCAAGCATGGCCCCTTTATTCTGATCTTCAGATATTATCTTGCAACAAAGGTTGTAGGACCACAGGACAAGTACAGAGCTCTTTGATCATCTTTTGGCCATGCTTTAGGGTGTTGGGTGCAGTGTGGACATCTGGTCTGTAAAAGAGAATCTGGCTGCATATTACAGTTTGATGATGTATAAATTGTCCAGCGCCAAGTTTTGCCATCTTCTCCCTGTATCAGGAAGATTTGGGTGTTCTTTCTGATTCTGGAAAACAGGCTGCCTCCTGTAAGGGGCTTAGTACTTGCAGGTAGTGAGACTTTCGGCTGATTTGATCAGCAGAGCACTGCATAAGAAATTACTTTTTTAGCCAAGTATGCTGTTACAAATCCGAGCTTCTCTTTCAGCTCACTATTTTAGTTTTAATATGAACTAGGGTCCGCTGCTTTTCAGGAGATGTAATCATGTTAAAATGTTTCAGTGGCCCCATATTGTTTTAGAAACTCCAATGAAGTAAGAGGCTTATGATCAAAGAGCATCTTATTAAATACCATATTTATGGCATTACTGATTAAACAGTTTATAAGCCAGTTGGGAAACCACACCTGCCCTTCTGCACAAACCTTTTAAATCAAAGCAACTGAGAACAGGAAAGTCCTACCCTTTCACTCTGTGCTTGAGCACGGTGCAGGAGGTAACAGTACCTTGTCCATGATAATTTAGGCAGGTCTGTTCTCTCCCATTCACTTGTAGAGAGGACTAGGAAGTTATGTGTAGGATCTCATTTTCCATATGTCATTGACAATGTGCTGCTTCCTTGGTGATAGAAAAACCAAAAACCAGCCCATATTTCTCCTCTATGTCCAGTACAGACATGCTGTATGACACATTAAACTGTTTAGGGAAAGTCCTCAGCAGTTTTCAATGTACTGTTGGCGGACTAACACAGCCAGGGGAAATATCCTGTTCAAGTGTTGGAGAAATGATCAAAGCATTGCTTACTTTTTCATTAGTACTCTGGTTCAAGATTCTAGAATTAAAATTAAAAGCTTCATACTGTCTCCCTCAAAATCCCATTTCCAGTCCTATAGTCAAGGGAACATATTCCACCCAAAGTGCTTCCAGGCACATGAAGTAAACAAAATTATAGTAGCAATATTACTACTAACAGTAGTAGTACTAGTAGTAGTGGCAATAGTAATAATATACTTTCTTGTCCTTCAGCTGAAGTAATCTTAGAGGTTACTTTACATCACAAATTCATTTGGAGGTTTGCCTAGCTGTTTTCTTTCCAGTTCCACCTGGGTAATCTGCCTTGACTACTTTCTCAGCTCAAAACCCGAATATTTTGGGTTTCTTTGTTTCTTCTCCAGAAGAGATTTTGAAAATCATAGCTGATTAATCAAGCTGACAGCTGAATTTAAAAACCTGCAACTTTTATTCAATCCTAATGGCAATTGAGACAAAGTAAATGTAAGTCATATGTAGTGAGTTAACATTTTTTGTCCTCTTCTGCTTCATTCGCTGCACAAAATGTGGAGCATTACTTATAAGCAGAATACATCTCACACAACTTCAGTACTCTGATAATTCCTGTCTATATGAGCTCCCTTTCTGCTGAATGGAAGGAGTTAGGCGCTGCCAAAGAGGGATTCAGCTTGTCTTTAGACCAGTCTGAGGCAGATGTGGTGAGTTGTCTTCTTAAAGACTCCTGTAATTCTCTGCTGACCCAACAGGGAACTGAGGCAATCTACATACATCAGATGTCTCCTTTTCAGACAGCTAAAATTAGGTGACATGCATCTCATCCTTCACAGAGTTCTTAACTTTTTAATGTATGGCCTGATGACAAATTTTCTGTAATGCTACTGAAATTCTTCAACAAGCAAAGTGTCCATTACCTCCAAGGGCTTTGGTTTGTAATGGAGTATTCAGGAGTGGAGGTTGTCTCACCAGCTGTAGACCTTCACTGGGTGAGGTTTAGCTTGCAGCTGAGGCAACCTAAGATTTCTTGATGTCAAGGAAGAGAAACATATGTTTTTGATAGCTGTTTCAGTATGAGATTGATCTTTCCCTAGAAGCACCTGTATTTGATTATCTGTGCCAAACTGAATGAGAGTCTCTGTTATTATCCTGTCTAGAGAGTTGACGTGTAGCCAGATGAGCCCCTTGTGAAGTGCTCTGTGACCAAAGAAAAGCAGAATGATTTGGTTTGAAGAGGACCCCAAAAATCATCTAGTACCAATTCCTGTGCCGTGGGCAGTAACACCTTCCACTAGACCAGGTTGCCCACAGCCTTGTTCTCTCTCTGTGGACAGTGGAGGCAATATCTGAATTTGACACAGAACAAATTAATAGTGTAATTGAAAAAAAATCCATCCACTGGTTTTTGGTGTGGACTCTAAAACATGTAAAGACATCTTTCCCATGGACCTACATGACATTTTTCAAAGGATAACCGTCATCCACCACTTAATGAAAAAATATACAAAGAAATTTGCAATTTGCCAATCCATAACCTGAATGATTATGATTTACTTGTGTGCTTTAACCAATCCTGAATGTAAATGAGATTAAGTTGTGAGTATGACTTATTTTCATTACAGCAAGTTCTGTTTGCAAAAGAGTTTTAGTAACCCTACTTATGTTTCATAGTGTTATTTAGGATTTTGAAACTACATTTTGATAGGAAATCTCAGGGAAAAAAAAACGAAGAGATTGATTGAGTCTGACTCTTAACTCATTTCCATTGAAAAAGTGTATTAGTGTGCATGCCTTTGGAGTTGTTCATGGTGTGAACCTTTCCTTGAGTTACCAGGGAAAATAGGAGCAACTTTGGGTCTGAGCTAATGATGGGAAAACTCAGCAAGACATTCTTGTCTCACTGTATCTTGCACTTGTGTATTTTTAGCAATGGACATTCTCAAGCTCTGTGAGATGAGCAATACTTCACAGCTTGAGGTTTCTGGTGACCTGACATAATGATGTCACTTGGGCAGCATTTCAACCTTCACCAGCCAGAGCTCATTTCCTGTAAATGGTTAACAATTTCCCTTCCCAGTTAGTGTGATCTCTTCCTCCCAGCTATACTCAATTACTTTCCTCACATTCCTGTGGTTGGTGTAGATGAGGGATATGTACTGCATGGTGGAACGAACTATAGAAGGTTTAATATGGACAAGTCATACTGTGTTTTGTGATAGCCAGGAGGGAGCTCCCGTGTTCTGGTAGGGTCTATTTACCATGATTTATGGCTGCAGTTGTGGCTGGTTGCAGTATGTCAGAAAGGTGTATCACTGGAGTTGCTGCAGAGGTGATTACGAGGTGGAGCCACGAGGCCCTGGAGCATCTTAACTGCTTTATTTGCCCTCCTGAATGTCCAGTAATAGCTGAAAATAGAGTGGACAGGAGGGAATAGCTGTTGACAGCCAGGAAAGTTACTGTAATACTAAAGGCCTCAACTTGGCACCAGGCAACCATTTCTCTCTTTGCAAACAATTAAGATTATATTTCCTCAGAGAAAGATATTTCTTCAGAAAAAGGTCCAGAAAATGAAGGAAGCATTATGTTTTATTTGCTGTCCGCTATCTTGATTTGCCTGGGGACTGGCCCACACAGGGTTTTGCACCTATTTATTCATATTAATGTGAAGAATGACATCATTATGTGGGTGGCTTTTTGGGTTGCAGCTGTTTTCAACTTCTGCAGTGCCTTTCAGCCTGAAAAGCTCGAGGGCAACTAAGAAAACCAAGACTTGTTGGGCCGAAGTTCATCACACAAAAATATTTATTTATCCTAGAAAAATTTTAAGAGGTCACTAACTGAACAAAGTTAAAAGAACTGTCATATTTTAAAACCAGTTTATCAAAATAAGCTACTCTTATGTCACCAACCAGGTTTGTCTGCTGGAATTACAGAGACAGGAGTAAATATTTGTAATTGTGCATATGTGAGTGGAACAAGAGTTTGGAATAGCCCAAATAAAAGAAAAACACATCTTCTCTGCTCAGTTGCTCACAATCTGCCTTTTAGAGTGCCTGTAATTCCACAGTGTGTTTGGTTATGGGAGTAGCTGTTAGTTTGGATTTGCATCCTGTGGAGCAAGTTTGGTGCAAAAAGCAGGATGTTTGCATCCATAAAATACAGCACCTTCAGGAACTGGTTGCACTCCTGACCACGGTACCATTGCACCCCCACTATCCCTCTCAGGGTTTTGCAGCTGAGACTTCATGTCACAAAACCATGGGTTCATTGTGCCTGGGACCATACTGATGCAGAGACTCGTGCCATTTATGATTGAGATAATTGTAGCTTCTTAGAACAAAGTCAGAAGCTTTAGACAAATATCTTCAGTCAAGATTAATAGCTCATGATATGGTGACAAGGTGATTGGACTAAGTTGTATTAAAATGATATGAAAAGTGTAGGCAGTCAAATTTCTTGGTCAAGTGGTTTTCATTAAAGACACAAACCTGTTAGAGTAGATCTAGAGGAGGTCCATGGAAATGATGAGAGGGTTAGAACACCTCTGCTATAAAGAAATTCTGAGCTGGGGATATTTAGCCAGGAGAAGCAAAGGCTCGAGGGGGACCTTCTCATGGCCTTTCAGTATATAAAAGGGTCTTGTGATAAAGACAGAGAGAGAGACCTTTTATCAGGGTCTGTAGTGACAGGACAAGGGGCTACAGTTTTAAACTGAAAGAAGGTAGATTTAAATTGGAGATAAAGAATTAATTTTTACAATGAGAGTGGTGAGACACTAGACAAAATTGTCCAGAGAAGCTGTGGATGACCCATCCCTGGAAGTGTTCAAGGCCAGGCTGGATGGGGCTTAAAGCACCTGGTCTACTGGAAGGTGTCCCTGCCCATGGCAGGGGGATTGAAACTGAGTGATCTTTGAAGGTCCCTTCCCACCCAAAACATTCTGTACTTCTATGACTCCACGAATAAGTGTTTCAATTTGGACCTGTGCATTTTTCTGCACGAGGGTTAATGAATTACACAGCATTTTCAGGATGTTGTGGCAGTGCAAACATTAACTACTGATTTCTGGCGAACTCTGTCCAGGGCCTGTGACAGCTTGAATTTATGCTCGGTTTTGAGTTTTAGGACTAAGCAGATTAGATCATGACAGAATTTTGTTCTGGTTTTTCCCAACAAGACCAAGGCTAATTTCTGAAGTGCTGTTTGTGGGCTAAGATAACTATCTAAATAAAGTTGAAGGCATGTCCCACGGCATGATCAATGTCTTGTATTTATACTTCTGTTATGAACAGGGTTTGACCTGATGGATTCATTCAGCGTGAAGCAGATTTTTGGAATGAAAGAAAATGGAATTCAGAGTGCTTATGTACGACTTGGAAGCTTTCCTGTTGTTCAGAAAACTGAGTGAGTAGCCTTTTTTCACTTTATTTTCATTTGAACCTCTGCTTTACATTATTTGGTTTCTCAAGGTTAACCTTGTAGTAGTTATCTGGTACCTACACATATATTGCTGCTCTGAGCAGCTCTTTCACTTCTGCTGGCACAAAATATACATAATGTGATCAAGAGCCTCTGCATCAACTCTAGGCTCCATCCTGGTAGAGTATGAGCTGAGTTTGCTGTATCTCAGTGGTTCTGAGGAGCAGTATCAAGAAATTCACAAAAGAATTCAAGGCTTAATAAATAGCTTCTGAAAGGAATTTTTTGATAGCACTCCCATTGGGAGTGCTAAACACAGACCAGTTCCTGGTAGATGTTGTTACCAGTTAGCTAATATGAGTTTTGGCCTTGTAAAAGAATGAGCAATTTTTAATCCTGTGTCAACATGGATTCAGTCCTCAGAGCCTTTTATGACCTAAGGCTGACAGCTGTGTCGTAGACTATCACAACAGTTTCTCTTTGGGTTGTCACTTGAGCCCTACTAGCATTAATCTTGAAAAGAGTGAGTGCATAATTTCACTGAGTAGTCATGAGCCATGGATTGAATTGTCATCATTAACATTTTTGCAGTAAATTTCTCTGTGCTGGTTTGAACTTTAGCTTAAAAAATCGATAGTAATTCTTTTCCTTCTTATGGATGAGAACTGTTATTTTTTATGCTGTTTTTAGCTTTTTTTACTCAGCTCACCGCATCTTAGAGATTGTCCTGGGACTTATATTTTCTTAATTTGATAGTACCTTTTCTTTATTCTGGAGCCAAGATGGATTGATTTGCCCTTTCCCCCTTCCCCTCTTTCTCCATATAAATGCAGAGTTTAAAAAATAAAATGTAAAAATATTATATACTGAAAGGAAAACTCTTTGCTCCAAAGTCCACAAATTATATCAAGTCTAAGGGTAAGTAAACTCATGATCTGTGATCTGATTCAACCCAGCCAACTAAAGACATCTTGGTCTTAGTATATACATAACTGGTCTGGGTGTAGATGGGAATAAACCTATTTCATTTTTTCTCACAGCACTCTTTTAGTTCTGGGTGATACTATGACAAATGGGACTAGTGCAATCCTTGGAGCACAAGCAGGAACTGTCAAGTATGAATTGATAATCTTCACATCAGGCGACTCGGTCACCACTGCTGTGATGTGATATCCAGTCCTAGTTTCAATAATTTAGACAGAAATGATGTGAATAAAAGTTTGAAGAGCTGTGAAGCAAGTCTAATAGTGAGAAATTCAAGAAGTGCAATGTAGACAGGTAAAAATAAGAAGCTGTTAACAACTAAAGTGATGGTTCCCTGTAAGAACTTCTGGGAAATCAAAGTTTAGTAAAGGGTCTTTGGCTAAGGCTGATGGAAGAGTGAAAGTCAGTGGCTACTTGTTAATGGTATCAAAACCCAGCAGGGAAGAAAGGCACACCTTTCATGATGAATGTACTTAACCGCTGAAAAAAGTTATCACAGATTACGGAGAGTTGTCCATTTGAATTCCTGTTTCAAATTATGGGTTAAGGCACTTTGTTGTTGTTGTTTTTGTTGTTGTTTTCCCAGAAAGACTGAGGCAGTGAAGCCAGACCAACCAGCTATGACGGCTTTCCATCTGCTCAGATTACACCCCTTTATTTGTTGTTACTGTTGTCTTTAAAACAAGTAGAATATTTTATTGTCCAGGACAATTAGAAGTAAAACATCCTTAATTAGTAGATTGAAATGACTAAGCTTCCTTTTGAATGATTCTGAAACATGGAATTAAAGAAGGACTTTTATGTTCTCAGCCTTTTGTATTGTGACTTCCACACTCCTGTGATTTGGGAATGAACCCAAATGGATATAACACCATGGAAGGTGTTTGCATATTTGCTTCATTTTAGTCTTTGTATGCCAGGACTCTAAGATACTGCATATAGGGTCATTGCTCACAGAAAATAAAATCTTGTAAAGCTGCACAAAACCGATAACTGGAATAATAAACCAAACAAAAACATCTGTCCTGTCTTGCAGATAACCTCAAGCAATGTTAGCAACATCTCATAATTAGATGCAAAATCATTAAATGAGTAATATATGTAATTCAGTTTATTATCTGCTTAAAGGATTTGTATCCTTTTATGTAAGCAATAGTACTTTTACAAAGTGCCAGCTTAGCAGTCTGGGAAATGTGCCTACTCATCTTCTGATCTGTAACCTACAACTACGAACAAAGATTTCTTTCTCTTTGTCGTGAGGCATCATCCATGAGCAGGCAAATACAGCAGACAGGAGCTTGGATGCAGTCAATGATCTGACCACTGAGGGACTCACAGGTCTCTAGCTGGCTGAAGGATGGTCCTGAAATCTGGCTGGTGATTCTGCCCACTCCTCGTGTAACTGGGGCTCTCCTACTGTTTATTCACAGCTCCTCAGTGGCAGTGGATCTGCTGGCCAAAACTGTGCCCCAGATTTATGGGTTTCAGTGCTCAGACTTGTTTCTCATCACTGTTGTCTTGTCTAATGGTAAGATTTTGGCTCACTGTCTTGTTCTGTCCTCCATTTGTATCTCTTAATCCTAACTCCAGGGCCTTCCTCCTGGCCATGTCCATCCCTCAGTTTTCTCTTGCTTGGTCTGGTTCAGCCCTGACTCGATCTTGGCTACCACCTCACAGAACTAGCTGATGCTTGGTCAAGCTTCTAGTGATGATCTCTTTGCTCTTTGTATTGCTCTTCCCTGGTTTCTGAGTCTTGAGTTGTTTGGACATGTACACCTCAGTGTGCTTTTCTGGGAACTCTGTCTCCTGACAACAGCTTTGACTTCAGTCACCCACTTTAGGTTTCTTCAAGAGCTCTTGCCCTGATCTCATCATTTGTCTCCTTCCCCAAGAAGAAATTGTACAAAAAACTACCAAAACCTCCTGCACGGAACATGAAACTTCTTGAAATAATCCTTGTTCCTTATTTCTTCCCAAACATATATTTCCTATGACAAGCAGCAGGGACAACTAAGATTGTTCAGCTTAGAGGAGAGAAGGCTCAGGGAGGGAGAATCTTATCCATGTATTTAGATACCTGATGGGGAAGAAGCAAAGAAGATGGGGCCAGAATCTCCTTAGCCATAATCATTGACAGGGCAAGAAGGAATGGGAACAAATTAAATCCATGAAATCTAGACACAAGAAAAATCTTCTTTAGACTAGATGACTTCAAGAGGTCCCTCATTGTTTCCTATTTCTGACAAGGTAAAGGAGATTAAGCACGACTGAAGTGGAATGACTGAAGGCTTTTTTTTGTCTTTTAGAGAGTAAAGGGCTGAAGGGAGAACTGAGAGACATAGGAAAGATTGCATCAAAGAGAGGAGAAGGAGTTGTTCACAAGGCCCCTTCTGGAAAAGGGTTGTTTGGGGAAAAAATAAACTTCAGTGAGATCTAGAATAGATTTTTTTTTTTGGCGGTACATAGGACAGTGAAAGACAGAAAGTACCTGGAGACATTGTATCTGTTCCTTCTCTAAGCTTTCTAAAGTAGAAACCAAAAAAATATTCTGCCAAGGACATATAGGTGAGGTTGATTCTGTGCTGTGAAAATCCCTCCTGTTATTAAATTTTTTTCTCTGTAGAAGTTGTGATTCACCTGGACTTGTAGTTGAGTTCATTGACTCTTAGACTAATCTGCAGCAGTGGAGGGTATTTTTTTTTTGTCTTGGAGTTTTATAAGGGACTCTTCTGCAATCTATCCTGTTGTCAGAATTACAGACCAAGGAGCTGACAGAGTGCTCCCTGCAGGTACCAGGCATCCAGTAAAGCTCCATAATATGGATCATCAGTTCAATTCGGCCTTGTGTGCAAAAAGAACATAAAACATTTCTGGGGACAATTCCTGCCCTTGGATCCCTAAGGTAGCTGAACTTCTAGATGGAGGTCACTTTTTAGTGAGGAAATAAGTGAAAATTCCTAAACAAAGTTTTTATTCTATATGTAGCAATGAATCTCTGTAAAAGAAGAAGGGACCAATGACTTCAGAAACGGTTTTTGTCACATCTTCAGAGCAATGAGAGTGTCTTTAGATTTGCTTTTGGCATGAAACTTTTCTCTGTTGGGAACTTGCAGCCAGCTCCTTGGCTGCTTTAAAAATCAGTTGAGAGTGACAGGTAATAGGTCATTATAGCTTTCTGTCAGTTTAAAACTACCTGATGGGCTGTTTGTCAGCCTTGTGTGATGAGGTGTGGCCAGACTCACAGGAATATTTAGGTACCCAACTCCCAGTTATTTCTGGGACCACTAAGCATTAAGCATCTGAAAACCCTTTTTTTTTTAAATTAAGCTTGCATAATGGTATTCCTGTTCCCAGCTCAGAGGTATCCAGAATCATAAAATCATTAAGGTTGGAAAAGACCTACAAGATCATTAGTCTAGCTGTTATCCTACACTGCTAAACCACTTTCACAAAGTGTCACGTTTTTTTGGAGTATTTTCAGGGGTGGTGAATCCACCACTTCCCTGGGCACCCTGTTCCGATACCTGACCACCTTTTTGGTAAAAAATTTTTTCCTAATATCTAGTCTAAGGCTCTTTCCAGATCCTACTTCTGTTCACCTCTGGATACTCCTGGCCCTTCTTGCAGATGGACATCACATTTGTTAACCTCCTGCCATCTGGGACCACCTTGGTTAAGATAACTAGTACCAAGAAATAAGACATCCTTGTCTGCACTCCTAAGGGAAGGATTTTGTAGAGGACCTAGTGGGAACCAGGTTCAGTTTTCTTTGGGAGGAATTTGGAAGAGTTTAGACAGTGCTCATGTCCCCAAGAGTGAAAACCAGCTTATAATGGCGCATGTCCTGCGTGGGCACTTTATACAGCAAAAACCACAGTAAAGGGTGACACCACAGTGTTCTGAATTTATAACTTGGCTAAAAATATAGGATATTCAAAACACAGATTAAAATATGATTGAATATTTTGGCATTAGGAAAGACAGGCTCTCAACCTTTGCTATAATTGCAAAACAGAGTGTTCTGGAAATTTTGAGGACTTTTTGCTTTTAACGTGATTAGAGGCCTCTAGTTTTATGTGCCTTTGACTGTGCCAGTTTCTGCATAGTGATGGATTATGTCATCAATTCATTAAGAGAATCTGTCTTCATATTTGCTCTTCATTAATTGCTGCCATTGTGTTTTGTTTTCTAATGAGTGCTTATGCCTGACTGCTCAGATGTCCTGAAGCAAAGAATTTATATTTAGGAGGGGTTTGTTTAGGAATGATCAGAGGAGCAGGCTGGCTTGGGCATGAAGAACAATGTTAACTGAGACTCTTCAGATGGGAAGAGAGATGGCTTAGAGGCATTATAAGCAAAGTTCAAAAAAATCGTGAGTGCTATGAAAAGTAAAATAAGAATAGATTCACTGTGCTGTCCCTGATAAGATCTCAGTTAGGTCCTGAACAAACAGGAGGAGGCTAATTATATAGTGGGTAACAGAATGTGATTCCTTGCCAAAGGATGTTGTGAATGTTATAAGTTTACCTGAGTTCAAGGGGAAGGTATAGAAGTCCAGGTAAGATAAATCCATAAAATGTTATTATTATAGAAATTACATTTGTGTCTGAATTTGACTCCTAGATCCCAGAAAGTGTGGGTAGGAGAGACAATGTTTATTCTGTTCATTCGGATTCTTAGGCATCCAGTAATAGCTAGTGACAAAAAAACCCCAAACATTATGATGATACTGGAATAATTACCCTTTCTGTCCAGCCCTGCATCCCCATGTTAAAACAGTGCTGGATTTGGTTACTTCAGACATGCATGGCTCATGGTGTCACACAAAGCAAATTTCTGCCTAATGTATTTGCAATGTGTGACTTGAAAAGGTTCTTCTGTTCTCACAAGCCATAAGCCAAGGAACTTCTTCTTGGAAAGACATGAGGTGTAGTGCCTGTTTTAGGGCAAATATTACAATATTGGTTGCTATAACTTGGTATATTTATAGAGGGTTTTAGGTGTTCCTGCCTGTTCTCAGAAGTCACAGGTCTCCAGTGCATGTGGAGGAGAACAGAATTATTTACAGATTGCATGAACAGAAGTGTCAAGTGAAAACCAGCCTTTTTAACATGATGGATACTGAACTGCAGATTTTCACTATTTCCTACCCAATTTGAGAGCTTCACCATTGTAATGAAAAAGGGCTTCACAAGGACAGAAGCACCTGGAGGGCACACGCTCACGTTCATCTCTCTGCAGGCTGCCAAATAAAGCAGGTTTTGTAAGAACTATAACGATACTTTTGGGAAGCATTGCTGGGACATGGAGAGAGTTTTTGAAGTTCTGCTCTTCACTTCTGAGCCTGCTTTCTTTCCCTTCTCCATGCCAGGGATGTATTTCCGCAAGGTCTGCCTGATGAATATGCCTTTGTAACTACCTTCAAATTCCGGAAGGCTTCCAGGAAAGAAGACTGGTATATTTGGCAGATTATTGACAAGTACGGAATACCACAGGTAAGAGGCTCTTTTGCAGCCTGCAGGAACAGCCTTCTTTCTCTCTTTTTTTTTTTCTTTTTTTTCTTCTTTTTCCTACTGTGAACCAGTTTTCTTGCCTTAACTTCCCACTCCTTTTTCCTTGTGGACTGTTAAAAATTCCTTTACCTCTCTTTCAGTGCGTTTTGCTGAAAATCCTTTACCTTTAATTCAACCCTGAAGGAATGTTTGTGTAGACCTTCATCGTTTTTAGTATCCAGATAGATGTGATAGTTGTAGAAGGGTACAAAAAAAATACCATCCTGGCTCTTGAAACAACTGCTGAGCTTTTACTTGTTTTGTTCAGATAGTTCTGTAGTCCCCATGCATAGGGAAAGTAGTTTGCCTGTTTTGAAAATGTCTGTCACACAGATGTACTACAGAACAGTTAGTTATGCCAGGTTTTTGCACAGAATTCTAGGTATCATGTTAAGTTTTATGTGTTTCTGCTGTCGGTGTGGATGCAACACAGCTCCATAACCCCGAGTCCTGGCTGCTGCAGAATTTGATATCATATCTTTTTCAAGCACTCTCAGGTTCTCAGAAGAAAAATACCATAAGAATGTACTGTCTGTCCCTACACATCATGTTCTTAGCAGCTTGCTAGAGTTTAGGTGTTCAAGTGTGCTTGAGGAGGAAGTGGTTTGGATGGGCCGTATATTTTTCTGCTCAGCACCAAATGCAGTGCTCATGGCATTACCCATGGCTCTGAACTGGACTGTTGACATGGACTCACATAGCCATGCAGTTCAGTATTGCTGCTTTGGGATTGGTATTCAAAGGATTTTTGGGAACTCCCAGTGAAGGATAGGTGCAGTTTAAAGAGTTAACTTACTGGATTTGAGACAGTGGTAAAAGGTTTAGGTGAAAATTATCAGCTGCACTTTGTTAAATGAAATGTGTTTTACTGTGCTACCTGCATTCCTATTTACTGCAGAGTGAGAATGTGTGTACCACTGTTTCTTGGAAGAAGTCGTAAACTTTAACTGCTTAGGTGTGAAAAAAAAAAGCAAAGAAAAAACCCTCGGTATTTCCAGTAGTAATTTCAAAGTGCCTTAAAATGTGGTGCCAGAAATGCCTTAGAGCCTCATGATCCTCATTTCATGTAAAGTCATTTCTGGTTTGGCCAGTCCTTTGCACACCTGCACAGCTCACAGATGCAGAAACTTGTGAGCCAACGCTGATCTGAGCTGGCATTCCCAGCCAGGACAGAGCTCAGCTGCAAGGAGAAGTTGGTCTAGATCTGGAGTCAGATTTGGGCTGCTTACGTCACACACAGCCCAGTGCCAATGTGACCCAAACTCCTTTCAGTTCTGGATCAATTTGTAAATGAACTAAAAGTATCATGTCTTCAAAGGCCAATTTTTGCCTGCTCTGTAGCTTGCAAGACAAGGGAGGGAGTGTAGCTGCAATTTTCTGTTCAAAGCATCTGATACAAAGTGTGGGCAGTGCTACAACTCAGCAGACTGGATTCATACCAGGCAGTGGAATATTTGTCCATGTCCTGTGGGACAGCTGAGAATATGGGATGGGAGTAGAGAGCTCAGAGCTTGTTGGGAAGTAGTGGACAAGTGCAGAGGATAGAGGGATCCAAACTAGGTTCAGCTTTGTCTCTCTGCCTTTGGGGAGATGCCCCTGTTGTGCTACCACCCAACTCTGCCCAAGCATTGCCTGGGAGGCATCAAGATGGCAAGTGCTGAAACCATGTCAAGGGCTGTATTCACAAGAGAAGGCTTTAGATGGTTGTGGGTCTGCACCAAAGCCTGTGCAGCCCTGTGTTGTTTACTAGCACAGATGTAGGGTCCCTGTCCATATCTCTCACAAAACTCTGCCCTCTGATTTTTGCAGAGGCTGTACCACCTCTGACTTTGGGGTGTTGGTGGTGATGGAAAGCAGTCAGGAGGAAGGAGAAGGCTCTGTACTTCCTTAGCAAAATCACTTCTGTTTCCATGCAGGTCTCCATCCGACTGGACGGAGAGAACAAAGCTCTGGAGTACAATGCTGTGGGGCTCACCAAGGACGCCGTCAGGGTGGTCTTCCGGAATGCGCGAGTCAGCGACCTGTTTGACCGCAACTGGCACAAAATTGCCCTCAGCATCCAGTCAAAGGCTGTCTCACTTTACATAGACTGCAAACTGGTGCAGGTGCTGCCTATTGAAGACAGGGAGAATATTGACATTCAGGGAAAGACTGTGATTGGCAAACGCTTGTATGACAGCATCCCCATTGACGTAAGTACAGTGCTTGCAGATGAGAGCTGGGGTAACGTTCAGCTTTGGGTTTTGGGGATTATGTTGTAACTGACCATTTTCCTGAGGCGGCATTGCTGAAATGTCATCAGTGCTACAAAGCTAAGACTGATTGGCATCTTATCATATACAGGACTTGCTGTCTTTTTATGTGAGACTGACAGTATCTCCATAATAGGGATTAAAAATTAGTAATTCCATCTTTCTTCTGCAAGTGAAATATCTTGGGTGCAGTCTTGGAGAATTTTCCGAGCTCTCAAGAAATTTCCTCATCACACAGAATGTGCTACAGTTAAAAGCAGAGACAAAATCGTACAAAAATATCATCAAACTGGGTACTGGGTTCCACACAGAGGTCTTTTGCTGTCTGATCTTGGCATTATTAATGTGTCCACCCATTACAGAAAGAGGTGGAGAGAAAAAGGAGGCTTGTTAATTTAGGAGAGTCATGATATGTTCTCAGTTCTTCAGATATTAAATGACTCTTGCTACAATTGAACTGAAGTCAAGACCTGCAGGTTGGACCTGATTGTCCTGCAGCAGTGTTAAGCTCATATAATTTATGTGTGATTGTTTGGTGTTTGAGACTTGTATAATCTTTCTTGGCTGTGAAAAATGGATGGCACATGTATATTCAATGTGCTGGTAGCATTTCTCACACAGGGGTAAATAGTCAGAAGAGGGAAGGCACAACAGGAGGAAAACAAACCTTGTGTCTAGACAAAATTCTAGGAGGGATAGAAGTGCCAGGATATGTCTTCTCAGACAGAAATTTGGCCAGAATGTGGGGATTAACATGAATCCTTTCACCAGAATTTTAAGAGGCATATTCAGGGTCTCAATAGCTCAGCACTCTTGGACCATGCTGAAATATCAGTCCATTATTGATAAGAAGAGGAAGCAATTGACTACAGGATCCATAGGATCCCTCTGAAGTTAGCACTATGTGGTTTTTCATTGTATTTGCCTGCTCTGTCTGTATCCAAGCAAAAGGATGTGCAGTCTTTAATAATTCACTGTCTCTGAGACTATTGTCTTGCTTTGTCTTCCAGTTTGATCTTCAGCGGATGGTTATTTATTGTGATTCTCGGCATGCTGAGCTGGAAACGTGCTGTGACATTCCCTCTGGACCAGTAAGCTTCTTTTTGTCATTTATTCATTTTCACATGACCACTTTTCACTGAAATCTCTTACATAAATCCGGGAATATATGGCAGTGTGGGTTTCTAGTATTTGTAATGAGGGTGAGTGAAACCTAACTGTGCAGTTGGTAATGTAGCAGAGCCAGAGGAGGACCACTGCAGATGGATGAATGTGAGGAATTTGAAGTTTCCAAGTTCCTCTTTCCTTGTCAAACTGTCAGGGGAAACAAAACCCTGAAGTGATGATGGAACAACAGAAATGCAGCATGAAATATTCAACATGTTTCCCACTGGTTTTATTCAGGAAGAGCTAAAAACAGTGCCAGTTGCTGCTTATTTTCCTGTGCCCAAGTCTCACTAGAAACTTCCACCCTCCTTTTACTCTTCTCCCCTCAGTGTTGGTAAAAGGGATTCATTGTTCATTTTGCCACTTTTTTACTTCTTGCTTGGATGAACGGCTTTTGTGGGATTTCATTCCTCACGGGGACTCACTTAGCTGTGTGTTATACAGTAGTGACTATGGGGTTTCTCTAAAGAGCATGGAAGGGGAAATTTTCCATCATCAAAGGCTTTGCTGTGACCTTGGGTGTTTGTGTGCAGTGCCAGGTCACGGTCCTGACAGAAGCACCTCCTGTGGAAGTGAGACCCACTGTTGGCAGTGAGCAAGTTGGCCATCTCAAGACTTTCAACTGCTCCTGTCCTGCTGGACCAAAGGTTAGTGTTGAGACTAGAGTGTTTCAGTTGGGATGTCTGTGGAGGTAATGGAAGTTTTCCCAGGTGTCTTCTCCTTACCTAATTCTGTGATTTTGGTCATGCTGGTAGTCCTGGCAACAACGCTGAAAACAATGTGGTTATTATCCAGCCCAGTTAGGTGCATCCTTTTTCACATAAAATAAAACAGATTCTGGAGATAAATATAGCAAAGAAAAGTAACAAAAACCCAAACAAGAAAAACCTCATACCTTTTAAAGGCAGTGTGCTTGCTTGTACCGGCTGTGACTGGGACCTCTGAGAAGCCAACTCCATTGTCACTGCTCCCAAGAGCATGTCAGCTTTGTTCTCCACTAAAACCTTTTTGCTATCCTCAGTAGTTGTAGGATCAGGTCCCTTGCTTGGTTATATAATGAGAAGATCAGTCTGATTAATCCTGTCTTTTTTTGTCTTAGGGGGAGAGGGGTCTAATTGGCCCTGAAGGTCCTAAAGGTCAAAAGGTCAGTAATATGTGCTAGTTCATTTGTTTAATAAAAACAACAATGAAAGGATTTCAGAGTAAGCTAAGGAGTTACAAAAATTTGAGAAACGAGAGTCAATTTAGCATATGACTAAGTAGAGACAATTTTGGATAAGCTTGGGACTGCAGGAGGCTTTGACTATCTTGTATCTTTGTTCTATGCTTGCATTTAGGCATCTCTGTTTCTGTTTTATGTCATTCTAAAAGTAAATGTGTTGCAAAATCCTTTTCTGTAGCTTCTAAACTGGCATTTTTGCAAGTTATTTTTACCGTTATTCACTGGGTCATGGACAGCTGCCATGGTAAGTCACCTGGAAAATGACATGCTGCAGTAATATATATCCATAGGTTGTGGAGCAGCATCCCAGTCACACTCTGCAAAATTTCCTGAAACTAACAGTAAAAGATTAGTCACAATCTGTTATCCTTAGGAAGATTGTCTGAGTCATGATGTTAAATATAGGCCGTTTCCCTCAGTACTCTTCTTCCTAGATAACAGGGTAGAAGAGTGGTTGTGATGTCTGATTCAAGTTTCACAGTGCAGCCTTTATATTATCCTGCATGCTCTGCAAGCTTCTTTGGTATGCACGTGTGCATTCAGAATAAACACGTTTTCCTTCTGTGTTTGGGTACAAGTAGAGTTGTGAGGCAATAGACTCAAAGGGAGCACTTGTCCTAGAAGAAAACAGAAATTCAAAACCCTGCTGAAGAGGTGAAAGTCTTTGTTGGTGGTGTTTCCCAGCTTTACTGTCTGTGTGATTGAAAAGATATTTGGGAAGGAGTTCTATTCAAAAAATATTTGCATCTGAATCACTTCTGCAAATTTGGTCACTGAATTTATACCTGTTTGGTGAATAACCAAATTGAACTGCACCAAAAATCACTGAGTTACTATGAAACACTGTGGGAGGGGAAAGGAGAAATCTCTGAGTCTTGGAAGGTCAGACATCCTCAGAGATGCATTGTCTTTTGGCAAAGTTTGGTCCGGTGTCTGCAGGGAGAAGTTTTGGAGATAAGGAGATGCATTTTGGAGCATGTTTTCTGCTGGGATGAAAGAACATAGGCTCATTAGTGCTCAGATGTGCCTGGCTGGAAGGGCAGAAAACAATTCCTTATGCTTCCACGTACATAAATAGCAGCTTTCTATTTTAATTTGTGATAGCTTAAATAATGATGGGCTGTTTGGAAGAATGGCAGAGCCATGACTGTTGTAAGGAGGTTGCAGAAGGACGATGGTGATAATAATAAAGGAGCCCTGCAGCAGCATCCTGTTGTCTTTCACTGCTTTGACAAGGTCTGTGTGGTGGTGAGCTGTCTGCCCTGTGTAACGTGGCACACTGCTGGAGTGCAGAGCTACTAGTGAAGTACCAAAAGGTGTTTATACAGGCACAGCATCAGCAGGTTTTCTGTTACACACCCAGAAAGGGCCGGCCCCCTCCTGCAGGTGTGTTGCTGGAGAGCTCTGCGATGGGTGTGACTTTTCCCTGGCTGAAGGGATTTGAAACTAGTACACAGACAAGGCTAGACTGTGTCACAGTCTCAAGGACCTGGGGCTGATGCCATTTAAATCCAGGATCTGACTACAATTTGGTACAAATGTGATGATTTCAGACAAATGACTTAGCTTCTCTATCTGCTAAATATGGTAGCTAATAAATTTTGTACCTGACTTGCAAAGACAAGTGATTAAATAACATATACTACCCTTGACAGGAGTTCTTGCATCACTATTGCCAAGGACCAGCTTGTTACAGTCCTTGCTCATTGTTCAATAATGAATTTTGCTCTCCTCTCTCTCTGCAGCATTACTGAACTACCCAGGTCATGGGGAAGAAATTCAATGTTCTTTGCAACTCCCCAACATTACCACCTGGCACTAAGGAAAGATGAAAGGCCCACAAAAATATGAGTGGCTTCTACATTACAGGGTTGTACATGTCCATAATATGTTTTAGGATCATTCAGCCTGGCTCCTCATTTCTATGGTGCAAGGGATGCATTTTAAAGCTTCGTTGTTGTGCAGTGAGAGGAGTGTAAAGATTTTTTAAGATAACAAATATAAAAGATTTCCATTTTTCACCTGAATCCAAGAACTAGGGCGTCAAGAAACACTAAAAAATTTAAAATTATAAGATCTCTACTATTCTCTGAGCTTTGATTAAAACAAGTAGTGAACATAGCATAAGAAAAGACCAAACATTAATTGATTAAACAGAGAGATTGGAGTAAACAAATAAATAAGAAAAGAAATTATAAGGAAAAATGGAGACAGAGCTACATCAGACCTCTGAATCAAAATTCCTAATTTTCTCTATAGACATCATCACTACTAAGCTTCTCTTACTTGGGATGAGTTGCAGTGCTGAAATCTACCTTTAAATAACTGGGGCCTAAGGGATATTTAGGTGGGTTGTAGGTACTTGATCATTATCCAAAAATATTTTGCAGGCTGATATTAAGAAATGCCCTGTGAGAGACCATATATGGCCATATAAGTAAACAAAGCCAAGCAGCTGGTTCAGGTGTATCCAGGTGTATCAGGAAAAAGACCCACAGCTTATGGGACTCACCTGAGAAATTAGTCCCAGAGGATACTAATAGGGAGAGGGATAAGCATTAAAACAGCCCTTTGCCCCTAAATAGCAATCTTTGGAGAGGCTTATGAAGGTAGGAGGGCTGTGGGGCTCCTCTAAGCTGTGTAAATTTTGAGGTTTGTTTTGGCTAGACCAGCAGTAGATGGTGGATTTCTCACTCTGTATCCAAAAAAAAGAAATAATGGGTTTGTGTTTCTTTCTGTTTTATTTTAAAAAAGGTTATTTTTAGGGTTTGATAAGTAAAATGATTGTGGCTGCCATCTATTTGAGTTAAAGATGGAGAAACTGATATTCAGCCTCTGCTATCCTGAACTCCCATAACATATTTCTTCTTTTAGAGGAGGAAGATGTTTGGGCAGGCTTGTCTTACAGTAACATTTCTCCAGAGGAAATATTCAAAGTTTATAACCAAATAAGTGGGAAGATGATGAGTTTCCAAAACTTCCTGAGCCTTCGAAGGCAGGATAAAACAGGAGAGCTTGCAGTTATTAAAAACGGTGGTAACAATCCCTGGGAGTTGAGCACCTGTGTCTCAGTTACTCATGCTAATAATCTGAGGGTAATGTGTGATGTGTTTTGGTAAAAGATGGTATTGGGGAAGAATTAGGCAGGAAATAGCTGCAGAAGAACTGGTTAACATGCCTGAAGCTGGGTCCTGTTGGTGAATTTTAGATGCTTATGGCAGCCCAGTCTAATTTATTTTCCTTCCACACTCCCGCTGCGTGCTGTGCTGTTTGCAGGCAGCCAGAATGGCTGCTTGGGGTACTGGGCTGATGGTCAACAGGCTGCTTTTCTCTTCCAGAGCTGCTATTGATCCAAGTTTAGAAAAAAACCCCTTCTCTGTGAGATGTGTTTTTGTCTACATAGAAATTATAGTGCTTAGCTGCCACTGCAAAGTTTATGAATTCCAGTGTATTAGACATCCTCTGGCAGGTTGTATTTTTAACCTCCAGATTAGAAAGATTTTGTATTTTCAGTGACTTAAAAGAGGTGGTTGTAAAAACTTTCATGAGTTTTACCACAGCCTTCTTAATTGACCATGACGTTGCTTTTGCATATATGCTACTTGGTCTTTGAGTTTTCTTCTTTTGGTAAAAAAGCAAAAGAGAAAAGATAGAGAAAGAAACTTTCCTGTGCTTTCAAAAGCTTTCAAGAATCTTTCCTGTGCTTTCTTCACTTTTTTTCTCCGTGCTTTGGGGAAAAGAAAGCATGATCCTGACAAATGCTTCTAGTGTCTTGTGTCTAGTTGTGAGACAGCAAGAGCAGCATGTGAAAATGATTTGCAGGTATTTTTCTGCACTTGCTGGTTTGGGCACCACTTTTAGCTCTGTACCTGATGAATATTTATGAAATCATGTATCTTTTTTGATTCTTTATCCCTTTCAGCCCTAACCTTTTTAGAAGAAAAATTAAGACAAGTTTTGCTTGGGTTTTGATTGATCATTTTCCCTTTTTTCCCTATGTATTTCCTTCCCCAGTTATAATTTTCCCACCCATCAGATTTTGCATATTTTCAACTATCTCTTCTCTGTGTTCCCTTCCCTCTCTTCCATTAGAAGAAGCAGGGAGAACAACTCTGTGTGCTGTACACTTGTGGGAGCGAAGAGAGGAGTTAGCTGATACTGAAAATTTAGTGTGATTGAAAACAAGGCATTTGCGTTTAAAAAAAAAATGCCCCAAAATCTTAGAGATATTTGCAGGTTTATTTTTTCCATATTTTAGGTGTGTACCCTCTAGGTTTTATGCAAACTACCTTTCCAAGTTCTTCCTGGCTTACTAGAGAACAGGGATTTTTGAAGTATCTCACAAAAAGAAAGTTCTCTGCCTTGCCAGTGCACTCTGAAGCTTCTACCAATATTTTCACATGAAAAATAGAACAGAAAATCAGTCTGAAAACTTGGACATTCGAGTCACATAAATGCAACGAGGTACACCTAATCCTTAGAGCAGGAGCTGAAATCTTGGCTGCAGAGACTGGTGGAATCAAAAGCATCCATAATCTCAGTCAAAGCCTTGTATTGCTTTTCTTCTCTGTCTAAGAAATGAATGAACTAACGCTGTGATAGTAACACATTTTCTTTCCCAAGGGAGAAAGAGGCATCCCAGGGTTTCCTGGACTCCGAGGAGAAAAAGGAGAGTCAGTAAGTAAGAAACACCCAATGCTTTTATGTAAGGAGATGAAAATGCAAGTAGTTGTTTTCTCCTTTGTGGTGAGAACTTGCTCACAATGTCATGTGCCCTAGTCTAGTATGTTCCCTCTACTGAACCTGAATCCAAGCGGGAAGCTGATCTTTCTGGCACCCACTGACATTTCTGGAAGGGAGGAAATGGATGTGTTCATCCCTAAATACAGCTGATAACTGACTTAGTATTGGCCTTCCAATTAAATGTATAACTTGGATGTGCTTGATTATAACACAGCTGCATGTCTGATTGGGACAGTATTGGGCAACTGAACTCAAAGAGGATGCAAACCTCTCTCAACTCTTTTACATTCAGATGACCAAGATACAGCTTTCCCCAGCTGCAATTTATGCAAATGCCAGTCTGAGCTTTTAGGCAAGAAAGTCTTTAACCCTATGTAAATTTCATTCTAATAAGGGTTGTTGGCATCTTTGATTTTGGAAATGTAATATCAGACTCTTCCATGAATAAGAAATAAGATGTTTGCCTGGCTGCAGTAGGAGAATTGGGGCTAGGTTTTCTAGTTTAATTTGTCACTGAATTATTATTAAGGACTTATGCCCAAAGAAAATTACTTTCCCTATCATGTGATTTGTGTGTCTATACATAGAGATGGGGAGATAGATTTTTGGATTCATAACAAGGAAAACATGAAACATTTATAGTCTTGTTTGATATCCTTGTTTTCAAATGTACCTTTTCTCCTCTTCTTTCATTTCTAGGGCAAAGCCTATGGCATAGGAGAAAAAGGAGAAAAGGTAAGATTTAATCCTTCATTGGTCTAATCAAATGAGTTGCTTGCTGTTGCCTTGTGTACTCAGAGCTTTTGGAGTGCGTAGGATGCAAAAGATGTGATACAGTTGGATCTTTGTGGGGACCTTTTTTGCTGTGTTATGCCTCCTTCTGCAGACAGATTTTGAGTGTTTATTGCTTTTCTCCATTTGTGTTCTTTGAGTTTCCTTTATGCTTTGGCCACAGAAAATGTTATCAAATTGAAATCATGATGTTTGCTTTGTGTAAGCAGCAATGAGTTTGTGGAGGATAATGTGCTAAATTAATTGGCTGGAAGGATGAAAAACAAAGGGAAAGTATAATTTTGAGTTTATTGAATTTTCAGTAGGATTAAATTTGGGTCGTGAGAAGTCTGTCATAGCCTTTCTTTCAATTGCATTTTTTTGATTAATAAACTGAAGGGAAAAAGCTGTAGTGTTTTCTTACTGTGAATATTAGGCAGGAAATAGCAGTAAGACTTGGAGGTTAAAACTGAGGATACAGAATAACCACTGAAAATCGCTGGGTTATCTGTCTTGAAAAGCTATTTCAATAGCAATCAACAATGGGAAATAAGTAACATGACTGGATTAGTCCCACTGGGGAAAAAAAAAAAACAAAACAAAAAAAATAAAAATAGGATTGTGGTTTCCAGGCAATTTTGGGTGCAAACTTACCACAAAAAAAAAAAGTTTGTATGCCTAGATTTCAGAGGAGAATTAGCTCTTTCTGTCTGTGGCTCCATATCACACCTTTGGACTGTGATTGAGGATGTTTTCCTTATCACCAAAATGAAATTTCAGGTTGTGGGGAACCATGGAGAAAGATTGACACGAGCGTCTAGGAGACAGATGGATTTATTAAGGAAGAAGTCATGGTTCATATTGAAAGTAGGCTTAAGACTCTGTTGAGCTGTTTTCCAGGAAATCTGTGGCTACTCAATTGCTCAGGGAATTTAAAATAATAGAGAATTTTGATCTGAAAGGAAGAATGCTGCACCAGTGAGAGAGTGGTGTTTTTTGCCACTGCATCTTCTCACTTGTTCTTTCTGTGATTATGATGTATTGATTGTATATAGTGGTAATGCATCATCTGAAATTACAACTGAAATGAGGGTTGCTCATGGCAGGAAATATTATTGAACCAGGCTGGAGACATGGGGGCTGTAAAGCACACATTTCTGCATTCATCTTTTGCAGTCCTCCCACTGACAGCCACTATTTAGCCTTTGAGACTCAGGATGCAGCCTTTGGAAACCAGCTCTTGTTTGGCAGGTGGTGAGAGTCAGCAGTCTCATGGGAAACATGATGTTTACAATAAGAGTTGGGCTGTAGTTTAAGCAAGATCTTGTTTTCTTATGAACTTTGCAGAAAAGTGCTGGAAAATACAATTCCATCTGTATTATTGTCATGCATAGAAAAATAGGTCTGTGGGCCTGGGTTGGAGAAGAAAAATAGAGGAACCTCACAGTGTGTGCAAAACTTCTTTGGCTGGAGTAGCCAAACAGCATTAACTGCCCAAACAAATATGTAGGTTTGGAGAATCCTGAGTTTGTGATCATCTTATTGTGTTTATTTGGAAATCCTGCCAGCTGAGGCAGCTTGTCCTCATCTGTGAAGGAACTGTGTTTGATACCCAGTGCACCCAAAGGCTGAGTGTCAGTGCTGTTGCTGATGGAGAGCAAAAATATATCACCTCTATTTTCCTGGTTTGATTAAAAGGGACCCTGGGGAAATAAAATCATAGAATATCTCAAGTTGTAAGGAACTGATACAGATCCTCTAGTTCAACTCCCTGCTCCTTGCAGGAGCACCCAAAACTAATCCGTATGACTAAGCACAATCCAGATGCTTTTTGAGCTCTGACAGGCTTGATGCTGTGACCACTTCCCTGCAGAACCTGTTCCAGTGCCCAGACATCTTCTCTGTGAAGAACCTTTTTCTGATGTCCTATGTGAAATTCCCCAATAACTTTCAATAACTCCCAGAACACACTTCTCCACAATTTTACCAGGCACTAAAGTGAGTCTGACAGGGCTATAATTACCAGGAGCTTTCTTACTGTATTTGAAAACTGGGATGACGTTTGCAGTTTCTAGTTGTCTGGGACATCTCCAGACTTCCAAACCTACAGCCAGGCAAACCGCTGCATGGCTTTTTGCCTGCTCTGGTGTGTGTGCGAGGGGCCACCATTGAATGTAGGGGCATAGAACCATGTCTGTGTCTTGCTGTCAGAAGTGACTATGGGAGGGAAGTAGCCAGAACCACAAGGAACAGGGATGCAAGTGCCCGCGGTGCCAGTTGCCATCTATACTCCTGAAAGAAAACAGAAGGATCTATGAAATTAAACCCTTTCCATACAGGAGAGGCTTCACGTGTCTTCTTTCTGTTTGCCTGATGCTCTGCAATGACTACATGAGCATGAGTTCTTGTTTTTCATTCTGGCTGTGACAGCTTTGTTTCCTTGATTTTGATGGGTGTGAGCCATTGCTGGGAAGCTGCATCAGAGATGATGAACTTGTAACAGCTCCAGTGTGTATGATCATTACCGTGCATGTGCTGTGGCTCCTTTAAAAGGACAAGACTCTCATCCTAACTGGTGGTAGAACAAAGTTGTCTCACCTTGGAAAAGACTGAGATGACAAGATTAAAGTCATCCCCTTGTTATAGTCTTGCTCTCCAGCTGTGCCAGGGCCAAACACCTGTCAGACCATGTTGTTGCCAAGTACTGTGTGTAGGGCATTTATGTGAGGTCTGAGGCATTTGTTAGCGGGGAAATCCTGTGCTTTTCCAGGAGGAGAACAGAGACACTGGCCTTGCTTCTCCCAGCCACTACCTTGGTTGTATCACTAAGCTAAACCCAAAATGATGCATGTATTAGAATACACAATATGTCAAGAATATAATTAGTTGTAAACCAAAAGGCAATTGCAGCTGTGGCTAAAAGCCTAATTCATGAGAACTTGTGTGACTTTTAAAACCAGGAAATTCACTGTGATGGTTCAAGCTGCAACCTGGCATGTTCTGCCATGCCTAAATAGCTCAGACGGATGGGGGATGATTTATTGTGCCAAGGTACTGTGCACAGATACTAAAAAATAAATAAAAAAAACATAATGCATCTACAGGTGTTTGTAAACTGCTCTCAAGTGGATTTCCTGGTTAGGTGGGATTCAGCCATCGCTTTTTTGTATTGTGTCTTAAATTTCCATTGCTAACTGTCATCTTTAGCCCTTGGAGTGTTTAATCCCTTTAGCATTAGATATATTCTGTCATATTTCTGCTTATAAATCTGTGTCCCTTTACTGCGTGTTCATTCACTTGTTTTGTGAACATGTCTGTTATTGAACCGATTATTGTATGTGGGCAAATATCCAATTCTGTAACATTATCACCGTGAAAGGCAATGTTACAGCTTTATTCCAGAGGTTATTCAAATGGATATTTGCTAAACCAGATGGCCTGTTCCTGCAAGGGTTATAACTCAGATCTTCAAACCTCTATTGATCGAAGAGGAATAGGGGTAGGAGAGGAGTAAGAGTAGCAAGAGCAGCTCTAGAGCATTTTTGAGGATGATTCAAGTATGACAGGGTTTCAGTGACTCAATCAAAGTCAGGGAGATCACGTCTGACAAGGGAGGTTCTGTAGAGCATGAGATCTGCATTCCTGGGGCACAGCCATCCACATCATGAGCTAGGCTGCCCTTGTAATGCCTCCATGCAAAGTTTAACTTAAAGGCTTTAAAAAATTTATGCCTTTGTCTTGCAAAGTAACAGAGTGTTGTGCAATGGTGCTGAGCAACCCTCCTATTATCCTAAAGGCCAACAGCAGTGAGAGGGCTCTGTATGCCAGAAAGGTGCTTGGAAGTGTGATTACTTTGGAGAACATATGATGAAAATCTGTCAAACTTTGAGTGGTATGGAGATACCAGTTGGAAATTATTTTTCACTGTTTCTTGTGCTGTAAAACCTAAGGGGAAGCAAATCAAACTAGCTGATAGCAAGTTTAAAATGAACAAATTGAAGCTGCTTTTCACCCACCAAGTATTGGAACTCCTCTTTATAGTCTACTCTGGAGGTTAAAATTTCATGTGTTTAAAACAGTGCATATGAGTTAGAGAGTCATCTGTAAACCTCTAGTCAGCACAAAGACATTATCTCTGTTTCAGGATATCAGTGAGTCTCTGCAAACTGTGATTGGTGACAGCAGGGCAGTAGGTTTGAGGAGTTTCCCATGAGGCCACTGAGGCAGGTAGGACAGGATCTTGCCAGAACTTTTGTCTTTACTGCTGGTAGTTATCTTAGACTTTTGCATGACCCTGAATATTGGTAACACTCTTTGTCCAGAAATGGACAGAAGTTTTCCTAGTCTGCTCAAGGCTTGGGCCAACACTATCCATAGCTGTTGGAGAAGAGTAGGAAACACAAGAAAAGTGTCACGAAACAATTGGATCAAGTGAACACTACTGTGATTTTACCACAGGAAACCAGTCTGTCAGAGATAAAAACTCTACCCAGGAGCACCAACCTTCTGCAGAGGTGATGGATGAAGGTTTTATTATGGTTTGCACTGGAACTTCCCTCACTATTGTGTTTCCAAAAGTACCCAAGCTTTCTCTTTGTGCTTTATCTATTTCCTTCATGCTAACAATCATGCAGGTAGCAATGAATATGAAAAGCAACTTTACTAGATTAAGTCTATATTTTAGCAATTTTTTTTTCTTGGTAGTGACTGATAAAAATGCAGGATTTCTAAGGAGAATAAAGCCTCTGAAGTGGCTTGGCTTATTTGAGATTCAGTGACTGCAAAACCAAGCATATTAAAGAAAAGCAGGCAGATAGTTAAGGCTCTGGGCTAGGCTGTAGGACATCCAGACTTGAAACTTGGCTCTAATGGATTTGCTGACCTCGGGCAAAACAGCCAGTCCTTATTCCTTGAAAATGAAGTTGGAGAGCCTCTTTCCCCCAAGCTTGTATATATTGCCTGCTGGATCCTTAAAACAAAGACTTTGCTTTCCCTTCCATTCTCTTCCAAATAGGAGTTACTGCCATTTTTAGGGCTTCTGGAATAGCTGTGGAAATTCACCTTGTTAGACACAGTCTGTTCACGCAGAGCCTTGTGCTATCTCTTTGCTCCAAGGCAGCTGAATATAAGAAAGGCCTGACCTGAAAGCCGTGTTGCTTTTTCACCCCAGTGCTGATCGCTCAGCAGCGCTTACCAAATTAGCATGAGCACTGTGCCTTTGGTTTGGGGCTGGCCAGCATCCAGCAGTTTGGGACACAAGAAATTGAGTGCAGTTCTGCCTGCAAAAACTGCTGCAGGCATAGCTGGAGTCTGATGCTGCATGCTGGCTTGCTGGTGAAGAATAGCTTTCATTTGGGTATTTTTAAAGGTTGCATTTTGGGACCAGAAGTGCTGTGTGTGTGATTTGGTTGCAGGTAAGGCTCAGGCTGGCAGTGATGTTTTAGACCCAAGGGCCAGCTGTGCCCTAAAGGAGATTGAAGCTGGGAGTAACACCTGGAAAGGCTGGGACCTCACCAGCCAGGTCTTATCCCATAACATCCCAGCACAGGAGCAGGACAGGTCATCCATGGTAGCCAGGTTCAGCTGAGAGTCCAGGTCATCAGCTTGGTCCACAGTTGATGTAGCAAGCCTAAGCCCAAGCCTGAAGAATGATTCTGCAAGCCACTGTCAGGATTAGCAGGGTGCGTTGCCAGGCTGCTGTAGTGCAGTTCAAGAAAGGGCTAAAGGTGAGAGGTTAAAAACATCTTCAGTACAAAGGAGGAAGAGCAACAAGCTGAAGTTCTTGTAGTAGGATGTGTTCTCTGAGCACTTAAATAATGTGGAGCCTTGTGCTTGCACAAACCAAAATAGCCCTTATTCCTGCAACTTCCAAACAAAACTAATTATCCCTCCAATAGATGCATGTCCTTTTCATGGCTGAAACCATGAGCCCAGTGCAGGAAAGGCACTCCAGCAAGGTGGCACACCTTGTCTGAGCTGCCAGGGTGTTTAGATATTGTCACCAAAACCCCAGATCCTTAAATGCCACCCAGTTTACCCAGGACTGGTGAGCTGAAGGATGATTCTGAGAGCCTAAGGCAGAAGCAGGCAGCAGGATCCTTTGTGCATCAGCATCAGTGTTGGCAGGCAGGGCTTCTTCAGTGAGCACATTTTGACAGTAACAAAACAGGAAAACATCTCCAACCTTAGAGATGTTATTGAGTTGAAATTTAAAGACCAAAAAACTACCCCATACTATCAAACTAGCCCATACTACCAAAAACTAGACCAACTACCCCATAACTGATGTTCCTTGGAGAGAGTTGTCTCCTCAGGGTTACATTCTTTATGGTAAGTTCTTCTTATTTTATTGCAGAATAAAAAATTATGTGAGTGTAGCTAAAAGTGACTTAGCAATGAAAGTGAAAGTGCAATATCTGGCAGTTTTTTTCCTTTATTGTTCTGGGAATCATCTCCCTCAGGAACTATTCTTAGCTACTGACTTCATCTGGTTAAGGTTGCTCAGCACTTAACCTCTCAGTCCAGCACTTAAACATCTGTATAATAACACCCCATCTACTTCATAAGGCTGTCATGCAGTTCACTGGAGTCATTCATATCTGTGATTTCTTTTTGTAATCTTCTTGTTAAAAGGTGAGGTGTAGTAATGTTACTATCTGCCTTACTACTTTGAGGATGTTCTGAATCCTCTTATGTATACAGGCAATTTTGGTCTGCATGCGTGTATTTTTGTGTCCCCTTAACTGTAGTTAAAGCACATTCTGCATAGCTAAATAACTATGGTTTGATGGAGTTCTTTTTCTTAACAATAATTACTGGGGTTTAGATAAATTCTGTGGTTTTCAGTGACCCAAAATAACAGCTGCAGGTTGTAATAAACTGCTCGAAGTCAGCTCACATACTAATTGTGCATCGTGACAGCTTAATTCTCAGCAGTGTAAGAATACTAGTAACTTGCGTTTTCTTCCTTACATAAACTTAGAAAACATGTATTTCTTTTCAGCATTGGCCTCTGGCTGGCATGTGCATTGCTGGTGTAGAATGACATCTACTGGCAGCCAGAATTTTGCAAAGTCTCTAGCACTTGTCTCTTTAGAGGATCTCTCTGCCAAAATCCACTGGCAGTGGGGAAAGGAAGCAAGTGAGAGAGATTTGCCAACTTTTTGTTTCTTCTGATAACAGATTTGGGAGTTTGTTTTGAGTCTGTCATTGATAAATTGTGTTGGAATGTGGGATGCTCCTGAGAACAATATTGCAGGGGATAAGTATGGATTATCTGCCTGTTAGGTGGAAAATAAAAGCTTTCCTAGCAGTCTGGAGCACACCCTCTGAAGTGGAGCTAGTAGCCTAATGAATCACAGAGAGCTGAAGGATTAACAACGTAAGTTGCTATCACTTGTCTATCAAAGGCATCTTAAGCATTCCCTACCCCTCTCCCTCCTTGTTAATCTACCCAGTTAAGCAGATTCTACCTTTCCACTGATCAAAGCTGTTGCTGGGCTGTTCTTGGCTTGGTGATGGCTGTGAAGGTGCAGTTGGCCTTGTTCATGGTCTCTCTGAAGGTGCAGGTGAGGGCAGGTGAGACATGGCAGCACTCTATTTTATGCTGCTCTTAACTTGCCCAAGTACAACTCTAGATATGTTTAATTTCCCCTTTTGGGTCTCTCACCCATTTTCTTAAGCACCACCCAGAGATTTTGTTTCTCTCAAAGTCCACAAGGCCTTTTAGCTTTTAAGATAAAGAGTTGGGCCTCAGACGCTGCTGAGTAATGAATATACACCTAATACTATGTGCAAAATGAGAAGAATATGGGGGGTTCTTCATGGCAGATGTTTTTTTTCCTGGTGAAACAGTGTGTGGACTCTTAGTGGTTGTTATTTCAAGAACATCTGATGCATTTGGTATTGTGAGTGCATTTGGGTCCCTGGAGACAGTTTTTATTTCTTTCCTTATGTCACTGCCTCCAGAGGATTTCTTGACAATAGCTTTTCCCCTTCTTGTACTTCAGTGCCCAAGCAAAATGGGAAAAAGGATCATCACCTTTATCAGGATCGCTGAGATGAAAAAGATGTAGGGAGCAGCACCACTTTATAAAAAAGTGTCATAGAATCATAGAATAGTTTGGGTTGGAAGGGGCTTTAAAGATCATATAGTTCCAGCCCATATGTCTGGCTGGATCAAAGAGATTTATAACTTTGGCAGAGACTTGACGGAGCAGCCTCAGGTGTGTTTGGCAGCGAACAGCAGTGTATCATTGTGAGTTATAAGCAGGTGGTGATAAGACTTAAGGCAGGGTGTTCTCTTCAGTTTGGGCATGACATTTAAAGAGAGGTGTGGAGAGATATTGCTCTTTGCAAAAAACAATGAGAAGAATGATCAGTGATTTTGCAGATTTACCCAGCAGAGAGAGATCTAAAGGAAGGAGCTCTGTGAGAAGGGGAGGAATCACAGCCTAGATGATGCAGTAAATCTTGAGGAAAAGCTTTGTATGTATTTCAGTGAGGTGCCGGAAGAAATGCTAAGGGGTGAATGTGGAATATCGGTAGCAGCAGATGGTTAAGAGAAGATTGACACTGGAGTTTGGAGTGCTTTGACACAGTACTTCCCTGTTCTAATGTGCTCTTCTCAGAGCTACTGACATTTTTTGAGGGGCATGTGGATATCTGAAGCATAAGAAATTTCCCAGAAACAGAGCAAGTGGAATTTATAGGTTATCCTTGCAAGAAAAAATATCAACCAGTATGTGTCAAATCATCTGCAAGACCAGAACCATTTTCTATGTGCAGTTTACAGATGTAAGGACTTAAATTCATCAATGCCACAGTGCATGACTGGGTTATTTTTCTGTTTCAATGAATGCTTTCCCTCTGGCACTTTGCAAGCTGTTTGTCTGGTCCTGAGCAGTGTCAGATGTTGGCAAGAAGCATCATCTTGTGCTTCAGGACAAGGAAGTTTTCAGGGCAAAGTTATGTTTTTTCAGATTTCAAATTTTCTAACTGATATATATCTAATTGAAGACACTCTTGCCCCAACCAGGCAAAAAATAAAATAAATGGAGTTTCTGGAACTACTAGTCTTGCTTCTGCAGATTCATCTCATTGTAGTCCAGTTTATTTTTCAGATTATTCCTCTGGGTAGTGGGATTATGGTACTGTTTCCAGTTATCTTCAGTCTCTTGTTCCTTATGTTCAGTCTTAAATAGGTCTGCAAACTCTTTGGTTGTTTTTAATGTGAACATTTAATCTATTGGGCAACTCTAGCTGTTGGACAAAAGTATTTCCAACACAACAGCTGCCCTTTGTCCTATCCTGTGCTTTCTGCTGCAGAGGTAGATGCTTTCTTGAGATACATTCTACTCTTGAGTTAGTCTGGGTAATGGATAAAGCAGCAGTTCAGGAGTTGCCGAAAGTGTCTGACCTCTCCAGTCTTTGAGCAATTACATATGTAAGGAGCAAAGGAGTGCTGTGGCAGGGAGGGAGCTAATATGAAGGTAATGGACAGGATCTTTGAAATCTGTAGGATGTTTCCATGTTATTCTGAACTCTTCAGTGACTTTGATTAGGGAGTAGCTGTTTGTCCCATCACTTAGCTCTGATGCATCTGTTCTGCACTACCAGGTTTACAGATGACCATATTTCAAATTAACTACAACCCAGCTGTTGTTTTACCTATTTTTATGCAAAGCTGGAATATCAAGTTTCTTTAGAAGAAGATTTTTGTTGATATCCCTGAAAAATGACCCACCTTCTCTCCCCACAAGGACAGTGACCATGGGATGAATGAACAGGACCCTTCTGGTCTCATGGTGGGGTCCATGATATTCATGATTAGGTTCAAGAGCTCACAGACCATTTGAAAACAGGCTCTCCTGAATTTTTCCAGGGAAGCACCTTTTTGTAGACAATTGACTTCTATGCAATGGGTTAAATAAAATCTTTCATATATTTACAGTACAAAACATTCTACTAACTATCATTTAACCAGCTTTCTTCATACTGAGCTGGATTTCCTGATAGACCTGCCAAACCCATGAGTTCTGCTGACCTCTGTGCACCATGTCCACATGAACTTCCTGTTTATTGAATCAGAATATAACACAGAGACCCAGAAGAGAAGATTTTCTTCATTTCTTAGTACAAACAGAAGTAAAGTCCAAGTTGAGATGAAGGTTTTATTTCTTGTGAAAGCAGAAGATTACGCCAGCTCTGGCGCCAAATTTGTCAGGCTATTAATAGGGTTTTAGCATCATTAAGCTAATAGAATCCTGCATCTGTGCACTGGAGAATGGCAGTCATTTGTGCTGCCTCTCTGGTCAGCAGCTTTTGAAATGGAGCTAGGTGACATATATCCACTGCAGCTCTGCCTCTCGGTTGATCTGCAGATCATCCCTGGCATTTAATGAAACCTTAATCAAAATTCACAATATTTTTCAATAAAATGTTTATTTTATCTGGCTGCTGAAGACAAAGTTATGAAATTTTTCACTTCAGCCTCTTCAAGTTGGCAGCTCCTGAATGTAGAAACCAAGAATAAAAAGATATTTTATCCTTCCAGACCATGAGGTCTCGTGGAAGTGTTCTGAGACATCTGAACCTGAACACCATACTCAGCTTGTGGCATTCCTTCTGTCCTCCCACTTCACTTGAGTCATCGAACACTGAAAGCAATTTAGTGAGTAACCATGGATCAGCAATAGGACAGTTACCCGTTGTCTTCTCCTTTATTCTTCATGAACATCAAGCTGCCAACTTGAATGCAGGCCAAAGAGCCAGGAGAAAGAAGAAACTTATGGTTAAGGCACCAGCCTAGGGAACAGGGAATCTGGAGGGAATTTCCATCTTTATCCCAGACTTTGGGACCTTCTGTATGTGTTCTACTCAGATGTACCTCTGACTCACCACCCTCATGAGGTGACAGCAATATTACAGTTGTTATAACTTCCTTCTCATTTCACAGGGATGCTGTGAAGTTAATTAACAATGGGGAGAGGGGTGTTAAATGGCACTACTGTACAGTTCCATTTTGCTTCTGTTTCCATTTCTTCTTGCCCAATTATTCTGTTTCTTGTCAATTCTTGCTATTTTGTCTTCTACCTTGGAGATAGATTCCCCCAGTCTGTGCAGCTGTCATCATGCTGAGTGTGTGATTCATGGGGTTCTGCTGGGCAGATTTTTTGCAGGTCTCCCAATGACACCTTTATTGACATTTTGTGACAGGGTTAGAAATTTTAATTTCATACTAGGATTAGAAAAGTGACACTTTTGTTTGAGATGTAGACCAGTTTGGAAGATAAAATGTAAGGAGTTGACCATAGAATGATCTCGCTTCTGTTGTCTGCTCTGTATACTGAAGGAAAACTCCAGTCATTTACTTGAATTTGACAGGCAAATCAGAATTTAGCCACTTGTTTTGGACTGATTTTCCCCCCGTTATTTTCTTGTTTAGTTTGCTCTCATTTCTATTAACATAGGCCTCAACGCAGAGTTTCAACTAAAATGTGATTATAGGCCACAGCTGTGCTCAAGTTGGGAGAAATATTTGTAAACTTGGCAGCTTCCGGAGGAACTGCAAGTGGAGGAAAGAAAAGCAGTTAAACTTGAGTAGATTGCTTAAAAACATAAATGAAGAATTTTTCCTTTGTGTGCTTCTGATGTCTCTCTAGGATCAGGTAATACTAAATTGTTCTATCTGTATCTTTCCATATACCTGCATATTGTTTCCTTCAAGATCCCTCCATAAAAATTCTGCTATGAGGCTGGATGCAGCAGAATCCCTGTATTAGTTATTCCTACTCTGATGAAATGTGTTATCTAGGAATTAAGGTGGGTTTTTTTGTTGTTGGTTTTTTTTTTTTTTTTTGTAATTTCATTGTTATCTCCACTCAGACATATCAAGATCTAAATGGGATGTTGTGCTGGTTTTGGCTGGGGTAGAGTTAATTTTTTTCAACAGTGGCTGGCATGGGAATATGTTTTGGGTTTGTGCTGAACACAGGGTTGATAATATAGAGATGTTTTGTTATTGCTGAGCAGGGCTTACACAGAACCAAGGCCTTTTCTGCTTTCTGTGCTGCCACACTGGCAAGGATGTTGGGGATGCATGGGAGGTTGGGAAGAGACACAATTCCTTCTTTTGCTTTGTTTGTGTGTGTGGCTTTTCCTTTCCCTGGTAAACTGTCTTTGTCTCAACCCATGAGTTTTCCAGCTTTTACCCTTCTGATTCTCTCCCCAGCCCTACTGGTAGGGGAGTGAGCGGCTGTGTGGGATTTGGTTGATGGCTGGGGTGAAACCATAAACATACAGACCATAAACATAGTGTTCAGGTGAATCTATGGAGTAGTGGGGCTCCCTGTAACCTGAGTGAGGTGAATCTTTGCACAATATACAGCAAATTAGGCTACATGTGTGTATGGTGAGTATGGAGGGATCACTAACCTAGAGCTGTCATGATCTGGTAAATCCATGTGATGCTGGTGTCCCAGGAAGACTCCTGGCTCAAAAATAGAAATGGAATAACTTTGCTGATGTACACAAACTAACAAACTCTGTGTCTGTCTTTACCCAGATCACCTATTTATTTTTAATGTCTGAAGCCAAGGGGAGTGTCATTATTCTTTACCACCCCAGTATTGTGTCTGCAGCAGCTGAGAGGTAGCTGTACTCTGAATTTCCTCATGATATCCTTTTGTCCTTTGGGTATGGACAAACTATGTGCCCATGTGAGCTCTGCTCTGAGGGCCCTTTGGAAAAACAGAAGTAGTGGTTACCCCTTGCTTTCTATCCATTGTGTGGCTCTGAATGCTTCAATTTAAAAATAAATACTAGGAAATTCAAAATTCTATCCTTTTTACTTAACTCTGCTTAAACTTTTTGGTGTAGTATGGCTCTAAATCTTTCCTATTTTTCTTGTGGAATTGTTATCAGTTCCTTGAAGAATAAAAGATGGAGTTTTCAGAGTGTCTTGTCTAGTCCTGCGTTCTCAGAGCTTGCAATATTCAATTTTTTAAGAACTTCTAAGCGAAGCTGCCATATAATGCAAAATATGTCTCAGGTACCAACACATTCAAGTTTTCTCTGTTAAACTATTGAGCGAGAAAGCAAAAGGTCACCCCATCTAAAGTGTAAACCTACGCCAGAAAATATAGGCTAAGCTATAAGGAAGATGCTTTAGAAGCTATAGGGTTTTCCCCTATTTATCACTAACTTGTTCTGCTTTTGTTGCTTCTTTTAATTTCTCTGGTCCTTGTTACCTTCTTGTTCTGGTCCTGATTTTTCTCCAGTAAAAGTACAGCCTTTGGATTTCAGATACTCATGAAATAGATGGGTGAGAGTAGGATTGTATGGCATAGACAGCTCAGTGTGGTTTACATGTCACCAACAGATTCCCATTGTGTTGAAGCTGGGCCTGGAGCCAGTCTGTGGGAATACAGGATTATTTTAATGCTTCTTAGTGGCACAACCGGGTTTGGCCTTGGTGCAAGGAATGTGATGGACTT
The DNA here is from genome assembly GCA_013396655.1 of Campylorhamphus procurvoides. Lineage (NCBI taxonomy): Eukaryota > Metazoa > Chordata > Aves > Passeriformes > Dendrocolaptidae > Campylorhamphus > Campylorhamphus procurvoides. Next base: position 1,362,299 of record WBMV01002992.1, read on the forward strand.
TTGTTACCCAGGGCTCAGTGCCAGCTGCCAGAGCCTACCTGCTTTCCCAGTGTGGTGCCTGGATCCTTCATCCCACAGCACTTGCTGCCTATGTCTGCTTGGCAGCTGTTTCACTGCCCTGTGCCCTCAGCTCTTTCGTTCTGATATCTATGCATTGTTTGCGATTTTAATTGGGGCTTTGAAGCATAATGGTTGTTACTTAATATTTATTCACACTGAGTCTGGCAGAGTGACCGAAGCAGGGAACAAATGAAATTTTTCTGTAATTCAAGTAATTAATCATAGAATAACTATTAAAAAGCAAAAGTTGGCATTTGTAGAAATATTCAGCTGCTTCTGTGCTGCATAACCTCTGTATACTCACAGTCCATGTCAGTACGTGACTTCAGTGCTTGCAGTACATGCCTGCTCTGCCTCCGAGTGACTGCACTTCACAGCCACAGTGCAAGAAAGTCCTCTGGTTGCTTTGGATCTGATGGCAGCTTGCCAGATCTAGGCTCTTTTGACAAATATTTTGTCAACTGTGAGCTAATGAACGTATTTATTCCCCTGTTAACTTTGGTGGAAATCTTTGATTAAAGACCACTGGCTGTGCAGTTCCGAGGGTGAAACTCAGCACAAGTGGCTGGCTTTCCAGTGGGTCAGGAAAGGGCAGCAGTCTCATGAGCTGGGAAAGTTCTCAGCAAAATCTGCTGCCTTGGAGACTGATTGCTGAAGCTGTAACCTCCCCAGTAAGAACTCCTCTTGAACAATATTTCAGCCCACTGTGATTATTTCCCTGGCCGGTTCTGTCATTCCCTAACGGCAACTTTCCCTGGAAAGTAATTTCTAGGACAGATGTGCCAGCAGAGCCCCCAGTCCAGAAGTGCTGAGGAGAGAGGTGAGCTCTTTTTCTAAATCAACTCACCTAATTGGAAGAGTCAGGGGGGAGACATCTTCTGGGTATGCCAGCAATTCCCTAGGGCTTAGCAGCATGACAAGTGCAATGCTTGGGATTTTACCTGATTTAAAAAAATCTGGTGGACAAGTGAAAAGAAGAGGTGATTGTTCTGCAATACAAGAGTTGCTTAATGAAGTAAATTGCTGTGACAACCTGACTCCATTTCAGTTAGCTGCATCCTCAGTGGGGTTTTGGCAGCTGGCTGGGAGTTAAGGGTGCAAGCTGTTGGTTGCTTTCCCATCCCGTCACAGCTCTTTGGCACTGTGCAGCGTGGTAGCACTGATGCCTCTCTGCTTCCTACTCTCTACCCCTGCTTGCTCCTGTAGGTTGCTTTGTGAACATGAGTTTTTTGGATAGGCTACATGATCTCTTCATGTGCTTTTATTAAAGTTCAAACATCTTCAGAATCTACCCTTATCCTGACAGGTTTTCCTACTTACTGAGGGATACAAAGCAGCTAGCCAGGGAACTAAGGCTCATGAAGGTCTTGCTCTCTACAACTACTTGAAAAGAGGTTGTAGCCAGGTGAGGGTCCGTCTCTTCTCTCAGGTAACAAGTGATAGGATGAGAGGAAAAAGGACTCAAGCTGCACCCAGGGAGGAATAGATTGGATATTAGGAAAAATTTCTTCACTGAAAGGGTGGTCATGCATTGGAACAGGCTGCCCAGGGAAGTTATAGAGTCACTGTCCTTGGAAGTGTTCCAAAAACATGCAGATGAGGTGTTTAGGGACAGGGTTTAGTAGTAGACTTGGCAGTGTTGGGTTAATGGTGGACTCAATGGCCTTAAAAGTCTTCCAAGTTTAATGATTCTATGAGGAGTCAGTGGAAGGAGAAGAAGGAGCCCTTCCCACCTTGTAACCTTCTCAGTGGTGGCTTCCTAGGGGATGGTAAACCTGTCTAAAGTTTAGGTTGTTTCTGTGCTATTTTCTCCTTGAGGAGGAACTGGAAAAGCTGCTGAATATTCTCCTGCCCAGCATGAACATTTCTGTGAGCACTGTACCTCCAACTTATTGACTGATGCTAGGATTAGTTTGTTTAGCTGTGCCTAGGATTTGATACTTCATGGAGGAAAAAATAAATAGAAAGCAAGAGAAGAAGCTAATTAAGTGCATTCCTATGCTTTGCATAGAAAAGATGCAGATTGCTCTCCTACCTGTGTGACGCACTCTGCCATGGAACAGCAGTTCCTTCAAGTTATATTGACCTTTTAGAGCAAATGATTTCCTTTGAAATCATGTTTGTATTTGATGGGTTTTCTGTCTCATTAGGGAGCTGTTGGAATACAGCAGATCTGATTTTTATCACTGCTGCAGTGCACATTCTAGACAGTGCTTCATGAAGGTTCAGTTAGCAAGAAATGTGATTATAAGGGTATTTAATGACTTCCATTTGCATATATAGCACAGATACTTTTCAGATACTATCTTTTATTAGCCTTTAAGAGGCTCTCACCTCTAAATAAGGCTGTATTTTGTCACTGTCTATTGTTGACTGGAACCTTACCCTAAGAATACATCCATTTAAGTCTGCTGGTCTAGTCATACAGAAAAAAAAGGCACAAATATTACTGTATGTAGAAGAACTTGGCCTGAATTTATGTGCATATGTATGTAGTCCTCATGTATATACAGGCAACTTAGAAATATATGCATCTTTTTAGCCACTTTAATGCTTTTTCAAAAGGATTTCTCTGTACTGGTGAATTTTTACAAAAGCAAATGGGAAAAAAGCTGTCAGTCTCCCTCTATAATGGGAGCAAGTAAAGAAAGAGAAAAATTTCCTTCATTTGAATTTTTTCAAAGATTTCCATACCAATTTCCATGCCATTGGAAAATAACAAACAAGCATGCTGTTAGAAATTTGGCATTTTAATAAGCTGACCACAGAACTTCAAGTTTTTGTTCTTCAAAATGTGGCAACAGGAAGGTCTCTTAGGGAATAGTTGCTATGCTTCAAATAATTTTATTTAATCAGGATAGGTCTCTAATCTTTTTCTTGGAAAACTGCTGGTTCTGGATGGTAATTACAAAAAGGAGGGGTGGGAAGGATCAGTAAGAGGAATGAACTGGAATAGAAAACTGAAAGTGAACCTGTTCAAATATAGGCAAGTGCACAGGTGACTGAGCACAGCATTGTTACAGCAAAGCTGAGAAGTCGGACTCAGTTCTCAAGACAGGATTATTGTGTTGTCTAAAATACTCAAATATACCACAGAATGATACAGCATTTCGTATGAGCTATTTTTTCCATTGGTGTTGTAGGGTGATGAAGGGCTCCCTGGCTTTCCTGGGCTGAAAGGTGATAAAGGAGAAAAAGTAAGTTCAAGTCTTTATTAATTATACTCTGAAAAGTTTAAAAGTTTATAAAGCTGTTGTGGAAGTCTAATGAAAACTGACCCTCCTCTAAGTCTTTCATTTTTATGTCTGTATTTTGTTTTGGCTTGTTTTGTGTTAGCAAGGTAGTAATGAAAGGAGACTATGCTGTTGTATTATTTTACATCATAGTTCACCTTTAAGTCTTCAAACCTATTGATGATGCTCAGACACATTTGACAAATGTGTGGCGAACTAAAAGGCATGAGCTTTGACTAAACTTTGTAAAAATCAAAAATATAAGAATGAAGAAGAAGAGGAACTCAGTGTGATACATCTATATACAGAAACACCAGTGTTTCTTCAATGTGAGCCATGGAAGGCCAAAGATTATTATGTCTTTTGTTGCACTGAGCCTAAATAACTTTTGGACTGTGGTGGCCTTTAGCTGCCTACCATGTCATCATCTTAAAAAACAAAACCAAAAGATAAATCCTGTACTGAGCTTGCTCTGCTGACGAGTATTTACTTTGGAAACATTTGTCAGAAATGCCTCAATCCTAATTTGCAGGAGGAATTTTATGAATTTAAACTTTTGCCACTAAAATTAAAATAGCAAATGTTCTGGATTGCAAGGCAAGATGCCTCTCCAAGTAACACACAACAAACCAGCTCTGTACAATCACAGCCCACAGTGGCAGCTTTGCTGTGCCTGTATCTGATCTCATTTGAGCCTTTTTTTATGACACACTTAAAAAGAAACTGCTGTGGTGCCTAGAAAACACCAAGTGAGTGAAAACACTAAACCAGTTCCTCACTGTGTATGTTGACTCGCGTTTTATTTGTCTGTTTTCTTTCCATTCTTGTTTTGTTCTTTAAATTGCCAACTGCAGGCAGCAAATATGCATTTTCAGCACATTTGCTGCAGTCCCCATTAGTTGTGGAGCTGCCAATCTCAACATATTTGGTTACATTCATCCTGGTGCAGAGGTAAATTTTAAATAGTTAAAATTTTAAATTTAAGTGGTGCCTGGCTTTCTGTTTTTTTGTTTTCTACATCTTTGCATACTCATAATTCTGAGACTCAGTTTCCAGTGGGCAGGGTAATTCCTGAGGACTACTTGAGTTTTTCAAAACTTCTTTTCTCTTTGCTTTTAGGCTTATTACCTATGTATATTATAGATGTGCCTAGAGGAACTTTGGGATGGATGCTGTAGAAGCATGGGGTAAAAACAAAAAAAAGGAAAAGAAAACAAAAGGCAATTTTTTGAGACAATGGAATGGTGGAGAGGCTGAGGGAAGATGACATGATAATATTAAGACGACTCAATGTTTGTGTATAATTAGCTCCAGAACTTTTATATTAATTTATTCTTAAATGAGTTAAGTGGCCAAGAGTGCCTAGTTTTTCATTAGCAGCTCATCAATCGTCCCCAGTGTGTTAATGTCAGCAGCAGCTCCTCCAGAGACCGTAAATAATAAATGTTTGTGTTGAAGTGATTCTCCTCATTCCTTATTCTTGTCTTGATGCACTGCTCGTGTCATTGCACTTGCAATGGATGTTAATGCTGTGCTGATGATAACTGTTGTTGTTACAGGGTTCCCTGGGCTCACCTGGACCCCCTGGGAGGGATGGAGCAAAAGGAGAAGCCGTAAGCCTTTTTTGTTCCTCCCATGTAATCTTGCCTTTCAGTGCAAGGCAGGCAGTGAAAATCAATCTGTATTGAGTGGAACATGTCTGGGAGATTTGTGTGGCCATTTTAGGAGCAACAGAAACAAATGGCAGGAGGTTAATAGCCCCAGCACTCTCCCTCACACGTTTGCAGCCAAGGCAGGTGTCGAAGATTAACCATGCCGGGAGGCTCCTGGGGCAGCTCTGTTAGCATTCATTAAGGAGGGAAAGGGAGCAGCCTTGGCAGCCTGTGGTTTGGGACCTGTTGGTTAACAGCTGCAGCTGCAAAGCCTGGCCATTTGGTTTGTCTGGCAAGGAGTCCTAGACTAGTGGAGATGGCAGGGGGTGCAGGGGACCATCTTGTGCTTCCACAGTAGACAGGGCTTAGAGAAATTAGTGTCTTGGTCACAGAAACAAGGACTTGAACTCCTGTTGGCCTAAAAACTAGGAGGAGAGGAAGAGGTGCAGTGTTAGCTCAAGGAAGGATGCAGCATGACAAATACTGCCTGTAAGAGAACTACAGTTGAAACAAAATTACAAACACATTTTCCAGCATCTTAGAGAAGTGTATTTTAGAGCTTTACATTCTCTTCCTTGCTTGATCACCATCCCTTGGAAACTATCTTCATCCTGACGGTGGGCCTTCATCATCTTATTCACTGTCCCTGTGTGGCAGTCACTTGGTGGCAACTGAAGAAACTTGGGGAAGGACCCTTTGGAAGGTCAAACATACACAAAAGTAGTGACAGGTAGCAGAAAGGCTCTTTTCCATATATACTTCTTTGTGCCACGGTTGTCCTACTTTGGGAAAAATGATAATTTTTGAATATTGCTTCCAGAACTGATACAACTTCATCATATCACAAGTGGCAGGGTTTGGGATTGGACAGGGCCATACTTGCAGAATTGCTTATGGGATGACTTTATACTCTGCGAGGTCACTATTCAAGAGCAAATGTATTATGTTGTCTCCAAGGAATCCACGTTTGTAGACTGTATTTGGTGCAAACTGTTCACAAATTAGGGAACTCATTTCTTGCTACTTGGTTGTGTTTAGAGAGCAGATGAAGAGATCCTTCTGTTTTCAATTTGTCCCTTTCTGCTTTTATCTTTGTGAAGAAAGCACACCAAAAGCTTTCAGATCTCTGGAGACTGGTACTCAGAGCTGTACATACTAGATAGAGCTTCCATTTCTAACTGCATATAATGACAGTTTTGAGCCATCCCAGCCTTTTATATATATAAAATATAAATATTTACCAGTGATATTGCTGTTACTTGCAGGGTGAACCAGGAAGACCAGGAGCATTTGGACTGCCTGGGCCAGCAGGTCCAAAGGTAAGCTTTCCATTTCTTCTTTACAGGGGCAGGCATATTTTTTACACGGACTTTTTAGGATTACCTCTTGTTTATGACTTTTCATATTCTCAATGGTGAATGAAGAAACTCAAAATGCTCCTTTTCATCAGGGATCTGCTAAGGTATCTGCAATTAGGCAAAGCATGCAAAAAAAAGAATTACTTTTTGTTGAATAAACAGCATAGCTGGAGAAGGTGAAGAAAACCTGTCTGGGGGCACTTAAGCCCTGTTTTATGTCTTCAGTAGCGTTCCCAACGCTCACAAAGATGCAGATGAGAGTTGTTATCTCTACTTTACAACTGGAAAAGAAAAATCATATAGACATCCTAGCCTGGATTTTTCTGCCTATTTTTGGAGATTTAGTATTGCACAAGTGAACAGTGACTAAGTGATACAGAACTTGAACCAATGCTTATATCATTGGGTTTGCTTCAAACCAGGTGCTTCTGAATGGAGAAAATTGGCTGAGCATCACAAATATGCCTGAATTTTGAAGCCCTTCTCATGAGCAACTCTTTAGGTTCTTTTCAAAGTCTTAACTCTCCTTTGCCTTGTTCCCTGGTTACTGAAGGGGTAGATAACTCTCAGGTGGTTTCAGTCTTGTTATAACACAAAAAGTTATAACTTTTTGGTGCACTGTGACAAGTGTGTTTTTTGGGGTATCATGCACAGCAAGTTCAGCTCATCCTGTCAAAAGTGCGGCAAGGACAACAGTTTAATTTCCTGAATTTACTTTACCCAGTTCTGTTCCTTTACAAGCAAAGACCTTTGAGTATCACATCTTTCTGGAAGAGCCGTATCTAGTCACTAAACCTCCACTGAGTACACTGATGCCTTTGCCCTCAAACAAGAGTTAAGTACTTCAACACCTTTCTGGATGTAGTCTTGATTGTCACTTGGCACTGTCTGGGAGGACTTGCTGAAGCAGCTCATATATAAGTCCTCTAGGTTCCTCAGCTATGGAGTCTCTTTCTCCAAAATTTCTTTGTCTTTGCATAGAGGGAAATGTTGATCCTTTCCTGAAGTCCCATCAGGAGGGTATCAGAACTAATGGTGTGTTTGTGGATTATCAGAAATATGTGGCAGGCATCCCACTGTTCTCTCCTAGAACCATATTGACTTCAGCAGGTGATAAATGGCAGCTGCAAAGCAGGGCTGGACTGAGCTGAGTGGAGGCACTCAGAGTATTTTGTCCTTCAGTGGGATTTGGAGATGGATGAAATGAACTGAATTCTTCACTCTCAAATGCTTTTCAGCTGCATCTCTCCTATCATGTAAATAAGTACATACTTTGTCCTGCATGTTTCATGTAGTGGAATTACAAACCAGCAGGTTATATGATGCTCTTTGTGGTATGAGGTCCTCAAACTCGCTTTGCAAAGCATTTGCAAACCAAACTAAACTGAGGCATCTACATCTTCCTCAAGCTGGACCTGATCCTCCTCCACATTTTCCACCAGTATCATAGGCATATGTAGTTCAGCCAAGTAACAAGGCAATGCTGAATAGAAGTTCAGACCTATGGGCTGGACAGCACAGGTGCTGGTGGGGCTGGACCTAAAGGCATCTGACTGGACAGTGCTCCCAGGGAAGAGGTGAGCTTGGCTAACCCCAGCCTCTCACAGTGACTAAATATAAAATGATTGTGTGCTTTCACAGTGACTTTCATTTACCTTTGTGGGTGCACTGGCTGTGTGCAATGTCCTTCAGCTGGATTCTACCCTGAGTTATTTTAAGAAACAACCCTGACTTTGCTGACAGGGCTTTACAGTCTAAAATAGAAATCCATACTCCTTTACTCCTTGGTGTAAAGCCTGACCACCTTGCTGGTGTGGAACAAGATTTATAAAGTTGGGTGGAGTTTGCAATCAGAGAAGTCACATCTCCAGTTACTGGTGCTATCATTGGTTTTTGGGTTTTTTTTCTTGATCACTTACTTTTATCAGCAGCATCAATACAGCAGCTCTGGGCTCTACCCCAGGCTCCATAGCTGCCTTGCAGTTTCTCTGGCTGGCTGTGTTGTGGTCCTTCCCAGCTCAATCCATCTTCATTTGCATTGAGCCAGGCAAGTGCAGTGTGTGCTCAGCAATGGTACCTGTGCCATGAGAAATTCAGACCCTTGTTTATCTCCATGGCTGAGGAGTTTTTTTGCTTTGGTGGGAATTGCCAGCACTTTCTTTTATGAAGTTGTCTTATAGTTTTTACAGACCTCATTAATTGCACGAAAGTTCCAGTAGGACATGTAAGGGTCCAGCAGACTTCTGGTAATAAGATTTCAGTCCACAGAAGTACAAAAATGGATGCTGAGCCCATTAAGGTACACCTATAGGTTACAGAAATAAAATGGCCTCAGTATGTCATCTCTGGTTTTACTGATTTTGCTGCTCAGTGATGTCTCCAGGGGAGATTGTTCCTAGCTCAGTGCTCTTCAGCATAAAACTGTCGTTTCGGTGTGTTTTTTATTCTTGTTCATAAACTTGGAGGGTAAACTTCACTGATCATCCAGTGTGATCTTGAAGGCTACAAGCTGGTGGATGCAAAGAAGAGCTCTCAAAGTCACCCTTGTGCTGAATGACCCTTGTCTTAAATGGCAAGAAATGGCCAGAAAATTGGTCAGAAAACTCCCAGGTAAATATGTGGGCCCTGGCAAGTTAATTTATATGGGGTGAGTGGGTCCAGAGAAAAAAGGCAATAGCTCAGGTCCCTCATATAGGTATGACGCTATAGCAGTGAAACAAAGCCTGGATTTTTGAGATTAGCCTGTAATATCCTTCAACAAATATTCAATCTTTTCCTGCCTTTTTTTTTCTGTATCTTTTATTATAAAAGGATAAAGACTTCTTTTGTGGTTGTCATTGCTATGGCATGAACATAGATACAGCATTCCCATCTGAACTGACAGTTATCTGTACTTGATAGAAAAAGCAGAGGTGGAGAGGGGAAAAATATCAAGCCTCTGAAATATAAAGTACTAGGTAAGAGTTTCATTTTGACAAATTTCCTTCTTGCTTGCTTCAGCTGTCGGAGTCTCACGCTTCTCTGGTTTACCAGACATGATCTCAGCACAGACTTCGAGTGGGTTCAGCACATCATCTCAACCAGACAAACTCAGATTCTCTATCTATAACTTTTGCTGAGTATTATAACCATGTTTTGTGTAGCAGTACTGATTTGGATTTTAACACTCTGGACAGCTTGGAACAAGCTTCTATTTCTCTTGGGGTTTTTGGTAGAAGTGTTTTGCTGAAGGGAGAGATTTAGATGCATGCCTGCTGCTCTCCCTCTGCTATTAGAGGATATGCAATGCTTCCTGAGTTGGTAGAGGTTCTCCTGTGTCTGATGTTGTAGGCATCCCAGAGCCACCTTTGCTTGGGCTTGAAATCCACTGTTGTTAACCTGGGCAATTGCATTGGGGGAAAAAAAAAAGCTTCAGTTCTGCTAATAATTCATTGCAAACACATCTTGCATTTTTAATTTCATTATTTTTAATATGAAATGTCTTTTAATATGAAATGTAGAAATTATTTAATAAGTATTTAAAATATCTGTTTTGAAGCCTTACCCCATTACAACTACCCAATGCAGGAGTTAGATGAATTGAGTGGTGGGAAAAGTGAAGCGATATAAGTAAGAAAATCATCACTCAAACAGGTGATATAAGATGCCAAATCAGTTCTCTAGGTCAAATTTTGAGGCCCAGGATCCAAGGGCTGAGCCTATTCAGCTGAGGATCCCACATCATTTTCAGGCCTTGTAAGACTCATAAAAGCACACAGTGAGTGCTCTTCATTTCAGTGTACCCTCCGTAAGGAGAGTCAGTGTGCAGCCAGCTGAAGGACTGCTGAAGTGTACCCGATCCTCTTCCATTTCTTCCACTTAAGCTAAAAATAAACATTGGAGAGTGTAGTTTTGTTCCGTTTCTTTTCCTTTATTCATTAAAACATATAACATTTTGAAGTCTGCAGTTCCTTTATGCTAAGAAATGGCCTTAACTGCAGCATTTGCAGCAATGTGTACCTGTGCTTTGTTCCACCAACACCATGTTTAGGACCCAAAACTGTTGTTTCGTACAACTGAGATTGCCAAACCCAAAATAGTCTGTAGAGGAAATTGCATTGGAATGGTTTGTCTTTGTAAGGCAAGACTGAAAGCAGAAGCATAGAGTTTGCTTATGTCTGAGTGCCAGAGACAGAGAAAAATATTGGGTGTCACTTTGGGTAAGTATTTGAAAAGTCAGGTGCTGCTCCTGTATTAGCACTGGGAGAATCAAGAAAACTCAATAGCCCAGTGTGAGCCTGGAAGAATAACTTACATTTCTGAATAACTAATATTGTTCTTGGTCTTTTATGTGAAAGAGTTTCTGATGGTTTGCTATGTCTCAATTCCTTGCCAGGGATCCGAGGGTAAACCGGGTCCTCCAGGAATTAAAGGCTACGTAGGTGCACCGGTAAGTCAAGGCTCCTGTTAAGTTTTTAATACTCCAGGAAATTTCTCTACCTTTTCAGTGTGTTCTGCACAGATATTTTTTATTATTAATATGAAACAGTATATGATATGTCTGACCACTTACTGCCACTATGTCCAAATGGTGACATTTTCTTGATTTCACTGAGTTCCTTCCATCTTCTTTAAAAGAGAACACACCTGTAGCCAGCAGAGAGATGTCAGCAGAAGTTAGTTGATTACTGAGATAACTCCTGATTTTGTGCTGATCTCACCATAATGCAATTACTTTGGTCTGTGATGATGCAACATTTATAGAGTGCTTGAAAACTTCATAGGAATGTCTAGAAAAAGTACCACCTCTCAGCAAGTTTCCAGTCATATTTTCAAAACTCTCAGGGAATAGCCTTTGGGTTCAGGGGACAAACCTGCCTTAAACAAACAGACAGCCAGAACAAAATAAGTTAGATTCTATCCAGTTAGCATCTCTGTCTTGTGGTCTCACCTTGGAAATTGTGGAGGCAGCCTTTAAGCTGGTGTTGTAAAGGCTGACTGGATTTTCTGAGATTTGAGGACAGATGGGTTGGGGCCACTCCTGGTATCAGTGCAGGCTGGGGGAGAAGGGACTGTGCACAGCCCTGCCAAGAAGGACTTGACGGTGCTGGTGGATGAAAAGCTAGCTGTGAGCTGGCTATGTGCACTCATAGCTCAGAAAGCCAAGCAATATCCAAGCCACGCAATATCCAAAGCAGTATGGGTAGCAGGGCAGCCCCTCTGCTCTTATCTTACCCCACCTAAAGGACTGCATCCAGCTATGGGCTCCTCAGCACAAGAAAGACTCATGGACCTCTTAGAATAGGTCCAGAGGAGGGCCATGGAAATGGAGCACCTCTCCTGTGAGGAAAGGTTGAGAGAACTGAGGTTCAGTCAGGAGAAGAGAAGGCTCCAAGGAGACCTTATTGTGGCCTTTGTATATTTAATGAAGACCTATAAGAAAGATGGGGACAATTGTTTTAGCAGAGCCAGTTGTGGTAGGAAAAGGGATAATGGTTTTAAACTAAAAGGGGGTAGATCAAGATAATAGGGCTGAAAGTTTTTACAGTGAAGGTGGTGAGACTCTGGGGCAGTTTGCCCAGAATGGTGGTAGATGCTCCATCCCTGGAAACACTCAAGGCCAGCTTGTACTGGGTACTGAGAAACCTGATCTACTTGAAAATATCCCTGCTCATTTAGATGATTATGTAAACCCTCTTAAGTCCTCCAAATATACCAAGAAATACAGCTCTCATTAGATGGGAGGTAAGCCTCCACTACAGTATAAAGTATAAATACAAATATACTATGAAACTAAGCAGCATTTTAAGTTTTGGCAGTTTCAGAGAGGTCACTACTGACTGAGCTCTCTATAGCTATTAGTCGGTTGCTCAGTTTCCCCAATAAAGGTAAAATACAAGGTGCTTGCTCTGCCAAGGGAAGGTGAAATATGTTCGTGCCCATGGAATTGATGGCCTGTGTTAGTGCCACATCAAACTAAGCTCCAGCAATGTTTCTGGCGTAGCTGGGAGGAGATGAATTATGCAGTCCAGAGGAACACTGGTTTTGGATTCACAGCACAAAAATGTGCTGGGCTCCTGGGTCAGAGCACATCTAACATTTGCCAGTTCTCAGAGCTACCTGCTGTCTGCTTAGCTGCCGTATCCAGACCCACCAGGACTGGGAATTCTTGCTTTTATGTGTGATAGGTTTTCCCATCAGTATCATCCTCTACCAAAGTCCTCATTGTTTACAAGAACATGAAAAATGCAGAGCACTGATTGTTTTCCAGACCATCTGCAGCTGTGGTATGTTCCCTGTCCCTCTACACTGCTGTTGGCAGGAGGGTCATGTGTCTGCAGGCAATATAATATTACAGATGTTCTTGGGCCCACAAGTAGTCCCTGCTTTGTGAGTCTGCTTAGGCCATGCCTGTGGCCGACTTTGAGGACTGGGAACACAGAAAACGTCCTTGAGATTTCCGTTGAATAGATTGTGCAGATGTGCACAGTGATTTGATGACTAATTAGAGGAGGTAACGAAGCCTCTACTTGGATTGAGCTTTATATCTGTTTCTTTTTATTTTTAGGGTCTACAAGGAGAACGGGGAGAAAAGGGAACACGAGGAGACAAGGTATTCCTAGTGCATGCCAGGAAATGCCAGGCTGTTCTTTTTCCTCTGACCATTAGATGAGGTTGGCTGCCAGGCCAGCAGCTCTGGAGAAGGATGGATGATGGAATTTCCTCACTGTGCTGTGCTTCCCAGTGCTCTTCCACCTCCCATGGATCTTTACTGTCTACAAAACACACATTTAGGGACTTCTAGTCTGTGTATAGCCAGGAGAGAGAGGAGTGGAGTAAAGGTATACCAGTGGAGAGATCTAGAGGAGTGTCCACCATGTGTGCACCACCTGAGGGTTGTGAATGACCACTGACTACTGCTGACCATGTCTGCACCCAGCATTTCCCCATCTCACTCCAACTTGCTGTGTTTCTGTCTTTTCCCATCACCAGTGGCATCAGGTAGTTTCTGTGTTAAAGGATTCATCCAAATGGAGAGTATCCCAGTCCTATGTTCTCTCCTGGCTGGGAATAGCTGTTTTACAGAGTACAGGACACTGGGATTCAAACTGTTTATGGCTGAAGGAAGGGACAAAGTGCCTATTATGCCTGGAATAAGCATTTAAAAGGAGAGATGGGCAGGCATAAAGTCTTAATTATATCTGTTTGCTCACTCTGTTGAGAGATATGCACCTAACTCTGCTGTGGACCTGCCTAGCAGTGCTCAAGGCTCCCCAGAAATGCCCCCTCTTGGTTATGACGCAAGCTGGTCCTGAGACAGGGCTATCTTTGTGATGGTCTGGCAGCTTTGCCTCTGTTCAAGCTCTCTGCAGTGATACCTGGCCACGTGTTTCTGTAAAGGGAGTCATTAGTTTGCTAGCACAGCCTTGTTCCCATTTCTCACTCTCGATTTTCTGAAGAGGAAATGCAGTGATTTACCCCAAACTTTTGCCTACTGGGAAAAATTATAAATGGACCCTTAGTGTGAGATATTGTATTTCTCTCTATCAGTGTTCTTTTTGCTGTTTATGACAAAGTAGGCACAATTATATTTTGTATTATCTATCATTGTTGATGCAGCTAGAGCAAAAGGCTGGATCATATTTTATCTTCTTCATACTTTTCCCTTAGCCCTTTGCAGAACTGGCTCAGTGTACTCCGTCTACCCAGTGCTGCTTTTCCAGAGGTGAGATTATCTAATCTGCTGGAATATTTGGCTCCTGGAAGAAAATCCATCTTTCTGACATCACCATGATGGGAGAAGAAGCTGGAGCTGCGTGTGGGCAGGGAGCTGACTAAGCTAGAAGAAGATTAAAGTGGGGAAGAAATGAATTAGGTTTTGTTTCATTAGAAGGCTATGCACTGTGCGCAACTAGAGGTTCCTTTTTTTTTTCCTGGAGCAGCCAAATCTCTGTTACAGCAATTGTACTTTGATTTTTTCCCAAATTTTAATGATGGTCTCAGAGCACCCACTGCCATTACTTTAACTTCTGCCAGTCAGTCCTACTGTGAAAGCAGTGGGCGTAAATCTGACGGGCCAAATATTTCCTTGTCTGCTCTTCAGTCTGTAACTTGAATACGTACACCTACACAACCTGTGTTTCTTTGTGCCTGAGGAGAAAAGATTTTATAATACCAGATGAAAGCACTAGCCCATGCACTGAGTATTGTTCTGTCAAATCTGAGTCCTTACCATAAAAAAAAAAAAGCCTACATATCCCATAATACATCTTGTTGCTTTATTCATATATTCCGGGACCTCAGATGTAAATATAGAGGTTTTAAGGAGAGGTTCCTAAATCCAGTAGTATTGGTTGCACCTGTACTTTAAAAAAAAAAAAAAAAAAAAAAAAAAACGAACAAAAAAACACTGCACCATATGAGGGATATCCCATGTCCTTCTTCACCCAGTGGGCTCATTGTAGACCCCAGGACAGACTCTGCAGAGATAAGCACAATGCACTTCCCTGTCAATATAAGCCCTGTGTGTCAGTGATACTTGACGTGTTAATTTAGGCATGTACAGCAGTGCAACATGTTATGGGGAATTGCTTTTGCTGCATAAGCATGGGTCCATTCTGCAAGTCCTTGTCTGTTTTATTAAGAAGAGCTTGAGTAAGGAGGCAGCAGGGCTGGTCTGCTCCTGCCAGATCCCTCTGTAGTGGGTTTTTTCCTTCTTCAGTTTTTTCCAGGGCCCTGCAGACTCCTGGTGAATCCTTTTTCTAACAAGTCATTACATTTTTTAAGTGGTAGAGGTCAGAGAGCAGCACTGAAGTTTTGGTGGAATTGGAATTTCCCTTGGTTCCTTATGACTCCTCAGCATTTTCATCCAGTGTTTAAAAGCAGGAAAACCAGTAGTCTACAGGAGAAATAAACGGAGGCTTAAAGTGAAAATTTGAGAATAAACATTAATATGTCTGTTCTTTCTGTTGGAAAAAAATACTTTTCACTAAGTACCTTTCTTTAAAGAATGGGGAAAAAATGGTAAAAATATTTATAATGACAGATTTTTCTGTAAAACAACAGAAAGCACAATTATTTGGCATGTTTTCAAACAGCTTTATTTTATATGTTTGTATAAATAATACATTTGCCTTTCCCTGCCCCCATTACTAGCAGTAAGAACATCGACACTTTTCTGTTTTGGCAGCTAAACCAGCATGTGTGAAGTACTCGTTGCTGCAGTATATTGATGTTAAAAATTCTCCTGGGAATACACTGCACATTTTGTCAGCAATCTACCAGACTGTTGCTTACTGAAAGTTTTAAATTAACAATACTCACTGTTCAGTCAGTTTGCACATTGAGGGTTTCCTTTGCACTGTTACCCTAAAAGCAAGTGGATCTGAATGTCTTACACTGGTTTTCTGCTGCTTTCTGTAGGATATGGGTCTCTCTAATTTCATTCCTTGAATATATAATTTAAAATACTATTTATGTTAGAAGACTGACTTTCTAGGGAGGAAAAATGAACAAAGTAATTTGCAAATCCATTTCTGACTTGCCAAATCAATGTAGTTTACAAAAGGAGCTAATTAAACCCAATACCCTAAGTGTGGATTTGTAGGTAATAACAGAGTTCTAACAGGGATTAATATATTCAAAACATTTAAAAAATAGAATTAAACTGTTTGTTGTCACAGCTTGTGCTTGCAGAATTTGTTTTTATGTGCACATTCACCTTCATATTGGCACTGTGTGTGTGTGTTAGATAGTTTATTTTTAGCTGTGTGTGCAGGGTCCAGGCAAAATCTGTGTTCCATTTTACAGGTTTAAGGAATTTGCAGTGTGAAAGAAAGTCCCTGTTTCAAAGAGGTTTTAAACTGAATGTCCTGTAATGGCTATTCAAGGGCCACAATCTCTAAGAGAAAAGTGAAGCTCAGCAGAAGTATGTCATTGATCCACTCTTCTCTATCAAGAACCTGGATTATAAAGCATGGAATGTGTCAAGCTTGGACATGGAATTACAGTAGAGTCAGGGTCAGAATTAAAAATTATCGTGAAAACATAATTCCCCAAAGCACAAGATGATGTTGAGAAGGGGAAACTTCAGGATGATACATAGGTGTAGGACCACTGCAAAAGATCGGTGACAACTGATCAAGGAGCTATTCTGTGAAAGGGGCTTTGGGGTAAAGGAAACATCATCCTGGGATTTAAACAGAAGAATAGTCTATAAAACATGAAATCATATTTCTGCCCAAAGCCTCAGCTAAGTGAAGGTTCGTGTGCTTTCCTACTCTGAATTCATGGAAAAATCATATACTCCACAAAGGGGAGCAACAAATTGATCAGAAGTCTGAAAAACACACTCATGATGAAAAGTTAGAAGTATTATGCTTGTTTAGAGAAGTTTGAAAGGGGAGTTTTGTAGGTCTGCAAATACATAAAAGGCTATTGTAAATATCAAGGAAACAGTCTATTCTCTGTGGGGTGTTAGGGAAAGACGCACTAGCCTGTAACTGTAGCAAGGAAAGGTTTAGGTGCAGAGGCAAAAATCATATCTTCAGGTAATAAAAATAAAGTAGTGAAATTGATTGCCTGTGGACTTTATGGACTGTCCAGTTCTGAGGACATATAGGAACAGATTAATTTTTCCCTCATGTTACAGAAAGGGAAGTTGAAAAATGAAAGGTTTTTTTCTTTCCTGGGTAAAACTGAGCTATTGCTGGACTGTGGATTCATTATTTTTGTAAGAGCTGTTCTGGGCTGATATTCTAGTATAAGTTGTCCAGTTTACATGAACTCATCCCAGTAGGCAGAGGAAGGATGCCAACATAGAAAACTAGAGCACAGCTGCTCCTTGTCACAGCAACTTTTTGTGGTACAGATGTGGGAACTTTAGCTCTTTTCACTATTGGGCTGGATGGAATTTCTCTCCTTATTCCTTACTCTTGGAGCAAATAACATGGACATGACTTCCAGAGCAGTGACCTAAGCCCTACAGATTTGAATTATAGTTGTTCTTTCTGCTTTTTTTTCCAGGGAGAGAGAGGCCTGGATGGGTTCCCTGGAAAGCCAGGGATGGAGGGAAAACAGGTATGTCACAAATACTCAACAACTGGAAGTGTTTGGTTGGAAAGAGTGGAAGGTGATTCTAAAACTGAGACTTATCCTGGGAGGCTGCTGAGTCATGGCAGGACCCCACTGCATCCCTGTTCTAAGGAACTGTGTTGGTACAGTTTTCTTTTTTGTATGTTTGTTTTAGAAACTATAGTGTGATATACATTTAAAGGAAATGCTGGTCCTTTCAACTAGATAGGTTAAAATATTTGTCTTATTTTTCATTAAATACATAAGAAAACACATAAAAATTCAACTGTTTAAGCCTGATTTTTATGACCTTTTCTTCTCCCTCCCACAACATGAACGGAAGAGGACTGGATTTAATATTTTCAGTTTGTTTTCAATCAGAAAGGCTTGAAACTATTTACATTTTTTAAGACAAGAAGAAACCAGAAAATTGCCTAAAAGATCAATACATTCCTGCTGATCAGACACAATGCTTTGTCTAAAACCCGCTATCTGTAGATCCCACAAGACTGTTTTCATTACTCAGGGTATGATACCTAATGAGAGGCATCCTTTCCTCTCAAGGATCTTCTGGCCTAAATAGCAAAGGACAGAGTAAGAAGCAGAGGCTAGAAGTGATTTCTAAAAATTCATCTAATCATTGCCACCCTTGAGCCTGAAGCCTCCAGGCTGCTGCATCTGCATCCTGCTCTGTTCTTCAGTTACAGTTTACCCTGGATAGAGTATGTGTCTAGTTAGCTTTTATCACTATCCTTATAAGATGGAAATGTTTTCTGGTGCTACAAACAGCACTGGAATTCACAATGAGCTGTGTTCACTATGCACATTACACTGCTTATAGAACTGGTTTCTACTTCCAGCAAGTGTAGATGGAGTGGGAAATTGCAAAGGGACGTGAAGATGGATCCTGATTGTCAACTACTTCAAAGGAACAATTTCCCCAAGTGAAACCCTGCTACAGAAGCTGGGTTTTCTGAAGCTTTTTTCCTTTTTCATGTCTAGACACCTGGGAGTGGACAAATCTTCATGCCTGAATTTTATGCTAAATTTTGCATTTGACACTGATATAGTCACTGCAATAGAACTGCAATTCTTTTCTTTTTAAGGTGAAATTGGATTGGTGTTATTATGGCTGTGGCATCTCCATTGCTATTCTCTTTCCTCTCTATGCAGTAGAGCCAAAGCAGCCTCGTGTGTTCTGTTAGCTCCTATCCCAGTGCAATGGGGCATCATTCTTTTTGCTACCAATATCTGAAGCCTTATGTTTTTCCTGTACTTCAAAAACACAAAGAGTTTTCTCTCCTTTTTACCTGTTTACAGGGCCCTGCTGGCAGTCCTGGCCCTCCAGGTGCTAGTGGGACCAAAGGAGAAAAGGTAAGTTGGCATGGGGTATCAGGAAGGGTTTGGAAACACATTTGTTAGTTCTTACTGGCAATATCTGGGCTGTTGGGTTAATATTTATCTCATTTGTGTGTTATTAAATTCATATATTTAAGTATTTAACTTTTCTAATATTACTTCTAAAACAGGAACAAGCAAGTGTTAAAGAGATTCTGGTTGTAGCTCCACTGGTCTTAGTTTAACCCTTGTAGTGGGAGTAGAAGGAAATATAGTGTAGTTTGGGTCAGAAAATCTTCCTCAGCTAGGAAGTGTGGGTAGCAACGTCAATATGTTTGTGTAGAAGCTGGTTTTATGACCCAGGAGATGTAGAATTGACTCAGAAAGTGCCAGTAAAATGACTCTGAGCCTCTTACCTGCAAAATAATTATTCACTACTCTCAGCAGCAATTTTGACCTTGTTATTTTAGAGTTCTTAGAGCTTTCAGGGCAGCCTTATGTTTCCCTCTGTCTTAGAGATGATGTTGTGATTTTGATATTTCCGACATAGGCCTCTGACGTGCGTGGAAAGGCATGACCAGTTCTGGGTTTCTTTCTCTTTTTCTCCTCCAGATAAGGCAGTGAGCCTTATCCAAGAATGCAGAGAGAATGGAAGCAATTCTCTCAGTTCTCTCTGCAGTACCAATCAGTCTTGAGTTCCATATCTCTGAAGCAACTGCATTTGGTGCTTCCAAAGGAAGTTTTGCTCTTTGGTCTAATGCTTTCAGAGGGGTTGATGTGTGTCTCTTCAGCACTTCCTCAGTGTGGTCTTTTTTTAGAATAGGCCAGTTTGGATGGGACCCCGAGCAACCTGATCTAGTGGGTGGCATCCCTGCCCAGGACAGGGGTGGTTGGAACTAGATATTCTGGACAGGCTGGATTGACAGGCCAAGGCACGAGGTTCAGTAAGGGAAAGGGACAGGTCCTGCACTTGGGTCACAACGCCCCCCTGTAGTACCACAGTCTGGGGCAGAGTGGCTGGAAAGATGCCTGGTGGGAAAGGACCCGGGGTGTGCTGGTTGGGAGTGGCTGAATGTAAGACAGTATGTGCCCAGGTGGGCAAAAAGGCCAATGGCATCCAGGCTTGTATCTGCAATAGTGTGGCCAGCAGGAGCACAGCAGTGATTGTCCCTTTGTGTTGGCCAGTGGTGAGGCCACACCTCAAATCCTGTGTCCCATATGATAAGAAAGACAGAGCTGCTGGAGTGTGTCCAGAGGACAACAGAGCTAGGAAGGGATCTAGAGAGTAAGTCATATGAGGAGCATCTGAGGGAGCTGGGGTTGTGTAGTCTGGGGAAAAGGAGGCTCAGGGGGGACCTTGTTACTCTCTACAATTACCTAACAGGAGGTTGTACCCAAGTGGGGGGGCAGTCTCTTCTCCCAGTCAACAAGTAATAGGACAAGAAGAAATGGCCACAAGCTGCACCAGGAGAGGTTCAGATTGGAAATGGGGAAGAATTTTTTGAATGAAAGGGTAGATAAACATTGGAATGGGCTTCCCAGGGAGATGATGGAGTGAGCATCTCTGGAGGCGTTCAAGAAACAATGGGATATTACACTTAGTACTAAGGTTTACGTGACATGGTGGTGTTCAGTCAAAGGTTGGACTTGATGACCTTTTCCAACCTTAATGATTTAGTGATTCTATCTTTAAGGTCCCTTCCAACTCAAACTATTCTATGACTCTGTGAATAAATAACAGATAGTAATTGAGCTTGTCTTAAAAGAAAGAATCTGAAATACAGCTGGGTCATTCAGAGACCTACATGAATAATGAACAAATAGAGTGTGGGAGGAAGCTAAGTGACAAATTTAGCACCAGTTCATACCTAAAGTAAAGAATATACCTTCTCAATGTATAGTATTAAAGCATGATATATGGTGGACATCGATGGAGAAAAATGGACTGGAACAAATTGGTAGCCTACATAGCAATAAATCATGGGAAAAGGGTGTAGCATCTCTGTCCTGCAAACACTCTAGTGTGATTTGCTCTGTAAAATGACTTGGGGAAAGTTCTCACTTTTCTTGCAAAGTTATTTTGGTCATTAACAAACAAAAACATTTTGACCCCCTAAATATCCATCCTCTTGTGGATCTGGTGGGGGTCTAAGCATCAAACAGGTACATTTGTGTGGTATGTGGACATCAAATGTAAGATCTTTGAAGCACAGATCTAATGTTACAGTGTATCCAATGCATCATTCATTTTAAGTCACTAAGTTTCATAAAATCAACATAAAACATCACAGGAATACAGGTTACAATCAGTTCTTGCATGTATTCATCTGCAGAGCAGAGGGAACAGAGTTAATTGAGAGTGGTATTGAAAATAAGAATGTGCAACAGCTGCTGGAAAATATGCTTGGAGGTTTGCTTTTGTTTTGCATTCTGTTATGTATTGTGCCATGTATTGTTCTATTCTGTGTTATGTTTTTCATTTTTTTGTGTGTTATCCTGCAGGGTGAACCAGGACTTCCAGGATTGCCTGGCACTTCAGTAAGGATTTTTATTTTTTTTAGCTTTCTCAGACTTTATTGCATAAGAGGAGAAGGTGGAAGTGGGGAGAGGGGGGATCTTATTGAAAAATGTTCTTAAATATTTGTGCATTTTTTTTCAAAAGAGCTTCAACTTTAGGCAGTGAATATTTTTGAGGAAGGGAAATGATAGATTCCAACAAGGAGACGCACTGCCAGAATTTTGGGATATCGTGAAGTGGGAAGATCAGGACTTGAAGAGGCAATGAAAGCTTTCCTTAACTGTGTTAGACAGAACAATACTGTGATGGGACTGTGTGGTTTCTGACAGTTTTTGAGTGGCCTTTAGTACACAGAGCCCATGAAAGTTATAAAAGCAAATGAAATTTCAGAATTAAGTTGAATAACTGAGTGCCTTCGACATGGACTGAGTGTGAGAATTGGGGCAGGACAAGAAAAAGAAAATTTCTAATGAGGGTGAATAATCTTTTCTTGGCATACCTCTGAAATAGTCCTGATGGAATATAAGACAGCCAGGACCTGATGTGCTGAAATCAGGGAAGTAGGGATGAAAAGAGAAAACTGAGAAAATAGGAGAGTGGGATTCATCATTCCTGTGGCACTAGGTTAACATCCTTTGTGCATCCCTCCCTCTGCCTCCAGCAATGCTTTCACTGATGCCAAAGACATCACTGACAGGCAGGTAAGGATGTTCTGAGAAACAGTATTGTCTGTATGAAGAGGTCATCTCCAAGCTAATGGAAAAAGAGCATTTACAACAAAGTATGCAGAGGAGAGGTCTAGAACTGAGTTCTGCATGGGCTGGTAACAAAGTAGTTACGGAGTATCCCTCTTACTTGCCAAAAAGAAATAGGATTAAAATGAGGAAAAAGCACTCTTGGACTATAGGTGCTAAAGAATTAGAATAAGAAGTTCCCTGGTAATCATGGGAAAGGCAGCAGGCAATTACCTTACTCAGAATGTGGTAGAAAGTAAAAGAATGAATAAAACTGTGGGGAAAAAAGTCCTGTTTGGGTAAGAAACTTTTACTGTTCCTGCTTAAATGTGATATTAATGATGTGACAGTAGTTGCCAATAAATTTTGAAAGATGTGTATAAACCCCCCAAATTAGCCTAAAGCTCCAGAATGTGGGTGTAAAAGAGGCAGGGCATATCTCAAGTCAGTCTGCTTGTTATGTGATGCTTTCTGCATTCAGTTGATCTTCATAATTTGGGGTAAAACAAGTTCTGGGCAATTTACTAACTTGTTTAAATTATGAGATAATGAATTAAGTTCTTACTGTTTGTACAGCCGCACAAGTCACTTCATAGGTAACTGTGTCAATAGGTAACTTATGTCAGCCTGAGTTGTTTAAATAGAAAGCATCCCCAGCCTGCAACAGGGTTTGAGGAGCTGTAGGAGGTATCGTGCAACTTGAAGGAATATAAAGGGGACAAAAATAGCCTGTGGAGGACCATCATACTTCTGGAACCTTGTCTTTGCTTTTTTCATTCTTTATGACTCTGCATTTCTATTGCAGGTGCATATTGAAGGCCTAAAAGGAGAGGAAGTAAGAGAGATTCAATATCTATTCTTTTATTGAAAAGATATTTTAATGTATTACTGTTGCCTATTAGGTTAGATTTTTCTTTAAAATAGTACTGTCAAAGGAAGGTGGATGGAAGCATTACCAGATCATCAAGAAATAAGTGCTCCCATTTAGAGAAGAGAAAATAAACAAGAAACGAACAAAGGCAATCTAACGTGAATGAGAAGTATAAATTGTAGAGTCAGCTATGCAATTATTTAATAACAGGGAAGTGTTAACATTAAAGTTAAACCGTATTTGAGTTTTATGCCTAATTTCTCTCTGAACCTGGGCACTCAAACAGGGGGGACATACCCATTACTTCAGTCTGTTAGTCCTATGCAGTAAAGAAATAACTTTTGATTTCACATTGGTAGGTGCATGACTTGCATTTAACTGTTCCTTAATATAATGATATGCATAACATAATTGATAATTTAAAGCCCTTCAGAGCTGTGCTGGCTTGGGAGAAATGCTCATGGGAGATCCTTATGCAAGAATTGCACTTCTCCACCACCAAACCCCACAATGCTTTACTGGAGTATCCAGGATATCCCAGTGCCTTTGGTAGAGATATTGCCTTTGAAAAACAAAGAGCCAGTTATGGATAAATGCCTGATGAGTGCAGGTGGACCAGTCTGTGTGCAGTCTAATGAGTGCTGATAACTCCAGTAGCCAGAGGATTAAGGAGAAAAACACCTGGTTTCTGCACTTGTTTTTCAGGACCTGTGGGGAAAGGGGTTGTATAGTTCCTGTAAAGACAGACAACATGACTAATGTGCCTGTCACTTTTCATAAGGATACTTAAACACCTTTTTTATTTTTAAATCTCCAAACTCTTCTGTAGGGAAAGCCTGGGCCACGAGGACCACAAGGCCAGCCTGGACCTCCTGGACCTCCAGTAAGCTGTTTCTCTCACTGTTTGCAACTCCAGAAGTTGAAATTCAGACTGCAAAATCTTACACATTATTCTGGCACCAAGATATTTAAACAGTGCCCACAGCCTCCAGTTTTCTGCATTGCTGAGAGAAGGTGTCCTGCTGTGGATTGCCACTCTGAACACAGGGAGGTGGCACCCAGGACATGGGCACACTTTGCCTCAAGGCTGTTGTCATGCAGAACCTCATTGTTTTTCTATTTCTAATGTCCTGAGGAGCTGCGTGGGCATTCAGCGCATCTCAGAGAGGCACTCACTGATAACTTGTGAGCTGTCATGTCATGAAGGTCAGGGAACAGTTGCTAGCAAAGGCATTGGTGTTATGCCACAAGGTCCTGGCTAAAATACTGTGTGGATGAAAACTAAGAATTAGGCATGTGTATTTATGTTTCAACATGATTTTTGCAACAATTTACACATTGCAGCTTATTCTTGTTATATTTTAGGACCCAGCTCTGCAGGATATCTCATTTCAGATTGTCATTCTGCCTCATTTGCAAACACTTTGTTTCCTCTCTTTTGAATTATGTTCCACTATTGATTGGCTTTTATAAAATTGATGGCTTTGTGAAGATGTGTCACTTAGGTAAATCTGGTTTGAGTTATATAATTTAAATATAGTTGTGTGCTCTGTATTTAATCAGAGCATTGTCACTTCTCTCTATCTTGTTTTCTCATTCTTTTCTGCTCAAAGGACCACATATGCTTCAGGTAAGAGTTGTCTAACTAGCCACATAATAATGGTAGCAACAAAACAGCTGAGAAATTGTTATATACTTCATTAGTTTGTCTTTGTTAACTTTCTAAAACTTTTCACTTTTAAAGGGAGAGCCTGGTCTGGAAGGCAAGCCTGGAGTCCCTGGTTTACCAGGTCAGAGGGTGAGTTGTTTGTTTTTTGTTTGTTTTTTTTTTAATTTAATCTGAGTCTCAAGAGGCTGGGGACAGCTTTGTTCATTAAGGTTTTCTGTTTTCACTCACTTCATGTACTTTTCTGCTTATTGAAGGATCCTGAAGGCCCAGATCATTTCCTGTCTTCCTTCTTTATGGTCCAGCAACTTTCAGTATCTCTTGGAGTCCACAGTGCAGTGCAGTTTCTTTCCTTCTATGTACTCTTCTGTATTTAGAACTGCTCTATACTGCCAAGAGGATTCTTGATATGACTCTGTGTAGGACCACTAGTAATGTGGTCAGAATAACATTTCAGAGAACGTTTTGTTGTCCTGAAAGTCAAATTAAGTGCAAAGACATTTGCAATACTTACTATTTTCTGTTCTGTTTGGTCTGTACTCAAAGACAAGATTCCACAAAGCAGTAGCTGCTGCACCATTCTCCACCAGGAGCTTCGTTTTCCCATATATGAGAAAATAATGGATTTTCTCTGACACAGAGTTATGCTTTCAAATATTTAAGTACTGCTGAAAAGTAAATTTCATCGTGGGCCTGATGTTAATGCATTCATGCTCTGAACCTGCCTTTCCTTTCTTCAGCCCATTCATATGAAGAACATCTCACTAGATAACAGATAAGAGTGGAAGTGGGACACATGCTTAGCTTTTGTGGAGACAGTGACTTGGATGTCAGTAGTGCTGTTTGATGGGTCAATTTTTGAAACAGGCACAGAGATTAGATCAAAGTTTATTCCTTAAAGGAGATCATGGGGGTTGCCTGCAATGTTTTGCACTTGTGTCAGCACCAGTGCTGACAACAGACTGAGTGTGAGTGCTGCCTGTGAGTGTGGGGGGTGATGGGCAAAGGACAATACACAAAAGGAATATATTCCATGCTAAGTGATTTTCTACAGACTTTTTGTTGGATTGCATGCTATTGAATTGAGCTGTAAGCATGACTTTTAGGAATCTTCTCCCTAGGAAGATGGTGCATGGAGTCTTGTGTCAGCACCTCAGTGGAAAAGGGCATTTGCTTACTTTCTTGTACTTTCCCAGTCCTTAGAAAATATCACTTTAGCAAATCACTGTGCAGTGCTTTACTCATTAGTTGGTAAGTTCAGAATTGTCCTGGTTTTAAAGCCTGCTGTGAAACGTTGTTTCTTGAATAAGATTAATACAGCATATTAGCTGGGTAAAGGACAGTGATTTGTCAGGATCTGCAACAGGACAGAAAATGCTGCTGCTAATGATCATTTGATTACAGATGTCATTTGATCTGTACTGTCTTTGAATTTTTCCCTAGACTCTGTTGTGTCTAGCTAGTTAGACTTCTCCTAGGGGTCTTTATTAGTCACCAGGCATCTTAGGTGAATAGATACATTTTTTTTCTTAATTAAAGGCCATTATTCAGTGATTTAATACCAAAGTGAGATGAATCAAGGTCCTGGGCTTGGTGGATCTACACAGATCCTGTTTGGGGGTTCAATCTGTTCAAGTTCCAACCTGAACCAGGCAAATGGACTGTGTTCATTTTATTAGTCAGCTGCTTCCAAGTGGCTGGCACATGATGTCTGCATTTTGACAATGTTAATCTCACATCAGGAGCACACTGGGGGAAGAAAGATGCTTTGCTGATCTCATGTGTCCTGTAAAACCTATGAGTGACAGACAATACTGTCCTGATTTTATTAAAACTACCTGAAAAATAAGTAGAACCCTGAGAGACTGGTTTCATTTTAAGGTTGTTTTGTGCATTTGTTTTTTTCCCCTCTTCCTAAACTCCTCTTTCTTCTGTGAAATTGAAGAGGATTGAAGTACTTTGATTCTGCTCTTAAGTATTTGACACCTGATCTACTGAAGTATTTGTTGGAAGTAAACCAACTTCCTTTCTTGATAGACACAAAAGGTGAAGAAGTATGACGTGCTCCTGGAAAGCATGCAGGTCTTTGGGCAATCCGGCCTAAACATAGGCTTCTTCTGAAGTGTACTCAATAACTTGAATGTCAAGATTTTGCCTCTTTTTTAAATTATACAAGTTCATTCAAGTGATTGAAATTTCAGAAGGAAACCAAGAGAAAACATTTATCCTATGGCAGTACTTCCCATATAGGCATGAGGCAGGAGCTATCTCGTCTGCTTTGACTTTAATGCGCTGGACTGGATCTTAGTTTTATAAAGTTGTATTGTCAAAGTTTTTCCAAGCTCAAAGTACAATCAGCACAAAACAAAAAAATGCAGGAGCCTCATAGGGTAGTAAGAATAGTCTTATGAAAAGAAAATTACTGAAAATTATCTTTATAAAATAGTAACCTTTGATGAATGTCCTTCTCCATGTTTAAAGCTCTGATGTTCATGAGTCAGGCAGATAAGTAATACTAATAATAATTGCCCTTTTTTCTAGTTAATTCATACTCAAAATAATTTAGTCGAACAATAGAATGAGAGTGAGTTGGATGTGAAAACAGAAGTAACTTAGAAAATGATATTGAAAGATCCTTTTTTTGTGAGCTAATTGCAAAGTATGGTGTCAGGGTCTGTCAGTTTGGAGGCAAGAGGAGCAAGCGCAGCTCCAGGAGCAAGTTACAAAGGTGAGTTCCCTGCACCTTTAATTCAGCTGTCATGTTTCAGCAGGTTTTCATGTATATGTGTCCACATCCCCTGAATGTTTATTCCTGAAATCAGAACACCACAAAAAGCTTAACAGATTTTTCCTGTCTCATTACAAGTAGATTACAAAGGTTTGAGTCTCAGTAGATGCACCATATTGGTTTTAGAGTAGAGCCTAAAGGATCCTGCTAAAATGGGGGACTACTACAAGGTTTGGGGCACACCCTCTACCCAGAGAAGCGTTAAGAACACTTTTCTATACAGGAAAGGTGTATCACTGTTAGCTGTTATGGGAGAGAGAAAGTTAACAGATCTCTGGAAGACTGCTGAGCTGCTCATGGGTTTGATGGTGGGACAGAAATACATGTATTTGACTTTCCATTTTTCACCCATCTCTCTCCTAAGTGGGTTGTTACATATGATGTTCCTGTTCAGGCCAGTCACAAAATGAATTTGGCATCAACACTTTCAACTCTTATTTCTTTGTGTATGAACTCCCTTTGATTTGAACCACCTTAGACTCACAGGGTCCAAGGGAAGGAGATAGTTCATTGGTAACTCCAAGGGGAGATGTGTAAATAATCTAGGAGGGAGAAAGGAGAATAAGTTTACCCAGTAAATTAGGTAGACTTTTTGGAAGAAGCCAGTCCCAAGGTGCAGTCTCTCGTGATGTCCAGAAGTCCTTATAACCCTTTATTTTCCCACAACAACCCAAATAATCACCCCTAATTTGGCCAACCCTGATGGTATTTTCATCCTCAAGCTACTTGGATGATCTCACTTCAAAATTTGCTGTTATCTAATGCATGTGAAGACTGCAAAAGGCTGATGCCTTCAGGGACATCAAACATAGATTAACACTGCTGGGTTTCTCTGGCTTCTCTAGTAATGTAGAGGTAAAAAGACAGGACTGAAGTGGATAATCCTAGAATACATCTAGGTTACAGAGGAAACAGTTGGCATTTGTGCTAGCAGTCATATTTGTTCACAATTAATGATGCTTCCCATATACTTGATACCAAATCCACCTCTGTTCCTAGGATCAAACCCCAGAGAAAAACATGCTAAGAAAATATATCTGGCTATACTGGCTATTGGGACAGCAAGATGGGAAACAGTTTTGGGCCATGGTACCTTTCAAAATTTCCCCTGTAGCATAGTGGAGACAACATTTTTCTTTGGTTTCCTATGTTCTGTATAGTAGATACCTTTCTGATTGATGATTATGTTCATATCTATTTTTGAGTGTTTGAAATGCTCAGATGGCATTACCTGCCCTGACAAAGTTCAGCTATGCAGAAATCAAAATGTAAGCAAGTTAATAAAATGGAGGGAAAAGGGATTGATGGTGTAGATTAAATCCAAAATGAAGCTGCAATTTCCAGTGAGGTAAATACATCCATTTCCAATAAAACACATTTTTAACTGTGCTGTTGTCCAAATTGCTGATGAAGGCAAAGAGCATATATCATGTACTTGAAGGATGCACGTTCTTAAACACTTAGCAGATTCTAACCATAGGTAACAGAGTGTAATTGCTGGGTTTCTCTATTGTATTATTAGGCAATGTGACATTTCACTGAGCTTCACTCTCATAGGTATAATTTGTCCCAGCAAGTATTTCTGTCCTTCATAGACAGACTGTAATGTCATGGAGCAAATCTGCTCTAGTTTAATTTTGGCTAACCTCTGAGGGGCTCAAATGTCCCTTTCCCAATGGGAAACCTCTCTATCTCCCTGGCAGTATAATTATATGTAGCTGTAAGGGATTTCTCAGAATTTAAAAAGGCACCAAAGTTTCTCAGCATTATACCCAAGGAAAGGATAAAAGTCTCCCCTTGTATCTCCCATTGCTGCCATGGATTGGCATGCCCAGGCAACAGTGTGGAAAGCGAGCAGTTGGTTGGTGGGACGTGAAGGAACCAGTTATGCTGTGCTGTGTGTTGGCCTCAGTGTTGTAACTGTGGAACCAGCCACCTTGACACGCAGCTCCCATGTTGACAGGGAGCTGGAGGCAGCACACAGGGATGCTCATCTCCCAAGTGTGGCTCCACACACCACATCCTGTATGCTCTATTTGAAAGATTATTTATTTATTTATTTAAATTAGTTTCCTGACAGTGTCCTTTGCAAGGTCACTTTGGCAGTTGGCAAAATGAGCATCTTTAACTAGGAAAAGTATGTTGAATCAAGCAATGATGCGAGTTCTTCAAGTTAAAATGGGCGCTTTTTTTTTTCACAAGAAGAGAAATGATAGATATTGGAAAAGTAGAAGGAACATTTATGAATAGTGGATGTGCTTGAGTATATAATACAAATTTTAATTGGTATTACGGTTCTGGAAATTATTACATACTCCTGAAACCCAAGGACTCTATAATCACTCCTTTAGTTTTCTTGTTAAATTCTGCATCTTATTGCTGTTTTTTGTTGAAGTTTCTTGGGGTTTTCTTTTGAGAAAAATAATTGAAAGATCAGATTTCGACACACTGGCTAAAGAATCTCAGTCAATACCAAGGAAAATATGACAAAAACTTGTTTTGTTTGTGGTGTTTTAGCTTTTTCATTCATTTAAGACAGCAGGAAGCTGTTTCACAGGATTTCACAGATTATTCTTAGTTGGGAGGGACCCACAAGGATTATTGAGTCCAACTCTGAAGAGAATGACCTGTACAGGGATTGAACTCATAACCTTGGTGTTATTAGTAACACGATCTAACCAACTGAGCTAATATTAGGGGAGTTGTTGTTCAAAGATGTTTCTGGATATATTTTCATTAAGGAAAATAAAGGAAAAATTCATATCATCAGTGACATGAGACTTGCTTAATTATATTTTCCTTGTAAAAAGAAAATCAGTCTGGAAAAGAGGTAGAAATGAGGGAGAAAAAAGTCCCTTCTCTCTGAATCTCAGCTAATTTACGTGACTCCTCTTGTACCTGCCTAGAATATTACTGACAGCCTCAGAAATATTAATGATTCTGTGTCTATTTCATATGAGGGAAGAATAGATAATTTCTATAAAATCTGTAACTAATTTAAAGTAACACAACGATTCAGCTGTTGGTTGAGAACAAAATCTAGGTCCTGGCTTACCCTTCTCATGCACCAGCAAAGTTCTCTGGTTCTTCTGGAGGGTTCTCTTTTGTTTGAAGAGGAGTCAGTGAGCTCTGTTCCTTAATGCCAATGACAACCTTACTTAGAAATACCTCATGGACTCCTGTTTCCCACATTAGAGATTGTGAATATTGTATATTCATCTATGCACCAGAGTTCTTAATTATTTTCTTCTTAATGCATGAAGCAGTGCAAGGGACAGAAGGGAAATTGCTTGGCTTTGTTGGGGATGGGTGAAGGGCTCGACTGCAGCAAGGAAAGTGCCTTTCAGCGTGTGGCTACACTTGGCACCTCCCTTGGCTGCCTCTCATTCCCTATTCTCTGTAGGAAGCACCCAGGTGGGATTGCAGGGTGTAGGAAATGCCATGATGTGCATGAGAACAACCCTTAGCTTTAGGAGTATTGTCACAGTCTGAGATACAGAACTGTCAAAGACAACTGGATTTTCACTTCCAAATGGTGTCTGTTGCCTTTATTTCTAGCTGTTGTGTTTTGGGTACCCACATTGTGGTGATTTACCAGTTTGGAGGTGGAAGACTTTGGAAAGGAAAGTAAATATCAGTCTTTGGTTTGCTGTCTGACATTTTCTCCTCTGTTGAATGTGCAGGGTAAAAAGGGAGAACCAGGATTCCCAGGAATCAATGGTTTGATCGGCCCTCAGGTAAGTGATGATTTCTTAATTTTCATAATATGTGGGAAAACAGATTTTTTTTTTGTCAAGAGGTGACTTGGAACCACAGCGCAGGATGTGCCACCTTCTCTTCTGCACTGTCTTTGAGGTTTTTCCTTTAGGAGCCAAATTAATTTATTCTCTTGTGATTGTCAGGAGTCTGTCTGGCAGCAATTAATATTACCTTCCACCGTTTTTCAGCATCTTTGAACAGGGGCATAAGCAGGTCTCTTGGATGTGATTTCCCTGTTGCTTGTGCATAGAGCAGCATCATTCCAGAACGAAAGCACTGATTTGTGTTTTGTAATATTTAGGATAATGTCTTAGCTAATTGTTGGCTGTGTGAATTGGCAATTGAAGACAGACCTCCTGTGCTGCAGTCTTGAGGAAGAAGCAGTTTGAATGTATTTACTATTCAGAAAGCACACTTTGAGCATAAGGCTGGTTTTGTGGCTCTTGACACTCACATTTCTACTTGTTATAGAGGAGTAAGTGTTGGCTTATTGAAGAAGATAGAGACAGGGGTTTAAAACTTAATGTTTATTCTCCCTGTGAGGAAGGGTATGTCCTAAGTTAATGACCCCTTATCATCTTTGTTTTAAAGCTTTTGGCAAGTTAGTGCTTCAAATTGCACCATCTGTGCAACATCATAATATACGGAGAAAATAGTACTGTGTGTGTTAAGAACCATCAGAGAGGATTTGTCTCCACCTTAGATCTGCCCTGTATTACAATAACACTGACACTTACCTCTGACTTCATTTCTTGATCACTTTCTGGATGAATTCAGCTGACCTGAGGCACTTTGTAGGGTCACCCCTGCAACAAGAAAAAATATCTGTGGGAAAGTCCTCAAGCAGAAAAGACAACTTCACGGTGACCTGACCGGTCACTCAGGATAAAACTGAGCATTTAATTCCTTCCCTTTTCAGTGATAAATTAACAAACTGGGCTTTGGCTTTAAGATTCTGTTTCAATAATTGGTGAAGATTTGGGCAAGAGTGACAAGCCTTCATTGCGGCAGCTGTTGGTTATATATTGCAACAAGCAGCTCAGTGCTGGGCAGCAGATACTGATTGTTCATCTCTTTCCTCTGGCAAGCTCTGCCCATGTAACCAGGAGAAACGATCTAGAAATGGCTTGTGTGGCAGACGTTTTGTAATGAGCTGTTCACATGTCTGTGGGGAATGTCAGAGAGGCAGTCCGAGGGCTTGTGGCCCTGTGCAGGTGAAGTCCCTTGTGTCCAGCTGGGAACCTTGCCCTGCAAAACACCACTTGATACTGGTTTACATATTTTAATTTTTTTTCCCTTTGATACACTATTCAATTTGCAAGTATTTTGGCAGTGGCCTTCAAGAGGAATGAAGACTGTTTCTAATGGATTTAAAAGATTTTAGAATCACAGAATATTCTGAGTTGGAAGGAACACACAAACATCATTGAATCTAATTCTTACCCCTGCACAGGACATCCCCAAAAATCACACCATATGCCTGAGAGCATTGTCAAAATACTTCTTGAACTCTGTCAGGCTTCTTGAACTCTTGGATCATTGAATCTAACCCTCTGCTTTTGCCGAGTTTGGTTTTGTTTTCTATGGTTGATTGGTTTTTATGCCTTTTTTTTTTTCCCCATTGGATAACACTGAAAGGTCCCGTCAAGTCTTCTGAAAGACGGAAAGTGAATTTTCCATCATTTTGGAGGAATATTTTTCTCCATGCATTGTTGCTACAATACCTGACAGTATCCATCCAAATAATGTCATGCTTTCTCAGCTCAAGTTCCCTGCAAATTAAATATACATATGCATGTGTTAGCAATTTTATAAATGTATCTGAGAAAATTGCTGACTTAGCATTAGGTAATTTTCCTTTCTGCACAAGCTAAATAAAGCTAGCAGATTTTAGGTTAATTAAAACTACATAGAATGCTAGCCCCATTGAGAGATACTTAAATTGACTCTTCCTCCAAGCTAACTGCAAGAAAGGAAAAATATTGTTCATATTCCTGCAGTGGCACTCTATTCTGGACATATTACTGCAGATTTTCATATTTCTCTTTTGAGAAAATGCTTACATTCAGTTTGTGACAAAACTACTTTTCAGCTTAATAGCACTTTTTGTGGTATTAGTTTTTTAAAGCATTCTATCAGCATTTTTTTTTCTTAATTAGACTATGCCCCAAAATACTCAGAAAGAAAAGTGGTTTTCCTTATATTATAGTTACATGGATATTTATTCAAGTTATATTTGGAAGTCTATGTCAACTGTTCCTGTGCAGTCTCCATGGCATTGAGGGACAAATGATTAGAGTTGGCCATACATGAACTAGTTTAGGACACAGAAATAGTCTACATTTCCTCTGCTGTTTTAAGTATAAATATACTTTTGTTTCCTCACCTGATTACCCCCACTGATATCCGTATGGGCAAAGAAAGGAGTGGATATAGGAGCTTTAGAAGGCACATTGTTGCTGGAGGACATAGTAAAGGTCATCATTGAAGTCATTAATTTCAATAATGAAGTTATTATCAAGAAGTTATCAAGAAAAATAGTTGCAATCATGCTCAGTTCAACTGAGAAGCCCAAAAGGTCTGGCAGCTGTGCAAGGGAACTGAGCTGAGGGCTGTTCCTGTGGGTCCCTTCCAACTCGGGTTATTCTATGATTTTGTGATGCAGTGATGAACCAGAGTTGAGATGAGTCAGTCTGACTCTCAAGGACCATTTGAGAGCTAATTTAAATGTCAAACCCTGAAGCAGCATCTAAGAAGCAATTTCTCAGTGAGCCTTATGTTGGTGGATGTTTTGTGGCAATAGAGTAGCCCTAGCTTTGTCTCTTTCCTTGCACACACCAACTCAAACTAAATTTTAATCAAAAATAATTTTAAATATTAATTTTTCTTCCAAACCAAATGTGATGAATCTGTCCACATTTTTATTTGCTCCATGTTGTCTAGTCAGCACTCCCAAAAAGATGCATTTATTTTCCAGTGACCTTTAGAAATGTTGCATCTTCTAACATCATTAAGCCATGGAATAGACACTTTGGGTAGTTTTTCATCTCTGGACGTGAATGATTTTCTGGCAGCAAGGACACAGACATCTGAACTCATATTATGTTTATGTTGTTATTATTTATTTGTGCTGTTTTAGTGTCCAGGAACCTTAATTATGGGCCAACCTTCCATTGCAGTAGGCCGTTCAAATGCAGACTGAAAAATGCACATTTCTGTAAAGAGCTCTCAGCTGAAATAGATGGGTGGGTTCCAAGCACGGGAAAACAGGCTGCCCCTTTCTGCAGGGTCACCTGAGACCTTGGCACACCTTGTCTCTCCCCTCATCTGGTGACAGGAAGAGGTCAGGGAAGGGCTGAAGGCAGTTGATGAGGTACTTTTGCAAATGATTTTCAAGGCATGAGGGGTATCGTAGGGAGGCAGAGCACAGCCAAGCCCTCATGTGAGAGCCATGAGGGCTGTGCTTGCAGGTTCAGCAGGGAGGGGAGATGATGCCCCAGTGCTTATTGAGGGCTCAGACACTCTGAGCTGTATCACAGAATTACCAGGGTTGGGATTCAGCTCCAATTGCAAGCCCTTGTTGGGTTAAGAATGGAAATGTGGGTCTCTGGTCCTGTTGATGAAGATGTAGTCGTCAGTGGATATTATCAGTGGATCCTGAAGTGCTCCTAAAACAGGCACCTACAAATGGTCCCCTGAGCCACTCTCGAGATTGCCTGAGCTGAGCGGGTACATTCTGGACCCCTGTGACACAGCAGAACAGTCAGAACTCTTTGAGATTTAAAGTAAAATGTCATACCTCACCCTTGCAGTATTTCTGGGCTTTTACTGAGGTTTGCCTTGTGCTAGATAAGCTGGTGGTGTAAGTATGATCTGAGAGGAAGACCAGTACAAACTGTACCTATTGCAGTCATGGCTGGCAGTAATTTAATTAGTATAGACTTGTCTGTAGGGTGTGAGCTCAACCCCAGCTTTTCTTAAGTAATTCAGGAAATAAATTATCTCCTCTGAACTTCAGTGTCCTTAATGTCCTTTTTATAATGCAAGTTAATACTGTAAAATGTAAGAAATGGATACGGGCCCCAGCTGCAAAGCTCAGATTGAATTCAAACTTTGCCAGTGCTGCTTGAAATTGGAAGATATTGCTCAGAGCTATCCTTAATAAGAACTATATCTTAAAAATAAATAAAAAGTCTTCACCTGTGCAGATTACGAATAATGTTGAAACAAAAGATATTAAAGGAGGGGGTTTTTGTTGTTTTTCTCATTTGCTGCACTGATTCAGTGAACAAACTCCAGGCAAACTCATAGGGAAATAAATCTTCCTCTGTAGACAAAAGACATCATGTCCATAGCTTACACTAAGTGACAAAATTAAACAAATGCTGCCTTTCACTGAAAGCAGGAAACTCTCCTGGATAGTCTGCTATGTACAAAGTCAACTTTATTCAGTACTTTTACAGAGCTGCAAAAACAGTTTAGAGAATTTTTTGTTGACTAAACTTTTATTTTAAATTTAGTGTTGGTACTTTCAATTCCTGTTGTTACTCCATCTGTTGAAATTACTTGAGAGGTCATCCACTCATGAATTATTATGATACTGTCACTGATGCTGACTGTAGGACATGCGTTGTGGGTAAATGCTCAGATCTGTTGGCTCTTCGGGCTTTTGGCTTTCAGTGTCATGAGCAATAGCTTTTTTTCTGTATCCTCTGCCTTTGTCTTAATTTGTAGGGCAAGATTTAAGCAAAGACCAACATGGTGCTCTAATGCAGCATTGCTGAAAATAATTCAGCAATAATTCCAATTTTAGATTGGATATTACAAAAATTTCTTTACTGAAAGGATGGTCAAGCATTGCAACAGGCTGCCCAGGGAAGTGGTAGAACCACTGTCCCTGGAGCTATTTAATAGGTGTGTAGATAAGGTATTTAGAGACATGGTTTAGTGGTGGCCTTGACAGTGCTGGGTTACTGTTTTGACTCAATGATTTTTAGAGGTCTTTTCCAACCTAAACAATTCTCTGATTCTATAATTCTAATTCACAGTAGTTGTGCTGGTGAATACTGTGTTGTCTGGGGTGAAAAATGAAAAGGATATTTGAGGAGCTGATCCTAGAATCCACCCAGATGCAGCAGAGGAGAAGTGGACAGCTGGAGTAGCAAGAGAAATAGTGAGACACTTGGGCTGCTCCGCAAAACTAGGTGCAACAGCTCCATTCTTGATGGCAAAGGAGGGGAAGTACAGGGAAGCACAGAACCAACAGGAAAGGTCTGTGGGGTCTTTCTGAGAGGTGAAATCACAGGAAGTAATTGGTTTTGAAGTTTAGACAAACACAGGCAGTGGAGTAGAAAAGGCTGTCAGCTCCTTAGTTACTAATTTTGCTCTAATTCTGGCAGCAGACAGGGTGCTACTGCATGTCACTTCTTCTTGTTCGTAACAGTTGTACACTGCTTAGAAAGCCCAGACCACAGTCTGTTCTAATGTGGGTTAAGTGCTTATCTAAGCCTTTCTCATGCTGTAAGAGAATTCAGTCATGAGCATGGAATAATATACAGAAAATATATCTTTGCAAACTTTGTCTCCAGCGACAGGTATCTGGAAAAGCCATCAGACTTCAGTTTTCTTTGTGGAATGGCATTTGCTCACCTTCTTCTAAGACTTAGTTATGCCCTCTTTCATGGAAATGATATTTAAGTCAAGCAACCTACTGATGAAGTCACAGGAAAAGGTTTCTGTTCCTTCTCAGAGCTTCCTTAGGGAGTTCAGAACCAGAGTCTTAATAACTCTGCCTTTCCCAGCTTGTCTTTCAGCAAGGTCCACACCAGAAGAGGAGACCATACTTCAGTGGATCCTGGAGCACAGGCACAGCTGTTCCTCCAATATGAACAGTCTTAGATTTCTTTCCTGAGCACTGTCCTTGCATTACATTGTCTAAGGAATGGAGCTGGATGAAACACAAGCCTAATGAAATTCATCCCCCACAATGTTCTTAAAGATGTCCCACCCACTTCTATACAATAGTTGGATTTTAGATTTTAGTGAATATTTGAAATACTTTAGTTTAAAAGCAACAGTTTTAAAATATTTTAGTTCAAATATTTTGATAAAAGATCCACATTTTGCATTTGTTTTCCAAACTGAGTTTGTGTAGTCCTGTTTTAGAATCCAGTTTTCATGTGTCAGTTTTTGCTTCAACATGTCCAAAGCATACATCAGTTACCAGCCAGAGAAAATGCAGTTTGTGGTTATTTCCTTCTAGATCAGAGTTTTCATGGGACAACACTGAGGTCTGGATTTAGGACTGGGAGTCTCATCCGTATAATTCATCAAATGATCTCTGTAAAAGGTGATTGCATAAATCAGGTCCTTTAATCTGGATTCACTTATAAAGCAAAGCAAACTGATGGTACAAGATTTATGGGGCAAACATTAAACACAGTCCTGCTGCTGTAGTTTTATAGTTGTGGAGTTTTTTAAACACAAATAAATGCTGTCAGTTTCATTCATTCTAACATTTGAAAATATTTCTTGCTGTGAATTATACTCAGAAGTCAGGAGAAAGGCTACAATAACAGATATTTATATAGAAGTGAAACAGAGTTGCTCTGCACAGTAGCAAAAGGGAGGGCTCTATAAAGGACATTTATGATGTGTTTCTGCCATTTTATGTCTCTTTGAACCATCACTTGCTGTAGCCCAGGTTGCAGACAGCAAGACACCCAGTAGGACAGTAAATGCACTGGTGTGTGCAGTCAGCTGGAGCAGGTTGTCAGCACCCTGGGCATCTCCAAGGGATACTGCTGATCATTGCACAAAACTGTTCTTCCTATGTTCATCTCAGAGAAGTTTTTATCAGAAGAGCTTCCCATTAGTAAGTGTGGTATTTGTTGGTGCAAGATGTGGTGAAGCCACCTGTAAACGAGTTTGGACTGATATTCGGGTAATTATCTCTTGGAGACCAATGGAATGGAATTATTAATGTCAGTTTAGTAAAAGGATCCATGGGCTTCCATTTCAGGACTTAGGTTGCATAAGATTGCTGTGATATAGAATATGGAAAGTGTAAGAGAATAATTAGAAATTGTCTTGAATAGTGAGAATACGAAGAGTTACTGGGAGAAATAGTTGGGATGAGGAGAATGTAGCATCACACAGTTTAGGGATTACACTGGTTGTTGACAGATGACAGATGCTTGAGTAAGACTTTGCTTTCATGTCAGATTGACCCCTGTCAGTCTGTCACTATGTGGGGAATTTGTATCTTCTTGGAGTTCCTTGGGCAGAGGTGGGTCCTGCCTGGGTTTCTTTCACCTCTTGATAGAAGATCCCAGTTATAGGGCCATGAAGGATGTGTGCTTCATGGCGGGAGATGGTTCACTCACTGGCAGAGAGAGCAAGAACAAAATTAATTTACTGGGAAGGAACCAATGGAATTGTCAGGGAAAGCCTGCAAAGGTAAGTTTTACAGTTTCTTTCCTGCATAGACAGAGAGTCCAATCGGAATCAGTTTGTTGTTTTTCTAGTTTTGCCTTCTTTTACAGTACTCCACTCACTCTTCATGAAAACCCCTTCTTGGAACATATGCCTTCTGTAGGGTCTCTCAGCAATACCATGTAGAGGTGGAGTAGGGCCAAGTCAAATTTCTATGTCCCTGATGTCGGAGGTTACTCCATCCAGTTGTGTCTGCATGTGGTCTTTTCTTGTGGGCTGGGCCAATTCAGACTGTTGAGTTTTTCTTTGAATGGTGAAGTGTTTTTTAAGTGATGGATAGTCTTGACCAAGCATCTCCTAATGTGTCTAGCATCTTTAACTGCAGGACCCACCTGCAGGATTCCCCAGAAATTATCAGCATCAATGCATCCCAAGGCACTTCTTTCTGGGGATGTTTTAGTGTGTTCACATTTGAGGCGCTCTACAAATGATAATAATTTTGACAGGATAACTCCATGTCTGCTCTGAGTTGCAATGAATGCAGATCATGAGAGGCAAATGCATCTACAGGACTCTTTTTTGGTCACATTGCCCCATCTATTGGTGAGAGACTGTCTTAGCTTCTGGCTGAATTTTGCCAGTGTATTCTATAAAGATTACTTATCTGCGACCCTCTCTGCCAAATCATTCCACAAATAGCTTCATGCCCTCACTTTTTTTTACATTGGTTTCTTCTCTTCAGCTACATTTCTTCTTAAACGCTAATATTCATCCACGATTGTAATACCTTAATATTGAGTGGTGACAGTGAAAATACTGTCTGACCATTTGCTGTCTTGTATCAATTGCTCAGCTTCAAATCTTTACATAAGGTTTTGGTAGGGGGTTTTTTGTTGTTTTCTAAGTACAATCACACCACAACTTCCCTATGCTGAAAACTGAAAATTAATGAAATCGTTGTGTTAGAAAGACAAAATGAGTTAGCCAGGGTAAAATCCCAACTCAGTCATATATCCATTTCTCATATCCGTCCTCATGCTGTTTGCTCAGGTCCTGATCCAAAAAATACATGAACACATGCTTTGTTTTGAGCACAGGAGAAATCCTCTCTTGTCTACAGGGGAAGCTGGCAGTGGCAAACACCTCTGCATATCAGATAACATGTTAAGTTCTGTCAAGGCTGGAAACAAATTTCTCAGCTAGGAAGCCAAATTTAACAATTTCCTCAATACACAAAAATAAATTCTTTTGTAAATTGGATGGCTATTGAGAGAATATTTTCCCTAAGAGAAACAGCTGTTGCAGGAAGATGAGTAAGTATGTTAAGATATTTCCAAGTGAACATGTTCATTGAAGTATGAGTTCGTGAGGACCTTTTGCTACCAGCCAGGCTGATGCAGAGCAACAAAATTGTGGTGCATTTGTTTTAAAACACTTGAATAACTGCAGGGTTTCTCCATACACTTGGATTCATATTTTTACCCCCATGGCCCAAAAAACACGCAAGCTCAAACCACAAGCCTGTTCTATTCATTAGTTATTTTCAGCAGTCTTTTTGCAGAGGTAAATTGTTCACTTTGAAACAATATGAATCAAGGTTAAATTAGATGGATGCTCCAAGGAATTGCACTGATCAAGCTTAGTGTTGTAGGTAGGTACCATTGATGGCCCTCATCTCCTCTGTCTCTCATCCTGGAGTGGAGGATGGAGCTCACCTTATAGCAATGGTCATAGTTGCTTAAGCAGAAGATCCTGTTCTGCTTGTGATCATGGATCCCTTGAAGTTTGGCATCTTGCATTTTTTGAGTAGAAGTTAATGAAATAAAACACAGTGCTTTTGCCCATTTCCTACAGGCCCTTACTGCGCATGGAAGGATCTGAGGCTTTCAGCCAGAATAGAGAGTTTAATACATTAGCTTTGCTTCCTCTCTTGCAGGGACCTCCAGGGCCCCCAGGCATTGCTGGACCCCCTGGACCACCTGGAGCACCGGTAAGAAAGCTTGGTGGGTTTTTGTTTCATATCAAGGAGAAGAAAAAACAGCTGGAGAGAATTTTAGGTCATGGTTTTCAGAGGGAACAGAGTTAGTTTCTATTATATTTTCTCACTGCAAAGCCACAGCTGGTCCTAGAGGACAGCTTCTCTGTGCTGAGCCTTGGAGCCACATTGGTGCTCCCTGGGGATAAATCAATGTCTACAGGACTCCCTACAGATAGACCTGACTACCATGGGAGGGAAAACTGCTCTTCAGTTGAAAGCAACCATCTCCAGTGAGATTCCTGCAAAGGACAGAAATACTGATTTGTTTTTTCTTCTGATTTCACTTTTCAGGGACTGCCAGGAGAGATTGGAGTTTCTGGTAAAACTGGACCACCGGGACCAGCTGTAAGTGTTGAGGAACTCTTTCCGCCAGATCCAAGCTCTCCATTACTTCTGATTCTTTAATTCTCAAGTCTGCTTCATTTCTCACATCTTGTCTGCACACCAGGTTTTAACAAGGGCTCCAACACTTTCACCTTTAATGCAGGCATTAGTCTCTGATGCCTTTTGTGAACCAGCATTTTACCTGGTACAGCCCCATTATTCCTACACAGTGGGACCATGATATTTTTCATATATGACACCTTTCAAATGTCCTTTCTGTATTTGACATGATAATATTTTTCCAAACCTTGAATTTCTTGAATGAAGACAAATAATTCACAATTAAAATCTCAGATTTATCAGAGCATAGAAATTTCTGTTGGGTCTTAAGTCAAGAAGGTGAATTATTTAATAATTTATGCAGAACTGCCATCTGCAGTATTTGAGGATTGACTGACATTCAGAAGGGGAACAGAGCTTTTTCTCACCATTTTAAATGCATTACAGGAAGTCATTTTAATTCTTATCTTGCTGAACCATTCAGTCACTGTGTTGTATAATTTAATTTCAGGAGTCTATAATTACCAATATTTAAAAAGGAGAAATAGATGTAAAAAAAATCCTTATGGCTACAGATAATAGACTTGCAGAGAATATGTTAAAATGTAAGTAAGATAAGTAAAAGTTTATTTAAAAATCCACAGTGCATAAAAGTGCTATACAGGTGTTTCTCTGTAACAACACTGACATCCAGTGGTCATTCACCAAAACTGGGATACTGGAAAAAGGGACAAGAAAATATGTGCCATCTGAGAATTTTTGTGTTTCTTGAGTCACAGAAAAAAAGGCAAAACAAAATGCATGACGTGGTTCTTTTCTTAAACTTAGGTGAGTGGCAAGAGGGATGAACTGAGCAAACTTATGTTGAGTTTGCTGCTAAGAATTTGAAGAACTGGCACTTAGAGCTTATGATTTCCTTTTGTTTAGGGGTTGCCTGGCAAAGACGGACTCAATGGACTTCCTGGGCT
Source organism: Campylorhamphus procurvoides (assembly GCA_013396655.1). Taxonomy (NCBI): domain Eukaryota; kingdom Metazoa; phylum Chordata; class Aves; order Passeriformes; family Dendrocolaptidae; genus Campylorhamphus; species Campylorhamphus procurvoides. The sequence goes on from WBMV01002992.1 coordinate 1,404,152, forward strand.
TCCAGGTCAAAAGGCAAGTGACACCACACACTGGTACTAAGCTTCTTACCTGGGCAGATTGCTGGGGTGAGCTACCAAGACTTAGCAGGAAGGTGGGCACATCTCCAAACATCCTACCCCACACCTCTGAGCTACCAGTGTAGATCTAGGGCTAAGTCAGCTGGCGTGGTTGCACTCTACTGAGTTGTGATGAAGATGGAGCTTGTTGTAAATACAGTAGGAAAGAAAGATCATCTTTCAGTTTTCAACTACTACATCCTATTTGGCAAACACAGCTCAGCATCACAAATAGAGAAGTTTTTACTGTCATTCAGGAAATCCAGTGACTCTGGCAAGACACGTATCCAAGGCACAAAGAAGAGCAAAGAACTGTGCCTAGCTCCAGAGATGTTCCATTCTTTCCTGCCTGAAAGGCTGGAAAAAAAGAGATGTCATTCCCATAAGGCATAGGTCTGTGTGTCAGAAAGATGATTATTTTCTATTTCTTATGGCCCAATTGAAAGCTTCTCCAAATGACAGATTGGACAACTCCTGTTGTCTCTGCAGTGTGAGAAGGGAGATAGATTTAGAAATAGGAGACACTCTGATTGTCTTGCCATCCCTGTGCAAATTAATATCAAAGAAATGTGCTATATTTTGACTACAAAGGCCAAACTAGGCTTTGGGGATGATGATGCAATGTTGGATTAAGGACAACAGCTCTTAACCATCTATTGCCTTGGATTGCATTGGCAGTGGTGGTCTTGCTTCTGATACTTGAGCCCAGGTTTATCAGAGTCCTCAGTTCCCATTTATTGATGAGTAAAGGTGAGAAATTTGAAGCTCACAACATACTTCTGATGTTTAATAAACTTTGGATTTATCCACAGTCCTGTATTATACTGCTTCCCAGCTATGCAGCACTGTAGCCTCTGCTGTCCATGCTGGCACCACTGGCACTGGAAGATATGTTTTAAAGTATTTCCATAATGGACCCAGTGACCAGGGACCCAGTCCTAGAATTTTGCTTTTTTCAAAATGCTTTCTAACTTTGTAACTGGGTATAGTTTGAAGAAACTGAGTGGAGGTGTTTTTCAGATAATTCACTATGGACATACTTAATGTAATAGTGGTTGACTTTGTGTTATTCCAGAAATTTTCCAGTAGGGTGACAGATGCTGGTGATGTGATTGCACTAGAATTGAAAAAAACATTCTAGGAAGCATATTCTCACATAGCTTCATTTAATCCCTCAGGCTGATACTGAGGAGCTGAGTTAAAATATTCCTCACCACTGTCTGCAAACATGCTGCACTACCAGAGGGGTTTGTGTACTGACTTCTTGTGTTCCCTGCAGGGAGAACAAGGAGAAAAGGGTGAAGCAGGCTTTCCTGGAAGAGCTGGCCCTAAGGTAAGGGATTATATTTCATAGCCCCTGAGTTAATCAAAGTGTGATTTTGGAATGTCTTATACTGACATTAGAGGACTCTTACTCTCCTGAAGTTGGAGACATAAATGGATGAGCAGATGAGGCTCATTGCCTTTCAGAGTTCATGGTGTTCCAAAATACCAAACCCTGTTTGATGCTCCTCTCTCAGGCCTAAGTGAGGGAAATCTGACCTGGACCTTTTGTTGGGTCCCTGTGTTCTGCATTCCCAAGCCATCAAGAAGGCAATTTCAGTGCCTTATGGGATGTTGGTAGAACAACATGGGCAAGGACAGTAGGGTACATATTTTACTAATGAGAAAGTGAAGGGTCAGGTCCTTACAGTGTTAAAGTTTTGCTTTTGTTTTTCCAGGGTGAACCAGGGAGCCGTGGCCAGCCTGGTGAACAGGTGAGCAGGAAAAATAGCCTTAGGAGAAAGGCCTATCTGTTAAAGCAATATAAAGTGACCACATGCAATAACAAAGCTATTTGCCAATGGCAAGATCTGTGTATGTCATTTGCATCTGTGGTTGAAGATGCAACAGATGGGTGGATGAGATTCATGGCTGAACTGAGTAAAGCAAAAATTCCAGAACAAAAATGTGCAAAATCCAACTTTTCATTATATCCTGGAAAATTTAATAATCTTATTCCTGGTGGATAGGGGAGAACAATAAGGCAGAGGGGCTTAAGAGCTTATTTTTCTTCACACCTCATGTTAATTAACGCAGAGTGCCAGTTCTGGAAGATGAGGACCTTATTTGCGACTATTTGATGCAAGGGCTGATGCTGCTGTTTCTAAGTTGTAAATGCTTGCTAGGAAATAGCAACCCTAGATGACTGTTACACAGCTGTCTCAGTCTTTTTGTACTGGAATTTGAGGTTCAGCATTTGACTGCTGAGCTCAGTGAAGAACCAGGACAACGTCCTGCAACATCCTAAAGCACACAGCTCTCCAGGGCCCATTAACCATGGATGTTGACATTGTCATCTGCATGTCAACTTTTCAACTACAGTATGAAATCGTGTCAAAAGAGAAGTCTGTGTAAGACAGATCTTGTATTGTACAATTTCGGCATACAGACTATTATTTACCAGCAATGGAAAAGTCTTAGTATCACAGCCTTCTTACTCCTTCCAGTCTCAGTCCAGTCTTCTGCTATAAACATTAAACAGGGGGATGGTCGTGGCCTCTGCTCACATGTCAGCTTGTGCAATAAAGTAGAACATACAGCACCAACTGGACTTGGATGGAATAAGAGAAGAAGCTGTCCACCAGGAGTCTCAAGTCCCAACTTTCCTCAGGCTGCAGCAGTCTCCCCATGGCCATTACGTTCTAGGAATTGCTGACCATTTTTCCTATTCGTCATGGTGTTGCAGTCAGACTCCCAGCTGCTATCTACTCCTTTCCTGTGAGGAGTGGATGAGGGAACTGCACTTATTTAGCTTGGAGAAGGGGAGGCTCAGGCGAAACTTTGTTTCTCTCTACAACTGCCTGAAAGGAGGTAGTAGCCAGGTGGACGTCAGTCTCTTCTTTCAGGTACAAGTGACAGAGCAATGGGATATGGCCTTTAGCTGCACCCAGGGAGGTTTCAGTTGGAGATTAGGAAGAATTTCTTCACAGAGCATTGTCAGTCATTGGAACAGACTGTCCAGGGAACTGGTGGAGTCACTGTCCCTGGAAGTGTTCAAAAATGTGTGGGTATGACACCAGAGGACATGGTTTAGTGGTGAACATAGTGGTGGTGCAGGGTGGATAGTTGGGCTTGATGATTTTGGAGGTCTTTACCAACCTTAATGATTCTATGATTCTATTATTGAAGGAATAAGGCTCCAATTATGAGGTACAAATTGAGGTTTATTGGGATAAGGCACTTATTAAGTGGATAACAATTAGACCACCCTATGAGCAGGGACTGTTCTGCTTCTATTCCAAAATTCCCTATAATTTACCTAATACGTATCACTCAGTTTGTAGGGAAGTATCCTCACCTGGCATCCCAAGTAAGGGGAGATCACCATGGCATGGGCAAGTGATTCCTTAGGAGCACTTGGTTCAGGCTCCAAGGGAAGGGTAGTTTCTATACCCTTCCTTGGTGTCATTTCACTCTACCTGGACAGACAAACTACCAGGCTTGCAGTTTCCAGGCAGGCTTGGTTTCAATGCAGTGAAGGGTTAGATGAAGGGTCAGACCTCAGCCAAAGCACTGCCCCTTGGTCTGAATCATCTCTTCAGACAGAGCTGTTTTGAATTCTAACACAACCTTCCAGAACACTTGCCCCTCTCCACAGCGTGGTGTTCTCCATACATTTTATAAATGTTCTCTTTACTGTCACCTCTGTCATAAATTAGATACTGGATAGAGCAGACCCTTAGAGGATTTCACTTCATGTATCCTCTGAATTTTGACTGGAAACAACTAATAGCAGGTGTGTGAATGTTGTTTCTTCAATCAGTTGTACACTACCCTCCAGAAACCCTCCTACACTGCATTTCTGTGGTTTACTAATGAGAACATCATGTTGGCCTGTGTCAGATGTCTTACTAAAGTCAAGATATATTATAAAAATTCTTCCTTCTTATCTACTTGATTATTGTAGGAAGGGAACTGGATGGGTTTGATATGATTAGTTTTTCACAAATCCATGTTGGCTGTTTTGTATTATCTGTCCTTGAACTTGTACAAACTCACTGATGTTTTTCTTCAGGACCTTTCCAGAGGCCAAATTTACACCACATGTTTTTATTTTCCCTCCAAATTCTCCTTTTTTCTTCCTTAATGTTAGGCACTCTGATTGTTGTCCTGATCTCTGGGATCTCAACATCATTCCCATCCCTGGAAGAGCTCAAGGCTGGGCTGGATGGGGTTCTGAGCAACCTGGTCTCGTGGAAGGTGTCCCTGCCCAAGGCAGAGGGGTTGGAAATGAGATGGTCTTTATGGTCCCTTCCAACCTAAACCATTGTAGGATTCTGTGATTCCACAATCAGCCAGGAGTACCGCTCCCTCTGTCACCAAATGTCACTTTCTTTAAAATTCTCCCATCATCACCCTGATGTTCCTGGTCATCCTCAGTCACCACAGCATGTTGTTCATCACCTGATTTTGTCTGCAGGCTCATTTCACCTGTATCGTGATAATGTTTTGGGTCTTCCCATACCTGAGATGACTTTTTTAGAGCAGGGATTGCCTTTTCTTAGTTCAGTATTTGTACAAGATTTAGTGAATTTGGGTCCTGTCCATGACCGAGATCCTTTGTGATATTGCACTACAAGTGCAGAGAACAGAATATTATAAATAGGAAACCACATGGCTGTTTTCAGATGACAAACTGGGTCAACTAGGAGCTAAATTTGAGAATACTTGATATATTCAGAAGAAACCACATGACAAGGAGAGATCATAATTACTCCAATAACAGGTATTACAAAGCAGAAAATCAAAGGTAAGGTTCAAAGAGAAATAAATCCAAATGTGCACTAGTGCATTCAGAAAATTCCAGATATCTTTGTCAGGTGACATCTATGTGGTTCAGATTAATACAGTGCAGTTTTTGTATTTCCAGACTACACCAGATCATTAAAGGTGAAAATAAAAGTTAAATTTAATTTGTTTAGCTGCTTTTATTTTCTTGCTTGGTTCTGCTACAGAGCAGCATGAGGAAAATATGTCATGAATTCCATGGCATCAATTAACAGGCAGAAAGGAGAAGTTTTCACTGCTGTTTGAAGTAATTATTTAAAATAAAAGGAAATTATATGGTATTCAAACTAATCCCATTATCTCTCAGCAAACTACATCTATAATCAATCCCTTGAGAAAGCTGGGGCAGGATCTGTCCTACAGCATTCTAGATTTCACACACTTCTTTCCACACTATTTCCAGGGTGAAGCAGGTTTTCCAGGTCGTCAAGGTTTACCTGGACTGAGAGGAGAAAAAGGAGACCAGGTGAGTGACTTTGAGCCACAGCTTGATCCTTTCTGACCATCTGCCATTGGGATTACTTATCCTGAGTGCCCCTAGAAGGTGTTCTCCCTTGGTGAGACTGCTGTGATGAGCAGCATATTGACATCCAGGAAGGTCACCAAGAACCCCTTTCAAAAAGGCAATTCCTGCCTCATGAATGTTCCTCCTTGCAGCAGAGGTGCTAATGAACAGTGTTTATCCTAAATGCAGAAGATTATGACTGATGCCATGCTGACTGCGAGGCAGTAGGAGAGAACTCCCTTTCAGAAATACCTGCCCTATGTAAGAACATTAACAATTTTTGATAACAACAAAAAATCACAAATCTCCCTTGTCACTAAGCCCTGGAGAAGGCTCCAGATGTCTTGCTTATTTTCTGATGGTCTAACTTCCACCCACACCCTGGTGTCTACTGCTTCCCCTAGCTAGCTCCAGACCTCTGGAGGCATCTTCATACCAGGAAATATTTGTATCAGGGGCCTGACAGTAAATTTAACCATGTAAATTAGGTCTGTAATCCTGAGAGCTGATCACTTGCGTGTATGTGATCAAGAAGGATCAAAAGTCAGCTGAGCTCTTTCCATTGAGTTTGCTCCATTACATGCATTGCAGAGCATAGAATATAGAATATATTCTGTTAGAAGTGTTCAAGGACAGACAGGATAGAGTTTGGAGCAACCTTGTCTAGTGGAAGGTGTCCTGGCTCATGACAGGGCTTGAAACTATGTGATCTTTAAGGTCCCTTCCAACTCAAGCCATTCTATGATAATATGATTCATTCTCTCTGTAATATAGAAATGTAGGTCAGGTAGCTCAAATTTGAATGCAGGATAAATACTCTTTGTGTATGCACTTTGAGGAGTATCACATCATCCTTGTTCACCTCATGTTCAGAAGGCCAGATTACCTGGGCAAAATAGAAAGTTAGGCACCAGGAAATAGATGACTCAGAAATCTCTTATATAAATAAAACAGTACTATGAATATCCACTTTGGAACTTAACTCCTGTTCTTCTGCCTTTCTTGTCGAGCTAGGAAAAAAATCTGTATTTTTATAACTGCATCAGGCAGTAGGATATTCTACAAGCAAGTTATTTTAGGATTGGTGCTTTCCTTTCCATGAACTCAATTGATATTCATTAGTTTTTAAAATAATGTGGATTTTATGAAGCTGTTTTCAAAATTTTGCATTTTTAATTGCTTTCTTTACCTCTTAAAAGATAGCTAAGATAACTGAAAGAGTAAAATATTTTGGTGGGGATGATGCAATCAAATCAAAATGTGCATATTTCCTGCTTTCCTTTCCCTGCATTTAGGGAGAAACAGGAAGAGATGGTCTCCCAGGAATGAAAGGTGAAAGAGGAGAAAAGGTAAGTCATGAAATGATCACAATATTCCTTAGACAGGAAGGAAAAGAGGTGATGGGGCAGAGAACTAAAGGAGAGTATCTGATAAAGATCAGAAACATTGGAAGACTTTTAGCTGAGCTTTACAGAGAAGCTGCAGAAACAGCTGTGTGTGGGATGAAGGCAGTCACTTATTGAGCAATGCAAGCTGATGAAATTAAGGTCAATTTCTTTAATTCAAGGAAAATTCTCTCTGTTTTATAATTGGCTGATATGAATGAACCTGGAAATAACATCTGAAGAAGTTTTTGCCTGCCTGAAGTGTGATAGAACAATAATTTAAGGAGCAGTCTGGGCTTCTGCCATCACAAGACCATTAATTTTGGTGAAAATAAGAGAACTAGGCAAAGGTAATGTCCACCAAAATTTACATTCAACCCCTGTGAATGTGAAGGTGGAGAAGAATCACTGTCTTTGCAGATGCTTGTGGATGTATGGCAGAAACATTACCCGCATAATGTAATAACATTTAGGATGTGGGTACCTCTTTCTTGTTCTTCCTCAGTTTATCGGTGACTTTCACCATTTCTGGAGGTGGTGATTCTTTCATGGGTGGTAAATTGACAACAATCAAGCACCTGAATCTCCTGTATCTGTGAGGTTAACTAGCACTGTTCATAGTTCTTGGCTGTGAAGTGTCAGGGGACTGATGTTGCTGGAGCACAGCCCACAGGAAAGTCAATGTCAGCCACAACACCCAGATAATGCTTGTGAGATACTCCAGCAACAGTACAGTTTTAACTCAAAAAATAAGAGGACAACTGTATTTAGAAACTTAAAGATTTTATGAAAACCAGGATATTTTCCCATCAGTGAAAAAAATTCAGCTAAAATGTGTTTCTCAGTGAAGATTTTTAATCACATTTTATTTAAAAGGCAAATTAAACTCTGTATCCTACACTGGATGGGGTAACTTTAAAAATGAACTGTGAATTCAGGTCAGTGATAAAATCATAAAGTGATAAAGACTATAAAGTGAGAATCCTGCATGCAATAAAGTAAGGACAGCAAAACTTCTGGCCAGAGAACTGGGGTACAGTCCACCCATCAGAGCAGTGCATTGCAATTTTCAGTGTCACTGATCTGGTTGGTTAGCTTGCATCTCCTCTGGTAATGCTGCATCTTCTAACAGGTAATATTGAGTTTTATTTGGGCATCTTTTCATATCATTAGTTACATTTTTCTCCTCTCTTCAGGGTGACAGAGGTTCCCCTGGACCACCAGGCTTACCTGGAACAGTAAGTAAGATTGTGTTCCGTTCTATAACAGTATTCAAGGCATCATCACACTTCCTCTGCATAAATTCCTCAGAAACAAGTCTTTGCTCTGAGATTATCTCCCTTTTGCTAAAGAGAAGCATTATCAAGGTGCATTTGGTCTTTTTCTTTTTTGGGGAGGTTGTGCCTTCCTTTACCTCTTTGCAAACAGCATTTTTTTTTATGCCCTTGCCTTGTGGTAGCACTTAAATTGATTTGTTTAGCAGCTGTAGGTGCTGTCTGAAGAAGGTCATGGCTGAAAACAGAGAGTACATTCCTACAGAGTTTTCCAGGGTAAACTAGATTTTGCCCACTGGGATTTCAGGGTAAGACTGGTTCACTCAATAAACCAGTGAAAAAAAGCTTGTCTTCCTGGGGAACAATTCACCTTTTTCCAGCAAGAGCAAAAGGTTCCACTTCTCATTGACATGAACTTTTGAGGTGGAGCATTGAGCTTCGGCGATGCTGCAGCCCCTCAGATCATCCCTGGCATATGGTGCCATGCTGTGCTGCAAGCCCAGAAAGACCCTCTCGTCCCAGATTATTCTTGGTTCAGCCCTGGATCCAACACACAAACTAGTCACACCTGGCTGCATGTACTCTTTTTGCTAATAAAAAAAAGCCAAAAAACCAACAGGCCATGAATACATCAATTTATTGTTTTAAGTATAAGCCTGAAAAATTACTTTTGGGAGCCCAAGTGTAATTACAGTGATATTCACTGGTGATTGAACCAGCATCCACTGAATGTAAACACACAAACCTGACAGTTCCCTCCAGCAAAATCTGAGTAAGCAGCTTGGAATAAGCTTATGATTGTAACCAGAAGACTGATCCCAGTCACACATCCTCCAAGAACTGGCAGATATCTGCTCATCAGCTCGGCTCACCAGTTCTTCTCACCACAGCTGGATACAACTGCCACATTCACAGATTATGGAGAAAATTTGAATCAAGGGCTGTTGGTGAAAATCAAGTGTCTTGAGACTTTCATGCAATGGATGATGTATTATAATTTATTCCCTGCCATTCGTTGGACCTCATCAGTCTGTGCCAAAGGGTGCTTCGTGTAGGAAAACTCCCTACAGGAAGATGAACCAGTTACAACATCAAGAATAAATCTTGTCTTAGAAAAGGTGGAGAAGGCAACTCAAACGTGTTACAACATGGCCAGACAGAGAGAATGACATGTCTGACTGCTCAAGTTCCTGTGTTGTGGGGAGAAAAAATTTGTATGTCAGCTGTTAAAAATAGATGATGATTTTGACATATTTTCAGTTTATCAGGAACTGTTTTTTTCTTCCTAATTTTATCATTTTTGATAAAACATACTCTCTCTACAAAACTTCTCATTTTTTTGTGGCCAGTCCTTCAGAATGACTGTATATTTCCTAAGAAAATGACACTGAGATATCATGTGCATGGTACAAAGCAGAGAGAGGGCACACCAAGCTCAACCTTGGTGTCAGGAATTTAATAATATAGAAGATGACTTCAAGTGGAAAAGTGAGCTGGAGATTGCTACAGTAAACTTGTTAAAGAGGGTAAAGGCTTTTTGTTTTTTCATAGCAGTGGGACGTGGTTTTGAGTTTATGCTCACATTTCAAATACTTTAGGAAATATCTGATATTTGTGGGCTTCTTTCCAAACAGCCAGATGTTACAATGAATTGTTCATTTATAAGCCTGTTGATGGATGTATGCAATGTATAATCTGTAATGGCAAGGAGAACACAAGTTATTGCATTTCAAGAAAACACAGACAATCCCTTTTGTAACTCTCTGCTTTCTGTTCCAGACAGCCTTCTTCACCCCACACCCCAGGATTCCTGTAAGTAACATCTCTGATAAACGTGGCTTCTGGTTTATCACCTCTTGTATCTGATAGACATACAGCACCTTTTAAATGCTTTCAGTAAAAAACTCACCTTATGTCTGGTTCTGAGTGCCTTCACTATTGTAACCAACCATGATGACAAGTCCAAAGCTGTTCTGGTAGAAGGAGCATTCAAACCAACTGTGGCTGGAATATAGCTGTATGCTTACCCAGTCTCTTGAACCCAGTTTAAAATGAAGTTTTATTTCCTACTTACAGCACACAGTGGGAGATAAATGGCATAACATGGTCTGTGAATAAGTTTGTTGCAGGTCAGGAGGTTTTATGAATGGCAGAGGTAGGCTCAAAGAGTGCCATTAGAAAGGAATGCATATGTGCTAGGTTCTTCAGAGGCTGAAGAAGGGAATAAGGATGCGAGATTGCACTGGCAATAGAGATAAGACTTTTTTTCCTCTTGGCTCGTAGTTTACACTTATATATGTATATATATTCATGCTATGGAAATGTACAGAACAATGTCTTATGTGGTGTTTGTAGTGCTACAATCACATAAGAAGTTATTTGTTTCTTTTGCTTTGAGTGCATTGCTCTTGTAAATAAGCTGCAAAGCAGTAAATTATAAAAGGCCTGAAGTGGGTCAGCTGGTCAATGTGCTGGGATTCCGCCATGTGCCAGACAAATGTGGTGACACCTACGATAGCACAGGTCTGCACTTAGCACTGAGAGCTTTGGCAGGAGAGGGGAGGTAAGAATAAGTACTTTTGATTTGCAGGTCTAAAAATTCAAGTGTTAGAAGGTGGTGATAAGCCTTAGGAGAGTGTCATGGGTTATGTTATAGAGATGGCAGGACCAGCAGGGTGCTGAATTTTGGCATGCACTCTCCAGAAACCAATCCTTGCCAGTGGTTGCAATTGAGTGTATTGTGTATAATACTAGGGAACTTTTCCATATTTATTTCGGCTACTCAGAATCATGAAGTATTCCTGGAGATGGGGTGAGAGATGCCTGGAAAGAGGAAAAAGCAGTAAAAGAAGATGTGGCTCTCACTTTGCCTTCTGCCCCCCACTGCAGCTGGGCACAGCTGGGCCCCCACTGCATTTGCTGTCCTTTAAGTCGCACAGAAATTACTAAGACTTAATTAAGACTACAGGGGACACTGCCAAGAGCAGGTCATGGAAGCTGAAAGCCCTGCTCTGGCCCAAGTTGGTGACAGCTGTTACCTGTCACTGTATCACTTCTGTGCACTGAGCTGTAGGTAAAAAGTGGGTGGCAGTAGATTAAGACCAGCTGCCAGTGGGCAGCACTAACACCCAGTGTTAACAGCCCCGGTAGGGAGTCATGGACTTGGCAAACTTGGAAGGACTCGCAGTCAGATTTGCTGGTGGGTTGAGTTAGAGAAGGCCATTTGAGCCCTGGGCTGTATCAAAAGCAAGTGATTCTACCCCTGTGATCTGGCGAGACCCCTCCTAGAGTGCTGCTTCCAGCTCTGGGACCCCTGACATAAGAAGGACATGGACCTGCTGGAGCAAATTTAGAGGAGGCTACAAAAATGATGGGCAGGCTGGAGCACCTCTCCTGTGAGGGAAGGCTGAGACAATTGTGTCTGTTCAGCCTGGATCAGAGAAGGCTCCAGGGAGACCTTACGGCACATTCCAATACCTAAAGGTATAAGAGAGCTCCAGAGAGACTTTTGACACAGGCATGTAGTGACAGGGCAAGGGGAAATGTCTTTAAACGGAAAGAGGGAAGGTTTAGATTATGTATTTGGAAGTAGTTTTTTACTGTGAGAGTGTTGAGGCACTGGAACAGGTTGCTCAGAGAAGCTGTGGATTCCCCATCCTTGGAAGTGTTCAAGGTCAGGTTGGATGGGACTTTGAGAAACCTGGTCTAATTGGTGGCATCTCTGCCCATGGCAGGGGATTGGAACTAGATGATCTTTAAATTCCCTTCCTATCCAAACCAATCTGTGATTCTACAAAGAAATGCTTCCTCTACCCACGTCTGTGGCTGTTAGAGTTTGCAATACTGTGCAAATCAAGTGTTAAGGAAAAAGTGGGAGAAAGAAGAGTATTAAAAAATACTTCCTCCCTTTACCCGATGAATTACTCCTTCCCTTGGCAGTCTTGTTTTCTCTGGTAATACATGCTCTTATTCTAACTCAGTAACACCACCTCTGCCTACATTTGTACTGATGTAGGTCTTTGCTTTGTTGTTATGCTCTCTAAAAAGAACTTCAGGCACCACTGTACAGGTTTTCAGCTTTGGACCCTTTACTTGAGCCACTTTAGGTGGCCCTGATATCTTTCTGAAGGACACTAGATGGCATCAGGGACTGCCTAGTTAAAAGCTGATCTAAGAGAATGCTACTTATAGAGTAAAATTCCTCCCATTTTTTTATCACAGATGATAATATTTATTCATAAAGCATAATAAATACAAGCATAAGAAATATTTATGCAGATACATTTATTTTGTCTGTTAGAGAATAATTTGAAAATGGACGGTGAATTCCCAGGTGTTGTAGAAATGATTGGCAAATAGCTGACATGAATAAAATTCAAGCTGATTTGTCTGGTTCTGCATTTTGACTGATCACTATTCCTTGCATGTGTACGTAGCTAAAATCACTGATGTTCTTACTCTTCCTTGATTGCATAATTGAAACACTTTGTGTGATAAATAATGAATAAGTAATGATTGCTGTTGCCTGAATACATTTGTTCATATCAATATACAAATGTGAGTATTCATGTAGTGCCTGGTTTATTTGAGCTAGTTCCATAATTGTGTACTTTCCTTTTCATTTTATAAAAAGCAGAAATATGGATTTATTGATTATTGTTCTAGAGCTCAGGACAAAGCTGATGAACTTCTGTCTGAAAGCATCTTCAATTTACTGTAAAGAGGAAGAACAGGAATAAATTAATCCTATTAGCCAGTGATAGTGGTGCATGAAATAATGTACTGACATTGCAGGAGGGAGCAGAAGCTGCATGAATGTATGGAGATGTTAATAGAACTAGAAATCAGGAATAGCCGCATAGCGCACACTTCAGGAAGTGCTCAAGATGAGATCTCTGCCTCTCTCTTGTAGGTGGGATCATTCTTCCAGCTGTTTTCCATGGAGGAAAAATGTTCTCCTTTTAAACTGAATTTTTTTTCAATTATTATTATAACAGACCAAGAAGTCTAGACAGGGATCTCCAAGTCTTAGTGTGGATATCAGTTTTTATTCATCGACCTCAAAGTCCTTTGCAGAAGCTACTCTGTGATAAATAGATAACTGATTGAAAGAGCTCTCTTACCACACAGGACTAGCGTGACTTCTGGACATGGAAATAGCCTTTTTTTCTCTCTTTGTCTTATTGTTTTATATCAGGGTGAACCTGGACCAAAAGGGGAGAAAGGAGATCGAGGAACCAGTGGAGAACCTGTAAGCACAGATGAGTGTTTCTTGAACACAGTTCAAGAAATTGAACTGAAAAACAACTGAAAACAGTTGATTTTGAATTTTAGCAATGACAGGATGTGAGAGCTGCCTATTTTGGAGGGAGAGGGTGGGACATACTTCTTCCATACTGGCATGTCTCTCTCATCAGAAATAGCCACAGTAGTGCTTGTCTTCGTACTGACTGTAGAGAAAGCTACATGACTACATGTATTTAGACACCTAATCTATAGTTCTGGGCCTTAGTAGCTGAAAAAGGGACCATGGGGTTTGCTAGACAGAGTTTGGCGGTCAGTAAGGTTGTACAGGATTTACTCAGGGCTTTTAATGTGGTGTGGCCCAGATAAATTGTGCATTTGGATACTGCATTGTATTTTGGACTGCTCTTCTTCTGGACCCCCAGAAAAGACAGAATCCTGTGTAGTCACAGCTTCTGTAAGAAGCACTCTTTCTTCTCTCAGTGGGAGAAGGGAGGATCATCTTCTGCTCAGGAGAAGAAAGGAGCAATTCCCTTCATCTCCTTCATTTCTCCCTCTGTTTTTGTAGGGCTTGCCCGGGGTCCCTGGTAAACAAGGTTCCCCAGGATCTGCAGGAGTACAGGTAAGAGGGCCAGCCTTGAAGCAAATCTTTGACATGACCAGAGACGAGTGCGCTCAAGGTCTATAACACCATAAATAATTCTTCCCCTATGGATCTGCAGCCAATTTCTTCTTTCTCATTGTTGCAAGTTCAGAGTTATTTACTTGTGCTGGACATCAGGAAAACAGGAGGAAAATCAGTTCAGAAATATGATACCTCTGTAGAATGGTCAATATTTTCTGAATGACTTCTTCCAACTTCATGATCCCTCAAGAGGGCATCTTTTACTGATGCCACAGGTCTCACAGCTTAGTCACTGCAGTACATTGCCAAAACGTTGTAGAACAGTCAGATTCAACCCCAGTCCATTTGACCTTGAATGAACTATGGCTCATGTGAAATGGTTTCATAGGCTCAATCATCTTGGCAATTTTTTTGGCTGACACATGTTATTTCCAGTCATCACTGAGGTGTTTCCATGTCAACATGGGTAGGTGTTCATTCTGCCGTGATATGTGCTGTGCCTAAGCCATATAATCAGCAATATTTGGTCATCAGCAGCTTAAACAGGTTAATAGCAGACTTAGCATTCTCAAAAAAGCCTAAACTGTAATTCCATGCAACTTTTAACTAGTATCTACTAAATGAGGGACGGTTCAGTGAATAGACCTTGTCCTGCCAAAATTCTTCAGAAGAGGCTGTGGGATGGGAGGGACTAGGACAAACCCCCTGCACAGTGATCTGTTTCGTCCATTTCTAAGTGACTGATGTTTATGTTTGAGAGCTACAGGCAAATCCTCCTCTGTGAAGGGAGACTGTCAGAGTTCATCTGGAAATGAAGCAGCTGGTAGGCCTGAGGATAGGAGGGAGTTTCACCCAGTTGAATACCTGCAAGTTTCAGCATCAGGTGCTGAAAAACAGCCTCTGAGCTGATCGACCGTTAGTTATTCTTCTTAAGTCTCTGGGTTTTATTTTTATATTTCCTTTCCTTGCTGCAAAGAGCACCGGGAGCTATTTCCTCAGCTGTTAATTCCTCTGTGCATTGGTTGACAAAAACTATTGCTTAGTGCGCATTCAGGCATTTTGAAGTCTTTTTATCTGGCAGGCAGTCCCCTCCCATGTCTAATCAGCTGGTATCTCTCTCTTCTTTCTGCACAGGGTGCAAAGGGGGAGAAGGGAGCCCGAGGAGAAGCTGGAGCCCCTGGAGAGACTGTGAGTAACTGCTTCCCTTGCAGCATTTTCTCTGGCAGTAACACTCTTGAAGGGACAATGAAGTCAATGCCTTGCTGCTTTGTAGTCTCAGGCTGCTTGGGTACAGGGCACATCCTAATCTGCAACTGGAAGAGTTGCTGCTTGGGGGCAAACATGCCCATCTGCACCAGACAGAGAATACCCCAATGAGCCCACCTTGAAACTATGCATCCTTTATTGCCCAAATCTCTCCCTACAAAACTCCATTTTGTGGGTGAGGTGCTGACAGAGCTTGAGACTGCACTGTGGTATCAGCCCAGCCCAGGCAGCCAGCTGGAGCAGGGAGCTGCTCAGCAGCAGCCTGAATAGCTTTTTGATCACAGTTGCCTTTAGGCTTCCTCATCAATTCTGCTTTTTTGAATACTGGCTCATCTAGAGGACTCATCCCACACCTCTTTTTGAGTTGTGCATTGTTGGGAGTGCTGCTGTTGCCCATGCTAAGGAACAGCAAAGAATTCCGATCCTGTTTTGTTGTGAGAACATGTAAGGCTTTTGCAGCTGAGTAAGAGGCCACAGACTTTCTTTGCAAGCAGAGAAGGAAGAAAGACTGAAGAACTATTTGAAATAATGACTGAGAGAGAGGATGCTTGTGATCAGGAGAAGGAGGGAATAGGAAATCCAAATTATGCATCTTAGTGCACTGTCATTTCTTCTTCCGCCTTTGTGTTCATGGTTTTCCTTTTTGGACTTGTCCTTAGACATTGGAGCATGATGCGAATCGAGTTGGGCTCGATGATCCTTATGAGTCCCTTCCAACTGAGAAAAATCTGTGATATTGTCCCTAAGCAGTGCTTTGACCCTAAACCCTGAACTAGCCATTCACTTTTGGCTGAAGAACCCCTTAGTACTTTTAGGGAGGAATAAAAAAGAAAGGCAAAAAACACCCCCCTTCCACCAAACCTACCTATTGGTTTTACTTCTTTGTATAACCTCTTGACTATGTTAATGATATGGAAATGCAGGTATACACAGGCACCTTCTGTTTTTGCCATCCTGTCACAGACTGGCACTGCTCCAAGTGTTTGTTGGCTCACAGACCAGCAACTGCAAATAAAAGAAATGAGGAAACCTTTAAACCTCTGCTGTTGGAGAGGCTGAGAAAATTGGAATTGCTTAAGCTGGTGAAGAGAAGGCTCCAGGGAGACATTAGAACCCCTTCCAGTACCTAAAGGGGAAAGCAAGAGACTTGGAGGGGGACTTTTTAAAAGGGCGTGGAGTGATAGGATAAGGGAGAATGGCTTTAAGATGAGAGTAGGTTGAGATTCGGTATTAGGAAGAAATTCTTTACTGTGCGAGTGGTGAGTCCCTGGCACAGATTGCTCAGAGCAGTTGTGGATGCCCCATTCCTGGAAGTGCTGAAGGCCAGGTAAGATGAGGCTTTGATCAGCCTGGTCTAGTAGAAAGTGTCCCTGCCCATGGCAGGAGGGTTGGAACTGGATGATGTTTAAGGTCCCTTCCAACCCAAATCTATGATTGTATGAAACGTCTAAATATAGCCTAGTAATCCCAAGCACACATTTCTGTGAGGACATAAATAATCAAATGTATGTCCTCTAAAGTCTCCCATGAATTTTTAGTGACACACATGGGCTTTTTCACCCTACGAAGTTTTCACTTGCAGATGGAAAAGACCTGCAATTAAGAACTGTACATTCTCAATATTTTGGGCTGTTCATCTTTTTAGTACCAATGAGTGTTTTCAGATTTTGTTGCCCAGGGCAGAGAAAGGTGAGAATTGTCAACAAACCATATTGTGTTGACCTAGATTTTTTTTTTTAAGGATAAATCAACATACTTTCCTCTGTTCTTTTGATGTTTCTGGCCCAGACATTTTGTCCTGTATCTCAGCTAGATTTAGGATTTATTTTGATGGAAGGTAACTTTAGGCTCCCAAACAGAACCTTCATCCATTGTGTATTATTTCATTCTTCTTTACACTAAAAAGTTTCTCACAAACTTGCTATTTTTTGCTTTCTTCTTGTATAACACCTTGTTTGACACGAAATCCAGTCTCCCTTGGAACATCTTGTTCTTATGGTGATACAAGTTGTGACTTACATATGCACACACATACTTCATTTTCTCAAAACAGGGTGTGAGTGGACCAGCAGGGCCCCCAGGTCCAAGAGGCTTGCCAGGAAATGTGGTATGTATACACCAGTGTATTTGTTTTCCCATCTGTGCCCTGATTATTTAATGTGCTTAGTTTTCCCTTCCATAGGGTTTACTATCAGGTTCAAAAGACTGTGTTTCATTACACTATTTTCTTATGGTTGAATTGAAAGATCTGGAGGCACGTGGGAATGATGTAGCCATGAAACATCTTCTCATATTCATTTTTAACAAGGGGGAAACATGGAGCTGCTTCATTCCTCACTAAAATGTCAAAAGCAGTTTTTACTGCCAGCTCTTCAAGAGGAAAATTTCAATGTTCATTGTCTCTTTGGTTTTGTTCTCTTTGCCTTTTTTTCATTTGTCCTTTTCTTTTGTAAAGATGTCTTCTCGATATAAAAATAGCAGTAAACTCCCCTTTTATTATGAAATCGTGTAGGCATTTGATCCTACAATCAGAGCCTTGAAATCAATGTCGTGTTCCCTTACCTTGTAGATGTTCATCACCATCATTAAGTTGTACATGATACAACTTTTCATGTTTGCTAAAAAATCTTTGGACTAACTCTACTCCCAGCTCCACTAATGTGATTTCTTTCTAGTTCCTGGGGGTTTTGTGGGTTTAGACTGGAGCAGGTGGAAAAAAAACAGCATTTAGACCTCATGGTATAATGTATTCAGGCACAGTGGTTTAGCACAGAGAACTCTTTGAGACAGACTCTATTACCCAAGCAATCCAAGAAAACCTAAATTGCCTTTCTACTAATTATTAAGATACATTTAACCGTATTAATTTAGTGATTTAATTTCAAACTGAAAAGTGATACTGAAAATCAAGACCTTTCTCAATTTCATATTCTGTTAAGCAAAATTTTACACCAGCAATACCAATATATTACCTATAAAAGCTAATACAGTTGGAAATAATCTTTAGTGGTGCAGAAAGGAAAATAATTATCACATCCATTTTGAGGTCAATCCAATTTTAATTGTGCCATGACATGATTTTACATCTTAAAATGGAGTACCACTCCAAAATGTCTTTTGGTGAGTTAGGAAGTTACAGTATTTAATTTAGAGCTCTAAATCATCTATATGTTGACATGGGATCCTTTGAGATCTGCCAAGACATGAAAAGGATTGAAAACTGAAGTAGAGGGGTAAAGAAACATAGCTGTGTTTCCCGATGTTTGGCTTTGGAGAGCAGTACCCATTAAAAAAAACAATATTGGTAGGCTTTTGGCTTCTCTGATACAGGGGTGATGATTGAGGGGTAGTTGGTAATGGATTAAGAACTGTTGAGTGTTTCAGAAAATGAAATAGAAAGTTACTAGTAGAAGCAGAATGCACAAATCTAGGATTAGCTCTATTTCTGCTATTGCTGTTCAACTCCCTTTTGTACTGAAAAGAAATCCTGCTTTAAGGACCTGGTACACAGCTCTTCTGTGGTGTTCTAGGGATTACAGGTTGGCTGTACTGGGAAATGTAGAGCTGATACTGATCCTTGAGGTAGATTGTACTGAACCCACAGGTCTACACCTTTGCTTTAGGATCAAATACTGTCTATAAAGAAACTTCTAAGCTTTAAAATTCTTTTCTCTCCAGGGTGTGCCTGGAGGCCCTGGACTGCCAGGAAAGGCAGGAGAAAAAGGGGAAAGGGTGAGTTCTTTGATGGATTTGATTCTTTTTTTTTTCCTTGGGCATTTTAAGTAACTGGACACAAGCAATCTGAACTAGGAAATCATTTCATAGGTTCATGCACAGTTAAGACACACGAACTCATTAGATCATTGTATCTGAACTCCTCTATTACATGTGCTATAAGGTTTTCACTCTGTTGCAGCCTTTATAATTCATCTAATAAACCAGTGAGATATGACTGGATATGGTGAAGTCACTGTTACACATTTTGAAATTATGACCTTCTGCCATCCTCATTGCCTGACAAGAGCAAGCATTTGGTGTTTTAAGAAACTCATATTCATCACTGTAAATCCAAAGCTGGAAGAAAAAGTGGCTTTCCTGATTGCAAAACAGATTTCTGTTTTCCTCAAGAGCTGTTATAACTGGACCTTTAGCTCAGCTTTCCAGTGCAGTTCTTGTTTACCATATGCCTGTCATGCCTCATTCTTCTGTTCCATCTCACGGGCTTTCTGAGGTCAGGGATTGATTTGGTCGTACATTGAACTCTGCCCAGAATGCTGGAGTCCTGATCTTTGTTTGCTGGAGTAGGAATGATCAGTCAGAAATATGGCCTTATGTATGAATGTATTTGGGGCTTAAAAGGGAATGAATCCCATCCCCTTCAGTCAAATCTTCCAAATTACTGAGCTCTTCCTCAGGATCATGTGAGGACCAAGGGCTCTCTCATGTACTGTCTTGGACAGAGTGATGCACTTGCAAGACAAGCAACAGTATATTTTATTGATATAAGACACAGACTTAACAGAGTTCAATGATAAATGCCACATTGGTTTAAGAAGATTCATTGCAAGGTTCTCTTGATTATTTACTGCACAGACAACAGAGTCATACAAAACTGTCAGGGAGACCCTTCCATTGAGTCATGAAAGATTACATTCTAAACTCCTTCTCGCAGAGGAGTTTAGGTGTGACTGGATCCAGATGTAGTCCCAAACTTGGCCAACTTTTTGTGTAAAGGATTATATGTGTGCTGCCAATCCTTTATATCATTTATCTAAAGTTTCAAAGTTTCAACGCACTTATTCTCAATTCACTTACTTGAGTGTCTGATGTGCTAATGTGGTAATTCAAGGTCTGTTTAAAGTCTCCTTTTACTTTTCTTAAGGGAAATTACAAGTGACTTGAGATTACTGAAGGAAAAGACTTTCCATGAAAGAGTGTTTCCTATGATACCACAAGGAATCGAGATGAAAAAGCTAGAAAAGATGCATATCTTTCAGTCCCAGTGAAAAACCTGAGACAGGAATGGTCTTTAGTAGTCTACTAAAAGTTCTGATGGATTGTCTTCTACAGGGTGATCCTGGAAAAGAAGGAAAAGTGGGTTTACCAGGGCCACCTGGTGCACCAGGGCCTGCTGGAGAGCCAGGTTTGCCTGGGAAGGGTAAAGATGGAGCACAGGTAAGTAGTGCTGGCAAGCTTTGTGCTTGAATAGTTCAATATAAGACAGACAAGCATGACTCCTGCAGGAGAGCAGTGGATTTACCCGAATCCATGAAAGGCCTGGCTGTGCAAGATGCCCCAGATCCCAGCACTGCATCCAAAAAGGCAGACAGAATTGAAGCTGTATTTATGAACGTTAAACCTTCTTTGGTGTGCTGTGGTGGCCACTGGAAATGGAGACCTCCACAAGGAGTAGCCATTGACCTTGTAACCAATAAAAACAATTATTAGCTTGATGGAAGATCCCCAAAATCATTTAATTCTAGCCAAGTTAGCAGATAATTTAATTTTGCTTAAAGTGTTTTCAGTAAAATATTTTTAGGATGGTGTGAGGTTGAGAGGGTGGTGGGGATAGTACTTGCTGCAGGGACTATATCAAAGTCCAGGCTCCTGTTTGGCTGGATGGTGACTGTTTTCTTGTTTTGCCTCTGTCACTTTAGGGGGAAAGAGGACCGCCAGGCTTGCCAGGACCCTTAGGACATAAGGTGAGCATGGACTTCATTGTGGACTGCTACTCTCAGTTGCTGGAACTGGTAAAAAATATGATGAAAACATGGTCTTTTTTTCCCCTGGAAAAATAGTTTGTGAAGCTTTCACGCAAAAATGCAGTCCTGGCCTTTTTGGAGGTTACTTTCTCTATTATTCCAGTATATCTGTAGATGTAGATACTAGCTCTGTACACTTGGTACCTTGAAAATTTCTTTCAGCATTATGTGGATTCTGCACAGACTAAGGGCTAAATGCACACTTTTTCAGGGTAACTGTGACTGGGGCTCTTTAATCGACACAGCTAGAGAGACATTGCACGGTTCAAGGATGATCTACCCTTGAGACCAGTTGTTAGCCCCTCAAACAACACTCTTCCATAGCACTCCTTCACTTCATCTCTCCAAGGAGGTGTGAATTATTTTCCAATGGGACAAAATAGTCCTGTTTTGCCCTCATACGTCATAGTTAAGGCAAAAACTAGCTAGCTGACTAGGTTAGTGACACTAATTTCTTCTGGTGAAAGTAATGTTTATTCTCTTATAAGTACAGAGCAAAGAGAGAAAGGAATGCAACAGCAAAAGCCTTTACTTCTGGAAGATCTAGATTGTGTTTGAATTTCCAATAAAACATGTCAGAAATTCCCCTCTTCAAAACGACCATGTCCTGATCTGGACTGGAAGAAGGATAGGATGTTAAAACAGATTCTGTAAATGATATAAGTAGGATTATAGCAATATGAGACTCAATCCAACTACATCCCATATTTTTTTAAATAGCCAAACTGCTATGGATATTTTTTTATTTTGCTGTCTTTAGTATGAATGCATTGTAGTCTGTTGTATATATCTTTGACAGTTCAGACCACACACTGCACCCACACAGATGCACACAAATAGACTGAGAATTAATATTAAAGTAAAAAAAAATCACTAAAAGAAATCTGATAAAATACTTTTTTCAATATCAACAGGAAAAGGTAAGAACCTTAATTGTGCGCAGAAAATGCTATTGAATTTTTTTGCATGCAATTATCTTCTTGAATAAAATAACAGAGAGGGGATTTGCTGGAATGTTTGAACTCATCAGAATACATTTTTTTCTCACTGTCCTTGCAGTATTGTTTCTTTGTAGTATAAGATTAGTTTAAGAAGAAAGAAAGAAAGGGAAAAATATAGGAGATATTGCAGATTGAAATTTGGGTGAGCAGGATCCACAGGTAACAATTTTTCTATCATGCTTCTATATAGCTAGAAATAGTGTCATAGTAAATAGCATAAATAAGACTTGTTATAAGTCTACTATATATCTGCTATAAATCTACTACCAATGTGAGACAGCTGCAATGCAATCCATAACAGTCTTATCGATTTCTCCCTATAACTAGAAAACAGATGTTAAATTAAAGTATTGCAGCTAAATTTTTTCTTAGCCCTCTGTCTGCAGTGTCAGTTGAACAGTCATTTTCTGTGCTATTCAGGTTTTACTTTGAAAATCCTGTTTTCTAGAGGGGAGAACTCTCCTTTTGCAGTACAGTGCTCAATAGAGTGGTAGAAGTGCTGACTTACTTTTTACCAGAAGAATTTAATACAGTTCTGTGAGCAGGTCTATGTTGGAAAAGGAAAGAGTAAATTAAGATATAATAAACCATCCCAAATTCTGTCTTTCCCAGATAAGTAATCTGTATTTAGTAATTTTTGTGGCTTAGCCATCTACCATAGAAATACAGAGAGACAAAAGTGTGTTGTGGTGCTTGGTGAGTCCCAAGGAGAAGCAAAGGAGAGTGCCTGATACCCTGGGTGAGGTCACCATCACTGGAAGTGCTCAGGAGGATACTGAGCACATGGTTTAGGGGTGATTAAGATGGTACTGGGTTGGACTAGATGATCTTCACAGTATCTTCCAACCTTGATGATTCTGTGCCTCTGTGAAATGCTGGGAGCTGGATTCTGTGTACTAAAATAAATGAAAATGGTTGCAGAGGCTGTGTTCCCACTTACTTATATGATATGGCACACTCTGATGTTGCATGAGTGCTTGCAGAGGTGAGCAGGGACTCTTGTGATGGAAGAGAACAGTTTTCTTGGCATGATGAGACATTAACTGTGTTATGTTCCTTTGCTGCCTCAGCCTGACACTGTTCCTCTGTGGGCAGAATCAGGTCAGGATGTATCAGTGTGACAGTCTGTTGTACAGCCTGATTGCATTTCAGCACATTTTTTCATCAGTGCTCAAAGCTTTTAACTTCTTCCTTTGTTTCAGGGTGAGAGGGGAGCTCCTGGCCTCCCTGGACAGCCAGGAGACAGAGGTGTGCCAGGAATTGGCCTGGCTGGACCCCCTGTAAGTAGCAGATCCTGCTGCAACCTGTAACAAGGTGAAAAATTAGCCGCTGCCACCTGGGAAATGTGTTGCTTGTGCTCAGCTGTGCTGAGCCTGTGGGATGGTTTACCTGCTGAAGATGGAAATTCCAGACTAGTCCAGAGGCTGCCATTCGTGGCTCAGATGTCATGTGTCTACTGTGAGGGCTCCTGATGCATTCAGTTTTAGTTAAAATAGAGGGATAAAATAAGTGCTATAGGAGTGATTGGTAACACTGGCTGTCACTCCTGAATATTCTGCATCATCCTGACAACCTGGCTTGTGGATGGGAATGGAGATCTGTGCTGGCTGAGCCAGCAGCTCTGGTCTGCTGGAGAGACAAAACCTTGCTGTTACCCTGTTTGAAGGGATGAGTGTGACACACATGCCCACATCAGTGACATAGTGGCACTGATGGCAAAATACAAAATCAGATTGCTTAAATTGCTGTGCTCCAAGAGGCCATCATCTCCATCATTTCCCACAAATATTTAGTGAGTTGGACCTCATCTGGCTCTATCCTCACCTCCTTCATATCAGTAGGTCACAAGGTGTAACGGGGAGTCTGCTCTGAAAAATTTGGATTTTCCTATTGGTGGGGTTTGGTCACTCCAGTACTTGGTATGTACAATTCCTTTTGAGATGAGGATTTGGGAGTGTTCTGGCTGTAGCCCTCCTCAGAGACCTTCAGATATGAACTGAATTTGCTAGTGAAATACTTTTAGGAGGAAGCAAACTGTTTCTAGCTGTAATTAGTAGAGTACATCTGAAACTTTGCATTCTTTTATTCATTTGCAAAAGCTTGTATGTGCCATAATTCTGTACCAATGAGTCAATGTTTGGTTACCAGTGCTCTGTTTATCAGGATATAAATTTCCCAATTAGTGCAGGAAACTACCTTGAAATGATAAGTCATATTGCTGGCTGATATTGATACTTAATATTTGCTTTTACTATGCTAAATTCTATCTAAGTTTAAGCAGATTGAGTCAGTCACGTTTCACACTGTGACTGTCATGGCCTTTGTGGTCATCACTGGGTTACCAATAACTGAAGATTAGCTGGGTGTCATTTGCTAAGATTTATCTAAGGAACAGTGGTGTTCTTGCATTTCTTAATGTTCAGCCATTAATATTAAAATTAAATTAGCACGTGAGTATCTGGCTTGTTTGAAAGTCACTAGCTTGTGGGTGTTTTTTAATTACAGATTTTTAGATTCAGTACAGGGTTAGATGAGTTCACCTCTGCATCCTGATGTACACAAGAGGACAGAGTTATTCTTCACTGAGGCTTTAGCATCCTTGTATCCCTGAACACAAATGACTAACAACTTGATTCCAAATGCAGACATTGCTTGTCTCACACCAGAAAATTCCTTCTCTCTGTGTCATCATTATTTGCCCACTGTCAGGATGTGTAGACACCTACACACCACACTACTCTCAATTGTTAAGTTTTATCTATTTATCTGCTTCACTAAATACTAAAAAAAAAGAAAAAAAACCACAACAACAAAACTAACAAACCAAACCACTATTTGTGGTGGGTTTTTTGCCCACTGTAGATTCATCATAACCTTAGCTCCAGTGCAAAGATAAAAACCACAGTATAACTCTGAATTTGTCAGGCTGTCAGAAAGACTGAGTCCCACAGAAAAAGCACCCCACAACAAAACCAGAATAAAATCAGTGGAGCTGCTTCAGTGCATATTACACGCTGAATTAAAAGTGTCAGCCTCTACCCTTTTTAGCAATATGACAAAATTGTATTTATAATACTTCAGCTTCAGAGCTGAGAGCCAGCAACTCTTTCAAATTGAAGTCCTCACCCTGTTTCCTTTTGTGCCCTTAACCTCTCTCAGGCTTTGCTCCCTGCGTAAAAAGTATATATAGATGAGGATTTTTTTTAACCTTATCTGCTAAAGTATTGAGTTATGATTTACATAACACTGAGCTATGAACTCGAGCATTAAAAGAGTGTGTTCTTCCTGGCAGAAGATGGGACTGCTTGGAGAATTGGTGTGAATTCACATGTTTATGCTGAAGTTGCCCAATGGATGCATACACTGAAATAAGTAGAAGGGTTTTCATCTTGCCCTGCTTTGCCTTATTGATACTACCATGGGTTCAGAATTATGCATTTAGCCATTGCTTGAGCACAGCATTTAGGTGTCTCGCATGGAGGACTGTATGAGGATCAGTGAGTTACTGTGCCTGAAATAGAAAGAAAAAGGAGAGGAGTTATATAGTGTGAGCCAATTTATTCAAACACAGCCCCAGGGATTTGAAGCCAAGCCTTGTTTTGTGTGTGTTTGGAATACTAGATTGATCCATCCATGCTGTATAAAGGTCCTGTGCCGCTTCTGTGGTGTTCCTACAGAAGTGGGTACCTTCTAGTGCCCCACTCCACTCAGCTTCACTTTTTTAAAGTTGCATCTTCAAATGAATATCATACACAAAGCCCACTAGGCTGCTTGCTTTGACCTAAATTAAAGAGCTCAGAGGTGCTGTGGGATGTCCTGCACCAAAAGATGCTGTGTTTCTGTGTGGTTCTGTGTCCCCACATCCAGCCAGGAGCGAGGCTGAGCACAGATTGTCAAAGGGCATATTCAGTTCACACACACACATGCTCATGTGTGCAGACCAATGCAGAGAATAATCTCCAAATGCTTCAGGACCCTCCCTGATGAGCCAAAGGAGGATGTTCATTTCAAGTGTTTTGATTGCTCTGACTTTCTGTTTTCAGGGCCCTGCAGGACCCCCAGGAGACAAAGGGTCACTGGTACAGTATGTCTTTCTAGCTATACCCAAATTTTACAGGGGAGGGGGCAACCACATGAATTGTGTTTCTACCAGTGATTTCATGAAGGCACATGTATTTAGTTTGGTTTTGCCCAAGATTGGTCACAGGGTGGCTGACCCTCCAAAGAGAGCTTCTCTTGTGCATTGCTGGGTACTTGTCTGCTATATTGAGTTGTGAGAAATAGTTGATTGAGAGTCTTGGCCTGGGGACAACTTTTCCCTATGTGCCTATAGTTCTATAAAAGAAAGAATGAGTTAGTTGTTTCACCCTTAATTCAAAAAATTATTTCAAGGCACATAATTCAGGGTGTACTACTATGCCTTATAGCCAAGGTCTCAAAGGTTTGAATAAACCATTTTTGAGCATTTTTCTTGCTGAAGTCTTACAGACTTCCACATTCATTAAACACACTTAGTTCCTCAACATTCAGTTTTACAAGGATGCAATCCATTGATGTGAAACAAATACCTGCACCATGTTCTCATAAACACTGGCATAAATTTCCAGCACAACAGTCAGTCCTACCTAGTGTGATAGTTTGGCACTGAGGAACTGCACCTTCTTTTCTTCTCTACCATCCTGTGTTCAGTCATATTTTCTCTCTGTTCAAAAACTTGCCACCTATAGAGAGCCATTGTTACCTTTTCAGTCAAGGTATGTGTGAAGCTTGACTTTAGTGATGCTCATGAAGTCCCTTGAGGCACAGAAATGACTGATCCTAGGGTAGTGCATTGTGAGATGTAATTATATTTTTCCTTAAACTCTTTTATGGTTAACTGCTACTTAATTTCCCCGCAGTAACCACTAGGTTTAGGATTTCTTTTCTTCAGCTAAGAAGCACCTCATACATACTACTTACATTACTGGGTTTGTCTGCTTTCTCCCTACCAGGGTCCCCGTGGAGTACCTGGTATCCCTGGACCACAGGGGCCTCCTGGACAGGATGTAAGTACAATAAAAGTGTAAGTGCTCAATAAATTTGTCAGTGCTTGAATCTAATATACCTAAAAATTTTGTGTTTATAGTCACTGAGTTTTGCTAACATGGTCTAAGGGAGATGATTCACAGAAGTGGAGAGCTTACCAGTTAGGATGTCAGAGAAGAAAGCATTTGGGATAAGAATTGCGTCAAGGAAAGTCATGGACTTCACCACTGAACCATTTTAAAATGACACTGGAGAACGGACTTGGCAGCAAACACTGGGGAATGATCCCACGGTGGAAAAGGATGATTGTTAAGCTGTCTAGGAACTTCTTAGAAGCCTCTGAGATAAGTACCCTGTAGTATTCCTATGAAAACAGGGCCAAAGCTGTTAAAAGCATTCTTCATGACTTCATTTTGCTGCTGCTATTGTGCACGTTTGATGACATTTTAACCTCTTGGTGCATTGTCCTTTCTCCTGCTGTCTCAGTGGGTGAGTCATGGAGCTGAGGAATAGAGAGGAATAGGAAGAGTCCCAGCTGGAAAACTGGCCCCTCTCGCTGCCTGATTCTGTTGCAGTGCTGAATCAGAAAGATGAGCATTCTTCTTCTCTGTGCTGTGAAAATTAGTCCTCTAAAGGAGGCTCTGAAGATTTTGAAAGGCTTGATCTTAGGACTTGCGCCTGTTGAGGGAACGCTGTGGGGAGGGGGCAGTGACCTTCTGTAACTCTCCTTTTCAGTTCTGTTTCATGATACTGTCGTGTCATTAACTCCACAACAAGTGATTTTCAACCCAAGTGCGGCTTTATTGACATACACCAGGTGGCCTAAAATGTATACAGTTTTCTTCCCACCTCCTTGTTGCCCAGAGAGGTTATGCATGTCCCATCCTTGGAAGTGTTCAAGGCCAGGGTGGATGGGGCTTGGACCAACCTGGTCTGGTGGAAGGTGACCCTGCCCATGGTAGAGGTTTGGAACTAGATGATCTTTAAGGTCCCTTCCAACCCAAAATATTCTAGGATTCTAATATTCATAACAAGACAAATGATAGTGCCAAGGTATTCTTCCACAGCCCACAATTGCCTCCATTAGCCTGTGTCCCTGGGCAGCTACAGATGTGGGACTGATTGTGTCCTGCTGAGTGTCCCTAGATCTCCTCACCTTGCCTCAGATGTCTGAGACTTAATCAAGAGGTTTTAAACAGGAGATACAATGGAAGAGTTTATTACAATTGTATTGTGTGAGGAAAGTGCCAGAGGCAGCTTTTCAGAGTCTCTGGCTCTTCTCAGGTCACCGTTGTCTGGTGAACTTTTGGAGAGGCAACAGTAGAGTTTTCTTATCTTTTCCCTGACAGAGATTAAGCCAAACAGAACCATTCCTCATGGTACTTGTAAAACACATTATTACGCTCACTGTTTTGATTGCACTCAGTATGCTGTTTAGAAACTTTCTGGCTGATCACCTGTTAAGCCATTTTACCTGTGTTTCAGGTAATGTAAATGAAACTACAGGGTGCATTCCAACATTTCTTGGTGTTACAGCAGGGATAACCTATTTTGACAAGATTGTGCATTCAGAGTTTCTTGATCTCCAT
The DNA here is from genome assembly GCA_013396655.1 of Campylorhamphus procurvoides. Lineage (NCBI taxonomy): Eukaryota > Metazoa > Chordata > Aves > Passeriformes > Dendrocolaptidae > Campylorhamphus > Campylorhamphus procurvoides. Next base: position 1,432,715 of record WBMV01002992.1, read on the forward strand.
TTTCATTTGAGTAGTATAGAGAATTTTTGTTCTGTTTTTTGCACTCTTGGATATCAATGGAGTGTTCCTGTATTCTCTGAAGCATGCCCATTTTTGTAGTCTGCTGTGTTCAAACAGTATGTCATCAGTTAGGAAGGCTCCAATTTGAATTGCTAATCTGAATTTGTCATGCAACTCCCAAGCCATTCAGTGTCAATTGCCTTAATGACTTGCCTCAGTGTCTTGTATTTTGCTGTGGCCTTTGCAAATGTATTCCATTTTTTTTTCTGAGACTGAAAAAATCTTTTAAATCACATTTACATACAATAAATTATTCTCTTCATTATTTTTTTCCAGTGGTAAACTGATCAGATGTTCATGGAAGTGTCTGTTATTAAGTTGTTGTATTCCCTTATACTGCAAATCAGATTTAAGATTGTATTTGGAGAGGTAGAAGAGTCCATACTTCTTTTGCAATAGCTTTAGCCAGAATTATCTCCCATATGTGAATAAATTGTAATTTTTTTTTTTCATTAATACATTCTAACTGTTTTCTAGTGCCCTAAAAGCATGTGCCACTTTTTTTTGCGAGAGCACTGCCCCGGGTCACATTTTGAAATATGCTGGCAACTCAATCAAATACAGAGAGTCCTCAGGGCAGTGTCTCATTTCATTAAAATTTAGGTTTTGAAAATGCTTGTCTAGTTTTACAGTGCAGTTGTACTGGTTTGGCCTTGTTCTGTTTCTCTTAGCAAAAGGCTTGGTATTTATTTGTCCTCCAGAGTTCATTATGCCCATAAATTCCTACAAATTCTCTTCTTCTGGGACAAAGCTGGGACATATTGTGTTCTTCCCACATAGATTATTTTTTTGTCTTTAAGTTTCCTTTATTTTTTTCTGACTATTTTTTGAGGTCTTTGTTTTTCCCTATAATACAACAAATTTGTTCCATAACAGAACTACTGCATATTATGCCTACTTTAATGCCCTCAGTCACTTAAAAAAATTACTTGCTTTTGGCAACAGAAAAATCTAAATCACATTATAATCTGCAGTATTCCTGTAACGGGTATTAAAATAGTATGGCCTTAAGTACCTTCTGTTAGAGGAATTGGCCAAACTCCAAGTCTGAGAATTATAAAAAAAAATATTTTTTCTTGTTAAATGATGTCATCTGCATGGCTGTCTCCCCCAGATGCTGCAGACTAAGTCCCTCCTGACTGATAGGTACATTGAAATTAGATATTAGGAAGAAATTCTTTCCTGTGCATATAGTGAGGCACTGGCATGGGATTCCCAGAGAAGCTTTGGATGCCCCATGCCTGAAATTCCTCAAGGTCAGGTTGGATGGAGCAACCTGGGCTATCCCTGGTTGTATCCCTTACCATGGGAGGAGAGTTGGTACTATGTTGGGAACCAGCTGGCCCTGTAAGGTTCTCATGAGAAAGGGAGGTTTGGCCTTTGTGGGAACCTGCTATCTCTGTAAGTTTCTCATGAGAGAGAAAAGGGAGTTGGCCTTGACCGAAGCCCTGTGTACTCATTAAAATAAACACCTGCAGAAGCTGTGAGAGCAGACAGCTTCAGTACAGAGAACGCAGCCTTATGGCATTAGCCAATTAGTGATTGTTTATGTGTGTTGCACCAGTAGCATTAACGCACGTATTGTCAGGAATACTATAATTATAGAAGTTTCTTTAATAAAGTGAGTTTTGCTGTTAATTCATATTGGATCGGCTGCAATTCTTCACAAGCCCTGCCCCTCCGTTGCTATAGTACTAGATTGTCTTTAAGGTGCCTTCCAACCCAAACCATTCTATGATTCTATGAAAAGGTTTATAAGAAGATATTAGATGATTGGACAAACCATGGTGATGAGGTGCAGGGGTCAGCCAAACAAATGTACCAGCCAGCCCTGTGTTATGCATGACCAGGCCCTGTTACACCCTTTTCTGTCTACCTCTGTCTTTTACTCTCTGCTGTCCATTCCCTTGCACAACCCCTCATGGATCTCCCAAGGTCTATCAATTCCTGCACGCCTCCCAGTTGAGAATCCCCCTGGTTTGCAGTCTTATCACTTGGAAAGTCGAGATTGGCCTCCCTGGAAGTGCAGCCTGTGGTTTCTGGATAGCCCATCAATTACTGTGAGTGACAAAATTTGTTTCTTGTTAGGTCTGTGTCTTGGCATATTTAGTTTCTGATTTCCTCCTTTTCCCTTAGTTTCCCAGTTGACAAGGTCCTGGGTCAGATAATCTTGCTGGAATACACCTCCTCACACTTCCATATGCCTTCATCAGTGTGAATGTCCATGTTTAGTTCCAATCACTGCTATCCTTATTTGTTTGTGTCCTTGACATTCTAATTTATGGCTTTTCCCTTATTTTCCCTTCCTGCACTGAAAAAAGTTCTCTGATCAGATACCCCCAAAGAAGCAGGCACTCTTACACTTACAAATACCCTTACACTACATGTTTTGGAAATTACCCTCTGACTGTCTCCTGAGAGATGAAATATTTCTGTTCAACACACCTACTTAGTGCCCTTAGATTAGGAAACAATCTGAATGAGACATTCTCTTATCCTACTATTAGCAGTGAGGGCACCCATTTAGTAGGCTCTTTCTGTATTTTGATTATGGTTATTTTAATTAGCATGAACATTGAATTAATAACTTTTTAATTAGGTTAATTATTCATGGTAACTAAGTTCCAGCATTACTGGGAAGCTAATCTTCCCCTGCGTTTACTTTCATAACTACAGAACCTTTGTGTATGCATATATTGCTGCTATTGGATTTGAAAAACAGAGTTTTCTTTTCTGGGGTTGATTGTCCCATGCAGTTAGAGGGACAGTTCCAAGGAGCCTTTGTGTTTATTTTAGGGTACTTACACCCCAAACCAGAGTGCACTTATTAAACCTTCTATTGTTTCTTTATTGCTGTGACTTGCAACCTCTTTAGGCTATTACATTTCAAGTTTAGTTTTCAGTCTTGTAATAAACTAGTGTGACTTACACACTTTCCTCATACACTTATATTTCCTTGTAGATTTTCTTTAAGATGTATATTTTCACATCCACCACTTACCTGAGCATCATTTTTCAGCATAACTTCATCACAGTTGCCATCAGTTCCCAGTTAAAAGTCATTGCTGTGTGTCAGATACTCTGGATCCTGTGCATCACACCTCCACAGTGCTGGCATCTTTTCCCTGTATTGGTGTGCTGCACCACTCATTGGAACTTCCACTTCATACCAGCCACTGTTGGCTTCAACTTTCTGAAAGTGATCAGATTTTAGGAGCTTTCCAACACTGGTTGTTATTTGGGTCTGGCCATTTTCCCACATCCTGTAAGCAGAATCTCTTTTCAGTGCCATGCAATTTTTTGGTCAGACTAATTTTTTTTTTAATTTTTTATTTTCTGGCTTTCTCTTTTCTACTTTCCTCTCCTATTAGCTTGTCAGATGCAGTTATATCCTCCGTGTCATCATTTTAGCATTTTCATTCTGCTCTGAGCAATCTGAAATAGTGTCAGGGGAGGTTTAGTTTGGATATTAGGAAAAAGTTCTTAACCCAGCTGGTGGGCAGACAGTGAAACAGGGTGCCCACGGTAGTGGTCACAGCACCAAGCCTGACAGAGCTAGCTCAAATAATGTTTGGGCAATGCTCTCAGACACATGGTGTGATTCTTGGGATTGTCCTGTGTGGGGCCAGGAGTTGAACTCAGTGATCTGTGTGGGTCCCTTCCAACTCAGGGTATTCCGATGCTGTGACTCTATGCTTGCAGCTTGATCCGTTTTATCAGCCTTTTCTAACTCCAGACCTCTGTATACCAACAGTCTTTCCTTTACGTTGGACTCAGCTTCCATTTGCCTGTTCTCTGATAATGCACCGTGCTGAAGTGCCATCATCCTACATCTGGTTTGTTCTTTTTGGCTCAGATAAACATTCTTCAAAAGGGCACTCTCTGTTTTCAGCCTTGTACCTTTCAATTGTTTGACCACTCCTGGGGATTCAGTGGCTTTCAGGTTTGTCAGCCATGGCACAGAGCTTAATCTCTTTTCTAGTCTCATTTGCACCCTGTTAAAGACACCACCAGCTATGCATCAATGTGCAAGAAAATAGGTCCATCCATTTTTTTTCTCAAATCAATCTGATACCATGTAGATATCATAGCTCTGCTTAAATCTTTCCAAGGTCTTCAGTTTTATTCACTCTCTTGTGTATCTTTTCACATAACTAAGAAGTCTTTTTCTGTATTCTTCTTTGAAAAAATTCTTCTTTAAATACTCAAATTGCACTGCTAGTGCCATGTTCATGTTTCAGATCCCAAAGCAAAAGGCTGTCAGTGAGCCCTATGGCAGAAAGAGGTTATTTATAGCTATGGTACTACTCAGCATGAAAGACATTTCTGATCTGTCTTTTCTGTGTTGCCTTCTGATCCAGGATTATTCTCATGGCTCAAGTCTTTGTTTGCATCGCATCACACTTTCAAAAGCAAGCGTTGTGTGAGTCTTCCTGAGGAAAGTAGGTCTGGGAATATAAGATGTATGTAATTGTTATTTAGTCAGCCCTCTTCCCACTTGCAGAAGTGGCTGAGAACCGCAATAGAGAAGATGTCAAAAGCATAACCTGACAATTAGCACCTGTGAAAGAGAGAGGGCTTTGGGAACATCCCACAGTCCTCTACATTCACTTTGATGCTCTGTGGAAGAGACAAAACTATAAATGGCTGTAATGTTTTCTTATATTTACTCAATTACCCAGAAGGATTTTTGTCCTTCAGACCTTATCTTCTCTTTGTCCTCCCCTGCAGAAGGTTTAGTTCTCGGAAATAAGCATTCATCCATGGACTTCAGTACTACTTCAAGTCCACTTCAGTTTCTGTTTAATACTCATCTCTTAGAAATTCAAGGTCACTGAAGAGTTGTTGCTCACTCAGGAGTGTTTAATGTGGATATAGAAGAAGGCAGTCTATTTTTCCATTTTAGTCCTCCTCTAGCAAGACATAGAGTATTTAAGTACTGTGAAACATAAGGATGAAATTCAACCTTCCCCTATAGATATAGTTGTGTAGCACACACAGTGCACTTCAGTCATTAAGTCCCAGTGGCCAAGTACCTCCCCATCTGGTTGTCTTCATAAATGCTACAGCAAACTGATTGGAGACAATGGAGTAACCTGAGACAAGGTGACTCGCAGAAAACCGAGTCCCCTTCCCCTTAATCAATTTTTAATGGAGTTTTCCAGTTGAAAATTTTGGATAGTGTCAGAGTCGCCTAGGTAGCCCCTGCAGAGCCAAGAGTGGTTGAGAGCCGCTGCTTGTATCTTTGGTGTGCTGGACAACATCCAGATTTTGCTGCAGCCCAGAAAGCCAGTTGAGTCCTGGGCTATATCCAGAGAAGTGTGGGCAGCAGATTGAGGCGGGTGGTTCTGCCCTTCTGGTGAGACCGACCTGCAGAGCTGCATTCATCTCTGGGGTTCCCAGCACAGGATGGACATGGCCCTGTTGGAGCAAGTCCAGAGGAGGCCACCAAGATGATTAGAGGGATGGGGCACCTTTCCTTACAGGGAAAGGCTTGAGAGTATTGAGGTCATTCAGCCTGGAAAAGAGAAGGCTTCAGTGTGACCTAATTGTGGCCTTCCAGTATCTGAAGGGACTCTACAAGAAAGATGGAGAGGAAATTTTGACAAGGGCATGTAGTAACAGGAAGAGGGAGAATTATTTCAAATTGAGAATAAGTTTAAATTAGCTATTAAGAAGTTTTTTACTGTGAGGTTGGTGAGATACTGGAACAGGTTGCCCAAAGAAGTTGTGTTGTTCATCCTTCTCAGTGTTCAAAACCAGGTTGGATAGGGCTTTGAGCAACCTGGTCTAGTGGAAGAAGCCCCTGCCCATGGCAAGGGGTTGGAACTAGATGTTATTTAAGGTCCCTTCCAACCCAAATCTATGATCCTGTGAACATTCTGGTTGGCAAATCTGGAACCATCCCAGAGAGCACTCCAGGTGGGACCTGCTGCAGGATGAAAACAAAACATAGATAAGGTGCTTTCATATGGTCAGTAGAAACTGTTCCTTTAGAAGCAAAAATGGTAAGACAGCTTTTGTATGTGATTAAGATAAGATAGATCGAAGCTGTTTTGTATGTTCTTTAAGGTTGTCAGTATGGACAGAATATGCATATGCTTGAGCTATGACACAGAGCAATGGACCAGGTGGATACACAAATTTAGCAGAGAATGGTTTGGGAGAATCTCACCAAGTCTATCTTAGAACTCCACTTCAAGGATCCTCACAATGCAGATTCCTGTGACCATCTGGACACTGACCAACTGTCCTGTTTGAAAAACTCAACTTCCTATGTGAGAATTACTTTATGCAAAGATTTTACAATAATCCTTAGACATGGTTTTTTGTTTTGTTTTTAACAAACTAATGACATACTCGTGAGAGGTGAGAGAAGCCCATTGAGAGGATGGAGTTGTCCCTTTTCCAAACCATGACTTTCTAGTCTAAAATTCTAAGGATGCTGGTAATTTCTATGCCTTCATGTAATGAAAACTGATACCACTACAACTCCTCCCCAGACACACAAATAGGAAGGCTCAGTGCTGTTTGAGGTGCAGGGGAGCTGTTTGCAAGGTCTAGATTTTGCGTGTTACAGAGATCTAAATCTTCATCCTTCACACTATTGCAGCTCACAGTGTTTCCTATGACCAGAAGACAAGCTAAAACAATTTCAGTCTCTGTGTGACTCAGATGAATTTAGCAAGGTCATGCGTAGGTAAATGAGATTTAGGAGGGGTTCAGAGGACATTAAAGTTGCAGGTACTTGGGGGAGTTCACTGTTTGTCACATGCAAGGAGTGGTGCTGCTCAGTGGCAGAAATCAGAATGTGTGCTAGTCCAGAGCAGTCAGCAGAGTGTAGGTGCAACCAGGAGGTTATTGTATGATAATGTCACAATTTTTTTCTTTCTCTTGATTTGTAGGGTCTACCTGGAAATCCAGGGGAAAGAGGACCTCCTGGAAAACCTGTATGTAACTTTACTTTTATGTTACTTCTTCCTTTTAACTCAGTTTCCACCTGTATACCTCAACTCAGAAGAACACTCCGGTGCTTTTCCACTGCTGCTTTTCCCAGCAGAGCAAAGGCAAAAACACTAAGACCCACTAAGGGGTTATGATAAAAATATCTGTGATGGCTTTAGAACAGTATGAAAATAACTGGATATTTGTAAAAAGCCAAAATTTTAAAGGCACTTTCTTAGCTCCACTATTCAGTGCTCTTAGCAAGAACTCTTCTCAGATGTGAAGTGCAAGTTTGTCTCAATGAGTCCTAGGCAAAGAAAGGAAAATCAATGAGCATGTTCAGGAAAAAAAAAATCTACTATTTTGTTGCCTTTTAAAATTGTTTGAGATAATGAATTTCTCATCCCACAGGGTTCCCCACCCCTACTTTCTCCAGAGGACATAAATCTCCTCGTAAAGGTAATCAGCCTTTGATGAGGGTGAGAGTTTATCTCTTTGTTTGATTCAGACCTGACTATCACTCTGTGGTGGGAAAGTGTCTGAACTACAAGTGCAAAAGGTGTCTTTAAACACATTCTGTCAAAGTTTGAAATTTGTAAGTCTCCTACTTGTACTGGTATTGGGACATTAAAGCTCATACTGGAGACAAAATCCCATCACCAGCAGTGAAATGACCTACAAAGATCTCTATAAAAGCTTTGAGCCTTTCTCAGCCCTTTCTGAAGCATGCATTCCTAAGGAGAAATAAACATTATCAAGTTGTGTTATCTAAACCAGAAAATAGAAACTATTTTGATAAAATCTGATTTTTTCATATATACCTTTGACAGTGACAGGAATAATTTTGAACTGTGGGTGCAAAGTTAGTTTGCATTGTGCATCTAAAAGGATGCAGGTAATTAACCCCAGAAGGACCCATGTTTTAAAAGTGATGGTCTGTCTGCTTTTAGTCTCCATGTAGACATTTCTCTGGGAAACAAGTCAGTCTTTGATAAATGTTGACTGCAAAATCTTTACAGATTTCGATGGGCTGAGTTAGGAAATTTTTAAGCTGTCTTGAAACACGGCAAGAAATCCTTTCTTATTGATTAAAGCAAACTAAAAAATTACCTTCTTTCACCAATCACATTAACAAAAAGACACTTTTAGGATTGCTACTGTGAAATAACTTCTTTGAAGAGCTGCCTTTGTTTTGTGGAGCCCAGTATGGTTCTGGAGGTTTCACTGTGAGGTATTTTTGGGGATTTCTGATCTGGATAAGAGCAAGAGACTCATTCTTGGGTACAGGACGTCATTTAGGTGCTCTGTCATTTTCTTCCTTTGCTTATGTTATGGCATATTCTTTCTGCTTGGCATTTTTTCACTCCATGCTTGGTACAGATCTATATAAAACAGCATCATAAAATCCCAGATGAAAGTAGGGCTCTGTTGTTCTGGGTGTTTCTCAAGCACTGATAATGTAAGTAGATAAAGGCTGATGTAGGGACTCAGTCTCAGAAAGACAGTTTACCCCACAATTTCACAACATATCATTGACAGAGGTGGGTGTTGGAGCAAGGTCCCTGGTGCTCAGCCTGGTGATCTGTCTATTGTACTACTCTGTTTCTTAAGGGCAGGATTCCCTCCCCTTTTGCTGAAGGGATTCTGCCTTTGAAATGGAAATGTCATACACATTATTTTTAATTTCCTGAGGATAGTTGAAGTGTAAAAGCTATTGAGATAATGTTTCAAAGAGTTTTGGAAGGAGTGATTCTCTGTGATAAAATCTGGCCAGGACACTGTGACATTCACTTGGTGTTCACAAACTCTATCAGATGAGTTCTCCTTGGCCATGCCAGTTTCTAAATGCAGTTTCACCTGCAGAAATTGACATTGTGCTGCATCTGTTTTTCCTTAGAAATCTGCCCTGGACAGTAACCCAGCTCTTTCAAACTGGTGCAGACACAGTTTTCTAGAGGTCCTGTAGCTGCAAAACAATGCTGGTCCTGGTAGCCTTGCTTTGTGACAATTTGACCTCCCCATCAGGAGAAGGTTTTTCCTTGGTTTCTTGATTCTGGATAATCTGTTGGAATGTAGAACTGATAGGAAACTCCTCATGGGATCATGTGGGAGCTCAGCTGCAGACACGGACTCTGCTTCACACCATCCTCACTGCAGTTCTGTAAGGCAAAGGCACCCCAGTCCTACTCAGTGAGGTAAAACCTCAAAGGTTTGTGTATTATACTGGCACCACAGTTCTGTGTTCATAGTGGGTGTCTGTAGGGTCTAAGTGCCTGCAGCCTGTTGCTGATGTGTTTCTCCATGTTCTCTGCTAGGATGTGTGCAGTGAATGCCCTCCTGGCCCACCAGGACTGCCAGGCATCCCAGGCTTCAAAGGTGATAAAGGTCTCCGAGGACCACCAGGTAGAGATGGCCAGGATGGGAAAATGGTAAGAGAGCTGGGCTAAGAGATGCCTTGGATCTGGTGTAACCTTGCTTTTTTAATGATAATATTGTTGATAGTTTGTTATAACATGTTCTTTTTTGTTTGGTTGGGTTTTTTTGGTCAACAACCTACTGAATCTTTTGTAGATGCTTGTAGAATCAATGGACTAAATTAGTCTTTACCTCTACCTCTTCTACATTGCAGGGAATTGCTGGTCCCAGAGGTCCTGCAGGCCCACCTGGGCTTGATGGACCAAAGGTTGGTTGGCTTTTTTCCATTGTCTGAAAACTTGTGACTACTTAGCCATGCTAATCAGCCTGGGAACAGGTCGCCCAGAGAAGCTGGGGATGCCCTGTCTCTGAAAGTGTTCAGAACCAAGCTGGATGGGGTTATGAGCAACATGGTTTAGTGAAAAGTGTCCCTGCCCATGGCAGAAGAGTTAGAACTAGATGGTGTTTGAGGTCCTTTCCAACCCAGAACATTCTATGGTACTGTGAGGATGATGGCTGAAACAGGCTCTTGGTGTGATCCATCTCTGTGTAAAGAGGTAGGACTGGCCTGTGGGGTGGGCAGAACTGCACAGGTCCTGCATAGACACTGTTTCACTTCAATGGTGCCTTCTGCTGTCCCTTAGTTCACACACAGACATGCACATGCAAAGGTCGTGATTCTTGATGTTGAATTTCTTTACATTGCTGTTCTGATGACAGATAAGCACATGAGAGTAAGTTTCAATCTAAATCAGGTGAGGAAGAAATTAAAGCTTCAGCAGTAGCCACCATGTCTGTTCCTTTCCTCTTTGAACCTTAAATTCTGGAACCACTTGAACTGAGGCTGCTGTGACTACTGGGCTTCATGAGCACCATCTGCCATGGTGGTTTTATCCACAGACTCTGAATGTTTCCTGAAACAAGTTATAGGAAGAACTCCCTTGTTTCAACTATATTCTTATGGTCTAGGGGCATAGGGCAACACAAAACTTCCATTGTCTGAAGTATTCCAATGGTGTCACATTTCAAGCATTGCCCATGAAGAGGTCTGCCATCATTTAGCTCACTGTGTCAGTGCCTGATCACAACTGAAACCTTTACAACTGCCTAATGTGAAATAAAACAAATCATTGGAGGGAGAGAGAAGGTGATTTTGTGATGGACCACAGTTTCCTCCCCACATCCCTGCAATACTGGCCTGCTGTCTAAAATAACCTCTGCTATTTTAACATCTTTGTATTTGCTCTTACGAGAGTGTATGTGAATAACAGAGATTCATAAATTAGTTTTATATCATGCAATTAAAAGTGGTGGGGAGAGCACTACAGTCTCAAAAATAAACATAGAATTGATAAAAATGAAAGTATGTTCCAGGATAAAATTTGCAAGAGAATTAGTACCCCATAATAACTGGCAGAAATGCTAAGCTTTCTGAGACATACCACATCTGCTTTTTTCTATGTTATGAAAAAGCAGAGATTTAGGCAGCAAAATTGAATGTTTAGGTGAAATAACAGGACAAATTTTAAACTGTACATGCACATAAAGTAAAACCCAGCAATTGATAAATAGTCTAACTTAAATTCAGTAAAAAGAGTTTGCAAATGTTAAAAGAAAATATTGTTAAGACGCCAGGGAAGATGCAAACTCAAAAAGGGTCTTTGTAACTCCTTTCTAAATATGTTAGAAGGATACTTGCAGTAAAAGATCCAAATGACTCTGTGGCATATTGTCCTTGTCAACACTATTCAAAATATTGGGCCCCATTCTGAAACAGAGCTGTAGAACTGCAGAACTTTGTTCATTAGCAGCTTCATTCCTTCTGTCTGGATGAATTAGTTCTCTTTTAATTAATAGATAGCAACCCTCCCTCTCACCCTTGTCTCCTAGCTCTCATATAGTAAACCAGAGTATTATTTCCACCGCCAGCAGTTCATTCTTGTTCTGAGTGTTGTTCATAACTTGTTCACCATCACCTCAGTATTTTTCCTTGTGTGAGACTCATCCTGCCTTACTTTAAGCACTGATAATACAGATATCTGTATTTGAGTTAGCTGTCTGTTCTGTGTCACTAGGACAGGAAAAGAAAGAGAGAAAGAGGTGAACACCTTCTGGGTCTGGATCTTCAGACTGCACCTTGGGAATGCCATTTTTATTGCTGTTGTCCCTGAGGGGAGGGGAGATTACCAGCTCACGCTGTGGGAGCCTTTGTTGGGCCAGAAGATTCCTTATCATGATGTGATTTAGTGAAATTCCTAACAGCTTGCCTTCTTTTTAAAGATGTATAATTCCCTTTTATCTCTGAGACTACACCATTAAAAAAACAGCTATGTCAGGTCTGCTCAAAGACAATTCTTCACATATATTCCTGGCTCCAGCACTGGTAGTGAAAGTCGAAGAACCTGAGAGAAGGGCAAGGAGTCCTAATTCATGAGGTTTATGCTCTAATGTCCAAGTGCTTTATGAAATAGGTCAAAAAGCTGTCACAATACTGAATTGAAGTGACTTTTAATGTTTTTTTTTTTATTTTTTATTATTATCAGGGTGCTAAAGGAGACCGTGGTATGACTGGGGATGTAGGAGAAAAAGGTGAACAGGTAAAAACAGTGTGCTTTCCAGCAGTGCTGTCACTGTTCTTGTCCCTTCATCAGAAACAACTATGATGTCTGTGGAACCCTTCTCAGAGGCAAAGCAGGCAGATGGGAATTCTTCATCACTGATAAACCACAAATGGGCTATGCTGAAGAGTAAAACTATAGCAATCCTCCACAGGTTTCCATCCTCATCTTCAGTAAAAACTTTCCTATATCATCTGTTTCCTCAGCTCTGGATTGAATGCATTCAATTCTCTGCGTTACCTAACCCCTAGTAATTTCCTTAGATAATCCCTAGATGAAATCCAGGAGATCAGGTGTCTTTGGGTTGAAAATTTCAGTATTTCTATTTGCCTTAGATGAATGTAAAGATAACCCCTTTTAGGAGGGACTGAGTTGTCACAGGAAAGAGGAGACTGGTTTAAATTAGAGCAAATTTCGTAGGTCATTTTTCCAAGGGCTGAGTCACTAGTTTAAGGTGAAAATCAACATCTCTTCAGTGAGATTTGGAGGGTATTTTAAACAGATTTGATGGTTTGATTTCCTGCCTGAATTCCTATATGTGCAGATCCACAATATCTGTTCTCATTTTGCATTAGCATAGACTGAAGTACACATTGGAAAAAGTACACCTGAAATATAATTATGTTATTTCTGAAGCGTGCACCTTGCAAACCAAGGTTTTCTTTAAAAAACTGTGGTTCTTTATTTCCTTATAACCCTCTTGCTCTGTGTATTGTCTCATTTTGATGCTACTTCACAATATTCAATTACCGGTTAACTCTTATACAACTAGAGCTGTGTAAAGAACATCTCTCTTTTCATTCTGCAGGGCCACCCTGGAATGCCTGGCTTCTCAGGGACTCCTGGAAACCCTGGTCCACCTGTAAGTTCCTTAGTTGCAAAGATGATCCTGTACTTTTCTTATTAATAACGGTTGTTGCAAGCTCCATGTGGAAGAAAGGACCATTCCCATCTGTCTGTGCATTGAATTTTCATTTTCCAGTGGGTTCCTAATGGTCCCCTGAGTGCCACAGAGTTCCCCACTCATGGTAATCACTACTTAATACATTGGCCACTTTTCACTGATTGCTTCAACTCACTCTGTAAATTGATGCTACGCTTCAGTTGCTCTCTTTATACAAGACAATGATGACGAAAACTCTTCCACAGAGACTATTTAGTATGTGACTAGGTGTTTTCCTGTATGTGGAATGAGTTTTTAGTCTAGAACCAGCAGATCTAAGAGCATTTTAGTTCTCAATTTTACACAGCGGTATGAGACTGGATTTTCTCCAATTTTCATATCATGTGGATTACTTTTGAATTAAAAGGCTTTTTACATGTCCCTTTCCATCAGAGTCCTCATTTCTAGCTCTGGTCTCTCCATTAATACAATTTAGCTTCTTTGTATGTAAAAAAAGAGGTGACAGTGCAGAATCAGAGCTGACATAACTTGGCTCTCCTGCTGGTGATATCTCCACTTTCCACACTTCAAGTATTGTGAGTTTTCCTGAGAGGAGGACTTTTCTTTCCAAACTTTCTTTGCCCGTAGTCATCACTGCTCATATTGCTGCTTACAGTGCAGTTGGACTCTGCCATACTGAGAGGGTGCCACCTTCATCTGTACTGGGGATCAGCACAGTCTGAATTTACATTGCACTGACTAAATGACAGGACATACCAGAAAATGGGATTAGTTTAAAATTCTGTATTCAGATGGAAGCAATCCCTAAGGGATGCTAGATACTTTGCCATTGGGGCAATGTGTCGACTTGCTTCCTGGGTCATTTGTGCTCCATTTGAGCATTATTTCAGGAGAAGTTAATAACAGACATGTTTACTGTGTCTTTGTTAACCTGATACTGCCACAGCAATAGGGTTATTTCAGTAGGATTAAAACACTTCAAATTGTCCTATGAGACCCTCTGAACAGACTGACAGCCAAAGGAAGCTGGAAAAGTAAAACTGAGCCTGTCAAAGCAGAAAACATTTGATGACCCCAAGATAATTTTGCTATTTGGCTTTTGCTGACTTTTCCCTCTGTTTTCATTGCCTTGTGGCTCCAGGAGCTTGCCTGCCACAGAGTGTGCTTCATAATTTCTGTTCTCCCATGATTTCTGTTCTTCAGAGCTATTTTTGTCACAAAATTGGCTTTTTCCTATTTGTCTCCTATTTTCAGAAACAGAAATATCTGACTTTTTCTGGCTTTGGAGGCTGATTGAGTGCAGGGGTTGGCCTTGCTTTTTGGTCATAAAAGAAGAAAGGCAATGAATGCTGAACTGAGTGACTGAACAAAACTCCAGAGTTGCTAGCTGCAGTAGGGAGTATGTTGACAAACATGTTGATGCATGAATCATTCACATTTTTTCTGCTTTATTTTGATTAGGGATCAGATGGGGCACCAGGACCAATAGGACCCGCAGGAAACCCAGGAGACATAGTAAGCTCTAAGCTCTGTGATTCACTGCTGGCTTTACCTGTGTTCAGCCCCGTGAAGTAAAGCTGAGCTGGAACCCATGTAATGTTCTCTGAAGGCTCCCCAAAATATTCAGCCAGTATCAACTCTACACCTACAAATAGGACCTCCACAATAACCACAGACTACTCTGTTCTTGGCCTTTTTTTTTAATTGCTAAATGAATCTCCAAATTAACCAGAGCATAATGAAGTCCATGGGACCTCTGTGGAGGTTTTTGTACCTCTTGTCAGTCTGTCCTTGCTATTAACATCTTTTAGTCTCTAGAGTAGGATCGCTAAATCTGTTAGGATGCTTCATGACCTAGATTAATACCTGAACTCTTTGTGGGGATTATCAAAATATAATCTGTTGAAGGGTCATGGCTCAGATGCCAGGGCCTAACACCATTCCCTGGCACCTCTGAAAATACCAGTACAGGTAAAACTTTTGAGAAGCCCATGAAGAATTTTGCTACTTCTGTTTCATTTGAAGGGTTTTTTTGATGCTACTTTATGGTAATGCATGAGAAAACCCTGGGAGAGACAGGTAATCTGATTGATGCTAACTTCAGTTTGAAAAGTTAAAAATGAACCTTTCCTGAGGAATGCAAACTGTTGAGCTGGAACAACTTAAGACTCTGCAATTCTGTGATTAATTTCTAGATCAGGATTTCCTAAGGAGCAAGGTGCCTTTTTTCAGATCCTTTTCACAACCAGAATTTCATAAGTGAACAATGATGGTCTTTCTGATGGCTGCTATGAAATCAGTGAGCACTCTCAGCAGAGAGGCCAGAGTCTAGATGGACACACTGGCTGAAATTCCATTTAAGATGCATGATCAAGGTTGAGACACTGTGAAAGACCTGGGATGCTATTGTCCAGTTCTGTGGAATAAGGGAATTTCTTGTGAGTCTCAGGAAGGCACTTCTTGTAACTACTCATTTGATGGTTATAAAATATAGATCTATTTCCTGGCTGGACACCTAATTCAGGAAACTAAGGACAAAATATTAAATATAATTAACTTCAGGAAAAAATTACCAATGATTTCAGTGGTTTCTCAATCTGAAATAACTCACAGCTAATACATAAATTTTTAGGTGAAAAAAGAGCCTTCCAGTTTAAACTAGAAGGAATTCAAGAAAACCTCATAGAGACTGTGACATGGGCTACAAGACCAGCTTCTCACAATTGTCCCCTGTCAAACTATATGTGATAAGTCATATGACAGAAACACCTGAGAAGCTTTTCTGTCCCACAGTGTTTGTTCTTTCCTTCCAGGGCAAAGATGGTCTGCCAGGTCCCCAGGGCCCACCGGGGCTGCCTGGACCTCCAGTGAGTACAATTAAGCATCTTCCTATTCAATACGTTAAACTATCATACACATATAGGTATGTAAAACAAAGAGGTGAGACTTTTGAAAGCTATGCATGATCTGTGATGGTCTCTGTCATGCTGATGCAATGTTCTTGGTCCAGGACAGTATGAATGCTGTATTTGATGATTTAAAAGCAGTGTCAATTACCAATGTGAATCAAGCCTTGTTTATGTCCTAATTGGAAGAAATAGTCATAGGCAGAGCAAAAAATCAACCAATAACTTCAATGTAAGAGCACAAGAATTCAGAGAGTGGGATATTGACTTTATCTGAATCCACAATCAAAATTATTCCTTTGCACTATACCCAAGTGCATCTTGGGTATAGACTCCTCTCTTCTGGAAACTGTACAACATTTTGGGAATTTTTTTTAATCTGTCATACACGTAGAGTCAGAGATATTTATAGTATAAAGTAGCCTATCTGAATTAAGATAATGGCATTATAGTGATTTATAGCAGCTGATTTTAGAATCATGTTTTAAGATTGTTGGAGTGCTCACCTTGCTGGAAAGGAGAAACCCCTTGGATTTGCCATCTTGGAGAGGGAAACAGTTTATGCTGTTATAGTGGTGTGGCAGGGGGAGGTTTATGCCTGAGCTATAAAAGCAGGGTGGTTTGGGCAAAACATAAGCATGCCATGATGAGCAGAGTTGTCACGCTGACATAAAACCCACCAATCTTCCCTATCGATTCTTTATACCCTGTTTTGCATTTCATTTACAGGGCGTTGCTGGGAATGATGGCAAAGATGGTAAACCAGGATCTCCTGGGGAACCGGTAATGTAATTTAAAACTCTTTTGCTCAGGCAATGAAAGCCAGCATCCAGTTGTTTTTGGAGCCTCCTGTCTTTGAACTCCTTAGGGGGAACAAGGAGCCTGTTTGCACGTCTGTTTTGAACACCAGAAGGACTATATTGTCTTGAGCAATTTATAAGCATCACACACGAGCAATTTTGAAAAGAAACTGGGTCCTTTTACTTTTACAACTACCATAAATACACTAAAACTTAGTGACTCCACTTTTACAGCTACTATAAACACTGCAGAGAAGGAAGGTTGTCTTGTAACATTAAACCTAGTGATCCATCTTTTAGGTAGAAGTTTATGAGGCATAAAAACTTTAGAGGAGATGTTTTTAAAGAGACTTTTTTGTATTACTCAGAGATCTGTTTTAGAGGTCAGAATTAGAGAGTTTATCTTTGACTTTCTCTACTCAGTCTATACTTGCATTTGCTGAGGGAAAAAAGCTGAGCCATGTTGTCAACTAAAAGGAAATGTTAATAGAGTTGGCAGTGAATGTTATTTCTTGCAACTGTATGTGTTATATGAAGAATGTGCTTCTAGTATCAGTCATTGCCAACCTCTATCTGTGACTCACGAATAGGGACTTAGTGATTCTGGGAAGGGCCAAGTTCCCAGTCATTAGGACAACTGGTATGTAGAGGAGTGCTTGCCACAGCAGCTGCAGATTGTATTTCCACCAAAATACCCAATTTCTCTGTGCAGATGCTGATTTTGCACATGCTGATTAGGTATTGTTGCTGCTTTGTGCATTACCCCTCTGACATTAAAATGCTGCAAAGGTGCACCAGTCCAGATGTATAAAGTGCCTCCAAACCTCAAAGTGAAGGTGACAGTGCAGGTTGAGGTGTGTATGGGAACATCTGTCACTGCTCTCCTGTGTGCTGGATAAATCCTGGGCAATCTCAGTTCTCAGTGATGTTATGTCTAAAGGAGACGAGTGGGAAGTTTTCAGCAGCAGAGAGATGGACCAGAGACTCTCTCTAACATGACCATTATTCTTTCCCATAGGGAAAGCCTGGAGAACCAGGGCTCCCAGGCCAGGAGGGTGCCAGAGGTTTACCGGTAGGTAATGCTCTGAAGGATTCAAATCCCCTCCTCTGAACTGTAGTCAGGAAGCATTTGTTGGGCAGATGAGATTCTTTACTGATGCACACATCTAGCCAGTCATGGCATTGTGACTAAATGAACACATAAATAAGTAACAAAAATAGAACACAGACATTTCCAAATCCTTCACATTTATAGAGTAAATCCCTTATCTAGGAGTTAAAGCACATAACCTCATGGCACTGCTCTACCAGAAGGCATAGTGACAGCTGTAGCCCATGTGTTCTGTGTCCTCTGAAAGAGCAGGGGGCAGTGAAATTTAGGGCTGGTCACAGCAGGAATACACACACCAGAGTCTAGGATTTACAATGTAAGGAATTATGGAAAGCTTTTCTTGTGATGTGGCCCTTCCTTATTACTCCCTGGGACTCCATGCCGGCCAGTCCACAGCAACTTTAGGCAAAACTGTGAAGGTTTCTGAGCAGACATTCAGCCTAAAACTTTCTTCATGCTTCATGCATCAGGGTGATGGATAATTATTGATTTCCTTCTCTTGCATAGGGTTTCAAAGGACAGAGAGGAGATATAGGTCCCCCAGGTCCCCGAGTAAGTAGCTTCTACCTCATGCATGATCCTTTGGATAAAGACGGTGCAAATTGAAGATGTCCTTTCTGAGGCAATAGGTTAAAATGATGACAGTGTTTAACATGGCTGTTTTCAACTACGATTCTAAGGGCAATATCTATGGCATAAAATGACAGCAGGTGTCTTCATTCCCTCTGCTGAACTTCTGATTCTGGCTAAGGTGAGGTAGCTGGTAGTGCTGAGTTCTCTGATGCTCCCTTTGAGAAAGCCCTTTGTGAGGAAGCCTTGAGGATGCCTCCATGCCACATCCTGCTGGTACAAATCCTGACTTGCAAGGTGAGGAACCCTACTGCACTTGTTGGAAAAATACTAGCTCTCCTCCCAAAGAAACACAAAATAAGTGTAAGTAGAAAACTTGCAGAAATGTGACTAGAAATGTCCTGTGTCGCCTGTGGATCATAAACCTTAAATTATGCATGAGAAGTTCACTGTGTTCTGAGCTTCTTGGTGTAAAAGGTGGAATACAAAAATTAATGTTCTTCCACCTAATTCCACCTAATTTTTACAGGAAAATAAAAAGCTTGTATGAAAAATCGAATGCTGAAACTCCTCATCTCTTCCTCATTATTACAGCTTCTGTATCATGAATATGTTGGTAGTTTTCAGTAACAAATAATCTGCTGGAAAGCAGAGCACTGCCTTGTGCATCACTTACAGGAGATGCTTCTGAGTTATTTTTATAAGCTGCACGTCATATAAGATGAACAAGGCTCTTGTTGACTTTAAAAAAGTTTTCACTGAGCTCAGTCCAGGATTGCAGAAACCCCATACCTCTTATAGTGGTGGTAGTGGTATGAATTTGACCTTGAGCTGATCCCTCTTTCCTTTTTGCTGAATTGCAGGGGGAGCCAGGTGTGACGGGTCCTGCTGGTCGTGAGGGGCCACCAGGGAAGGATGTAAGTTTACCATTTTGAGCAGAAATGAACCTCCTTCTCCCTGACAAATGAAAATTTTAATTCACAGTGACCTTGACCTGAAACAGCTGCAGAAACGGCAATAAAGGGTGAATTACTGCAGGGAATGATTTGTGCAATGATCATTAGGGGAAACAAAGAATTAGAGGGCCTTTGTCACTGCTCAGCTGCTGGCACTAAAATGTCAGCTACATCTTTGGAAAAGTAGAGAGAGCAGCATTGTGTGAAACCCAGGCTGTGCTGTGCAGTCATGGACCTGCCTTCTGCTGCCTGTCTTGGAGCAGAGCTTCATCCTGCAGATCCCACTGTGCTGGGTTCTGTCACGCTTCCTCTGCCACAGCTGTACCTGACTGAGTGTGCCGCTCCACTGAAATCTAGGAAATACCTATGGAATAAGTTGCTGCCGCTCAGAAGAAAAAGAGGTGGTACAAACAGATCCCCTGACACTATTAGTGTCAAGTGCAGCCACATAACAAAGTCCTGGGAGAGCGCAGCTGACATGGGATCCTGCAGCAGCTGCTGAGCAGTGTACCAAGCAGCTGATGTGCCACTGCCATGGGACATGGAGAAGTGGCTTCTCATTTGCACCCTCTTGTATCACTGGAAACTGTTGTTCTGTAAATGGTACCCTACAAAGCAAAATGTAAGACAGACCTAAAGGAACCTCTCAGAGAAGATAGAAGCAGCTCTGAAGCCTCTTAAAGAGAGAATGGAGTAGTCAATTCCTGAGAAGTGCTAGAGAGTCTCTGTCCCTGAGCAATACATCTTTAAGATTATCTCATAATAACTTGATAAAAATGGTTTCTGCCTGTATTCTGGCTGCATTTTAGTGATAGATGTTTAAAATTCAAAAGGTTGGTCTTCCTCATAAATAACTGAAAGGGGGTAGTGAGACTCCTTTAATAGTGTTTCTCCTAATATGTGAACAGTGTAATTTAATAGGAATATTTTAAAATGTTTGTTCACTTTCCTTCGTGTCAGATCTTTCTCACTCACCAGAAAACTTTTCTTCCCTCTAGGGTGATCCTGGTCCTATAGGACCACAGGGCCCTCGAGGAATCCGAGGGCAGCCGGTGAGTTTTCTCTTTTGACAAGCAATTTCTGGAGGCACGTTATGGCTCATAGAGTGGTTTGGATGGAAGGGACCTTAAATCTAATCTAGTTCCAACCCCTGCCATGCTAAGGAACATCTTCCACTAGACCAGGTTGCTCAGACCTCATTGAGCCTGGCTTTGAATGCTTCCAGGGATGGGGTGTCCCTTCATTGTGTGTAAAGGGGATGTGCTGCAGTCCAGAACTCAGATGATGCTTAATTAAAACACTTACTTTGAGAAAGACAAATAAGAATAATATTGCTAGAAACCGGTGAAGACTTAGAATATTGCAGTGGAGTGATAGTTGCTATCTCAGGGGGAAGGACAGTTTAATGGATTCTGTCAGGACTATAGTGTCAGAAATGCTCATATTCCAGTCCTGCCTCTGGAATCTCACTCACTTCTCACATGTTCTCAGATTTCAAAGGTAGACACTAACTGCAGGTGCCCAGGTTGAGATATGTGGGGTCCAGCTGTGATCTCTATTCACCTGCACAATTTTGTTATGACTTAGGTGGAAAAATGGCAATTTAGTTGACAATTCAAAAAGCGCCACTTAGGATGGCTCAGAAATTACTTTTATTAATTTTGTGAGATTTAAAAATCTGTCTTTAAAATGAACCTTTATCAAATTTGAATGGAGGTCTCTGTTGCTGAACCTTGACACATCTTTAATGTGATGCAATGAATAAGTTCTTTTCCTCTTGCAAGACATGCTAATTAAGCAGATTCTGCAGCATATTCCATAATCAGAGCAAAATGCTGATTCAGCCAGCAATGCCAGGAGCTGGAGTGGCAGGTCACTCTGATCTGGGAGGGTTGGGGTTTAGATTAGAGTGCAGGAACATATGGAGAGCTCCTGTGTTTACCTTGTAATGCATCTCATTATTCCTGTACTGCTGGCATCACTCACTAATGTGTCATGCCCCTGCACAACACTAGCGAAGAGTAAAAATATTTGAAGAGAGAAAAAGTATCATAACTTCAGGCCATATTGTTCTTTGGGGAAGAGATATTTGAGCATTTGTATGTTGGAGGGCAAAGTATCAGTTTCTCTTATTCTTCCTCTGTTTTGTTTCTTCTCTAACAAAGAGTGTGTGATGATTTTGAATATTGCCAGTGTGAGGTCTGGTCTTTATAGTCAACTACAGTGCAGGGAAAAACACCCTTGCATGGTGAGTTGAGAAGAACAGGGTGTAGAACTTCATGTCACCAAACTTTAGTCCATGTAGATGATCAGCTCAGCTACTTTGTTAAGGAGCAGTGAGAAACACAATTTTTTAAAGGATGTTTTGGCTCATTCTGCGTTGTCTGGTGTCAGGTAAGTATCAAATGCCTCAAGGTTTTAGAATAAATGTTTCTCTCCATTTTCTTCTAAAAAAGAGGAATCCTGAGTTGATTAAAAAGAGTCTTATCTGAACGTGGGTGACTTGCAGCAGCCATAGTAGGCAGCTCCATCCATCCAGGAGGATGCTACATATGATAGGGACAAGGGTGGAGGAAAAGAGGAGGAGAAGTACTGGTTTGGCCCTTCTCAGGGTAGAGGATTTGTGTTCACATGTCTCATTTTTTTCCTGAGGTGGAGTCAGACATATAAAATCAGGGATGCAGAAGTTGCAGGTCAGTTGGAAACAAGATACTCCACAGTCTGTCAGGAGAGGAGGTAGAATAATGTTAAAGAAATCCCTGCTGGTGTAGGTGGGTACTTTTAATTGTAGTATATATTACATCACTAACCTTTTTCTTTTTGACATAGGGCAAGAATGGCTTGCCTGGATCTGCGGGAGAACCTGGCCCAGCAGGTATCCCAGTAAGTACCACAAACAGAAATTTGTGCAGTGAGGAGAGAGGACTGAAGAAGCATAGGTGGAATGGCTTGCGTGTAGCTGGTTACCATTCCTGAAGTTTCCATGTCTGAAGAATGGTGATCTAAAAAGCACTGGCTGGCCATGACTTTGGAGAGGGTTTGGCTATGTTCTTGGAATTGAGATGGTAACTGGGTCATTACTTTTCCCAGTGAAAATTAAGAGTTCACAGCAAAAGGAAATGATTGATTATCTGGTATGGAAAAAGGATTGGCATGCCCCATCTTCACTAGTAGATTTAATTTTGCCAAGCAGAGAGCGTGCAGCTAGCAGAGTTGTCACAAGGAAGGAAAGGGCCTCAGGGAGCTGGCAGTCTGCCATCGAGGAACAGCAGAAGCAGAAAAATCCTCCCCAGGCACTTGGGGAAGAGCAGACAGCAGGCAGTAAACCAAGATCACGAAGCAGAATGAAACTCCCCTGAGGCCATCCTGTGGGGAAGAACAGCTTGGTAATGAAGAGGTGTAAGGACAGTGAGGAGCTAGTGCTTTGTTGCTGGTACTTTTTTTTTTTTTTTACTCTGTTCTGCTGCTGGAAACTATTCAGAATTCAGCAAATCCATGCAAATATACCGTTGTGTCCAGCAGCATCAATCCCGACGCAGGGCTCTTCCCTTTCCTTGCCTATGGAGAGAGTACAGCTCGCTGGGCTGCTGGATTTGGAGGGAAACAAAGGCAGAGCAGGAGGAATCTGAAAAATTGCAGCAGGACTTCATTCTTTGTGGCCCTTGCAGTGTTTTAAAGCCACCCCAGCCTCACCACAGACTTGTGCCCTGGTCAGTCATTGCTTTGCTGCAGGGTTGTCTCAGAGAAGCAAATATCACCTTTCTGTGTGGGGAGGTGATAACTCAGGGGTTACAGGTGGGAAAGGTGTGGTGCAGTCTCACAGCCTTTCTGCATGAAAAGATAAGTGCCGCAGCTTTTTTCTCCTTGACATGAGTTCTTCTTACTTTCCTGGGACTGCTGCCATTGCTTCTTAGCCCAAGGTTCCTCACTGTTACCACTTCAAACTTCTTTTCATTACACCCACCCCTGTTCCCAAATCCCATCACTGCTTTTTTTTACTTTCTGAATCTTCACCAGGTTGCTGTGGCTTTGGGATGCCTTGTGAATGCCAAATGGGGATTATATTTTAATCGTCATAGTGTTATCACATTACCCCCATCAGCAAGTGACCCAGGGACTCACCAGGCAGCTTCCTGCACAAACACAGCACCACAGCAGCCTCTGCTCCAGAGGATTTAGAGTCCAAAAATAACAGAGGAGATTGGAAAAGGATAAAGTCAGATGGATGAGAAAGGGGAAACAATGAGACAGCGTTGGTCAGCCGAACAGACAGTCATCTCATCAGTATCCTTCTCTATCATTAAAATGAATCCTTTCCCTTTCATAAATGTTGTTTTTTGTGCTGTACATGAATCCATTTATTTTGAAGTTCACTAATTTCCTTCACAATGTGGTGTGGCAGGCCAATATTTTATATTTTTATTTAAAATAGAAAAAAAATGTGAGAAAGGTTATTATGGCAATAAATGTGGGGTATTTTTCCACCTTCACTATTGCTGACTTGTAATCACAAGGTAAAACTTGCCCAGAGCCTTCTCCTTTTGCATCTGCTGTTTGACAGTGCCCATCCCAATTTACTGTGCTCCTGTTTAAGCCTGCACACAGCAACACAGCCCAGCCCCTGAAGTCTCCAGGACTAGTCGCATACCCAAAATCCGTATTCTTTGTGTCTGCCAGGCTCATTGGTATTCACCCGACATAAATTTTACTCTAAAAAAAAGGCTGTGTTTTGAAGTAGAAGGTAGAGAACAAAGTTGTGAAAGAAAAGGTTAAAATAAGACTTAAAACTGTATCAAAAGTGATTGTGAAATGTTTCCATATCATGAACTGTCATTTAAACTGCCCTGATCTGTAGGAAAAAGGGATAGTTTGACAGAGTATCACAAGAGATAAGTGAAAAGAAGACATTTTATAAATTGAACCTGGAAATAAAGGCAAAAGAGCAGCTCTGTAGCTGTCTGTGGGTTGTGTTTTTGGATTTGAACAGTGTGACCACCTGCACTGTTTCCCTGTCATCACCTATCACTGCATTTCCACTCTCAACCCCCTTATAAACCATGTGACACCAGAACAACCACGGAACACACCTCCTATCTCTGCCATAATTGTCCCTTCCTTTTCATCTTCTCCCAGGGATCCCACATAGATTATTAAGAATGCAACCATGGTATTTGCAACCTGCTTTTCTAAATTACTTTGTTCTGCCTTCCCTTGTCAGTATTAGGAGTCCTGCTGCTACAGTGAAATTTCCCAGTTGCAGTGTAAATGTAAATACATGCTCTAGAAAAGGGATGTTGGAGAAAGGGCTGCTAGTGTCTGTCTCATTTCTATTCTAAGGGTCCTAAAGGAAATAAAGGAGAAACTGGCAGCCCAGGACTCCCTGGCTTCATAGGACCACGAGGACCACCTGTAAGTATGTCTAGGAATGGAATGGACCCTCTTGTTACCCACTTTTAAATATTAGACTGATGAAGATGGGACATGATCGTCTTCAGTTAGATAAAAAACATAAACAGGAGCTCTGACAAATCCAGAAGCCATATAAATTCAGTTCCATAGGAAACTGGACTGTAATAATACCATTTTTCATATGAATGAACATCCATAATTTCATTTATGGAGCTGGTACATGTCAGTCAGCCCTGATAATGTGTGCATAGTTCAATAGTCTTCTTAATATAGGAATGGGGTAAGTTCTCAAATTATATGTCTGCATGAGCCCCAGATGGACTAAATAGGGAAGTTATAAGTGATAATGATACAGGTATTTCTGATATTTGCTATTCTGATCAAAATTCCTTTGTTGCCAGCAACAGAAGTATATTGAAATTAAAGTATTCATATATCTCCCAAAGTGATCTAGAATAATACCTGTGCACATGTAAATATCACAGCCTCAAAACCCAGTATCTTTAGCTCTTCAAAGGTGAGAAAAACATGTTAAATTCCATTGGAAGGATGGAAAAGCTGAATACTAGGTAAATATTTTTTGTTTCTAGATCTGTTCTGGTAAAAATGAATTTTAAAAGATGTGACTGTAGCAGAGCTGAATCTTCCAAACAATGTTTCTTTTTTTCTGTCTGTATCTTTTCTATATTTTATTTTATCCTATAATTTGAAAGGGAGTTTCATGATGAAATAGGAGAAAGAAATATTTCCCTGTAAAATTTATTTAAAGAAGCAAACATAGTGGCAATTTAAAACTGAAGTGGCCCTAAGGAATACCTAAGTGAGTCTGATGCTGCCTGATTAGGAGCTTTTGTGATCAGACATGTGTGGTTAGTTCTATTATTCATGGATATGTGTATAACTGCTAGCACTGCCCAACATGTTATGTTTCCAGGCTATGGGGAAAATACCACCTGCATGCACATGTTATAGATATGATCATGTCAGTTGGTTGAAAATGGGCTACAAAGATCACTCTTTCTATTCATGATGTGGGAAACTGGGCAGAATTTCAGATATAACTGGATTAATATTTGCTTTGCTTTATCTGCACTTTAGTACTGCGGTGACATTTTTTTCACTATGTTAAAATGCAAACTGTATCATTCAATTCTCACACTATAAATGTGCAGAAAATGATTTGAAAAATATATAGAAAAAATCTAATAGGGTGGTTGTTCAAACTGAGATTATGTAATATAGTTTTGAAAGATAGGCAAGATTTCAGGCTTGAACTTGCTTTATTACTGGCTCTGTATGTGTTATTTCAGCTGGTATAGTAGAAGATGGTACTTCTACCTACAAAATTTGCATGATTTCTATCTTTAGAATGTTATGAGTATGATACTGGCCCTGTTTAAGTTAAAGCAGACCACATAAAGTGTATGAAGTTTTGTGCAGCATTGATAAGAAGAAGGGAAAAAATATTGAAAACAGGAACACAGTTTTAGTGAAACATCTGTCGTCCTCTCAGCTGGTTTGTGAAAAATTATTTCCAGTTATTTACATTTACATGGCATGCAACATTACTAAAAAATGTTTTATAGATAGTAGGATGTGTTTTTCCAGGCATGACCGATGTTAAGGATAAATCAATCCAAACCCGGTGCTGTGTAGAAGAGAAATTGTAATCTTAACAGAAAGCAAGGCTTAAAGTTATTAGGTAGAGTCTTTCTTCCAACTCCTTCCAGTGAGCTGCTAAACTCACTTTCTGTGTGTCTTAGGGAGAACCAGGAGAGAAAGGTCCTCCTGGAAAAGAGGTGAGTTAAATTCCCAGTTGTTTTCAAATAGGGCTGGTGTCTTGGGTGAAAACATCAAGGGTGGTATCTGGGTCTCAACAAATTAATTGTTTCAGACAATGTTTTGGGTTGGAAAGGACCTTAAAGATCATCTTGTTTCAACCCCTCTGCCATGGGGAGGGACACCTTCCAGTAGACCATGTTGCTCAGAACCCCATCCAACCTGGCCTAGGACACTTCCAGGGATAGGGCAGCCACAGCTCCTCCAGGCAACCTGTTCCAGTGCCTCACCGTCCTTATAGTGAAGAATTTCTTCCTAATATCCTACCCTCTTTCATTGTGAAGGCATTACACCTTGTCCTGTCACTACAGTCCCTAATAAAATATTTGTTCCCATCTTTCTTATAACCCTCCCCCGGAGCCTTCCCTTCTCCAGGCTGAACACCCCCAGCTCTCCCAGCCTGTCTCCACAGCAGAGAGGCTTCAGCCCTTGGAGCATCTTCATGACCTCCTTTGGACTTGGTCCAACAGGTTCACATCCTTATGTAGCTATAAATGGCACAAGAGCAGGACACACTACTCCAGGTCGGGTCTCACCAGTGGAGAGTAGGGGGGGACCATCACCTCCCTTGACCTGCTTGCCATGCTTCTTTTCTTCTTGAATTGTTGATAATTGAAAGCAAGTGGGGAGCTCTGAGGAAATTGTGGGACCATTAGGGAAATAAATTTTCCTTGACTCACAAAAATCATTGCAAAGGTATGTGTTTTATTATTTACTGTTATTATGGGTAGCTCTTTAATGTTTACCTTTATTTTGTTACAGGGTGCACCAGGGAAACAGGGTGAAATTGGCTCCAAGGGAGAGAGGGTATGCTGGAGAATATTATTAGTTATTTCATTATGTTGAAATAAACAGAGCTATTTTGGGTTAGGGGCTGGGGTTAGGATCATTCAAGAGTGAAACATGGCCCGTGCTTCCCAATCTCCCAGCTCTCTCTTTAATCATTCTTTGTCAGTAATAATTTGCAGATCATTTGTAGTGCACCAGATGTTGTATTCAGTAACTTTGCCAGCTCAGCTCTTAGTGTTTTGTTGTGTTTGGAAACCAGAATTTTGCCTCTTATTTTGTCGTGGTAACATCTCTCTTTTCACTTAGGGAGAGCCTGGCATCAAAGGAGAAAAAGGGCCTCAAGGAGAAACGGGCCCTCCAGGTGATCCTGGGATACCTGGTCATAAGGGCCATCCAGGACTGATGGGTCCCCATGGACCCCCAGGTGACACTGGGCAAGTTGGACCTCCTGGTCCTCCAGGACAGCCAGGATTTCCAGGACCAAGGGTAAGATTGCCTGAGAAGGGCCCTGTACAGTTATTTCACTGACACAGTGAAAGATCAGAGATGTCCCTCAGGTTACATTGGAGGTGACAGAAATGACAGCAAGAGTGTGTTAGAATGTGAAGTGAGAGCCTTCATCTCTTGATGCACAATAAGGGGAGCTATAGCACATCTCAGGGAATCAGAATGGTTTGGACTGGAAAGGATGTTAAAGAGCATCAAGTTCCAACTCCCCTGCCATGGGCATGGACACCTTCCGCTAGACCAGGTTGCTCAAAACCCCATCCAACCTGGCCTTGAATGCTTCCAGGGACAGGGAACAGGGAAGCATTGTGGGGGTGTTAAACTGTACTCAGGGGAGCTGAGCAATCCAGACCCATAGCAAGGGCAGCCAGTCACTGATGCCTCTTACCCCTAAATGCCTAAATCAGGTCCTATGACTGTGGCCACAGCACTTGAGTCTGAAAAAAATTCTTTGTATAAGAGCAATAATGCAGAGAATTTCATATGAAGGACTAACGCCTTCCTCTGCTGCTGGTTGTTAGGAGAGACAAAATGCTGAGCCCTGGAAAGGTCACTGCTCTATTCCTGGAAATCCTGGAGCCAGCTCATCAGAATTCATGAAATACTATTTTAGTTTAATTCCCCTAATGGGAAACAATCTCACTTCTGAGAATGCCTGAGGGTGGTGTGTGTATCAGAATGAGAAAAACTACCAATGTCAGTGAAACCACCATGCCCATCCTGAGGATGAATTTGGGTTCACCTCAGAAGAGAACAAACAGTGAAATAATCTCTAATATAAAAGCTGAGTAAGTTTTAGACAAACCATTTCTTTGTTTTTCTCAACAGTACAGAGAATTGATGAAATCAAGTGATGATTGTGGAGGCTGAATGCAACTAATAGGGTTAAAACTTGACAAGATAATTTGAAAAGCTTCAAAGTATGCTCCACAATTGTGTTTCTTACTGGGATATTCACTAAGAGCCATCACAAATAGTTAGTACTTAATGACAAAATTGTTTCTTTTGTTACCAAGGAACACATCTTTTTCTCATGCAAAATCTGTCTTGGGAAGGAGGCAGCGAATAGACCAACTCTGTACTTATCAGCAGTGTTATTGATTAAAATTGAAATGTCACTTAGCTCTTTAATAAAACCTCAATTTTTTAATGAAGAGTAACTTCTGGTTCAGAAGAGCTCGCTAAGTTGTCATAAACATAGAGGACACAATATCCTTGTATGTTAAAAGGATAGGTGTGTGGGAAAAGCAACACTTTAATGCAGGTATCTCAGAGACAAAAGAATGCAATTTTTAGATTGACCAGAAGTATTTTCAAAACTGAGGGAAATTCAAATAATAATTTTAGCTAAAAATGGAAATTGTATTTCAAGTGAAACATCTCACTTTCTGATTTGCTAAGGAAAACATTTGATCTTACGGCTTGAGAATGGTTTATATTTTAAATGTAACTGCATTTTTTCTTTTGAGTTCATGCAAAGACAAGAGCTTGGTTACCCTAAAACCCCACCTTTTTTTTTTTTTCATTTACTTGGAAAGCCATAACCTAAAAAAATTCTCCTTCCACTTAAGAAAAAGCTTTCATAATTTTTTCAGTTGCATCATCTGGAGTTGTTGTTCACATCACTTTGAGTTTTGACAGCTATTACAGCTGTAAAGCAGCAAATTCACACAAAAAAGCTGGGAGGAGGGATGAAAGATACTGTGCCTTTGGGGCTGGGTCGGGGGCCAAGGCCTGGAAGCCACATCCCCTGTCTCCCTCCAACAGCCTGAAATCAGGCAGAACCTTGTACTGGTTTGGAAGAATAGATATCATATGCATAAACTGGCTTCTGTTTCCTGAGATAAGGCCTGTTGGCAGGCGATGCATCCAGTCAGAGTGTGTTTAGTGAGTCCAGGTACCCACAGTTACTACCCTGGGGTTACATGTGCATCTCTCTGCAAGGAAACATGCCATGATGAAAAAGGAGGTGAGATCTCTGCTGTGATCTAGTAGGGCAGAGGATGTCTCCTGATGCAATTTCTACTACTTATCCTATGAGTGTATAGGAAGGAGGAAGGAGATTTTCTCTAGGAAGGAGATGGGAACAGTGTTCCAACTATGCCCTCAGACCAGCTTACACTGTTGTGCCCATGGTTTGCCAGCAGGCTGGAAATTGTGGGTGCCTTTGACACCATGTTCCACAGCACACTCCTGGAAAAGCTGGCAGCCACTGGCTTGGACAGGTGAACTTTGCTGGGTTAGGAACTGGCTGGATGGTCAAGCCTGGAGAATGATGCTACATCCAGTTGGTGTCCAGTCACTAGTGGTGTCCCCAGGGATCAGTGTTGGGCCAAGTCCTGTTTAATATCTTTATTGATGAGTTGGATGAAGGGATTGAGTCTATTGGTAAAGTCTCAAGTGACACAGAGTTAGGTGGCAGTGTTGATCTGCTGGAGGGTAGGAAGCCTCTGCAGAGAGATCTGCACATGCTGCATGGATGGGCCAAGACCAATGACAGGAGGTTCAACAAGACCAAGTGCTGAGTCCTACACTTTGGCCACAACCCCCTGCAGTGTTACTGCAGGCTGGGGGCAGAGTAGCTGCAAAGTCTGGTGAAAAGGGACCTGGGGAGCTGGAGTTGTTTAGCCTGGAGAAAAGGAGGCTCAGTGGGGACCTTATCTCTCTACAACTTCCTTTGCGGGAGGGTGTAGCCACGTGGGGATTGGGCTCTTCTCCAAAGCAAGGAGCAGTAGAACAAGAGGGTACAGTCTTAAGGTGCACCAGGGGATGTTTAGGTTGGACACTGGGAAGCATTTCTTCACAGAAAGGGATATTAGATATTGGAATGGGCTGACCAGGAAAGCAGTGGAGTCATCATCCCTGGAGGTTTTTAAGGAAAGGCTAAACATGGCACTTAAAGCCATGGTCTAGTTGATATGGTGATGTTCACTTAAAGATTGGTTGATGATCTCAGAGTCTTTTCCAGCCTAATTGATTCTGTGATTCTGTTTTGAATTCCTTTATATTCTTCTTTCAGGTGGACCCTGCAACCTTGTGTATGCTGTGGGTGATGGAATGCCACCTGCTAAACCCTTTTTGGAGGGTTTAGCATATCACAGAACCACAGAATGTTTTGGGTTGAAAGGGACCTTAAAGATCATCTAATTCCAACACCCCCGACCATGGGCAGCAATGCCACCCACTAGATCAGGTTGCTCCAAACCTCACCCAACGTGCCCTTGAACACTTCCAGGGGCAAGGCATCCACAGCTTCTCTGGGCTACCTGTTCCAGTGCTTCATCACCCTCACAATAAAGAATTTCTTCCTAACACACAATCTACATTTTTCCTATTTTACTTTAAAACCATTCCCCTTTGTCCTATCACCATCTGATCCCCTGGCTGTGATTATCGTCTCATAGCTGTGATTCTGACTTTTTAGGGGGAACCCCCATCTCTAGAGACTTTGAGAAGGCTCATCCAAGAGGAACTAGCCAAGCAGCTGGATGGTGAGTATTCATTTTCAGGAAGCCAGGAGATGTATCTGAGAGTACAAAAGGTGTTTTCCATAGCTGTGCTGGCACCTGAATGTCTCCTGCTTATGGAAGGTAATAGTGCAACAAGCTTGCCTGGAAGGACAAATGTGTAAAATGAAATGTGCTTTACTGGTTCCCAAGCTTTGATGTTCCCAGCAAAAGCACAAAGTAATCAGAGTAGGATGTAAATTTGCTTTTGAGGTCCTATCTGGAGGAGAAATGTTCCTGATGTCTTCTTGACGTTTGATATTCATTGGTATGAGTCTGGAGTGGATGTGGGCTGCTGTTTGTCTGAAATACATGAATTGCAGATGCTACTGACCCCATCAACAGTGAGATGCAGAGCTGTAATGCTTCTCACACAGCTCTTGAAGCAGCTGGCACGTAGCTGCAGGTTTTTTCCCCCATGCTAAAGATCAAGGTTCAATGTAGTGATTTATTTCATGGATTTTATTTACACACTCTCAGTCCTCAATATACATGCCAACCTAAAAGCATTTGAGATTTAGGATCAATGAAGAGAAGATAGAAAACTCTTTTCCTTCTATTCTGTAGGAAGTTTATGTGATACTGAGTATGTCATAAGAGCTCTCTAGGTTGTTTCCATGGTGTAATCCCAGACAGCAAAAAAGCCCCATGCAGCCTCACTCCCCCACCAGTGGGATAGGGGAGAAAATCAGAAAGTTAGAAGCTGGAAAACTCGTGGGTTAAGATAAAGATAGTTTAATTAGGAAATCTAAAGTTGCACACAAGTGAAACAAAACAAGGGATTCCTTCACCACTTCCCATGATCAGGCAGGTGTTCAGCCATCTCCTGGAGAGCAAGGCCCCATCACACGTAGAGGTGACTTGGGAAGACCAATGCCCTCACTCCAAACATCACCCCTCTTCCTCTTTCTTCCTCCCACTTTATAGAGTGAGCATGATGTCATATGGTATGAAACATCCCTTTGGTGACTTTGGGTCACCTGTCCCAGCTGTGTCTTCTTCCAACCTCCCATGCATCCCCAGCTTCACTGCCAGTGTGGTACTACAAAAAACAGAAAAGGCATTGGCTCTGTGTAAGCCCCACTCAGCAATAACAAAAACATCTCTATACTATCAACCCTGTGTTTAGCACAAGTTAAAAACAGAGCCCCATACCAGCTGCTGTTAAGAAAATTAACTCTACCCCAGCCAAAACCAGCACAGTTATTCAGAGTCTTAGCACTGAAGGGGCAAGAAATGTGCCTGCTTGGAAATTGAAGAATATGCTGTTGCAGTGAGCTGAGTTACAGCTTCTGAC
The DNA here is from genome assembly GCA_013396655.1 of Campylorhamphus procurvoides. Taxonomy (NCBI): domain Eukaryota; kingdom Metazoa; phylum Chordata; class Aves; order Passeriformes; family Dendrocolaptidae; genus Campylorhamphus; species Campylorhamphus procurvoides. The sequence goes on from WBMV01002992.1 coordinate 1,465,347, forward strand.
TTCATAACCAGAGATGGGTAGATGTACCCCTGGGTGTAACTCCACCTGTGTAACAACCCAGAACAAGAAAAGTAACCTTTCTCCCTACAGACCAGCCATGTAGCATCTCACTCTGTGTAAGAAGCAGTAGAAAAAGTGCTTCTTTTCAGAGCAGCAGTGTTCCTAGTTTCACAGAAATCCACCAGCTGCACAGCTAAAGGAAGGCACGTTTCAGATCTTTGGAGGACAAGGAGTAGAGGATGACAGAAAAATTTAGGATAAAGTATGAAATTTAGGAGAAAATTAAAGCTACTGAGAAATTAGATTTAAATACTTTAGAGTTTTAGGGAGTCACAGTCATGGGCTGTGGAAAAAGACCATGTGAGGAGAACAAATGAGTGGTCCTCCATCTCTTGGAGCAGAGTCCTAGTCTGACAAACCCATTTTTCTCTCTTCACAGCAAAGTTAACCTATCTCCTGGCTCAGATACAGCCTACACAGGTAAAAGCATCCCATGGCAGACCAGGACCTCCTGGTCCCCCTGGGAAGGAAGGACTCCCCGGAAGAACTGGCCCTCCAGGACAGCCTGGCCGGCCGGGACAGACTGGATCTGAAGGGCCACCTGGACCTATTGGTCCCAAAGGTGAGTGAAAAGTGAGTGTGTTTGGGCAGTCCAATAAAAGGATGTGTATGCTCCACTTTGGCATCTGCCTCTCCTTTTAGTAGCATATAAGTAAGTCCTCAAAACGCAGGTGTTAGAAGTGACCTCGGTATGTTGGACCAGAGGTGTTGAATATGACCAGTAGTTGCTGATATGTTCCACCTCTGGCCAGAACTGGAGGGAGGTGTGTCTTCATTCCCACTTAATGTCTTATCTCAGCAAATTGATCACAATTAGGAGGTATTTTTACCAAATATGTTGGCTTCAGTGTGGATAAAAGACCTATAGTAGTATTTTTTAGTTCTGTAGCTCATGCTCATCAGTTCATTACTTTTCTTTCCCTCTCTACAGGAGAAAGAGGAGCAAAGGGTGAGAAAGGAGACACTGGCATTGGCCAACGAGGGGAAGTAGGTCCTCCAGGAATTCCAGGTGTGTTATTCCGAACACCCCTCAAAACACATCACTCAAAGCCACTACAAGGACACAGGTCTCTGCCATATTAGATAGATGATCAGGGTAACATAAATACAGCATACGTGATTTCTGTAGAAAATGGCTCAAAGGGAAGAAGTATGTCACTAGCATCATATCTGGCCACCTTTATATGCTCAGACTGAGGGACAAGTATAATGATCCATCCCAGTTACAGATAAGTTAACCGACCTTTGGGTGAAATCCAAAGTGAAGCTTTAATTATTAGATACACTGTGAAGTGCCTTCTCTGCCCTTGGCAGAGTCTTGTGACCAGGCTGAACCCTGAGATTCAGGCAACTTCAGATGTTATAAAAGGTCATATTGAACACCTGTGCCTTGCACATGCAGCTTCTGCTTTACTGTTACTGACAAAGCAGCAGCAAATATAGTTTGGTTGCAATCTGAAATTAGGAGTTGTTGATCAGTTTTGCCTTCACTCTGCTTTCTGGAGGAAGAAACTATGGGAAGCCTTCATAACTCTATGGTCTACATTTGGCATACTGGTCCTGCATTGCCTTCAAATAACAATGGAAACACTATTCTTCAAAAAAATGAGTTACTTCCCCCAGCTGGCTCTTGCCTCCAGCTTTTTCATCCCCACCTCCTTTGTGTGAGGACTATATTTCATTAGTTGTCTCCTGCAGCTTCACAACTTTATCATGGTGATAGAGGAAGAGCAACTATAACAGAGCTGGGCATCCCAAAAATGCCATAGGAAGTGGAAATCTTTCCTTCAGAGGAGACACTGGTCATATGCTTGAGATACATGCTAGCCAAACCCAAATCTGTGGGAGCTGATATCTGCATCCCAGTTTGGCAGCAAAGCTGCCTCCTGTGACGTTAAACTGCTGAGTACTGCACCCTGGGGATGTCACTCACCAAGGGCATTTTGTTTCTATTTTAGGCCTCCCAGGGGAGCCTGGTTATGCCAAAGACGGGCTACCAGGACCACCCGGCCCTCAAGGTGAAGCTGGTGTTCCTGGTCCCGCAGGTGCACAGGGACCTCCAGGAGCTAATGGACAGTGTGACCCCTCTCAGTGTGCTTACTATGCAAGCCTGGCTGCACGACCCAGCAATGTCAAAGGGCCCTAGCATGCAGGGAGCACCCCCAGACTTGTTTTTAAAACTTGAATTCATCACACCTGCCAAGAGCTCTCAGATGTCTTCAACTGTGTTCCTTTTGCGGGAGGCCTTCTAAAGCCAATAAATGCTGCCGGTCGGTCAGATTATTTTTATGAAGTATAATTATTATTATTATTATCTTTGATGTGATATGTGAACTTATTTTTGTTTTCTCCAACATCAGGGCATATTAAAACATTACAAATAAGTGGGTTCTTTTCCCCTCTTTTGAAGAGCATATAATACCAATGCATTGTGTAGCTGTTTATGCAAAACTATTCCAATGCCAATTTTTTTGTCTGTTATCTGATTAATCCTTTCCAAAGCATTATCCCTCACCCTTTAAACCGAAATCAAATCCTGCAGCCTGGGGCATTAACTGTGAGACACAGGCTGATCACAGGATTGTTGGTGATATCTGCCTTCCACATGGAGGGGAGGAAGGTAAAGCCATGCCAAAGCTAGAAAAGAGGTCTCCAGTATATGCAACTCATAGTGGACAGGCTGTTTTGAAAAGTCAGTGTGTGCTTTGCAGATAATCCCTGTTAAATTTAACATTCTTTGGCTGATAAGTAAATCTATATCCTGTAGGAGCTGCTTTTTATGGAGTCATGTGGGATCTCAGAGTAAGGAACTGAAGAGACCACAGAGATGATCTGGACCTCCCTGCTGCTCTCTGTGCAAGAACTTCTCTACTCAGAGAATTTGGTTCTAACAGATGCAGATTACTTCCCTCTCTCAGGGAGACGCCTCTGCAAAAGTATTTTGATACTGTCCTCTGTCAGCTCAGGGATGCCGAATGCCATGTGCATTGTCAGTGAATGCGCAGCTCCCTATCACTGCTTCACCCAAAAATCAGCCGGAGTAGCACAGAAAGTCCTCTCATATTAAAAACCCTATGGAGCCAACTCTGTCCCAGCTGTTTTGGATGATCCACTATGACAATAACTTGGCAAGTTGTGCTATTTAGAGGATAGCTGAGTAGTTGCAGGCTGGTCTAGGAGGATGTTGATCTCTGATAAAAGGATCAGAGCAAAGAAGTGTTCAGAAACATAGAGGAAAACATGTTTGAGGGCAAAAGCAACAAGTCAGACACTGGTCCTTCTCCCCTATCAACTGATTGCCAAAATCAACCTGAGAATGCCAAGTCAGAGTAAAGAGGGGATGGAGTCTGAAAAGACCTTCACAACAGGTCATTTGTGACATAAACCCTCTGACCAAGACATGCCCACCCCCAAAATGCAGATCTGAGAGGTGATCAGGCCTTGGATATGTGTGTCAGCCAGCAAAGCAGCTGCATTCTCAAACCTCTTCTGTACAAAGCAGTTTGTAGTGAGAGATCAGAGTAATGGACCTGACACAGGCACTAAGTGCTGAATGTGTTTGGGAATCTCATCTGCTCTTTTGGAGGCAGAAAAGAGGCACCCTGCCCTGCTGACACATTCACCATATGGCATGGTGCTTCCAAACTGGCTAACCCAAGCAGAAGCCACAGCTATCAATAACCAGCCCAGAATCAGACCCTGAGGCTAAAGCCCAGAGATAAGCAATTACCAGGCTTGGAGCCTTTTTCTCAGTAGGCAGATAAGATTTGTCTCTGCATTACTTAAAAATGAAATTAAATAACATGTTCAAATGCCAGGGTTAAACAAAGTCTTTACTGTGTAGCTCTCAGTGGTGCTATTTTTACTATTTTCTATGCAAATAAACTCTTTGATTTGATTTTACTGTGTTTCTTGCTATGGAAAGACCAATCAAAGTGAAAATATCATGAAGTAAAAAGCTTACCACTTTTAAGTAACTCTCAATGGTATATATTTCTTGCTGTACTACATCTTGGGTCAGCTTGATGTATTTTAGTATTAGCACACATGCTGATCACATATTTAACAGAAACATTTTTCCTAGTCCAGGCTGAGTGAGATTTCATCCCTCCAGTGGTGAGGCAGAACAGGGTCCCTACTCAAGAGACAACACCCAACATGGGATGAGACACCATTTTGGGTAAACGTGGTGGCAGTGAGCAGGTGTTATGAAGGTCACACATGTTAACTGGGCCATGCTAATGTGACATTCAATTCCTGTTGTGATGGTGGCTCCTTGGTCACTCTAGATTCTCTCTCATCATGTGTGTCTGCATGTGTCATGCATGGCATAGAATTCAAAACATTCTAGTGCATCATAAGAAGGGAAAGTACATAATGGTGTTCTGTTAAAAAAAATCAGGGTTTTTAACTCTTGTAAGAAAAGAGAATCATAGAATAATTTGTGTTAGAAGGGACCTTTAGTACAACACCCTGTAGGTGAGATGATGCAGTTCATCCATCTGAAGGAGATCTAAGAATTTTTTTCATAGCCATTTTCATTTGAATGTCTTTTGGAGCCATTTCTAAGAGCACAAGGGACACACATCTGCATGGACTAGGCACAGACTATGTCTCTGCAAATTTTCTACCCATAGGATGGGGCACAACATAATTCCCTTTGCTCCGATATATTCCCTAGATATAGCTGTCTGTTCAGTGTGTTCTGGAGACACCCCAGATTGCCTCTGTACCCTGAATTCATTTGCTTTGGGTTTTTGGTCTTTTTTGTTTTTTTTTTGTTGTGTTGGTTTTTTTTTTTTGGGGGGGGGGTTGTTTGTTTTTTTTTTTTGTTTTCCTTGTTTTTTCTCCAGCCAGTTAAATGACATTTACTAAGCAGAATCTGTCTCTAGTGAGCAGAGTACGAGATATGAGCTGCAGACCCAGGTCAAGATTCCTGTTTATAGCCACCAGTTTTCAGAGTATAGTCATCAAAGGGAGGTTTCTAGAGCTCCCACCTCTTGGAGAAGCAAGCACTATGTGAATGTGCCTCAAAAGTCACCTGCAACAACAGGTAAGAAAGGAGGGTGTATTTGTAGGATTTTGAAAACTGCCACAGTTTTTGCCTTGGTTATTTTGTGTGTGTTTGTGGTCTTTGGAAAGGTGGCCTGAGATTATTTTCCAAATTAGGTCTGCCATCTGGGCGGCCTGGAGACCTTCACGTACAGCCCTGGGTATGGTTGGAAGCTGCCCTACAGAAAAAGAAGTTGCCTCTGTGCCTGAGCAGGTGATGGTGTGTGTATTGTCTGTCTAGAACTGTGCAAGGAGACCACACAGACAGGAGGTGGCAGGTAGGGCAAAGATGGTGCTGATGGCTCTCTCCTAACTACTCCTGAATAAGGGAAAGCTGTGGCTTTGGCATCTCAGTGCTCTTGTCTCTGCAATCAAGTGGTTGGAAAATCACCATAAAGCCTGCTTACTGAGTCTGAGGTTTAAACCCAGAAATAGATTTTTCTGTTGGATTTTGTTTTGGTCCTGTGTTAAGAAAGCATATACTATTAAATTTGCATTAGAGAGCCAGACAATTTATTACTCACATTTTTGAAATATACACATGGGATTTATGACACCACGGTCAGTTGTTTTGGTTTGTTTTCCTTTTTGGGTTTTTGTTTGTTTGTTTGTTTTTAAATATATATATTAGGTAAATTATTGCAATTATAGCAAACAGACCATTATTTCATTCAAGTGTTTGCCTGTAAAATAAATAAATTACAAAGACTGAACAAAACAATAGGATCGTTTGGGCAAATTTTTTTTGTGTTAAATTATTTGACAATTTCTACTCATTTTCTAAATGGTTTTGAATTAGCTGCTTTTTGGAACATGTGTCAAAAGCCTGTGGGTTTTGGTTTTTTTCCAGAGAGACAATAAAAAAGCTGTAGTGACTAGCCCAAACTCTGAGCTCTGACCACAAAACTGGTTAGGAGACAAGCACGAAGTTCACATTCTGAGCACTTCAGTGGGTCACCCCAGAGGAGATTATGTATCATGTCAAATGATATAAGATGTTTATGGCTGGGTATCTGAATCCCATACGTGGTCTCTCACAGTGAGATTCAGAGTCATAGAACATGGAATCACAATATCTTGAATCAGAAAGGACCCACAAGGATCATCAAAGTCCATCTCCTGAACTTCAAGGAGTCAAACCATGGTACCTGCACTTTGGTACCAGAGACCATGAGGAGTCCTCCTTGCTGTTATTTCTGCAGAGCCAGAGCTCTAGCTGGGGGAAGTCTCTTTATTAGCCACCCAATTGCCTCCTACATACTAATTTTGGTACCCGAGGTCCTTAGGGTAATAAGCATCCATTAGGGTATATATTGTACTTTTGTACACCTTTGTAAATGGTGAAGTTGAATTAGGAGAAAGTCTGCTTACTACCTTGGTTTAAACCTGGAATTCATAAACAGAGATTTTTGTCTTCTGAGTTGTAAAATGAGAACAACCAGTTAGAAAAGCGTGAAGACATGACAAAGAGGAGACGTTTTTGTAATTGCCTTACAAAGGAGATTTTTGTTGTAAAGACTAACATCTGAATACCTTGCATGGCTTGACTCAACAATATTGATGCTGGCAAAATTGTTATTTGAGTTCATATGAATTGAGAATGAGAATATCCTGCTGGGTCTGTAGGGGATTATGTGTTGAAAATATGGGCTCTTTCTTGCTACTTTACATTATGTATCATGAACTTTATGTAGAAAGCACAAGGGAACAACTTGACAGAGGGACATTAATCACACTGACATTCCCGATGAGCCAGCTATCAACATCAGGAAGAAGGATGTCCTGCAAGATGGAGCAGAGAACCTGCCACCTTGGTAAAAGAAAACCAGGGTCAAACTTCAGGTGTGAAAAAGTATAACAAGAGAACAGTGCCAAACATCACAAAAACTTCTTTTTGACCACAGCTTTGTCTCTGCGTGACATGCTGCCTGAAAGACTCAGGTTTGGATTTGAAGAGAAAAGCATGTTTAAGCAGAAGGCAGCACACACAGCAATTTGGTTTATTTCACAGGACAGATGTATTTGACAATGTGTTCTTAGAAACACATTTTCCCCCTTAGGAATGTGGGGGATGGTTTTCATCCAAGTCTGAAATTACTGTCACTGCAATAACTTCTTCAGCACTTTCTTGATGGGAGTTGAGTTTAACACTGAGTCTTGTTTTTATGGTTATTTTGTGAGGTCTGTTAGTAGGCAAACTTCCTCTGCAAGTGAAAAAATTTCACTTTTTCTTGGCTGCTGTATTCATCTCTGGTGTACGGCTATTTCCAAGTTATTGTACCCATTCTTGCCTATGAAAAATTATTAGACTTTTTTGAGTTCTGCTGAATTTTTTCATGTAAAATCTACCCCTGGAAGTGTTCAAGGCCAGATTGGATGAGGCCCTGAGCAACCTGATCTAGTGGGTGTCATACTTGTCCGTGGCAAAGAAGTAGATGATAATTAATGTCCCTTTAACCCAAACCATTCTGTGATTCTAAGATTCTGTCCCAGGGGCCTGTAATACTCAAGCAGCCTCACACACTGCTGGATACTAGGCAAGTGATACAGTTTTCTCTTAACAAATGCTGAAAATTTATCTGGAAGAAATTCGGGGCTTGATTTCAATATGCCTTTGGTATTTGTACTCTCAATCCAAGTCAAGGGTTATAGCTGGTGTGTACCAGGTGTGAATATCTGAGTTTCATGGTGAAACCCAATAAAAAAATATTACATCCAAGAATGTAAGTTCCGAGGGTTGAACAATAATCCCCAAATCTTCTTGCCAGCATTATCTGAACAGAGAGTTACTAGAACTCACCACCCATCTGTGCACCCACACAATCCCCTGGTGCTGGGACACAGGTTCCAGCAAGCTCAGGACCATCCTGGGGTGAGGAGACCAAAACTGAGCAGGCTGGGAAAGGAAAGCTGATGTGCTCACCCCTTCACAAAGCCTGACCTGGTAGACCTGCGTAGACCATACCTCTAATAGCCTTTTGGGTGCTGTGGAGCCATGTCTCCTTGAGCAGCATTTGAAATGGCTGTCCTAAGCATCTTTTAAGGATCAGAGGATGAAGTAAAAGAGGTTGAATTTCTCAGCCTGAGGCTTCAAACCCACAATTTCCTCCTTGCAGAAAAAAAGCCCTGCTCTCTACATCACATGCTGTGCTGAGTGGCTTGGGATAAACTTGGCATTTTACACATCTCCTATACAAGGTATGACAGCAAGGGGTAAAAATTTGTTTTTAAATATTCCAGAGCAAGTGCAGCACGAGAGAGATAATATCTCCATGGTACAAGAGTTCACACACTTAGCAGGAGAGAGTAGGACTTCATGATTTCAAAACTGATCCTTTACTGTGTTTGCTGAATGTTAAAGGCCCAAACTGACCTGAGAACAGGATATTTTCATGGTTCTCACTTCCTATGCCACCAGCTATGACTCTGTCTTCCTCTTGTTCTGTTTACCATGTGCTCGTCCCATTTATGGTGTGCCTTATCCACTCTGCCTTGTTGCTTCCATTGCAAACCCTTGGGGCCAACCAATGTGAAACCTTCAGGCAATGGCACCCTTGGTGCTCCCAGAAGGAGAGAGCTACACACAAGCAGAGATTTGAACCCATCTGTTGAAAAGCAGAGGCAGAGCCCTGCTGTTTCACTTTCTGAACACTGACAAATGCCAGCAGCTCACTGCCTGCAGCCGGGAGAGGCCACATCAGAGCCCAGGAGCTGGGTTTTGTGTACACTGCAGAGCTGGGAGGGAAACACCTGATCATGTGAGAACACCAAGTGTTTACTCAGTGGAATGTACCTGAGCAACCCAAACACTCTGCATGTGTGTTGGTAACGTGCCCAGCAGACCAGAAAGCTGACAGAGGACCTTGACCCACCAAAAACCTTGCAGGTTTCCTGTGGAACATGTAAGTGGTTGTCTCCGACTGTCTCTGTTCAAGCAGCCACTGCTTTTGTGGGACATGGATGCAGTCACCTCTCCTGGGTGTGTCTGTCCAGGTCCTGATCCACTGTGGAGGTACCTCACAGAGCACGATCCAAAGTACAAAGGGAAGAAGAAACTCAAGATCTCGGGCAGAGAGCTGGTGTCAGTTCCCACACAGGTCTTTGGCTTGGACCAGTTGCAGGTCCTGGAGATGAGCCCGGAACGAGAGAGCTGCCTGAGGTACCGGATGGAGCTGCTCCCCAAGGAGATCAGCCACCTGAGGAACCTCACCTGCCTCTACGTGGACTCCAACAACTTGAAGACAATCCCTGCTGAAATTGGCACTTTGAGTTGCTTGGAAAGGCTCACTCTGAGCAACAACAGCCTGAGCTCCCTGCCTGCAGAAATAGGGGCACTCCAAAGGCTGCACAGCCTCCACCTGGCCAACAACAGCCTCACTGAGCTGCCTGCACCCCTCTGCCAGCTGAGGAGCCTCACCTTTCTGGATGTGAGTGACAACAAAATAAGTACAATCCCCCCCAGTATTCGGCATCTGGAGAAACTGGAAACATTGCTATTGCTCTTCAACTCACTGGAGAGCCTTCCTGAAGATGTCTGTCTTTTAAGGAATCTGCACACCCTTTGGTTGGGAAACAACCATCTGCAATCCCTTCCAGCAGCCTTTGGGGAGCTGGTGAACCTGGACTGGGGAGACAGCTACTGCTCATGCAATTTTGAGGGGAATCCACTGGAGAGTCCTCCCCCTGAAGTCTGCAACAGAGGCCCTGAAGGAATCAGAGATTATTTCTTGTCACTGCATAGGATTCAGAGAGACTAAACCATTGGTGTCAGTTCTCTTGAAGTGACTGATAAGGATTTATTCTGCACAAGCAAAATGTGTTCCAGACAGAAAGGTCTGGTAAAATCATTCTGTGGAGCTCAGAATCTTCCTCTCTGCTGTAAGGTGATATGTCTGGCAGTTTTTTGGGGGTTTTTTGGGTTTTTTTTTACCCTAGTATTGAATGGTGGTGTACACCTTTCAAAAACTCATCCAGGGACAACTGTAATCTTTTTTGTTATTTAGAGTTCCAAAGACTTATCTCAGGAAATGTTGCAGCCAAATATCCAGTCTGAGAAAATGAGCAAGTCTGAGAGGATAGAGTTAGGTAAACAACTGGTAGTCTGCAAATGGAAGTAATCTGTACTCTGCACACGGGGTTGGTGCTTGAGTCTGGACCTGAAGTAAGTGCAAGCTGAGATTTCTGGAAGCATTTAAGGGCATACTGACTTGTAGATTTGGTTTTGCTTCAGGTGGCCCAAAATCTCATCCTTTTCCCTGGCATTTTACATCAAACACACAGGTTGCATCAGCTCAGGATTCCATCTGACTCTGGATAAAAAACCAACCCGTGTCCAGGTCCCACAAGGTATCATGCAAGTGATGTCTCCATTCCTCTGGGAGGAGACAGTGTATTTCTTCGCCTGTTTCTCCTGAAGAGCAGTGTCAGCACAGGACTGTCACACTCCCTGGAGTCAGCATGGACCTAGAGTTGATGTGCCAGTCCACCCAGAGCAGACCTCAGGGATGCAGGTCCTTGAAGCTTGGTGATGCACAGGGGTAGCCCAGTTTTAGAGAATGTAGCACTAACAGGAAAAGTTTCCACTTATTACTGAATCTGGAAAAGTGTTCAGAGTTTTTAAAATATGAGTGTTCAAATTTCCTTCAAGGGAACATTCTGAGAATCCCTGTCTATAATCATAAACTGCTTCATCAGTGTTACATTATGGAAATTTTCTGAGACTCCTTTCTGTTTCATTTTGCTCTGTCTTCTCCTTATCTACATTTTCCTCCCACCTCTCCTCAATTCCTCTCCAATTTGTGGGTGTTTTCTCTGTGGCTACTTCCTTTGACATTTGTGTTTCATTATTTTCTCATCAAAAGCTTCTCATTCCCTTATAAATGCTTTTCTTTGCCCTCTGTCTCATTTGTTTCCTAGTTCTCCTTTGGCCAACATAAGAAAGCTGCAGTTTTGTGTCTTTCTTGGAAAGAAGAAGGGCTGAGTCAGGCCTGATGGGGGCTGAATGCATTCTTACAGGGTTCACAGAAAAAGGGAGAGAGAAGGGGTTTGAGACAATGATACACGGGCCATTAATTCTCTTGTTCGGTCATTTTCTTCTCCTTATAGCAAAGATCAGCACAAGGTCTGAATCAATGCTGAAATTTTTTCTGGGTGACAAAAGCACAACTCCAGATATGCTTAACACGAACTGACTTTCACGTTGCTCTGCCCCTGTGTCTGCCCCTGACCTCTGTGAATTTGTCAAACCAGCTGCGACTTTTTGGTGTCACAGTAACCAGATTCAGTATATCATTAGGATATCACAGAGATAAATCAGTGCAATGAATAATGAGCACACAATTACATCACACCAGTATAGTCAGTTTTCCTGCAGCTGATAATTTCTAGGATATGTGACACAGGAAAGAAGAGTAAAAGAAACGTGGTGCCTCAGCAGGCTCTTTTTATGGTAGGATAGAGAACTGGAGATAAAAGAGCAGGTCAATGAACTGCAAGTCCTTTGCAGTTCATTTTTTTTTTTTAGAAGAGATTTGGGACTGTGTGTGAAGTAGCTTCTGAAGCTGGTGCCACATCAGGCAGAGGCTGTATCAAGGTGGCAACAGTAAAGACATTGAATGACTGTGGGCTTGTTCCTATTCTTGTCATTGATCCATTCTCTGGGCTCAAACAGGTCTTATTTCCCCATTTCTCTCACCCCATTCAATATGTACAGTCATTCTGCCTTTCTAAAACTTGCCTAGTAAAAGACATGAGGTTAAAGGCAGTACTGGCAGTGGTGCACAAGTAAAGACAAGGCAATCACCCTGTTTTTGAACATGTGTAGGGGTTACATTCTAGTAACTATGGTCTTGTTTGGAAGCTTGTGTCTAACACACTGAATACTTCCAGGTCATTGTCTTAGACAAGTGGTAAGAAGGACAATTTCTTATGCCCCATGTCAAACTCTTCAGATTCTATCTTGCTGTTTTTCTTCTACACTGCACAGAGTTTGGGCTTGATGTTCCATTTCCAGTTTTGGCTGCCTTTCTCTTCTGCTTCTTAGCCAGTGATTCCTGAAAGGCAAGTTCACTTTAGCTTGTTTGGGGAGTTTATATCATCTCAAATCTCTCACTTTTGGTTTTGGTCGATCAGGTTTCACTTTGCTTAACTAATCCTCTCTCCAAAAACCAGAAACGTAATTTCTGAAGTCTGATTGTATCTTTTAATAATCATTCCTGCAAGTGAATGGAGCTAAAAAGGGGGTTAAAGAATGCAAGAAAATGCAATCTTTAATAAACAGTGTCAATACCTCTGCTACAATTTCCCAGTCTGATGGGAATAAGAGAAATTCTATGAAATTAATGCAAATGAGGGCACTTTGACCAAACTGCTTGTTCAGACTGAATATGTTACGCAGATAGAAGAAATTATATCCTGATACCATGTCACATATTGCTTTCCCTTTGTCCCGATTGCTTCCAGAATCCCACTTCCCAAGCTGGAAACCCCAATAGTGCATATACACTGCAGTATTCTGGCATCTGTGTTAGTGGCATAGTTACGCAGAGCAGTAAGTAGATCCTGGTGTTGTCATTAAGATGGCATTAAAATCTAATCTCAAACTGCTTATCCTGTATTTGTTGTACTCTCTGTATTGTTGCTAAGTGTCCTCCTTTGCTTGTGCTCATTAAAACTTCAAGTGTTAATATCGGAGAATGGCAAACTGCGTGGATATGGGCCCCTGGTGAAAAGACACACATATAATCCATACTTGGGAGTGAGGGGCAGGAAGGAGAGGAGGCAATTTTTTAAGCTGTCATTTAGTATTGATGGAAGTTGTGCCTGCATTTCCCTTTACCCTGTCCCACACTGCAAACAGCCTGGTGTAGGAGAGCATCGTCCCCTGGAATCACACAGGACTTTGATTTGAAAACTTTGAATTTTGCCATAGAGCAGTAATGAAATGTAAAAAAGCAGGGAGCAAAAAAAGCTACAAATTCTGGGAAATAATATATATAAGGGGAGAGGGCTCTTTAATTTAACATACAAATGCATAACACTTCACAGGCTGGTAGCTCAAGCTGGACAAGTTCTGACTACAGATAAGCTACATATTTTTGATGCTGGAGAGTTCACCTGAGGATATGGCAGATTCTCTACCACCCAAAGTCTGTAAAACCCACAGTCTCACTCTACTGAAGGTAGGACTGTAACACTTCACCTTGTTTTATGCAAAGTCACACTTGCAAAGGCTCCTTCAGTCTTTAAAGTATGTCTGCAATCTATGGCTACCATGAATCTAAAATATTAGATGCCACGTTTTACTTACTTCTGCCTTGATTTGCCTTTATGTGAAATTCAGCTTTTCAGTTTTCAGTGGCTATGAGCAGTGCTTAAAAAATTGAAGGTCCCCAAGTTCCACTGATCAGAGGTCTCTTGGGGCCAGTGATGGAGGCTCTAAGTTGGCAAAACAAGAATGAAGAGGCAGTTTCTGTTCTCCTCCTCCCTGCTGGAGTCAGCAGCAGACTTCCAGGCTCACAAATGGCTGTGAATTTCCCTTGAGTGGACTCTAGGACCAACCAGTTTTCCAAGTCTTTGACAAGCCATGTGGTTGATGAGTCAAACATACTGCATATTAGAGGACATCAAAGGAAACACAACTTTGCAGACCAGAAAACAAATGCACTGCAGGTATTGTCCTACATAAATTACAAACATATTTGATATCTGAAAGTAGAGCGGTAGCTTGTGAATGTGCTATTGGGGAAAAGACCATCACTATTGAGAGAGGCTACTGTTCCTGCCAGCTGGATGGACCCCAATGCCACCTGCCTTTCTGTCTTCCTCTGGGCACTGTAGCACCTCAGAACTTGACTGAAGTCCAGCTTCAGCAATGACAATTTTCAGGTGGTGCAACACAGTTGGTGTATGAAGCTCAGGTCTCTCTTGAATATTGTGACAGTTTAGCCACCACAATACAAGAAAGCCATTAGAGAGTGTCCAAAGGAGGGCAATGAAGATGGTGAAGGGCCTTGAGGGGAAGTTGTATGAGGAGCAGCTGAGGGCACTTAGTCTGTTCAGCCTGGAGAGGAGGAGACTGAGGGGAGACCTCATTAAAGTTACAACTTCCTCATGAGGGGAAGAGAAGGGAAAGGCACTGATCTCTGTGGTGACCTGTGACAGGACCCAAGGAAATGGCCTGAAGTTGTGTCAGAGAAGGATTATGTTGGATATTAAAAAAAAGTTCTTCCATCAGAGAGTGGTTGGAAACTGAAACAGTCTCCCCAGGGCAGTGGTGACAGCACCAAGCCTGAGAGAGCTCAAAAAACATTTGGATGATACTCTTGGGCACATGGTGTGACCCTTGGGGATGGTCCTGTGCAGGGCCAGGAGTTGGACTTGATGATCCTTGTGGGTTCCTTCCTACTCAACCTCTTCTGTAATTCTGTGAAACCATGGGATAAAGAGGTTTAATAATCATTGATTGCAGATGTTCAGTCACTCTCAGAGGCACCTGATTCAATGGGACATGTTTCCCTATACTTGGGCAATGGCATCACAGGAGGAATAAAGCAATCTATCATGGGCAAATGCCTCATCATTCAGCACATTAAACTGCAATGAAAGCCTAAGTAGCATATCTAATGAACATCACTAAGCCATACAAAGAAAAGGTTTTCAACTCCCCAGAGGGTTCTGCCCATGAATCAAGAGCCCAGGTAGTGAATGGTGCTTAAATAAATACTGCATCCAAGCCATGGATTTCTTATGTTTGTTAAAGATCTTAGCAGTCATCGAGAAGCTTTTTATTTTTGTGCCACCCTAGGGAAACTACAAAATGTGTTTGCATTTTCACTACCTTGCAAACAACTTTCTTTGAACAGTTCAGGCAGCAAGAGAATAGCAAGAGGGGGAAAGACTGATGCCACAAGCAAAGCCCAGATAGAATAACCCACCCTGAGACTTTGTACTGGAACTCACTGAGTTTTGCCAGACTTCGGACAGAGCCAGTCTGGAGCTCACTGCTGCCAAGATTCCCACAATGATCCTACATCCAATCATTTGGTATGTGAAATTTATGAGGATTTGCATTTAGCAGGATGCATTGACTCATATCAGAAGTATTGATTCAGGTGAAGTCAGGCCATTAGCACAAAGTTACATCTGAAAAGGAATCTTCCAAGTGCTTTGCAAGTCTTACTGTTGAAAAGTGCTAATAGAAGCTTTATCTTGTAATTAAGGCTGCTTTTTTTTGGTTTGTTTTTGTTTCTCATTTCCTGGAGACTAGAAAAAAAGATTATTGTGTTCCTGTTTGCAATGAGTCTACATACCTGAAGTGTGTTGAAGAGTTTCTTATGAAACTTGCTAAAGTTAAATAAACACTGAACCCACTGGTCTTTCTGCCCTGGCCATATTTTCCACATCTCAAGTAGTTCTCCTCTGGACTATTGCTGCACATGTTTACTGAGCAGTCACGTCCAAAACAGAATACAGCATGGCATCTGAAGTCTTTCTAGTGACAAAGGAAGAACTGTTGCACATTTGAAGGTTATATACCTACTTTTTCACTCTTGTATGGTGGTGGTTTCTCTTTTTTCACAAGGAATTCACCTCTGCATGTACTGTGATAGCACACTTTGCTACAGAGATGTTATTGGCAAATTTTGGTGGTTTGTATAAGCCAAAGTTTGTGGCCTTGCATTTGTTCCTGGTGAACTTCAGATTCCCCTTTCCCACCCCAAGCACATTATACAATTCCTCCAAATAATTCTGAATTCAAACCCTGTCCTGTGCTTACAATGAGCTTTATTCCATCTGAAAATTTAATAACCATACTCTCTTTTCTCTCATCTAATTCATTAATGGAAACATATGCCAGTATTGAATCCAGAAGAGGCCTGGCTGAACTCCATTTCTACTTCCTTCCACTCTAACAAAACATCACCTGTAACGCTTCTGATAGGTTATCAAACCAGCTTTGCACCCAATCGATCACGGTCTCATCTAGACCAGGCTGCTGGAGCTCACTTAGAACAATGTCACATGCAACCCTTTTGAAAACCTTAGTGAGGGTAAGATTTGTGACAGCTACTTCTCCTTTATTCTTAAAGCATGTTACATTGCTAAAAGTGGAGATTAGATCAGGTCAACACAATTTATCCTTGACAAATCCACATGGGCTATTTGTCCTTGCTGCTACATGAAGCAGCTGCTTCATGTTTCAAGATGTGACTTGTTATCATCCAAGTGTTTATGAAATGCGCATTTGTTCCAGAATTTGTGCAAGGCTCGAAGGCAGGTGAGGATCATTTCACATTCCTCGTTACCAATAAGATACTGTCTTTAATGCAACAGTCACTTGCTGCTTCAGCCTTGGGGTAAAGATTCACGACTGGTGGGCGACAAGGACTCCAACAGAGTTCTGTAGAACACAAGCACATCCAGGCTGGAAGGATTTGGTATGGTCTGTTCCATGTCATTGCCAGCCCTGATGTGTTCTGGGTGGCCCCATAGTGGGAGTGGAGGGCTACAGCTCCTCTTGAAGTTTAGAAAATGCAGCTCAGAAGCATGGGATAACATTCACTTCCATTTCCCTACCTGGCTGCTGTGAAGAGAACTTCAGCCTGGTCCTGGCTCAGGGAAAAGGCAGGCACTGGGAGGGGGATGAGACGCAAGTCTTGAGGTACCTAACCTACTTTGGTCTTGTCGTATGAGCTGGGAGCTCTCCTTGACTTTTCTTTCTGCATTCTGTTTTCAAATGGATGTCCTTAATCCTATTTCTCAGAATAAGAATGGGCCTGAGCAGCATGAAATTTCTAAGAAGACAGCAGGAGACTGAGAGTTTTGATCCTGCAGTAACAAGCTTCAGTAGCTCACAGGGTGCGTGTGTGTGTGTTCCCTGGGCAGCTGTGTCATCTGGAGGATATCTGCACCCTTCCACTGGTAAGAAGGGTGGAGCAGATCAGTTCAGACATCTTCTTTTGATCTAGATGAAAGGAGGATTCCTTTTTGTTCTCAACATTAGTGCCGTCTGTTAGGAGAATGTCTCTTTGCATTGGTCTGTATGTTCACAGAAAGAATAGGCAAAAAAGAGTTAGCTCACATGGACTAAATATCTGCCAGGCTGATTGCTCCTGCATCATTTTCACATATGAAATACTGTTGCACTTCAGCTGTTTCTAAACATCCACACATTGATAACTGCATGGTTCTGTGTCTGGTTACTATTTGCAAAGTTTCCTTTTCAGGTGTAAAGCAGGCCTTACTCGACTGAATGACTGTGGTTTGTTCCTAGAGCACTAATGAGCCTAGACTATCCCTTATTCCTAACTTTTTTTTCCAACTGTGAGCTTCAATCACTTTGGTCATGCCCTTGATTTCCTCATCTAGTGTTTGGTGGTGTCAGGGTTTGCACAACTAGGAAGAGTATATGGGACTGAGAGGCAGAGCTTCTCTGTAGACTCTTTTTGAGCTGATGTCTATTAAAAGGCTGCCTGCCCTTCCAAGGAGTTAGACTTGATGACCCTGCTTGTTTCTTCCAGTTCTGTGCTCTTAGTTGTCTCTTTGTTTATTAGACTGTGTTGCTCATTGAGAACAAGCTAAACTGATGCTCTGTGTATCAAGACTTCGTCTGTTTGAACTGTTATTTTTTTCTTCAGCTTTTTGTTCTGTCATTTGTATTGTACAGGCTGACACCAGTTCTGCACAATTCTGACACATTTTGCACTGTCATATACACTGGGATTTTTTTTGTTTTATTTGTTTGCTTTCTAGAAATTTTTTTATGACTGAATGAAACTAGAAAAGAAAAGAAGTTATGCACTTCCATGGGCACGTGTGCTATGGATTCTGCGTCCTCATTCAGCAGAGCCATTAGGCAAATGCCCTGTACAGATCCCAGTTCCTTGCCCTGTTTTAATATTCAAAGCACTTTGCAGACTCTTCTGGATGTCATTGTGTCTGTGCCAGACCTTCAGAGAGAAAGGATAATAATGGTCTGACATTATACAGGAAAACTAACATTTGCTTTATTTGAATTAGGTAGATTGTCACTTGAAATGTCTTGCATTTCAGACTGGTAGAAAAAGCCTAAGTTAAAATGATCTTTCTGTCTAGAGAACAATATATAGGATATTCTACAATTAATTTTCAAAATAAAATGTTTTTTTTAGTTGCAAAAGTCTTCCCTTTCTCCCTCACAAATAAATTTAAATAAGAAGAGTACTTTATTTCATAATTATCAAAAGTTTGCCTGTAACTTTTCTTATTGCAAACAATAGCAATAAATCTGCATTTTTTTTTTCTGTGAGCACTGCATGTATCATATGTTGGCAAAATATAGAGTTTGCTGTTGCAGAAAAAGATGCAGATTTTTTTATCTAGTCCCCTAAATTAAAAAAGGTGGCTGCAGACATGAATTTAAGTTTTCAGAGCTGGAACTGTTGAGCTGCAGCTTCACTTGGGTATCTGCAAAGACTTATTTCCAGGATAGATTGTAGACATCAGTCTCTAGCATTGGTTGCAAAAATCTCCTTAGGCAAATGGTCTCAATCCATTCCCAGTGAGGGCCCTTCCATGTGACAGTAGTGCTGTACATTGCCAGCCTTCTTGGTGCTTCTTGGAGAAGAAAGAAGGAGCAGAGGGACTCTGGAGCAAAGCTTTTCTCCAGAAGGATTCCTAGCAGGCTCAGTGATTTAGAGCTGATGGGTGTTTCCTTGAAGAGGATGCTCTAAGATACAAACGGTATCCTGGGTAGGGTTGCTTATATATTTTATGAAAACACTTGTCATCAGCCTTCCACAGGCAGCTCCTAACAAACAGCTTCTGGCCTGACCCCACAGCTGGGGAACTGTTACAGTGAGGGGCTGCAGTAAGCTGTATTTAAATTTCAGCATATTTTATATCTGCCACAAAGAAATCAACCATCTCAGCTATGGATTCCTGCCCTTCTCTTCAATCTGCAGGTCTAAACCAAATTTCAAACATTGAGGCCAAACTTTTGGAAGTGTTATGGATGTATTAATTGCACTCTGTGTTGTTCACTGGCCACTTCTGTATATGATAGTCCATGCCTATGAGCCTCTCTTCAGCGAATATGGATGAACCTTTCTATACTAACATTGTCCAGAGACCTATTTCTTCAATTTTAGGCAACAAAATAGTTCTAAAAAGAAAGAGAACAGGTTTAGATCAGATGTTAGGAAGAAATTCTTTACTCAGAAGGTGCTGAGGCACTGAAACAGGTTGCCCAGAGAAGCTGTGGATGCCCCATTCCTGGAATAGTTCAAGACCGGGCTGGACTGGGCTTTGAGCAACCTGGTCTAGTGGAAGGTGTCCCTGCCTATGGAAGAGGAACTGGGACAAGATGATCTTTAAGGGTCATCCCTTCCAACAGAAACCATTCTGCAATTCTATGATTCTATATAGGCACCTTGTACCTCTTGCCCATGCTGCAACCCCACTCCTGCTGCTAGCCATGTTTCTTCTCTGTCCATTCCATGAGTCAGCTTGAAAGCTTTTCTCTTCCAGGGATGTGCAGTTATTCTAAGGAAGGCCCAAGTTTCTCCTGTTTTGATGCTTTTACCTGGACAAGTTGTTGCATCCACAGCAAAAAGAAATCACTTGAGCTGCCTTCTTACTCCTCAGCACACCTTTTGAAAGGAAAACACATGAACAACACATGAAACATACATGACTGGTCTTGCTGATTTTTTCTCAGTGAGAAATCCTGAATACCTTCTTCTTTTACAGATCCTCCACTCCAGCAGTTTTTCTTTGCTCTAAAATAGCATTAGTTTTTCAATTAAAATCAAATAATTTTGAGCTAATATCTTAATTAAAACTAAACACGTTTGGGGCTGAATTATAAGTCTCTGTAGGATAAAGGATGCTCCAGTAATACTAAAGAGGAGGGATGCAGACTCATTGAGTATGAAAGTGCAAGCTAGATCTATAGTGAAGTCTGCTTTAGTTCCACTTGATTCTGTACAACTGCAGCAATTTACTGCACTTGACCTTTATCATGAGATTTAGAAAGGAAATGTTTGATATTCTACTCTATTTTCAGGAAACATAGGAGACAGATAAGTAATACTGCTGCCTTTTCCAGATTGTTCCCTGAATAATTTCCTTGATACATGGTCAGAATTCAGAGACCTTGATTTCTTGCTCAACAGTCTCTAAGGAAGTGAGAGCCACTGAACACAGTAAATCTTGACATCACAAGCCCACAAGCCCATTGACTCCTGTTTTCAAATTCTTCCTAGAAGTCCTTTAAGAGTTATTCTGAGAATCAGCATAATTTTTTAAATTTTTTTTTTAAGGAAAAAATCTATGAAGCTCGTTAAAATAGGTGGAAATCTGCCTACTGGAGGTTAAAATTCCGGCTTTGTTTCCTCTCTAGTTTTTATGACTTGGGAATCAGCTCTAAATTTCGCATGAAATTATGTCTCAGGAGTCCCATCAAAAACGAACCACAGCATCTGCAGCAAAGAAAGAGATCTTTTCTGTGCTGTTCACTGGTGGGCAGTGCTGACTATATAGGAAGTCATCACAGGTTATTCTGGCACCCAGAATTCTTTCAACAATGGATGAGAAGGACACTGATTTATTTCTTGGCATGTTCATTTTACTCTATAAAACCTCTAGATATCTGCACAGAGCCTTCCAGTATTCTTTTTGCCTTTTTAAAGGGAGAGTAGGAATTGTATTTCCAATTCCCATCAGAACTTTAAGCCCCAAGCTTTGCAGGACCGGCACTATATGAGAACACTATAAAATATCTACACAGTATCTATCCATAAACCACTGGATGAGGCTCCTATACTGGAAACCTACTAGGAGAATGCTGCAAACCTGCACATATCATGTTTTAGGCAATGACTCAGAACTAAGGGGATGATGAACACTAAGGGGAACAGACTGGGGTTTGGGAAGGAGCCTTTTGAAGGTAGCAGCTGAGTTGCATTCATGCAGTTAAGTAGGAACTCCATAATCCACTCTATGGTATTGGCCACTTTGTATGGTCAACACTGATCTTTCCTGCAGAATAACATCTCTCATTATTAATGAAGAATGTATGCTTTCTCTTTAACACTCCCACTCACTTCCTGTTGAGTGGTATTTACTGAGTAAAGCACAAGTGCACTTCTTTTTTCCATTATTATTTTGGGTCTTGTATTTCATTCCTTGTCTACTTTGGTACTACATGAATCCATGAGACAAAGTGAAATCAATCCTAACCCAGGCAGTGGAGTTTCAGACCAGATTCTGTTGCACCTATTGAAGGGTCCTAATTTTTGTACACAAATAGGTTTTCCAAAATGGTGTCCAAAATGAAAATGAGATTTCACAACACCAGGTGTCCTTGTGTCTCTGTATTACTGCCTTTTTTATTGCTCCTGATGCAAGTAAATTTTATGCAGTGTTCAGTACATATTATATTGTTGATGCATAAACTCACCACGGATAACAATGTTAGAGATAGCAGCAGGGATCAGGAGCTACAGAGTTCTTGTGTGGAGAAATTCTATAAATGAAGAAGTGCCATGAGAATGCAAGCCATGAATACATTGCAGCCTCCTCAGCTTTCAGAGCTGTCAAAGGTCTCAGTAAAGGTAATTGCATTGGTCACATGCTTTTTTCATGCCATGTTAACAGAACAGAAAGAAGACTTAGAGTAGGGTGACTGATAATCCTCTCTGGTCCGGGGTTTGTTCAGTCATTCACATGTGGAAAATAAATTGTATGCAGGAGTATTTTTTGCCACCTTTATAGTGAATTATTGCAAAAGTAAGTATTATGGGGCATTGTGTATCTGCTTCAGTAACTGAAGAGATAAACAAACACTTGCCTCCGGAAATTAAAAACAACTTAGTACAAGACTGTGGTCAATGAGTATTCACATTCATGCTTGTCTGCCTGGGCTAATGCCAAAGGATTTGAAAAAAAAAGTAAGTGGAGAGAAGACATCAGATTGCAGAGATGGGATTGTTGTTAAGTCTATGTTTACTGGACCAAGGCTTGAAAAGTCATCAGGTAACCAGCTGAAGAACAAGTCCAGCATAGCAAGGGTCACAGGATGATTGTCTTTACTAAGGGAGAGGAGTGATGTGCTTAATCAGATACAGAAGAAGACTAGGCAATGATATTATGCAGGCTGCTTGATTTAGCTGCTGTTCACTCACCCATCAAAGGTGTCTAAGGATAGACTAGATTCTGTATGCTGGTCCACAGTAGCATCTCATTCCCTATAGATTTTTCTGGCTGCTGACTGTTTTTATCCACATCTCTAGAACAACAACAAAAAGAGCAAAGTCAATAAGATTGTGTGCAAGTTATAAGCTTAAATCCTTTGGGTTAGCAGCAGTAGTTTCTATCCTTTTTTTTTTTAATATAACGACTGTGGAAGTTGTCCGGAAGCACCAGAAAGTGTTTTCAGAAAAGATTGCTTTTATCTGGTTGGCAGTCTTCTATTTATAGTTGGCAAATATTTCCATGGTTCAGGTTTATGAGCACACTGTAGGCTTTGGTATCATGACATAAGCTTAAGCCAGTTATAGCCATGCAGTGGGTTGTACATGAGGCTTTTTTGCTGGGAAAAAAGGGTGCAGCACTTACATTGATTTCAAAAATTCAGAGATGCTAACAACAGAGTCCAATAATGAAGAAAAAATTGAGTAACACTTTAAAAAGTCGAGCTTAATAATTTGATTTTTCAATGAGTAATAAAAAATGCACACATAAGGCAGCCAAAAGCTATGAGTCCTTTTGCTTCAATATATTCAATTATAATTATGAGGGAAGAGATCCCAATCAGAAAGTCAACAGTCTGCATCTCAAACTGTGGGTCCTTGCTGACTCTAATAATTGATGAAGATGCAGCTATCTTTGTGCTCTCTCCTGTGAGATACTTTACCCAGAGTACCAAAATACTGTTGAACAGATCTAGAACACAATTGACATTGTTATTTCTTGGATGCAAAGCAATACTATACTTGTGTAACAGTCAAACTTCTAGGGGGAGAGAAAATAAAACAGTGAAGTGCCCTAAAACTTAAGCAATGTGGAAGAGATCTTTTTCAAAGCTGAGGCAAGATTAATGTGAGCTTTCAATGTTTCTCATTCAGAATTGCAGGGGTTTGCACTCTAGCCTTAGTAAAGTGTTGAATATCTTTGCCCAGACAGGTTAAGCTTCGTCAACATCTTCTGGCATTCAGATCGGTCCACCATTTACTGCTTGGGAACTTTCAGACTTATGCCTTGTACCCCAAGACACAGCACATACAGGAGGGAATTTGAACAATCAACTACAGAGAGTGTCATTGACAATCCATAGGAGTCTGGATCCGAGATGGATTGAAATATCCTTTCAGAGTAGGGAATAAATGAAAATAAGGAGAATTATGCCAGTCTGAAATGTATATTTTTCACATGCCTTGCACTCTCTCTAATGTGCCCACTTCTTTGGGGAACAGGGCTATTTATTTGAGTTGAAATAAACCCAAAATATAGAGGCATAGTAATAATTGCAGGAAACTTTTTTAGGGGCAGATACATAAAGCTCGTGGGGCTTGCAAAGGGCAAGACACAGTGTACCACAGCCTGTGGTTTATCTGGATGTGGGGTTTATTTAAGAACCAAAGAGACGTGAGTTTTTAGCCTACTAGATCATCTCAGACTGATGCACGTGTTTTGCCACACGGTATTTGCATTCATCAAGATTCATTTCCCTTCCCTCTAGGGATGTCGCTGTCGGCCTGGAATATTTGGGAAGAAATCCTGTCAGTCTGCTCTGTGCTGGTGCTCACACATGAGACCCTTGGGTGTTACTGATGATGTCCCTGGGTGTCCCCCCAGACTTGTTCTTGTGCATCTGTCCCATCTCCAAGACCTCCCTGCCCTTTCAGCGTCTTTTCTCCAGTCAGGACCTTCATCTTCTTTCCAGGACCCAAAATTCTTCTCAAAATCACTTATTCTTTTCAAGTGTAAGTCTTCTTCCCACATTGAGAACCCTCAGTTGTCCCAGTCCAAATGGTCTAGATACAGATTCACAGTAAGTGATCAGCCTCCTCTCTGATGTTCCTTTTTCATATTCCTTTACTGATAAGTGGATTAAGGTTGTGCTATTTCTGTTCAGACCAGAACTTATACAAATTTACAGCCAGCCTCTGCCATTACAGTTAACAAATAACAGGCTATTGCTTGAGAGTTCCATTTGATTTCAGACATTTCCCTCAAACATAGAATCATGGAATTGTTTGGATTGGAAATGACCTTATTAAAGTTCATCTAGATCCAACCCCCCTGCTATGGGCAGGGACACCTTACACTAGACCGGCTTGCTCAGAATCCCATCCAACCTGACCTTGAACAGTTTCAGGGATGGGACAAGCATTGACTTTCACAATTTAATGTTTGTGTGGGTTTTTTTGCTTAAAACCAGTTCATAATATGGAAAAAACAAAACAAAACAAAACAAACAACTATGAATCACTAGTTGAGAAGTGTGGTCACTTGAGCCAGGTGTTACCATTTCTTAATTTTCTGTCTATGGCTTAATCATCACCGAATATGATGAGTTGGAAGGGACCCACAAGAACCTGAACAGCCCTTAGCCCTGCACAGGACCACCCCCAAAGTCACACCACATACCTAAAGTGCCTCCACTTCTATCCTCTCATCTCAAAACCTGCTTAAATTTGAAACCTTCGTAAGTCCATCCGGGATCTTTCCAAAGCAAACAGACCTTACTCTTCTTAACTACATAATATTTTTCTCCCTTGTTCTCATTTTAATTGTTGTAGACACAAATTATGAAAGTTACTGTTTTGCCTGAAGCTCTGTTTTCAGCTGCAGACCTCAGCTTTCTGGCTGTAACTCACTTGTTGCTGGAAGGTTGAGCCCAGAGTAGGTCCTGTCCACACTTGGAGGGCAAAAAACTGCAGCAAAATCAGAAGTCTTGCTGATTTTAACTATAAGCTCTTGTAAGCAGAGCAGTGTAGCATCTCTTCAGTTTATTATTTCCATGTATAGAAGTCTTGAAAATGATTAATTAGTAATGATTTTCAAAGTATAGTGTAAGAAGTTCAGAATATCTCTAACTGTCAGGTTGTTGTGATGTTTGAGGGTGAGACCTCTCTGGCACAGAGTGGTTGGACTCCCTTCCTTGTCCTCACTCTTCATTAGCAAGAGGGGCCAAATTGTGTGGTGTGAAAGTAAACATTTCAAAGTTCATAGCTCAGCAGCTGGTGAGTCACTCCCGAGCCAAGGGGAATGTCAATAAGAAGAGATGCACTGTGAGAGGTGATTAGTTTCCACAGAGAGATTCAGTGATTCATTATCAGGTCTTGCTGCATTTTAATTGCAAAGGTTAGAAAACTGTGTTTTGACCTAGGGATTAATAAGGAAAATAACACATTTGTGATGTCTGCAATGTCTTAGCTGAAAATTTTGCTAAGATCTGCTTGTAGCCATTAGCTGTACATGTCTCTCATGTCTTTTATTCGTATCTGTGCACTGGCATTTAGAAGATGAGTCCTGTGCATTGAAAAGCCACGGAAACAGAATAGAACAGTGGTCTCTGACCTAAAAAGATACTATCAATGTAGAGCAAGAAAAATGTAGGTAACTAAGTATGTACAGTATGGGGAAGCATAAGCAGAAAAGAAACCAATACAGATCACATGGAAATCTCTGAAAGAGGTAAGGCTTTGAGAAGCAGTCATGTGGGTCACACAAGGGTAACCTGAGAGGAGGTCAGATGAAATAAATGGAATTACGCTGGCAGAGCTGAGAGAAGACTGACTTTTCATTCATTTAGGAAAGAAAAGCAATTTGGTGCTTTTACCAATAAGGGATAAGAACAGAGAATAGGACACTCTCTCCTTGAGAAGTCAGTGAAAATAGAGAGGAGGAGAAAGAACTGTGTATTGTCCATTTGAAGGAAAGCTTTCATTTTTTTAACTGAGCTATTAGAGCCAGATAGGGTTAAGATTATGCAAGACTTGCCCTCATTTCTGTTACTTGTAACTTTGCCAAACTTGAATTATCCTGGTTGAATTTTTTTCCTTCTGGGTGTGTGCCTAAAAGTGAAGGGTGTGTATGTGTCTCTCTGTGTTTTACTATTTCAGTCATTCTGAAAACTGAGAACCAAAGAAGAAAACTTTTCCATGTGAAAGAAGAGCTACCAGCTTTTTTTTTCCCTCAAGAAGTTCTAATGCGCAGAGTAGCTGAAAGTCCACTTGTTGATAATATTAATGCTACAAATGTGTCTTTTGCCTGGCTGGCAACAGATATTCCAGTTTCTAAATCTTGGAAAACATGGCAGAAGCAAAAAGCTCTCAAGACATGGGCACTCTTACAGATGCTCCAGCATCTCACATCACCCCCTGCAGCTCCTGCAGCTCTGTTGAGCAGGACCTTCTTTTCATTGATCTATCACAGGACCTAAGGTCTTTCTGAGTGTCAAGAGCCACATTAATTATGTGAAGGTTCAGCCAAATAAGTGTTAACATGCACAGTAGGCTCCAGACAGACCTAGGGGAGAGAAGAGCTGTCCAACAGTGAGGAGAGATGAACTGTTCTCTAGGCTTTATTGACTGATTGGCCAAATCTGTGTTTGCTTCAGGGAAAGTTGAAAACCTGCATGCAGACATCTATACATAGGTACTTGAATTTGGAGTTGTACCACACCTCTCCCACCCCTGGAGAACTGCAGACAAAGGGTGTCAATAGAAGAGGATGTTGAGAAAAAACAAGTGCTAACAAGAGAAATCCTATTGTTTGTGTTCATGGCTGGTTTTGGTGCAGGCACCATGATGAAAGAGAAGAGATTCTGGCGAAAGCTGACAGTGGGGCAAGTGCAAGCTGAGAGCAAAAGCCAACAAACCTGAGCAAAGTCCAAAAAGCCCCGAATGACCTGGGGAAAGAGGGGTGGAAATGAAAGTCAGCTGGAGTGAACAGGGGACAAAGCAGATTGAAACAGAGTTAGTAGGAGAGGATTTCTTTTTTTGGTTGCAGAAAACTATTTCCTGGTTAGAAGGATATGAGCAGCTTTTTATCCACAAGGAATGCAAAATAAGGCTCAAACCGTGCCCTTGTATAACATGTAGCAGAATCAAATTCCAAGGTTAGAGAATATCTATGTCATAACCTCCTTTCTTCAGAAAATGAGGGACAGATGGGGAGAGAGTAACTTTCAGAATTGTTGTGGGTTTTATTTAAAAAACACCCAGAAAACACAATCAACAACAAAACAGTAAAAGAATTTACAAAACCTCTAGCACAGTCTCCATAGCACCCAACACATGGTGCTCCCAGCTGGCAATGGTCTTGTGCAGGGTTCTGGTATGGCTGAGGTTTGGGTCAGAGGCTGGGAAACAACACAGCACTGAGCAACTCATTCACTACCTCTCCATCATGTTTATGCCCAGAGTAAATCTTTGGCCCATCTACATTTGTTTCCAAACTTTTTGAAAAGAAATCAATCAATTTCATTACCTAGCTGTTCCAACACAGTGAGGTATAAGCAATTATTTTGCTGAAGTACAGTAAATCTCATCTAATATTTCTACAAGCTTTGTAGTGCTTACCCAAAATTTGACTCCAGATAGCTTTGCAGAATCATTACATTTCAGTGTTGCAGACTGTCTGTGTTTCATTCTAAATGTAAGAAAATTACTGAGAAATGCTTCGGCGTGTGTTTTTAGGCTTGTGTTGTCACATAGATGAATTTTATAATTAGTATTTCGTAATGCCTAGGAGCCCTGGTCATGGATCAGGAACCCTTTTGCCTTAGCAGCTGTACAAACACAGGCACAATGAGCTCTCCATCCTTGTGGATAGCATCCCTTCCCCTCTAATAGGATGCAGTTTTGTTGAAGTCAGGTCAAATTCTGTTGTCAGCTACCCTGGTGTATATCTAAAGCCACTTTGTTGTTATTTCAACAAAAACACAGAGTACAGAGCAAGGTTTTTTTCCTTCAAACTAAATGCCCTTCACCAGTGTAAAAATTGCCTCCTACAGCAGAAACATATCACTGAGCTCTGCTGCTTAATCCGTCAGGCGCTGACAGTTAATACACTAAATGCCAGCAGTGCCAACTGGCAGCCTAGTCCTTGGGTGGATTAAACCAATTATTACTGTTCCCTGTCTTTCTGCTTTGTGCTGTCCCCTGGTTTCCCAGGTCTTTCTGTTTTCACACATGATTTATATAAATGCTGTAGAGTTATGTTGTCTCTATTTAAAAGAGATGGGGGTGCTCAGCACTGTTAGTGTTGTGCAGACTGACCAACTGAGGTTCTGGTGCACAGGAGACATTTGGAAGATGCCCTGTATGTGGCTTTGTGCCTCCCTTCCTCTTTCAAAATCTGATTGTGCTACTAGGTTGTTTTTCTGGTTCTGTAGGCTGAACCACCCACCAGCAGGGTGTCTATGTATGAGGAGAACACCCCAATATTTAAGATAATGTCTTCCAAGTAAATATATAGGCTCAGGAGATTATTCTCATTTGGATGCTCCTGCCTCTCTGGGTGTTCCCAGAGTCAAGTCCACCACGGTGCTGCTGAATGGGTACAGGGAAGCTTAAAAAGAGGTTGATTTCTTTGAGGGCCTTAGGTCTTCTTTCTTCCTGTAGAGTAGAAAAAGGAGTTTGTTTCCCAGTGAGAGACTGGAGAGGATGATGCAGTCTGCCATGGTATGTGCACAGCATTGGACAGCCTCACCCTCTCCCCCTTATGATCTGTTTGCTGTAGATCTTCAGTGGGCAGAAGGATCTTCCTGATTACACTTATAGATGGTTTAAATATTTTAATATCGGAACAAAACCAAAGCTGACAAAAGTATTCTGAGCCCTGAAAAATTACGGAGTTTATGGTAACTTCCCTTGAATGGTACTGGGGCCCTGTTCCTTTCATAAATAAAAGAACAATAGCAACACCAGAACTGTGCTTTGCTTTTACTGGGCAGATGAGCATTTTTTCACTGGATTGTGCACGACCAGTTTATACAAAATAAGATCCAGTATTCCACTGTATCTTCATTTCCTATCTTCAAGGCATCTATTCTGTAAGCACTCAGTTACACAATCTGTGGCTGAACTATGGCATTAATGCCTTTATCAGAGATCTGATGTCTTTAGGCCTCAAGTAAATAGGTCCAGTCATGTTTGTAGGTACGTTTATCTGGAAAGACCAGAAAGGCTGTTCCTCCAGCTCTCCAACATGATGGACTTCCAGAGCTTCCTGGGTACTGCCAAATTGAGTGTTTTTGGCATTGATGAATCCCTGTGATTTAACATGAGTCGTGCCAGGTCTTCCAGAAGCAGTAGCAAAAACATTTTCCTGAAAAACCAGATGCATGAATATCCCACCTACACATGTGTTATGTCTCTTTGCCATGCAAATAGAAAACTAAGAGCTCTTACCATACACAGATCTCACAGAAGCATGAGAACTAATATTTGAGACTTCTGTAAGCTTATTATTTTTTTTGCAGCCAAATAATTTTATCAAATATTATCCAGTGGTTAGATCAAGGATTGGAGACTTGTTTTAGAGCTGGTTCTAAGTACCATCAGCACTACAGCATGACCTCAGGATATGTCTTCATCTTAGCCTCTCCTTTTCCTAGATAAAATAGTATAATATATACTTCACTGATGCAAGAACCCCTGTTGTGATTTCATATCTTTCAGGATTTTTCATCAAACATTAAGAATTCTTAAGAGAATGTCCTACTTGGAACTGATATGTGTTTCACATATGTAGTATCTTATAGTCTTGTTTTTGGGAGTAAAAACTTGTCTTAGTTCAGCAGGAGGGATCAATTATCACTGTGTGGGGGTGATCAAAGCTATGTATTCTACCCCCTCTATTCATTCCCTAAGAACAATGAACTATTTGCAGCAGCTGCCCAGGAAGTCGTTAGCACCTTCACACCCAGCCTGAGGGGGTGTAGCTGCTAATAGGCCATCAACGGTTCAACAACACCCCATGACTCACAGAGTTAATCACCCATTGTGTGAGTCTCTGCCCTGGGGGAGGGACTGGGTGCTCCCTGAGGGTACATAAACGGGGCGCAGAAGACCTTGAAACAACAACTGGTTGGATCCAGAGGAGCAGCAGGACCTCGACAGGAGGAAACCACCACTCTCGATCAGACTACAACCATCACTCCTGACCAGACTACAGCCATCATCTGCACCAACGGGTCAGAGAGCTCAGCACTCAGTGGAGTAGGAGAACGGGGACACGCACTCCAATCCCGGCATCACTGGATAGTGTTCCTCTTTTCCCTTCTCAGCTCGACTGTTTTCATCCGTGAGCATTCATAACCACCACAAGGATTGCCGTGAGGGAAAAAGAGGTGGGAGAAAGCTCCGGTTTCCCTGCCCCTGCGGACACAGGATTGTTACTGCTTTGTCTTCCACTTTTCTCCCACAGGAACTAACCTGGGAACTGCCTGCCACCTCGTCTGAGGGGAGAGCCCAGCCGGCTGGGCGCAACAGTGCCACCTCATGTCCATGGATATAATTGCATTTCCCTTTTTTTTGCGAGTAGTCAAGAGGACCTTTTAGACTGTTTTTGCTTTGTCATTTGGGGGTGGAAGGGTTTTGTTGCAGTCTGTTGTTATATATATATATATATGTGTTGCGGTTAAGAACTGTTATCTTCTCCTTTACATATATTTTTCCTAATTAAAGTTCTGTTCTCTAAATTTAAAGGGGAAGGATTATTTTTTGGCTAACATAGATATCTTAGTTCTCCCTCAAACTAAGACAAAACTGAACAACAAAGCTCATATGACAGAGAACCAGAGGACTCAGGAATCATGATGAACACTCTAAATTTCCAGTTTCTACCTTTTTGCCTTTCATCTTAACCCATCTATGGAAAAGGTGGCAGAGCAGTCAATGTCCTAGCTGAGTCCACTAAATTGAGCTGTCATCCATTTAAGCTTATGCTGCAGTATATCATTAAAGAATCATAAAATGGTTTGAGTTGGAAGGGACCTTAAAAAGCACCCAGTTCCAACTCTTCTGCCATGGGCAGGGACAGCTTCTGGTAGATCAGGTTGCTCCAAGCCCGGTCTAACCTGGCCTTGAACAGTTCCAAGGATGGGGCATCCACAGCTTCTCTGGACAGCCTGTTCCAGCACTTCACCACCCTCACCTGATTTGAAGAGCTCTGTATGAAGCCCTTTGTGCCGCAACCTCTCCTCTCAGGGTGAGGTGGTGATGTAATCCTGTGTCTGGGTTGCACATAAGCTGCAGAACAAAGAAAAATGAAGGAAGAAAACTGAGGGGGTGTTAAGCTTTGGTATTGAGCTGGCTGGTGACCTTCTCATCAGTAGTGTAATGACTCTGACAGTAATTTGCAGCTGTTCATCAACATTTAAAGGTGAGACTTCAGTACAGAGCATCTGAAGGATTTCCTCCTGGTACAGTAATTAGAGAATAATTACAACAATTTACAGAGGAAGCATATACTGTTTTCTCCCTGGGAACATGGAGATCTCTCCTCCCTGTGCTACAACTTACCTGCATCCATCAATGCAGGGACCAGGCTTCATTTTGTTATTTCTTTCCTATTTCTGACTAATTGTTTAAGACCTCTGCTGTGCAGAGCAATCTGGGGAAAATAGAAACAAAAGAAATCTGGTAACAGGAATCTCTCAGGCACTCCCATTTCCAGGTGCTGAGCATTTCCCTTTGATCTGTTTCAGTGGGCAAGAAGCAGCAAGTTTTCCACCTGTGCCAGCTTCAGGCCTCATTAAGTCATTTGAGTTCACTGTTTCCTGTAAATATATATGAGTTTCCAAAGGAAATCCTATCAACAGTGTTAACAGCTAAAACTGGAGGACTGCTTCCTTCTTGCTAAGTATAGCTTCCTAAAACTTAATTTTTCTCCTCTGAAGATGGATTTTTGCCCTAATCTCCTTCTCACGTGGTTCATCATGTCTGCAGGTGACATCTGGTATGTCTTATGTATTGCTTTGGTCTTCATAATGCAGAACATGGGTGTGTTATTAGTCCCTTATCTACCTTTTCACTTGAAAAAGTAGTCACAGGTTTTCATTTCCCCTTCACCTCTCTTTCATTTAAACTGGGTGAGCTAAGTCTCTTTATTATTCTTCCACATTTCATCCCTTGAAGACCTTTCACCACCTGTGCTATGGATTCTGCTTTGTTTCAAGCTATTTTAAAACTTCACTACCTCAATTTCTATGAGTCTGAGCAAAACACTGGCACAGCAGACGTCATTAGCAAGATTAGATCAAAACTATCCTTTCATAAGGGGGACAGAAATATTCAGCTCCCTGTATTCTTTACAACATGTACCAATTCAACATCATAAGAAAAAGTAATGTATAATGGTTTCTTTCTCCAGCATGTTGCTTTTTCAAATGTATAGCCCTGCCAGGCATTCTAAACAACATGCACAGAACATTATTGATTAGCATGTCATTAGTTTTACAAGAAGAGCCTGGGACTATGAGCGTGCTGTGGAGATGCTAATGACAGCTGTGAGCAGAATTAAGATGAAGATGGCCCGTACTCAAACATCATGCTCAGCAGCAGGGGAACAATTCAGGTATACATCTGGCTATAAATGGGAGACTGTACTCAATAGGGCACAGGATGGCAACCTGGTTAAAATCTGTGTCAGTCTCTGGAGTAGCTCCACTGAATTTAATGTACAGAGAAATATGGAATCATTTAGGTTGGAAAGAACCTTAAAGATCATTGAGTCCAACTATTGATACAGCACTGCTGAGTTCAACACTAAACCATGTCCCTAAGCATCACATCCACAGGTCTTTTAAATATGCCAAGGGCTGGTGATTCCACCATTTCTCAGGCAGGTTGTTCCAATACTTGATGACCTCCTTGGTGAAGAAATTTCTCTTAATCCCCAATCTCAACTTCCCCTGGTGGAACTTGAGGATGTTTTCTCTTGTCCTATTGATGGTTACTTGGAAGAAGAGGCTGATCCCCACCTGGCTAAAACCTCCTTTCAAGTAGTTGTAGAGAGCAAGAAAGTCCCCCCTGAGCCTCCTTTTCTCAAGACTAAACACCCTCAGCCACTCCTCATCAGACTTGTGCTTCAGACCCTTCCCCAACTCTGCTGCCCTTCTTTGCTATCAGCCAAGATTGTCATTTGGTTGAAGGAACTCTCCCAGTCCTGCTGTCTTCTGTCTCCTCACCCTTCCCTGTGCTTGTCTCTTCTAGGGCACACCTTCTCCTAACCAGATTATCTGCATTGCTTTCACTTCTCCTGCTTTGAAATCTTCTGTAACATGGAAAACCAGAATGCTGGAACAGTAGAGAACACTACCGAGGCCAGGGAATAAGGCTGTATCAAAGAAAGAGACTGGACCTGAGGAAACAGAAGTCCATTTATATTCCCCTCAGCCCCAACCCTGCTCTCAAAAGCTACACACAGATCAAGGAGGTTAACACAGAGGAAAAAGAAAATAGCAGTCCAAGGAAGTAATATTTTTTGCTTTTTCCAGGATGGCAACTCTGACTGAAATATTTCAGGGGTATCTACAATGGAAAAGATAGTGTTACTTCAGATGTAGTCAAAGATGACAACTATATTTTGTGGTCTTTTGCATTAGTCTTGTAGTGATTTTATGTTCCTGAGAAGTGATGACAAGCACTAGATGTGGTGCTGCTCTGCTATAGGGCAGTTAGAGCATATCAGCTGTCACAACTGAGGGAATTTATGCTGAGGAGCAGCAGTCCTTTTTGCTACCTAGCATTTAGGAAAAAAAAAAGGAAAATTAAGAAAGGTGATAATTAGGCCTATTTAGGAAGTCTGAGTGAACAGTGTGTATCTTTTACTCAGGCCACTGAGAAGTTCTTATTTAGAACAGATTTAGTTCATGACTAATCTGAATCATGTTTAAACCATGACCTCACTTATTCATTAACTTCTACCTCAATAGGATGCACTGGAATGAGGGAAATTATCTGTGTGCTTTTTCTTCACATCAGTTATTTATATTTGCCATCATCTTTTTCCATGAGAAGTACCAACTTACAAACAAAAGCTAGTAGACCTAGAAAGAAACCCCAGCTGTAAATCTGAGTCTTGTGGGGCCACAGCACATTGCTTCCTCTGGCAGCATTTCTTTCCCTTTTAGGTGTAATTGTGCAGGAAGTTTAGGATGAAAAACAACAAAGGAAATTCTTATTGATTTATACAACATTGTGAAGGTGTAACAGCAAAGCAAGAAGATATCCCTGAAGTGTCTTTTAGAGGATGTGCACTGCATAGCAAATGGATTTTAAAGTAAAGGTGTGGAAAAATAATTAATTCAAAGTTTGATTGTGATACCCTGAAACAGAAATGCATAAAGGAAGAAAAAGTGGAAGGAAAAAGGTTATGCAGGCATTCCAGTATAGAAGCTTACTGCTGTGGAGAAAAGGAAGAAATCAGAAATGGCTATATCCACAAAAATGGAGTTTTATTATTGTTCATGAATTTACAGAAGTTTATATCCTTAAGTCTCAATTATGAGGATTATTGACTTGCTTAAAAGTCCAGATTCATACTGCTAGATTTCAGATACTTACCTGAAACCACTGAATGTGTCTGTTTGGCAAACATTATTTCTATAAAAAGACAGAACCTTCTCTAGAGTAATTTCTCTGTCTGGAGGACTCTGGCTCTCCTCACTGGATGCACAATCTGCTTAGAGAGAGGATGGGTTTTTTTCCTTTTTTTTTTTTTCATGTTTTTGTACTTGTTGGATAGAGTCTAGTCCTCAGTATTACTCTGAATAATGGTTTTACAGAGTTTACAT
The DNA here is from genome assembly GCA_013396655.1 of Campylorhamphus procurvoides. Classification (NCBI taxonomy): domain Eukaryota; kingdom Metazoa; phylum Chordata; class Aves; order Passeriformes; family Dendrocolaptidae; genus Campylorhamphus; species Campylorhamphus procurvoides. The sequence continues at coordinate 1,500,253 of WBMV01002992.1, forward strand.
AGTAATCCCAAATATAAGGACATTGTCTATGAATGAAAAATATTCATCTGATAAACAAGGTGAAGTTTGTTCATTTCAAGCCTTGATATAAAAATTGCTGAAATATAATGCATACATATTGTCAGATTCTTAAAATCATGTATTTTCTAATGCAAACCATGCCACTGGAGTAAGTTATAAAGGAAAAAATAATTCTGATAATGTGATTGTCAATCTTTCAAATAAAACATTTAGCTTTATCAATTTGGCTTGATTCATGGCAATAACAGGTGAGTTAGAGAAGTACTGATTAAGAACCCTCATGTTATTACAACTCTGCAGATGTCTGTGGGTCAAGAGCCAATGTTTGAATGGGACATTGTAGAGGAATGTGATGGCACCTGGGCATAGCACCAGTGAGGAGCAGCAGAGTCACACTGTTCCCAGTAGTCACTTTGTAGAGCTGGACCCCTGCTCTGGCAGCATCCTGATTATTCTTTAAGAGCAAGAGGTGGATATCATCACTTGGAGGAAAGCTGGGAACAACTGTTTCACTTAATCCCTTATTATTGTTTGGTTGAAGGGCAGCAGAAACTGATTTTGTTTTAAGATACTAATGAGACAGCTAATGGGATGGAGCATAAATTATAAGTCTGCTTAAAGGAACTTGTTTCTGGTGTGTAGAGGAAGATTAAATGATCAAAGGGAGATCACTGAGAGCAATGTGCTCAGCTTAGTTGCAGCCAGGTGAATGTGCAAAGGGAAACCTGTGGTAGCCAAAGAGCAGAAATGAAATGAAGAGCAGTTGAAGATGGAAATACCGTTTGAGAGGGTTTTGTTAAAGAAAGAGCGTATATAGAAGAAAAAATTTCTATCCTGGCTAAAATTAAAAGGCAACAACCCTAAGTAGCAACCAGCTGAGTGCAGTTCTGCGTCAGAGGCAGGATGGAAAGAATGATCTGATCAGCATAAGATCATAAGTTTAGCTGGGATCATTCTGAAAAATGAATGATAATCAGCCTTGTGCAATAAAACCTCTCTAAAGCGTGCTTCTTAACACCATATCCAGCTTTTCTGGTGCACAGCTGAGAAGCTGCTTTCATTCCCACTTTCACAAGATAGTCACATGTTAAAACTAGCCAGTAAACACCACAGCAAATGGGGAGCAGCACAAGACGCTGTCAATGATAGAACAATATTTTCACTCTCCTCAGCTATAAGTCAGCTAGTACAGAGACCTATTTCTGATAGCAGCATATGGCTGCTTGAAATAAATCACAAAGGCAGAAAGACCAGCTCAGGAAAACCAGTGATGAATAAAGACAAGTGAACAGAAGGACTTCAGTAAGTAAACCTTGCTAACTGCTTGCTTGGGTGGCATTGCTGAGTAAATCTCTGCTCATCTGCCTTACTCTGGAAATACTAAGGTTGCAGACACCGAGTTTTGGGAGATAAATTCCTCAGGCAGTCACTAGTTCTCTTGAATGTGTTTAGAAGTGCCTCAGTTTTGTAAATCCTAATTTACTTACGTGTTTAACCAAATCAACAGTCTCTCATGGTGATCATCTACCTGTATCTCTAAGTTTGGTAGAAAGGCTTGGAGTACCCCTTACAGATCTGGCCTGGAGCAGGATCTTTAATCAAACAGATCAGTAGGAGGTTTGGGAGATTTAACTCCTTCTTCTGCCTAAGGGAAACACAGAACCAGAACTCCAAATCTAAGGTGAAGAACTTAGGCTCTTGGTATGAGCATGTTCACAAAAGGACTGTGGAGTAGCTCCCCTCCTCTAATTTATTGAAGCAGTTTCACTTTGATTTAAATAGTGATAAATTGTTAGAGAGTGTGATTCTTTCACTTAATGGTAAATCTGCCCTTGGGATGAAGGGAAAACCTTTCCAGCCTCTGTTTCGCTGAGCACCTAAGGGAGGAAACATAAATTAATGAAATGTTGGAGGCAGGCAGTGTGAAGTTCTGTGTATTCACTGGGGTTCACATAATATTTTTTAGACTCTCAATCCCCAAATAATCTAACTTCAATGTGAGATGCACACTGGTTCCAAAATGGCTCGTAGTATTTCATGGAACAAAACCCTTTGGGCAGATTGAGGTGAGGAGATGTGGACTAAAATCAACACAAGCAGGGCAAGAGAACTGATCTTGAGAGTCTACCATGTGATTGTAAATAGTTTATTCACTGAATTTTTAAATGAAAAACATCACTGTGGCTGCTGTAACTGTGCTTTGTGAGGAACTAGGATTCAGAAAATACAGTTATGGAGTGCTTATGTTTCTGTTATGCTTTCCCCATGAAACTTTCTTTGGTAACACTGGAAGAGGAATTGCTTATTTCTGGGTCCTCCCTGGGTTAGATATGATCTAGACACTCAGCTGCTCTGACCCTTCAAAGCAAATAGCTGTACACAGGACACACCGTAGTGAATTAAGTGCCTGGAGGAACTACTGCTTTTTTCTGGGGCATCATGGATAAAATAGGAGTGAAAGAAGGATTTTGCAGCTTCTGATTTTGAGGGCACTCAATCTGAAATCTTATTGACTCACAGTAGAGCATATGCAAGCACAGAGCATGTTGCTGGGAGTTACATGCATCTAAGGTCCAACTAAATACAAGAATGTGTAGGTAGTTTGAAGGAAATGCCCTACCCATTCTGTCCATCGCAGCACTCTGTGAACACCAGGAAAGATCAAATCAATGCTGCCTTTAGATGAGACTGCAAAAGGATTATTTTACAGATGTAGTTGCTCTGATACCTGTATGTGTAAATACATATGGCTACATCTGCAATACAAAGGTACCAGTGCCTGAAGGTTTTGTTTGCAAAAGAAGGACTCAGATGTTTTTGTTATCTTGAGCTCCTGCAGGAGGAAGGAATTAGCTATTGGAAAATACAACTGGATGAGCCTGACAACAGCTTCTAGTTAGTTATGGGTCTGGTGAGGCAAACATGAGCCATTAAAGAGATGATCACAGATTAGTACCTCTGATCTACAGCCATAAGGTCTCAAACACAGATCCACAAAGCAGTCAATAGATGTGCATGAAGGGTCTGCTCTCCTCTGTCTTCTCTGAGAGCTATAGACCACAGCTGCAGGATACCTGAAGGCATGCTGGCCTGCTGGAGACCTCTAAAAACAAAGTCAAAAGATTTTTGATTCCAACCTTTCAAAGCAGATGCTAAGATGGATCCTATCTAACTAATGGTGGGTGAATCAGCTTCAGGGGGCAACTTCAATGAGGAAAAGAAAGGAAAAGGTAAACAAAAGGAAGCCATGTGTGGCCCAAAAGTCATTCTAGAGTAATTTCTGCTGCTGCAGTGTAACCTCCTGCACTCTCTTACAATACAATGTCAGTGATAAATATGCTTTTAGTGGTCTCTTACTTGGTTCTGCTGTAGGCTCAAACCCACTAGATATGCAGGAGAAAATCTGACAAAACCAGACCTAGTAACAAAACATGCAACTTCATTATAAAGTTTGATCTTTATAGAGTTTAATCTAATAGCAGCTAGAAAATGAATCTACTTAAAGTCCAAGAACTAAAGTCAGCTGCATTCAAGTTTGTGGGTTTCACTGGGGTTTCTAATTTTTGCAATAACACAGTTGCATGATTTTTTTTGGTCCTAACAGGAAATGAGTTCTTAGCCCTACCTTTGGGCATACAATTGATTTCTCACCATACTGAAGTTCCTATCAACCTGTGCTAATTGGCACCCTAAAGAGTCAAATTAAAGAGGGAGGAGGTTTATTCTGTCATGCCTGGAAGCAGTTTTCCCAGAATAAGACCAGACCATGCTGGCAGAGTAGTGTGGTAGAGACAGGCTTTACAATGCCTGTGCTGTACTTGTTCTGAAGACCTACAAGGTGGGTCCACAGGGATTCAGTATATTACAGTTTGACCTGCCCTAAATCAGTTTCAAGGGATTATTGATCACAATGTTAAAGTCATTAGCCTTAGCATTTAACTGAGTGTATGAGGTACATTGAAGTTAACATCACCAGGTCAAAGATGCGTGTGAGACAGAAACCATTTCAGGAGCTCCCATGAGTTGAGCCAAAAAAAGATAATATCTCTGCATTGAGTGCTTGGTTCCCACACGTCACACTATTTCTATATACAGTCATGTCTCCATGGTAAGCAGCTCTGAAATATTTTTTTAATTCTTTTTTTTTTTTTTAACCAAGTCAGTAGCAAACTAATGGGAAGCCAGGAAGGTGAGAAGTTTTAAAGAGAAGCTATTTTAAAGAGAAGCTAGAAATTCTTATCTCAGAGAGGCCAACAGGAGATAATTGGACATAATTTTTCTTCTGCTCTTGACTTTGGGCTGACAAATAGTCATTTACAATTGCTCCTAAAGATATATTTTGAAGTAATGAGTAGCAATGTGTCCTTCTGCACCTGCAGTTTTCTGATACTCCAGGCACAAGGACAGTGTGGTTTAGGGCTCAGAAATTCCAATTAGCCCAAGAGAAGCAAAGGCCCAGCCCTATCCATTTGAAACCAAGGGGTAGGATTGAAATGTCAGAATTAATGATGGAAAGATATGAATAATCGGCTCTGCGAGCTGGGACTCATCCAGAGCCCTTAATATTTGGAGATTCTCTTAAGCCCTACAGCATGAGATTTAGCATCCTTTCTTAATATTTTGACAGGGTGAATTATTTTAATTAAAAATTTTAATCATCAATAAAAATAACTGTGAATGCTCTTGATATCTATGTAGATGTTCTGTCCCATTTAGAATTCTGCTATTTTTTGGCCTCATCCCCATCCTATGGCAATTAATTACCGTTTAATCACATGGTGAGTTAGAAATGACATTCCTTTGATCTGCCTTTCATTCCTCACCTATTAATTTCTTTGAATAACTGTCTGGACTTATGAGAAAGGAAGAATCTTCTCCAGAGCATTCATTATCCTATATTCTTTTACCACATCCCGTCCTAGCCATCTGCTTTCTTAAATACATAATTGCAGGCTTTCTGAGGTTAGAATTTAGAGTAGTCTGCAATGTCCTTTGAAAAAATTGATCACTTGCACTTGGAATCTTTTTCCCATGAACAGCAACTCCTATTATGCTACGTTTAGAAGTGAGCTGCTACACATATTTGAATGCTATTTTACTTTAATCTTCATGATTCTCACTCATCCGGGTCATTTAATTGGAAGGCATATAGGCATGCTGACTTAGAGCAACACTCAGGCTGAGATTATCTTTGATTTGGACATCGGCTCTCATTGTCTGGTTCATCCTGACTGATCTGATCGCTTCAATTTTTTTTCACCTCAGGCTTCTCCAAGATCAGAAATATGAGCATCCTAGTTATTTGTTTATATGTGTAGTGATCTTCTTTGACACAGATCTGTATTCCACAGCAGTGCCCCACCAAAATCCACTGAAAAACCCCAAATACTAAACAGATCAAATGGTTTGTTTGCCTCCTTCCTGAGTCTGCTCCCATATGACTGAGAAAACCTTAAGTAAACCTAGGAATTACTTTTAAAGCAAGTGTAAGGTCCATCACCTCATTTACATACACTTGCAAGTATTCAAGGCCAGTTTCGATGGGGCTCTGGACAACCTGGTCTAGTGGGAGGTGTCCCTACCCACATTAGGAGGACCTTTAAGGTCCCTTCAAACCCAAACTATTCTATGATTCAAGTTCTGCCATATAGGGAAAGGTGGAAAACTAGGCAGGTGTATTCCCAATAAAAAGATGCTGGTCTGTGCTGGCATGGTGAGCTGTCACCAGCTAATTTGGGACTGTTAGTGGAATGACTGTGGTCCTGCAGCTATGGGATACTGAGCATCAGTGATCCGCTTTCCTTTGAAAGCAGATATTTGTGGGTCTGGGCTGTGCCTGCTCAGGGATCAAAAACATGAGAAGGAGATATTCATGGCTGTTCTCTCTCAAAAAGGGAGAGCTCTTCCACAGCCTTCCCAGGGCTCCTGTTAGAAGAAAAGCCATACTTCAGTCCTCAGTTATGTAGCTATGAAGTACAGGATGTGCAGATACACTAAGACAATTGGGAGTCTGAGACCTTGCTTAGTGAAATTAGGGTAGAGATAACTACCTATAAATATACTTGGAAGAAAAGAAAGGTAGCACCACAAAGGGAACAGAGGTATTTAAGCTAAGTAGTAACAGACATTAGTAAATAAATTTTGAGGGTTATAAGGATTGGTTTTTTAACCAGTGAAAGTCTACACAGGTAACTTCCCCTGAAATGACCCAGAAGAGGATAGTAAGGAAGAAATTAAATCCTGCAGGGAGATAAAAATTGACGGACTCATCTTCTCTGTCCTTCTGCTTGTAGAAAAAAAAAAATACCCAAACCCAATCTGCTTCTATGTGACTGAAACTTGGAAAGCTAGAACACGGATTGTGAGGAGGGGACAGAAATGCTTGGAAGCTGTTTCAGTAGTAAAAATAGAAAGAAGAGCTAAAGGTTAAAAAAAAATAAAAGTTTAAAATGCATTTCTTTGGAAATATGACCTGCCCTCACAGCAGGGAGCAGAAAGGAAAAGCTCAGCACCTGAGGTTGGAAAATGCAGAAGAAACACAACAAATGGCAAGTCCTTACATGTGGCACTTGCGTGGTTCTGTGCAGAGAGGGCAAGAGGAAAAGTCACATTGCACAGGAGCAGAGAGCTCTGATAGAATCGGTGTTTGCACATCACCTCATTAACACCAGTGGGTTCTTGCCAGGTGCTGTCTTGTTTCAGGGCTGGGGAGAAGGGCTGGACACAGCCCTGTCACCACGGTGCTATTTTTATCCATATACAGATTTCTGAATTAGAAAGGACATCAGCTGGCAAAAAGTAGCACATCCTTTTGATCTCAGGAAAGACTCAGAGCAGCTCTCCAGATTCAGTGGCCACAAGCAGCCCTTATACCTGTTTTATTCCCCAAAACAGCTGCACAGTGGTGAAAATGCACAAAACATTAAAGACACCAAAAGCCCACTGTGTTAGGTTTTTTATGAGTTTTTGTTGCTTTTTGCTTTTCCAGAGGAATTAATCACTTATAACTCCAACTTCAGATATTAGAATCTTGGTTTCTCAAACATAGGTCTGAAATGTAAACAGAAAACAGACCAGTTCTGTTCTACATAAAGGAAAGAAGAAAAAAAAGCCCATTTGAATGCCATTTTTCCAGGTCTAACTCGGGCTGACAGTCACCACAGTCAATTATATGTTATACCAGAATCTCATTATTGCAAAATGTAGTTATCTCAAATAAAATTTAATTCAGCTACTATCCCCATAATTCTGCTCTCAGAGGAAGAAGCAAAACACAACCATTCTTCAATATTATACACATAAACTAAATGCTTTGACATGAGCCAGCACCTGCAGCAAGACGAGCTCACCTAATGCTGTCAGTGAAGCTGTGGGTGTAGATGAATATGTATGCACATGTTTGGGATCTTAGTCCTTCCCACCATTTAACATAATCTAGATTGTGGTGAGCGTCTCCTATAAACACTCTGCCTCCTAAGGCACGTATCTTTATTTTTTTAAGATATACCACCCAGAAGAGCAAGCTGGCTGAAACTGGTAAGTCATTTGAGCTAAGAAAGAATGAAGGTAGAGAAAAACCGATTTAGAAAGAAAGAAAATGTTATTTTGCATTAGAATAGGATAAAGAGATAAAGTAAGGGTTGGAAATAGATGTTACAGATCAATATTGTTCTCTGTGCAAGGAGACATCTCAAATCTCCTAGCTGTCTGTCAGCCTTGACATGAGCTCATTATTGTGCAAAATTTTGGTTATTGTCTTCCTGTAATTGAAATGCGTTGAAGACTCCTGTTTGAACCAGGTGTCAAGATCAGCTGTCAAAAACTGATAAAAAGGAGGTGAAATACCAGATAATCTGTAACTTTGTTAATGTATAGTCTTCTTCAGGATGATGGCATCCTGTTCTCACCATCATATTGCTTTAGTTATCTGGTTGAGACAAAGGAAACAGTTAAAATATTTACTGATAAATAAGGGAAATCCAAGTTGTATGTAGCTTCCAAAATACTATTTCTTTAGTACTGCACGTGGAAATTGGGATGTTAGTCTCTGAGCTTTCCTTGAGGATCTTGGCATATTAGTATCCATAAAGAGGCGTGATGTAATAAAACCTTGTTGAAACAAATTATTCAAACAAAATGAAAAGAATGATCTGTTTGTTTATTTGCTGATCCCCTGCTTGACTTTCCAGCTCAGTCGCTTGTGTAAAGTTGTCCTGTAAGTTATGGGCTTGTACCTAGTTGTATTATGCTAATGATAGAAATGGAATTAGACTTTCTAATATGAGAGTATTCTGACTTGTTTTGTTGGTTTGTTTTTTCTCTCTTCCTGGCTATGTCTGCTGCTTCTGAAGCAGCAGGAGTTGTTCCAGACAGTAGGTGGGAAAGGATTGCTGTAGTGCTAGATTGTTGTAGTGACACTGCTCTTAAGATATGGTGCAGTCTTATCCATTTAGATTGATTGGTTTGAGTCAGTTAATAGATTCAGCTGCTCAGGTGGTTTTGACTGTTGAGGATGATGAAATCCAGAAATGTGGTTTTCTTTTAAAATGAGGAACAAAATAAAAATTGAGAGCAAGCTGGAAGTAACAGATCCCAGATAAACCCTACTGTTGAGCTCCAGGCTTTTGGGAAGAGATGGTCAACAGGGAATAAGTCTATTTGGAAAGTTGTGAGTAGTACAGGATATTGTATCTTTCCTGCAGGGTGCAACTCTAATACATGGTCCAACTGCAGAAACCTTTGGGAACAGAATAGCAGAGCAAGTAAAATAAACTTAAATTTGCTGTTAACCAGCTCTCTGTTGGATGTGACTGAGGATGGCTGAAGGAAAGGAAATCCTCCAAGCAGAGTGCTGGCTATAAACATGCTGAGGAGAGATACTGAAGAGCCAAGGGGAGGGGAAAGAGATACAGGCATGGGTGCCTGTGGAAGTGTGGGTTGTTTGTTTTGGTGGTTGGCTTTGGTTTGTTGTTTGTGGGTTTTTTGTGGCTCATTTGAATTTGCTGGAGTGATGCTGGGACAACCATGGCAGAATCATTTTCAGAAGGAAGAGAAGTTGTGGGCAGGTACTTGGATGGTTGTACAGCCTTGTTGTGTCAGAAATGCTCATAAAGTAACAGGGCAGAGGGATGGGTGGCATCCATAACAGACCATTCAAATGTTTTTATTGTGGAGGTGTGTCCCACAAGAGGAAGATGACCAACCCTGCTCCCATGGAAAACATCTGCTTACCTTCCCCTGGAGCAGAATGGCTAAATTTTACATCCTGCTTGACTCACCTGTAGTCTTGACCTCTATGGAGTTTTTGTATACACTTTATCTGGCTTGGCTTGTCCTGGGTGACCTCCTTGCTGTTGTGAACTCAGGTAACCTTTTCCATGGACCTTTCTATAGCTGTTGTTTCTTGGATTTGACACACACCCTTCTAATCAAAGGCAATGTCAGGTAGAACTTGCTGGAATGTCTGCAGTGGTTTAGACACAGTGAAATGTAGTGTGTGAAAAGAGAGACTTCAAAGGATGTTTGAACTGATGAGTGTTTTGAATGCTCAGTGATGTTGCACTCCACAGAAATTACCAGAGATGAAGATGCATGGTAAGAGCTAGTGAAGGAAGGTAGAAGGTTTTGGGTGTCCTCCTGTGTGTTTGGGATGTCCATTAGTGAGCTAGGATGCTCTAGCAGTTCTAATCTTGCCTTGCTCCTTTCAACTCTCCTCTGGAGATCAGGCCTTTCCAGATAAGGTGTTCTTTAGCCCTGCCATCTCTCCTACTGGTATTTATTTACAGATTCATTAAGTACTATTTTCTATAGTTAGTTTAATTAGGGACTCCTCAGGTCTGATAAAAGATTGTATTAGAGTTTATATAATCCCTGCCTGGCTTATTTGTTTGCAGACTAATTCTCCAGTCATGTTAATTTAATAAGACATATTTTAGTATTCTGCTCCACCTGTGCTTCTGTGATCTTAGTGGAAAGCTTTGCTGGGAAACTTGGCCAACCTGCAGGCAAAGGGACTGCCTTGACTCCCAGTTTTTCACACTTGTTTCAGACCTTCTGGAATTTCCTAATAAAACCAGTCCATTTTGGAATGGACTCCAAAATTGGAAAGGTCTAGGTGCTTCATAGGGTTGGGGTCTAAGCTAAGCACTTGATTAGTTTTTTATTACTTTTTTTTTTTACCGTGGATATGCACTAGATTAGATTTGTGGGGTGAAATCCTGACATCTGAATGCTATTTATTTACTGTGGTAGTGGCAGATACCACTAGCTGTCGGGCCCCTAACTTGTTCTGGTATCTGAGTTATTCGCACAGAGCTGAATGTGACAGAAGACCTGCAGGAGCCCTGGTCTCCTCTGGAGTAACAGCGGGAGGCCAGCAGGGAAACCTGGGACATCTCAAGTGCCATCAGACACCACCATGTAGGCAGCTGTATTCTGCCATGGGCAAGAACCTGAGTGATGTAAAAGTGCCCCACAGAAGAATCTAGTATTACAGCATATTCTAATTAAATTTGATAGTTTTTATTTAAGGTAGCATACACAGTGGAGAACAGTGCTTCTGATGTTTGGCACTGCTATGGTGACTAACAATCAAGACAGCTCTTCTGGAAACACTAAAATGTATTAAACCATGAGGTTTAAGTACTTTGACGTAAGTAAAATGTGTTATGTTCCAGTACTTAAAGGGGGCTTACAAAAAGGAGGGAGAACAACTTTTTACAGGGACAGATAGTGATAGAACAAGTGAGAATGATTTTAAGCTAAAAGAGGAAAGATTTAGATTAGGTATTAGGAAGAAATTCTTTGCTGTGAGGGTGGTGAGGCACTGGAGCAAGTTACCCAGAGAAGTTGTGGGTGCCCCATCCCTGGAAGTGTTGGATGGAGTTCTGAGCAACATGATCTAGTGAGCAGCATCCCTGCCCATGGCAGAGGTTTGGAACTAGATATTTAAGGTCCTTTCCAACCAAACCATTCTATGAGGACTCTGATTTTATGTTAGTTGACATTTCTGTGTATGCCTCTTTAATTTAAAATAACAAGCAGCTACATAATCAGAAGACTACATAAAATTCCTTTTTTATCTGAACTTTCAGAAAAGAAAAAAACGAACGTATGGAAATAATACTAATAAGGTAGGGGAAGCAGCTGAAACCCTGTGAGGTTTGTTTGTTGGAAGGCTTTCCCCAGGCACTGTACTTTTAGATGCATTCTTGCATAAGCATCTTGTAACACAAGGTTGGGCTGTGTTGTCATGGAGACTTTCAGGTTACCTCATCATTTTGCTAGAAAAGACAAATTTCAGAGTGGATGTCATTGTACTAATTTAGTCACGAGACCAGACCTCCCACTGGTGCTCTCCCTTCAGTCTCATCCTTGTTTACGCTAAATCTTGTTTATGCCATTGCAGGCATAAGAGTGGTTGCGTGTTCTTTTATGAAGCTGTCTTCACATGAATCCACAGGGCACAGAGCAATAAATTAGTGTGAAGAGAGATATATGGCCAAGCTGAGAAAAGCCTGAAGAAAGGCTTCAGTTTGAGGGGGGAAGAAATCTGCTCTGCCATCGTCAGAAACCTGGTTGACTGTTTGTTCTGTCATGTGGCACTGACTGCCCAGAGCCTGGGGAAATTACATCTAGACACTCTATATGTGACGTCTAAGAGAAAACCTGAATAGCACTGTTGTTTCTCTCTGTGGTGATTCCACATTCAGAACTCTGTCCAAAGGATCCCCAGCTGATGTTGGAAAAGATGAATTTGAATGCATTTCGTTGCAAAATGATTTGTGTGCATTGTGCTTTCTCTGATCTCTGCTTATACCTCTTCTTCAAATGGGATTTGCCCTGCAGTTATATGGCAAAATGGGTATTATCCCTGGTGTCTGCAGGGTTGGCCTCAGGCAGCTGCCCACCCAAAATGGTTTAAATGAAAATAAACATCTAACTGTTGCAAGCAGCTTCCAAACAAGGTTTTTGCTCTGTCTTGCCTCTCCACTTTCCAATACCCCTCAGCTCAAGGTTGCCCTGACATCCACCACAACCTTCATTTTTGGGAAATCATCAGTCCTTCTTCACTTCATCTCTTGCTTTCCCTGCTCCAGCCTCATACACTCTCAGACCTTCATGATGATCTTGCACTTCTCTGTTTGTTTTGTCTGCCATCTCCCTTCTGCATGAAACCAGGGAGGTTATCAGATGCTGCTGGTATATTAGACAGTTATGAAGAATTTGCAGGGATGCAAATGTGCCCCTCCCCAGGAGGTATGAGTAGGTGGAGGTGACAAATGACATGAATCCCTCACAAGGCTATTTCAGACAGACAATGTGGGAAGAAAATGGACCTCTGGTTGTCTGGGTTGCTGTGTCCTGTCTGATGTCCCTCAGATTTATTTCACCTTTGCAGGATATAAAGATTTCGTGAAACCTATTTCAGGCTGCTGTCCTGAAGAGACTGTTTGTCCCTATGATTGCACCATTTTTTTTCTTTTTTTTTTTCTTTTTATTTTGTTTGTTTCTTTTTTTCCTGTCCTCACCCAGAGACAAATCAAAATGTTTCTGTAGTGTTGTAAATTGTCAGTGCTCATCCTCCTCCTCCTGCCTTTCCAAGTCAATTATCTCAGGACTCTGAGCTAAGACACCCCCCACCCTCCCTGTTTTATGGAGCAAGGGGGTTACATATTGGATTTTATCTACTTGGTGAAAAATGTCTTTGCTTTCTCTTTCTGAATGATGCTTTCTTTCATGTTACAAGATTGGAGGGGAACCAGTAAAACCCCAACTGATTGCTGGGAGATAAAAGGCTACACAACAGTCAAAGGCTCCTCCCTTCCTTTTTGCCTTCTAGTCTTCTCTTTCAAACATCTCCCGCTTCAGTCCTCCTTTAGATTGCTTCAGTGTGTCAGACACACCATGATATAGAGGGAGGTTGGTACTGGGTGGGTTGGTTGTGATTGCTGCAGTTGGAGCAACACCCAAATCTTCACTAGCCAGAGCTGCTGTTGGAAATAAGGGAAAATTTGCCTGCTAAAGGGATGATACATTTTGTAAGTCTCCCTGTGATTCCTTCTTAACTTCATCATGGTGCTGGATGCATTGGAAACTCTGAGGGAAACATAATTCTTAACATAAGGATATAAGAAGACCTTTTCATTCTTGAATCTTGAGTTGAGAATCTGACAGGAACTGCAAATCGATATTAAGTCTTCCAGGATCTGCTGCTGGTGTTCCCACACACGGTTTTCAACAGGTTTGAAATGGCACCAAATTCCTTGAGAAGCTCACATCCATAGGAAGGAGAGTCAGGTCTAAACTGTCACAATGATTTTTGTAGATCTTCTTGGCTTCTTCCAGCTTAGGTCAGTGGATACCTGTCAATTTCCATTACCTGGGAATAGTTTCCAGAGAATGTTTTGTTCTGCTGAACAGCCCTAACCTATTTATCTTTACATCAGTGTTCAGCTTCAAGAAATACAGTGAGGTAGGAAGGGAAGTATTTAATATCTGTCCTGACCGGCAAGTGTGTTGTGCTGTGCAGTAGTAAGAGCTCATAGAGAAGATGGATCCCTGCATTTCTTCTCAAGAGTAACCCAGGAGTAACCAAAGTACTGTGTTCTCTCAGTAGTATGATGCAAAAGCTTTTATGTCTTTTTTTTTTTTTGGTGGTATATGCAGGGATTTTTCAGCAGAAAGTGTTTCAGTTGCTGCTTTGCTGTGACATGTCTAAGGTAGTGGTTTTCCCAAAGCCAAAGAACCAGGAATATAGCAACAAAAAAGGACTGGTTATGGTCTCAGTCAAAATCCTAGGCAGGTTATTTAAGGCCTTTTGACATAATACAGCTGAAAAAGGTATCCTGATTTCAAATGTTTTGACTTTCAAATGTGTTGCAGGTGCATAGTCCCGCTAAGATGCTGCTCAGTCTCAGGAAAGCTAGGCTAGGCTAAGTGCTTGATGGTTATTTTAAGCAATCCTTGGCATTTAGCAAGCTACCATAAATCTTACTTAGAAATGACAGCATACACATTTGTAAAATACGGATACAATAGAGCAGACTGCAGCTTTTAAGAAGTGACAGAAAAGCTACCCCTTATGGCTCTTTACCTGGCCTTGTTGGTCTTCAAATGCAGCATATTAGCCAAATTATCCTACTAATGCAGAGTGTGCTTGTGGAATAGGCAGAGATATTTCACAGCCCCTAACAACATTCCTCTACAAGCAGAGATAAAACCCCCTTAAAATGTATGAAATACTGCAGTAATCTATTTCTTCAAGAGATCATTAAATCTCTTGTATGTAGTGATTGACTAGAATGTCCCAATTGCTTTTGCCTGCAAAAAGCTTGGAAAGGGTGGCTAAAATGATTTTGTTAATTGCCCACCCTGCTTGGCTCAGATGTGTGCGTATGTACCAGTTATATTTATCTGGCAGGTGTTCCTTTCCTCTCTGTCCTTTGGACTTGTTGTTCCCTGTGCTGTTACTCAATCAAGGCTTATGGAGAAAAGGAATAAATAAAAGAAATGAGTAAGACACTTAAGCAGTCTGTACCAGCACAGCAGTGTGGAAGGTACACAAGGCTCCCTGAAAATCTGACCCCTCCTTCAGATGGTACTGCATGCCTTGTTGCTTTGGAAAGCTGAGGTGGAGGAATTAACACCATGGCAATGAAAGTATTACCTCAGACTTGGAGTTCTTCGTTAATCTAAATCCAGAATTTAGGTAACATCATAGGCATTTAGGTAACATCATCAGTGCCTATGCAAAACCTCATTAATTTGATGTATGATCTACTTCAGAGCATGTCGACAAAGCAGGGAAGTTCTGTTAGCTCATTTTTAAAGGTATGGGTGCCATAGTATGCAACAGAGAAGTGGCTTGGCTCATATGAGCAAAGTCTGGCCTGGGTTGGGATTCAGAGCTGTCTCTTGAGCATTGAATAGGAAACTGCCACCTACCAGATTGCCAGCTCTGACTTCATGTCACTGGAATATGGCAAACAAAGCTAAAGATACCAGCCAAAGATGCTTAGAAACCCACTGTGAGCAGAAAAAATTCCTGTGGCTCTCTTAAGTCACCTCTGCAAGCCAGTGAGTTACCAGAAATCTGAACAGAAGAAAAGAGACAGATTCAGACAGGATTTTAAGAGTTACAAATATTAGAGACAAATATTATGATGAAGGGGATGTATTGCTAAAACCCCAAAGGAATTTTGATTCTACTAGCCAGTGGGCAGAGACTTCACTATAGAGCATGTGTAAGATTTCAGCATTGACTTCCATCCTTTTCTTTCCTTCTTTCTGTTGTATGAGGATGCACATGTCTCTGTAATTTAGCGAGACAGGTGCTGTGCTGCCATAGATTCTGACAGCCCAGGGAATGTTTTTGAATTGCATGTAATACACCAGCTTATAGCTCCAGAGCCAGCTCTGCCAGCTCGTGTGGGCGAGGGTTTGACCTTCTGTTTCAGGATGCCATTCTGGATTCCAGAACAGACCACATTTCACTTGGATGCTGTGGTCGTTCACAGCCTCTCCGGAGATGGAGAATAATCTTGTACCCTTCTGTCCTTTGGTGAAGGAAGCCAAAGGCTAGACACTCTGACTTCTGTCACCTGAAATCCTGGGAAGATTGCCATAACACACTTTCAACTTCCTTTCTACCTGTCAGCTTTACTGCTGCCTGACATAGCACGCAAGACACTTCAAAGTCAGACAGTGCCCAGGCAGTCACGCTAGAGAGGTGGCAGTGACATTTCTGCAGTCCCACTGACGCCCCTAACCTAATGATCAGTTTTTGTCTGTCTGTGTGTAAGTCATTTTAAACACCTGACGCTGTTATGAAACACCTACCCGCCAACCTCAATGGGACATCATAAGGCTTAATTAAATGCTTGCAGTGTATTCTGCCACGCTGAGGTGCAAGGTGCTGCAGAAGGCAAAATATTGTAATAAATAAAGTCTATCACAGTCTGGGTGAGCGGGTGTCTATGTTAAAAAAATTAATAAAGTGTCTAGTACAGTCCCTTTCTGTTGCACTCTGCAAGCACAGTGTAACTCATGAACTTGAAGAGATTCTCCTCAAAGACAGGTCCCTTGTTGACGCAAGAAGCTGTCTCACACAAAGCAAGTAAATTGTGAGTGTTAGACACAGAGCCAGAAACTGAGAATAATTCTGCTTGATTTTTCTGTTTGTTTGTGTTTCTTTCTTGTTTTGTTTTGAATGCTTAGGTTCTGCTCAAGATCTGAGCAATCCACTTAACCTCTCTCTTTAGCTAGGGGAGATAAAGGTGTTCTTTTGCCACAATCCCCCTGGGTGGTTTTGTGTCTTTTTTTAGAGGAATATGAGTTTTGATGTAGATTGTAACTCAAAAAGTTTATGCTTTTAATTGTATTTGTATATCTACAGTGTGTATATCTAAAACTATTTAGATAGTTTTGAAATGTGGATCCAGTCAGCCAACATGCTGTAGAAGGATTTTTGTAGAATGTGTGTAATCATGATGGGCTTATCATTCTACAGTGTATCTGAAGTGCTTCAGTATGTCAAAATATCTCCAACAAAGGGGAAATCTGGCTCATGCTGAGACCATGAAGTTACCCTTATCTCAGCCACTGAATCTGAAAATGACTTTCACAGAACCTGTCACCCAGAACATGAGATGGACATCAATGTGCTACTCAGATAGTATTGTTTTTTTTCTGCTGCTGGAGGTCTGTGGTTATTGTGTATCATATCAGCAAACGGCTCAGCTTGCTAAGGATGAAACCCATGGATTCTTCTTGTTCACTCACTTTCTGTGCTGTGCCTTGTTTTACATTTAATATCATTCTCTGGGTAAAGCAACTAGCACTTATATGTCACTAAG
Organism: Campylorhamphus procurvoides; assembly: GCA_013396655.1. Lineage (NCBI taxonomy): Eukaryota > Metazoa > Chordata > Aves > Passeriformes > Dendrocolaptidae > Campylorhamphus > Campylorhamphus procurvoides. Next base: position 1,517,130 of record WBMV01002992.1, read on the forward strand.
AGGTAGCCGTAAAAAAAATCAGCCTTACTTGTCTCTGCTATCGCCAGAGAGGAACAATCCTAAAGGCAAAAGAAGATAGTGTGAATCATAAGAGAAAATAAAATTCCAATCTCCTTTTTCGCAATCTCCAGGCATCATTTGTACTCCAGCACAATCAGAGCCAGTGGGAAAACTCTAGATATTATTACCACTCCTGTTTTTATTAGCACCAATCTGGAATTAGCGCTGTGTGTAGCGCTATTTGTCACAGTGCTGTCTCAGAGGAGATTACAAACATCACGATGGGACACTGGGGCAGATAAACAGGATCATCTGAGGCATATCTCATGTTGTCATTCTGGGACAGTAAAGCTTGTTTTGATCTTTAATAACTTTAAGGTATAGGAGCTAACAGGTTCATGTTGTTCAGAAGGCATTAAATGAAACACTAGTGTGTAAAATATCTTACTGGGAAAATGCTCCCTTTTTCCTGTCCAGGGGAGACTATATGGTGTATATTTTTGGGAAGTTATTGTAGAGCTAGCAGATGGCAGTGTAGAAGGTGAAAGTGGTGCTGGAAGACTGGAGTTTTAAAGCAGTGGTAGGAAGAAATAATGGCTAAATGGTGGGGTCTGTTAGAGGGAAGTACCCTTGGATTAGTTGGTAGAGGCAGAAAAGCATTAAGATCTGATGTGTGATCAGTGATTTTGCAGCTCCTCTTTGTTCAGCATGACCTTCTTGAAGGAGATTTGATTTTAATGGGGAAGCTTCCTGATGTTTACTGAAAATTGAGTTTATTAAATTAATTCTGATTTTCTTTTATTAGAACTTCAAACCAGCAGCTCTATCAGTACTGAATGCTTTTATAGGACAGTAAAGTTACCAGAGCAGTTAATATATGCACTAATGCAGAAGCTGTAAATATTTTTAGTGCAGTCAAAGTATCTTAAATAGCACTTACAGCATTGCTCTTGCTGTTACTCCAAAAAGATGTTTATAATTTATCTCAATAGGTGTTAAAAGCATCTGTGCTTTTGGAAGTATTTGGTATTACAGTGATTTGTTCTTCTACTCTGGCCTTAAATTTTCCTCTTTCTTCACTAATGTGTGCGGTCCAATCCAGAGTACCCAACCATTAAAGCAAGAAACCTTGCAGGTAGAATTTAGGGTGGTTTGGCTCAATAGGTCTGCTTGCTTCCTGCTTCCTCTTCCTGTTTTACCTCCACTGTTGCCTTCACTGTTGCCATGTGTCCTCACACAGCCTCCCACCTATACTTAGCCAATTACTCAGTCCACAGTGTGAGTCAGCCTAAATTGATCTGAAGTTACTCATCACCCAGTCAATCAAATGAGTTGGTGGTACCTCCAGTTCTGTGCTTTCTGTTCCTCTCCCATGACCTCCACTGATTCCCAGTATCACCTTCGCATTTTGGAGGTGAGAACAGAGCAAAGTGTGGGAAGGTTTGGAGTTTTGGGAGATGATATAGATCAGAAGATGAACAGGCTGAGGCAGAAATGATGGGAGGAGCTGGGATGGATGGATCTCAGACTGAGGGGAATAATGGACTGTCAGGAAGGTTTGCTTGGGAACCATTTGACTAAGAGTTTCTTTTTCCCATCTGGGATGTAAAAATATTCCAGTGGTATGCACCATGTGTGGTTACCAAACATAGATGAATCTTTTTGAGAGAAATGTCCAAGTAGACTTATTTTCCTTCTGGTCCAAGTGTTTGTAGAAAGCAACCTTTTTTTGACAGGTGAAGCAAACCAAATTTTTAAGCTCTTTTACACCTTTACTTCAAACATTTATTTCTAAGTCTCTTTTCTCTTTGTGTTCAGTTCAGCCTGCTTACATACTAACTGAAGAATGTTTTGTACAGAGATGGATTTTATAAAAATGCTTTCCATTGTGTGCTGTGCATCCTGAATTTGGGACTGAACTCAAACCATTGTAAGAATAACTTGACAATTTTCTTAGGAATTTATTAGTAACAGAGATGAACTAGTAAAGATGTAGACACATTGAAAAGGAACAGAAATCAGTGAATGCAACCTATGTTTGTCTGGGGAGATTTTATTTTAGAAGCAGCTACAATCAAATGCTCTAATTTCAGGGTTGTCAATCCAAAGTGTTAAAAATTCACAGAGATAAATTACCTGTGTTCTTTTTCTATCTCGACTAATTTCTTAGGGATTACATTTGAAAGATTTTTCTCTAACGATAAGTATTAAATATGCTACATGAAAACGGAACTTTCACTTGGCATTTCTTTTTCTGCAGTGGGATATTTTAAAAAAATGGTAGATATTGTCAGGTTAAAAACGAATATGGTGAGTGCATAATAGTATCACTTGAATGTTTGTTTGAATTTTGAGAAAACAATTGCTAAATAAAGCTAAAGTATATGTTTCATCAATGCTCAATCTTAGTGATGTAGAGGAATAGCTCTCAAAGGGAGTATGTGCATATAGAGCCACATACCTTCATGACCAGCTGTTTCATAGTAATGACCAGCCCACAGGTTGTGCCTGTGGTGAGCTCAGCCTGCATTTAAATAGCCATAATTACTGCAGATTTATTATGGTAGAAAAGCAAGTCAAAAGCTTAGAGCTTGGTTCTACATATGGCTATGTGAACAAGTGTGTAAATGAGGTAGACAATCTTCTACAAGAAAGTTGTCATTGTGATAAAGGCACCAGTACATAATTTAAGGAAAATAAAAATAAAAAATCAACTTAAACAAAAGTGGTTTTTTATTACCTACACCTTTGTAGTAGTTTGACATGGTTATCTAATCTGTTCCAGGCATCCTTTTATATTAAACATCTCAATAATGGATTTGATTTCCACATTCCCATTACTGCTATGAAGATCTAATATATAATCAATATGATGTCCAGTAAAAGAAAACCAATTATTAATGAATATGTTAATGAAAAAGAAATCAGCTAGAAAGATGGAGACTGCATTTTGTCATTTATTTTGTGTGATCAAATTCCAATGTGTCCTGTCAAGCATCATTCAGAGTTCTCTAGAGAAAAATTAATAGGAAAAAGAAAGAATTGCTTGTGAGACTTGAATAAAACTTGGAAGTCTTAATAGTCAATAGTCTGTCATTCATAATTCAAACCTAGTCTCATTTTTGAGTGAGCAAAAGGTTTTATTGTCTTATATCTGTGAGAAAGAAGGATGTGGATCATGGTTCTGTTTCAGGACATAGAGCCCCAAAATCTGGAACCTCTTGTCTTTGCCTGTTGGGGAGAGGTCATTAGTACACTCACAACATTCCCCTTGGTTTGGGTTGGAAGGGACCTCATAGATTATCTTGTTCCAACCCCACTGCCATAGGAAGGGAAACCTTCTACTAAACCATGTTGCTCCAAGCCCCGTCCAGTCTGGTCTTGAACACTTCCAAGGAAGAGGTGTCCACAGCTTCTCTGGACAACAGACTGCAATCTTCTGATTCATTACATTGTATCTGAAGGTTTGTTTCTATATTAATCAGAACTAAAAATGGACTTTCTGCATTTTTGGGGCCTAATGAAATCATTCAGCTGTAGGATGTATCCTTATTGAAACAGCAGTGGGTTTAACCTTATCCTCGGACTAATAGCTTGCGTGAGATATATAGTCTTTCACTCTAAAGAAACATCTTTGCAGGGGGAAATCTTACAAAAGAATTCATACCTTATTGCACAATTATTTTATTGCATTTTTCTAGCAGGGGTTCCTCAAAGATCTTGAGAAAGTCAGTTCTGGCTGTATCATGTTCAGTGCCTTGCCACAGGCGATAATTCTGTGATAGCCTGAAATTCATAAATCTGTCATGCACCAGCCTAACATATCCCAATATCATGGGAGTTCCCAGTCTGTGTGTGGGATAAAGAGCTGATCTCTCATGGGATTGTACCATTATACATTTGTGTTGCAAGAATTCTCATTATAATCTACAAGTATCTTAGCACAAGGCTATATGCAAGGCAAAACCAGTTCATGACAAACTTAATTTAAAAAAAAAATAAAATCCCCGCCTTTCACAAACTTACAGAACATATTAGTCATCTTGCTGTAGAGCCTATTAATCCTTTCTATTGTGAATTGCAAAATCAGTTTCCTCCTTGAACCAAACCAAAGATCTTTGTTGCAGGTGAAAAAGCACAAGCTTTAACAATATGAGAAAATTCATTTCTTCTTGCCATCTGCTTCTGGGATGTGAAAAGGAAGGGGGTTGGTGCTGTATGGGCTCTGCCTTTGTGATTTAGTTAATCCTGCTGTGATAAAGTCCCACATCTGAAGTAGTGACTGTCAGCAGTTCCTCTGCAATAATGCACATGAAAAACAGGTGAACAAAAGACATACAAAGCCAGAAGGAAAATGAAAATGCAGAAATTTCAGTTGTAATACTGCATGCTGTGTTCACGATCAAACTAAACCTTCTCTGCTCTCATGTCCACTGCTGATTTTCTACCTTCTGGAGAGTTTCATAGGAAAGACAATCTGGTGCTGTGTGGAAAAACAGGATTCTGAGTCATTTCTATGTCATGGGCTTCTGTCATGACCTCTGTCTTATTACTCAGGCCCTCTTGCTGAGGACACTGACTTAATTACCTTCAACCGTAGAATGAGATTTCAACAGCAGATTCATGTCACAGGCTTCTTTATTCAGCAACTAACAAGCCTGTGTATCCATTAACCAGGACACTGTGAAATGCAACTGTCCAGTGGCTACCAGGTGAGACAAGTGCCACAGGTTGCTGTTATGTGCATTTAAGCACATCCCTGTACCTTATATGTGTGTGTGTGTGTGTGTATATATATATAGCTTATCTGGAAAGTTATTAGAAAGCAAAAATAAAACCAAAGGATTGCAAAAATACATTTTCCTCTGCCATGAAATGTAATTTCTGAGAATGTACTCCTTTGTTTCAGTCTTTGCAGACTCTGTACAGTATGAAAGGAAAGACTCATCACAGGTATCAAGAATCGTTCTGAGTATTGTAAAAAATGCTTAGTACTGAGATTTGAAAAATCAGAAGTCTCATCCTTCTCTTGTATAGCAGATGGCATTTTGGTCAAAGACAGGGCAAGACCTTGTGACAACAAAGCTGAGTTCTTATACCATTTTCTTAAGATGCTGATCTTTACTGTTCCTGAAAACTGTCACACAAACTGAGAAGAAAGGATCATGAACATTTATTTTAGAAAGCTCTTTGTATGAAAAACCAGACTCAGCTGGGCCAGATGCGATCTTAAACAGGGTCAGTACAACATCTCTTAGAAAATATTTGACCTAGTTCAATGACAGTTTAAAGAATTCAAAGATAGGAACACACTAAAGGAAAAGGGTTTTCCCTGCTGCACCGAGTGAAAGGGTCTAACGTCATGGAGTAGCTAAGAATAGATGATTGCATTGTTCCCCATGGTCTTATCTTGGAAACCACAAATGCATACAGCAGGAGATCTGTGACCTTTGCTAAACTTTGCAGTCCTCTCTCAGATTTAGCCTGAGAGTAGCTACACTGTCATATTTGTTAATACTGCACTCAATTCCCCTCAAAAAACTAAGTCTGTGTCAATGGAAAATATATTTTTAGAAGAAGAGATTGCAGGATCCCTGTGTTTACTGATGTAAAGGTTAAAAATGAAGTCTCTGATAATCCAAGGACACTTAATTTTGAAAGTATATGTGAATGTTTGGATGGTGGTTCATTTTGGGCTGTCTGTCAGGTTTGTGTGCTCAGCACTGAAGGCACATGGGAGATGGTACCTGCAGCAGGAGACACTTCTGCCTAAACTGGAAAACACCTGAGCTTCCTGGGAGTGCAAGGATCTCCTATGGGAAGAGCAGGAGCTGGGAGTTATCCCAAGGTGCTGCTGGATCCCACTGCTTTGAGCTCATGGCAGAAAAAAACTTCCCTGCTTTATGGTTTGTGGTGGTCATGGTGACTGGGGGATTATTCTGAAGTTCCTCTCACTGGAGCCCAGACAGAGCTGGGCACTCTGTGCCTGGGAAAGGAGGATTACAAGATGACTGTCCTTTTTAAATTTTATAGTGTTTTTCCTGAATAAAATGAAATATGAAATGAAATAAAAATGAAATAGCAATACCTATGGTTAAATTGACACTAGAATTTACTGAGAGTAGAATTTAGGCCTGCGGGCTGTGACTTAAACATATCTCTGTGCTCTGCTCCCTCTCCTCAAGAGTCTGTTTATACCTTAACCAAAGAGAAAATTCTGAACATCATTTTCTGTTTCTTTTGCTGGAAGTACCTTTCTTAATTTACTTTAAACAGTTGGTGCCAGATATTGTCCTTCCATAAGGACTGTGAGAGGCAATAAATATCTGCCATGCAGACAGCCAAGTTGGCCAAGGCTGTTGATTTATTTTAAACAACTGCTTTGATTTTTTTCCTTCAAGATTTACTCTGTAGTAGGAGATGACACTGTTGTCTTGTGCCATTAATGTTCTTTTCTTCCAGTGACACAGCCTGTTAATTAGAGAAAGGAGATAAATTCAAAGCCAGGTGCAAATCAATAGATCTTGATTTTAAAAGATTATTTGCTTTGTATCAGGCTTAAGCACATTTATTTCAGTACAAAAATAAAAAGAAATATGGGTGGTGGGTTTTATAATTTTTGACAGCCAAGTTTCAATGCTACTAATGTTACAGTAATGTTTCAACCATCTGACATCTCAATTCCTCTTATTTAATTATGTTACTTTTTTAGGGTTTTTTGCTGGCTTTGGGATTTCTGGATGTTACTATATATTCTTTTAGTTTTAATCACAGTGATAGGTTTTGTGAAATGGCCTGATTTGTGGTTTTTTCCTTTTTCCTCAGATTTTTGAGAGATACAGCAGCAAATTAATAGATTTGATCCCAATAGAAAATATGCAATCCTTCTGCAAGTGCTTGAGGGTGTTTAGTAGTGTCAGAACTGAGGAATATTATTCACTACTCAGTTATACTTTGGGCCAAGGAGACATCTGCCCCTTTTAATCTATACCTGAATATGAGAACTGTGATGGGAGAAGGAAAGACAGCAGCAGTGATCCAGAAATCATTTCTGCCTTTGGCTTGCTTCAGACCCAGCATTTTGCCTAGCTGACCTCTTGGTCAGAGGACAGAAGAGGGTGATTGCAAGTGGGAGAAGGCACAGAGAGGAGAAGGATTCTTGACCTACTGCGAAGACCTGGTTGTGTGGATGATTTTCTGGGTGGACTGTAACTCTTTTTTCAGCACATTTGATTCTGGTAAGTTTACTGTGCACACAGAGACTCTCCAAGCAGGCTATAGGCATCTTAGGGGTGCACAGCAATTCTTTGTTGGCTAACATACATGGTAGACACCTAAGTTTAATGAGCTAGAAGGATAAGCATTAATATGCTCACCACAGTGCTTCTGTTGTTCTCATCAATCAGACAGGGAAGGGCTCATCTCTATTGCTCCCTGGAACAGACAGAGCCCTGATGCTACCATCTTCTGATTGCCTGTTTTTTAATTAGGGTCTCGTATCTTTTCCATGTTAGATACATTTTCCCTGTTGAAATCTAGCACTGCTCACAAATACAGCTCTGCTATTATATTTCTGTCTGTGTTTTCACCTTTCTGGTCTTGCACAGTTTTCACTCTTGGGTGTTCTCACCATGAGGATGGACGTATTCACTACCATCTCCCAGCAACAGTTTATTTAGAAAACAGAACCAAGTTACGCAGTTGTTCTGCCCCAAGCTGGGTTTTGCTTCACAAACAGCTGACTCCTTCAGCCAGGGGCAATCAGAGCCATCAGGAAATAAGTTAAAACTGGACACATAAATTGTAATGGGTACGTGTCTACAAAATCTTCTGCTAGCCCTCCAGGCTGCAGCAGAGTTTGGATAGCTGAAAGAGTAAGTTTAGAATAGATAATAATGCAAGGGTGGTGAGGCACTCAAAAAGGTTGCCCAGAGAAGTTGTGGATGTCCCATCCCTGGATCTGTTCAAGGCCAGGTTAGACAGGGCTTGGAGCACCCCGATCTAGTGGAAGGTGTCCCTGCTTATGGCAGGGGGTTGGAACTGGATGCTCTTTAACGACCCTTCCAACTTAAACCATTCTATTGTTCTGTGATTCTATGATTTTACATTACAATGTTTAAGAATAGATTATGGACAAATTTATAACCTACTACTACGGGAGGTGGACAAAACAATATTTGGTCAGTGAAGTCTGTTATTTTAACCTCTTTTGTGTGTAGACTGCTTTATGGTCTGTTCTTACCATGATCAATTTGCTGATTTGCTAGCAAACTGCTTTTAGGGTTGTATCTGGAATACTCTGTGATCCAGTTGAGCTGCTTCTGTTCTTCCAGTACTCTGAAATTGGATAGGGCTTAGGATTGGTTTCCAATTGAAAAGGTAATTTTCAACTTGCTCCTTTCTCCTATACTGTCTGTACTCTTGACAGCAAGCTAAAATGCTCTTTGTGTTACACTTGGAGTAAATACTATGGATCTGATGGCTGTGTGCATAAATCGCTGCTGCTTTGCTGACTTGGATTCATGCTCAGTTACTGTATTGATTGTCTAGGATGACACCTTATTGGTTCTCTGAAATTATACTGTACAAACCCAAACAGAACCTGTCTCCAGCTGAAGACTGATCTCTGAATTGGTGTCTCACTCCTCTTCCTCCTTGTGTTTTCAGTTCAAAATGCATTATGTAGGAATGGGCTCACACTGTAATCTCTTAAGCAACCCTGTAGATGTGATGCCTGGCAAAACAGCAGGTCAAATTACACCCTGATCGTCTCCTTTTTTTTCTTCATTTACCTTCACTTCTGAGCCGTGGTCCCGCACAAGAACAGCAACTTCCTGCCTGATTCTTGACTGTTCCTACGGTTATTTTAGTCTAGAAATCTATGCCCAGTGTAGTGTGTTAGAGAGGGAGCAGAGTCCTCAGAAAAATGGTGTCATATAATAGTTTGGACTGGAGAGAACTACAAAGATTCAGCCCCCTTGTCTTGGGCAGGAACACCTTTCACTACACATGACATGGAATTAAGGTCGCTACAGCACTGTAACAGTGGCACCCTTGGCTTCCAGAAAGCATTTTGTATCAGCTCCAAAGCTGGAACTACAGAGCCAAGGAACATCATTTGCACAGTGGGAAACAGGTGTTTCAATACCTATAATTGTATTTCTGCATGTCAGAATTGAAAACCAAATTCTATGGCTTTGCATGAGTCCAGTTAGTTGGCAAGAGGTTTAGAGCTACGAAGTTGGGCTAAAAATCAAATCTTTTTCATCACTACCATGAGTCAACAATGTCTTAACTGGAATGGAGGACCCAGAACTGTGAAATAGGAAAGAAAGTTTCTACATAACAGAGTAGGGAGATGGCAATTTAAAATAAACCCAGACTGCACTGTTTTTCAAAGGGAATGAGGAGGATGCACTTTATCACTGAAGCTCTTACTGACTTTCCTGTTTGTGCCCTAGTCTGACACCACACATATCTGAGGTCATGTCAGGAGCTCCCTGAAAGAAAGCAGAAGCCTTCTGTGAAACTAATCAAGGTGAGATAATTTAACTTTTGGGTAACTCAGGGACTACCTTGTGGGTCCTGCTAGGGTGCAAAGGTAGCTGGACTAGTACCTTTAGATGTGTCAAGGTAATTTGACCTGCCATTAATGAAATCCCTGCATACTCCTGGAGGCAGAATGAAGGCATGAGCAAGGGTCTGGTGGAGCTGCCCTAACACTGATGAACAGAGTTTATGATCTCTGTATTGGATTTTGGTAAACTGAGATTTTTTTTATTTCTTATGGACTGGACACAAGATGCTCAAACACTGGACAAATACAGATTAAACTGGACTTTTCTAACATGAAAGATACATTTTAAAAGGGGTGAAAAAGGCTATTACTATGTAGTGTGCCCTGTAAAATCATTCACAGATGGGATATTTTGATGAAGCAGCTGTCCCATCCAAATGTAGCTGAACCAGTTGGTTGGTTCCCACTGAGACCACAGACACACTTGGCAGGATTCTAACAAAATGTTAATGTATTGTGAATGTATCTGCCAGCCAGCCATTTGAACTGTCACCGTTCTCTGCTACACACTGCAGCACAGCAAGGGCAGGGCCATGGGCACAGAATTTCAAGGTATTTGTCAGCGCTGTCCTCTTGGTACTGTCTCAAAAACAGAATGCAGCCCAGGAGCCACTTCTTGTTCAAAGGGAACATCCAACTGCATTACTGTCAGCCTCTTTGCAGCATTGCAGGCTGGCTTGTCCATGGGTCATTCCAAAGCCATTGCCTGAGGGGAAGGCTTACTCACTGGAGAGCAGGAGCACCTGATGATTTCTATTTATGTAATTATTTATTTCACATTTTAAGCAACCTTTAAATCAGGATGATATACTTACTGAACAGCAGTGATTTGGAGGAGAGAAGCACCACAGTTTCAGACAGACTTCACTGGCTTGTGCTGTATAGCTATTAAAAGTCTAGATCACAGCAGGAACTTGGGCACGGTGAACGGATGCATCTAGGAGGGGTAGAGTGGTGGAGGGGACTGTGCATCCCTAAAATAGGTACAGCATTTGATGCAGCTCTTCATGACACCCAAATTAGAATGGTTGTGGGTGTGTGCCTGACAGGTTGTCTGTCCCTGCTGAAGATGTTACGGCACCACTGTCATCCACAAAGATTGAAAATAGGTAGAAAACCTGGAGAATAATTGTATTTTTAAGAGATAGCTAGAATGTCTTAAAGGCTAGGAGAAGGCCACCCTGGTCAGGTGGTGTCATGTGCTGTAGGCATACAAATTGTCTGGCCAGAATTTTAGTTAGCTGATTTCTTGGTCAGACCACAGAAAAGGGTGATTGCAAGTGAGAGGGTGATTTCAAAGAGTGATCCCTCTGTTGAAATTTTATGGAAGTCCCTCTAGACATGTTTCCAGTTGCAGTCCATTGTATGCTCTAATCCATGCTCTATCCTCCAGTGTCCTACAAGGTATTTTAACATTTAGTTTTGGTCTGAGCAGTTCCTACAGTTCCCAGAAATGAAACTACCCTTGATGAACTGATCCATGCTCATTTAGCTGAGCTCTCTAAAGCAGCATCGCTGCATAGCACCATAGCATTTTTTAAAGTACATACCAAGAATGATTGCCGTAATGAAGCTGATTTCTGCTTAAAGAGGTAAAGAAGGCACATTTTGTTGCCATTATTGTGGATATTACTTCAAAGCCAAGATGTCTGCAGTGAAGTAAATGTGGACAGAAGAGCAGAGGCTTTGCAAAGATTGAGGAGTTGAATTTTGATGGAATAATTGCTTACCTTTTCTAAAAATGAGACTTATACATATGTAATAGGATTGAAGAATCCCTTTGTGTGAAGTGTACTCAGGAAACTGAAATTACTGCAATACTAAGACTAACACACCTTCAGCAGTTACCAGTGCCAATATAACTAACCTCTTCTTTAATTAATGTTTGAATATAATTAAGCAACAGCACAGTGTAAACGTAATGGTGAATTTATCCTTGAAGAAACTTTCATTTCCATGAAGAACAAAAGAAGTGTTAGGAAGAATATAAAATATATGAGTCCTCTGAGGTGATGTGAGTGTATTAATCTGTATATTGCCTACCATGCCTGCTTCTCTGAAACAACAGCACCAGAAAGTGGCCTTCCTTTCTGTCCCTTAATACTTCGGGCATCATTAAATAGTTCAATGCAATTAAGAAAGGAAGTAGCTTTATCTTAATCACTTCATATCTTCACAAACAATCCTTGTAGTGTCTTTTGAATTGCCACTATAATATGCAATGAAAACCAACAGACACAAACCATGAAAAGTTAGGGGATGCAGTTTGAGAAATATACATAGCAAAATAGGAAAAATAAAAGCCTGCATTTTCGTTTTTAAAAGAGCATAGAAAATGTTTCTATGTGAGTTTGTTGACAATGCAGAGGAGATACCTCTCTAAAGGTCAAAATATTGTGAGTTTCAGGCTGTTTATTTAGAAATATAAACATGTATTTATTTTATATAACACATGCTCTTTCTTTGACACAAAGTCATCAAGTCTCCTGTGTGGATTTGATTTTCAATCAAATCAGGTTCAGTTTACAATATAACAATGCTTATCAAATGTGTGTTTTCATGAAATGTCTTGTATTTTTAATGAGGAAGATAGATGGGTATACACTGCCAGGAAGGGCCCTGTGGGAAAACATGATGAGAATGATTCAGGAAAGAACAGGGGAGAAAGAAAGGCCTACTCAGTTCTGAGGGAGCAAAAGTTTGTGGAAGAAGATATAAAGGTGATGCAGGCAAAAGGAAGACATTAAAAGTCATTAAAGAGTTTGGATGACAAATATTAACGTTTGGGCAGGAGAAATGTTTCTTCGCTAAATGATTATTCCATATCTAATGAGCTAAGAATGAAGACCTCAGAAAGAGGCTAAGACTGCAGTAGCTGCAGTGATGGAGAACAGTGATCACCAAATGCTTGAGGTGGATGGTCCATTGCTAGATGCTACAAAAGAATCAGAGAATTTAGATATGCCTCAGATACTTCAAAAGCAACACAGAGGATATTCTACTATGGCTGCAGAAGAAAAGGATAATGAATTAACAGATATTTTTAAGGGAGGAACAGGCCATTAGGGTATCAATGTATATTTCATGCATAGAACTGCTCTTGATCTTAATCAGCAACTGCTGTACCCAGTTCTTGTCTGAGCCACAGAAACATCTGAGATGGAGATGTCAACCAGTGATGAAAGAAGATTGGAGAAAACAGTTATGAGGACTGATTTTTTTTTTATTTTTTTTATGCAATCTTGTTGGAAAATCCTGCTGAAAACTGTATTTGATTTCTCTGATCTTGTTACACATGGTTGTAAATGAATGTGCCAGACATGAAGGAAAAGTGAACCTCTTGTTAGATTTTGCTTTTAGATGGCCACATGGAGATGCGACAGCAAAATTGGGCAGAGGTCAGTTCAGCTTTTGGGAACTGCCAGAACTGGGAGACAGAAATGAATGCTAAGTTATTGCTTGTCATCAAAGGAAAGCCCAGACATGTCAAAGGAGTGAAATGAGGTCCTGGAGAGACACGACTAGTGGTGATGTGTTCAAGAAGACACAGCAATTACAACACAAAACAACTGAATGAGGGCTCAGTGCCACAGCTGAAGGAAGAGGGGACACTTTGTCATGACAGATAAATAAGACTCATCCACCCTCAAATGGATCCATCAAGGTGGTGTTCAATGGCAACAGAAGAAATGCTACTCCATTGCTAAATAAAATAGGGTAGGCATTGATCTCCAGCCCAGAGGTCAAATGGCAAGGGATTGCTTGTATCCACACAACTAAACTCCTTCTCCTCCCCTTTCCTCAGCTGCCACTGCCTTTAGGGAATGGCTCCCAGTAAGTACTCTTCTTAAACATGCCTGAAATGCTGCTGATTGACATTCTAAATACACCAGAGCAAGTTTGTGTTGACAATTAAAAACTGAGAATGACTGCAGTTAATATGGCCCTGTTTTTATGTTCTAACACATCTCATCCAAAGACAGAAGGTCTTGAGGCCATTAAACACGCAAAACAGGCTGTGTCATCAATGTTTGAATACAGATGAGGGGCTTACATGTCCAAAGAGGGGAGATGAAGACTATGTCCCTGCTGTATTTGGGAGATAGGCATGTATATGACAGGCATTGAGTAAGGAGAGAATCAGGCTGAAAATGAGCCAGTCAGAAACCCTGGACTGATGGGGTCAAGAGGGCAAACCAAAGAGATAGAGATCAAGGGCAGGGGAGACAGCTCTGAGTCAGTAGCACTGGAAGGAAATCAAGTGAATTTCTCTCTAATGGCCTGGGGTCCTTTTATATCATCTCTCTGCAGTGCTTGCAGCAGCAATATTTGCTGTAGCAGATGTGGATTTAATTAATGTGCAGCTTATTTCTTTCCCTGGGTCACTCTGAAACCTCAAATGCAGGGTGAGAGTGTGTATGGGGAATTGCTTGCAAATCCGAGTGGGGTAAGAGGAGACAGTAAGGTCAGTCCTGGAGGTCGTGGGGTGAAGGAAGCAGCAATTGCTGCCTCTCACCCTCATCTCTCAGCTGAAGTTGAGGTCAAGGGTAAAAGGGAGACATGGTTGTTTATTTCTGAAATTGCAGCTCTGGACACTGTGGCCAGAACAGTCTTTGAGGGACTTTTACGGCAGCTTGTTAAGCTCCAGACTGTCACGTTTCCATGGCTGTGTAGGTCACTGCAAAATTTGTTTTCCGCTCATCTGCACTTTCCTAAACCTGCTGAAGTCCACTCACTCAAGGGGTGTTTCCCTTGAGAGTGCTCTGTGATAGCAAAGACATCTCAGGAACGGATTGAAGGGTTGGTGTCGGCAGGAAAGGTCTACTTTTTTCCTGCATATATCCCCTTTACTTCTGGCAGACATTTTGACAAAGCTGACACAACTGGGTTCTATAAATGTTATTTTTAAAAAAAAATACTGAAAAGTTAAGACCCTGTAGGGAAATACTAAGATCCAGCTTTGGCAAATTTTGTGGGAGTAAGAGGTAAATTTTTAGAAAGATATGAAGATTCTTATTTTGACAGGTAGACATATGTCTGTTGAATGGGATTGCAAGAGATTTTAATGGAAAAATTCACTCTATAGGAAGGGTTGGACTGGAAATGAGACTGGAATAAACATTCCTATTTAAATGCCATTCTTACAGGGTCAGTGTCTGATATCCATAGGAAAGAAACTCTGTGGGCATTTCCATATCAGTAAGGCTGAAGCAGAGGTAGCTGGGCTTTCTCAAAAAGGGGGTGAACCTTTCAAACATCTTTTTGGCTGATGCAAAATTGATGAAGGGTGCTTGTAGCTGGAACATGCCACTGAGTGGAAAATGGCAGCAGCACTCCAGAATGGCTAAATAAGTGGCTGAGAATAGATTGGTCAAGTAATACCAGCAGTTGGGAACACTGGTAGAAAGAATGGATAGTTCAGGATGAAGGCTTGAGTGAGTCTGTACAGGCAGTATCAGCAGATTCCTCTGACTCCTCTGCTTGTTACTGTATGCATTCTTAACAGTATTTTGCAGTTCACATACCCTATTGAACCTACTCCTGCTTCATAACCCTTCCGTGATGACACCAGACTTTGGCCAGGACCTATAGATCTGCCTGCTAGCCAGATCTATAGCTTCATAATCTGACATGGTTGAAAGGAAGCTTTGCAAAGTTCATTTCCAAGCTCCACTGTGAGGCTCCAAAGAGTGACTGATTAGCTTCCATGGCCAGTAATTTCATAAGGCACTTTCTGCTGTAGGTTGTTGGCACAATAATTAGTTGAACTGAATTTGGTTTGGCTGATTTATAGTAGGAGAAGACAATAAAGTATTTTGGCTCCAGCTATGGGGTCATTAGTTTTTTAATTGCCAAGGCAATGCAGAGCTGTCTCTGATAACTGATTTCTTGTTCCCTCTCTTTCTCTTCAGAAATATCTCATTTGCTAAGTGGCTGCCCCACTCTCGAAGCTCAGCCAGGTAACAATGGAAAGAGATTATATTGAAGTGTTCATACTAAAAGAAAGTACTCAGAGCTAAAACCACTGTCAAAGGTTTGTTCAAACTCAGCTTCAGGAGCTTGATTTCATGGAAGATAGCTTTGTTTCCCTTCCAGAAACAAAATATGAAGCAACATTTATGAAACCCCAGAATTTCTAGGGTCATAACAGAGAATGGCAGTCCTACTTCACAGCTAGAAATGAGCTGCATTTATTTGTGAAGACATTAGGGACGTGGTTTAGTGGTGGACATGGCAGCTCTGGGTTAGCACTTGGACTCAAAAGTCTTTTTCAACTTAAATCATTCTATGGTTCTAAGAGTGCTCTTTATAATGAAGTTATTAATTTATATTATAATTCTGCTATTGAAACTCCTCTCTTAGGTTGAAAAATATGTAAAGAGAGAAAGATGAATTAGTATTAGCATTGCATTCTGTGGGCCTAAGGTGTGTAAGGCAAGGTAGAGGTAGTGTCTCTTAATAGACTTACCAAGAGAGACAGCCCTTCAGGCACAGAAATCCTTTTAAAAAGTGACTAAACATATATTTGGCATATTATGTCAAGGAGTTTCCTGCCAAGCTGTGAGGATACAAGTGGGTAGGTGGAGTGGAATGAGCCAAAGGACTCAACATCAAGTTGAGGCTATTTTATGGCTAAGTAAGGACTCTGAGGAATGTCTTCAGGGCATCACCCACTCCCTGGGAAAGAGATCCATGCCTTTCTGTCACTTGTAATGTCACTTACAGCTCTGGTCTCATTTTGAATGTAACATTCCTGGCATCATGAGGATGGTGGAGAACTGTGGTGTCCTGCCTTCCTGCGCTTGTTCTTCCCACCCACAGGGCTCCCACTTTACCTCATGGCTGACTAGTTTTTAGTCTCCTGTGAAGGAACTGGAAGTGAAAGCTCCACCAGCGAAGTGCTGGAAGGAAAATGAGGGATGCAGGAAATAGGGAGCGGTGCTACTTTTGAGCAATTCAGCTGCCTCTCATACAAACACTGTGTTACTGCCCTGATGGAGATCAGTATATCATTGTGTATACTTGCCTTCAGACTGGACTTGACTGTTTAGGACCAGGCTGCCTGAACAAGATCTTGTAGCAACCCACCCTTTTATCACTCTGTAAAAAGAAGAACCCTCCCTCTCATCATCTTAGGTCTCTCTATATCAGAGACTGTCCTGAGCCTGAAAGGCATTTATCTTCTCTGAGTGCCATTTTCCATTCACAGCAGTGAGGCCTTTCTGCCATGTCAATGTGAGAGGCCTGAGGTTAATAACCTTGGATGCTTATGTTTCCTTTTTGAGTTTTGATGTGGTCAATCTGACACCCATTTTCCTTCTGGAATAATTGTCCAAATGATTTACTTTTTTTCCTTCCTATCACATTTTTAGACTATCACTGTCTGTGCCTTTTGCAATTTATTTGCCTTTCTCCAGCTACTCTAATCTTCCTGCTCTGCTTTTCTTCTGCTTCCGGACACTGCAGTTAGTTCATAGGTCTGACACACCCATGTAGTCAATGAATAACTTATAAGTTTTCCTGGACACTGAATTCCTCTTAATCATTAATTTTACAAAGTAAGTTTTAGCATCGCATTGTTGTGTTGTTGAAGCCCAAGGTTTAATACTTCTGAGTTTGATGTTAATTTGCATTTACATAGCTCTTCCTGCTCAGTAGAAGGTAGCCAAAATCAAATCCAAATGAAATGACTTTCATGGCTCTTTCTTTCTAAACTGGCTTTTCATCAGACTGCTCCAACTCCATGCCCTGTAAAGCATTCCATGCCCCTCTCTCCCTACACATTCGTATATTTAAATTTTCCAGTTACTTTTGTAGGAAAAGCTACCCTGCTAGAAAGTGCTGCAGTCCTACATAGACTGAGTTAAGGCAAATTCCCTCTCCCTAGCCATCATCCTATCATGGATTGCATGTTGTTACACCTATTTTTGAGCTGTCATCTTCAGTCTTCATTGTCATCGGTGATAAAATAGAACAGTTCCAGTTGGAAGGGATCTGCAATCAGCTACTCCAACTTAATTACATTTCCCTAATGCAGAAAACATAGTGTATCTACGTCTAGCCCAACTTTCTTTAATTTATAATCCTAGCTATCCAGAGCCTGGATTTAATTCTGCTCTAGTAGGAAGCTCATCTTATAAAGGATCTTTGCTTGACTGTTTCTGAAATGGAATGTCAGCAGCTGATGGAAGATGCCAGGACTTGTGTTTTCCTGAGCACACAAAGTTTTCTTTTGGAATTATTACAAAGACTGTTGTTCCACAGGGGGAACTTTGGCTTGCTGGAGTGTGTGCTCAGTCAGTGACCCAACAACACACTGTACAACCTTCTCACCTTTGAAAATCCAAAGGTGGTAACTCCTCACTGGCAAAAGGACTGTAAGTCCTAGAGGGTCAGATCTGTGAGGACTGACACAGAGCAAAAAGGGCAGTGTCCCTTTATGCCAAAAGGCCTTCTTACATTACCAATTAGCTCAAGAGAAAGCAGATATGCCTTCAGTGTTCAACCCTCTGTTGTGAATGGTTCATTCAGAACCATTTTTTTTCCAGTGGGTGCCAGATGACATCCAGAGGCCCTAGTTTTTCATTCCACGTGTTGAAATATCAACCATTCTCTAGACCTTCATAGCCCACAGTGCAAAACCAAAGGTCTTGCTTGCCTTTAGTTTGAAGTGGGTATCCAAGGGGGAGTAAAAAGGGGTGAGTATTCTTGTGATGTTTTCTCCTGAGGTATCTCACCCAGCCTTCTACTATTCTCACCTTCAGAGACTTCCTGACTCACAACATTGCTGTACCTCCCCAGTGCATTTCTCTTCAGAAAACTTGTCTCACTTTGACACCATGCAGACTTTTTATGCTCAAAATTACTCATTCTTTGCTGTGCTCAATGCCCCTGTTCAGTCCTAATTCAATATTATTCCGCAGGAAAAAAAAAAAAAAGAGAAAGAAAAGAAAACAAACCAAATCCCCAAACAAGCTGCCCCCAGAAAACAAGAAACTGAAAACCCAAACCCCAAGCCCACAATTCTTGGCACAGACTGAAGTCTATAAAAGCCTGAACTGTTTCAACCCAGGAGGGTTTTTCATGGAAAAAAAAATCTTTAGAGCTGTAGGTGTTTTAAATCAACACCCTGGCAACTTCCATGAGTTGTGTACTGAAGAGGTAGGAAGTAATATATTACAAAAGGCCTGCTAATGCTGTGTTGCCCCCCTGCCTTGTTTCCTGGAACCAAAGGGTAGTTGGTGGCCAGGCTGATGGTGACAAAGAAGGGAGACATTCATTTCACTCTCCCAACTAGGTTGTTTTTGAAAACAGCAAAGAGTAAGAAGAAACAACTCTTTTCCACTTCAGAGAGAGCACAGAAGAGTCTCCAACACCACTCAGATCCATGCCAAGACGGGAAGGATTGGTGAAGCTTTGCTTTTTCCCTTCCTATGTATGTCTTACATGGCCAAAGATACCAAGGAAGATGGGATAAAATGTCTTCTTTGATATGGAACTGTGGCAGTAGCAGATTACTTTTTGTGGGATCAGATGGAATTGTACCTTTCTGTCAAGTTTTACTAATTTGACAGTTCCTTAGCAAAGTTGAAGGTCTGTGCTAACTTCCCACATACATTTAACTGGGAACGTACTAACTATTCTGACACATATAGAGCATTAAAAAAAGGTAAAACAACAAATATTATAGCTGAGAAGGAGGTATTGCTGAGATCTAATCAGCTCCGTGACCTTTTTGGCTGAAGAACTTGATTCCAGTGGGAGAAATTATTATCTCAGTGAGCCCTCAAAGAAAGAATCAAGCAATCAAATGAGCTGAAACAAAATCAGCATCTCCAAAGTCTTTTTCCGTTTTATTTAAAAGATTTTTGAATACTGTAGCAGTTCTCAGGAATTTTTAAATAGTTGCTTCACTTTTTTTCTCTTGAGAGCTCCACTATTGCTTCCCACTATCTTCCTAAGGTCAAGCCTCTGGCACTTGGGATCCCAGGTTCCAAAACTTCCAAAAGCATCCACAAAGCTGGTTTCACTCCACTTGCCTGGAGATGTTTTCTGTCTACTTTGGACCTTTTCCAGCCTGACTATCTCTTCCATACTGTGTTGCTAGCTTGCGTTCTTCTGTGGTTGGTTTCTTTTTTTGTTTGTTTGGTTTCTTTGAGAGGTTCTTTTTTTTTTTTCCTGTTGAAATTGATGGAACTTCCTGACTTTTTGTTGTCACATCACAGGATGATCACGAAATGCAATATGCTTAAGAGACCAGCAAGGGCAGAATGAAACCTTAGCATACCTTTAAGTCACTGTTCCTTACTGAGCTGCCTGGTCCCCTGAGTCAGAGTACCACAAGTATGGAATGGGAATTTTTCATTTGTGGACACTGAAGTTGTAAGAGACCAACTGTATCAGCTAAATGTTCACAAGTCCATGGTACCTGGTGGGATTCATCCCAGAGTCCAGAAGGAGCTAGCAGAGGTTATGGCAGCACCCATCTCATTCATCTGTAAAAGTTCTTGAGAGTCTGGAGAGGTCCCTGCTGACTGGACCTTATCCAGTGTTATTTCAATCTACAAAAAGAACATGAAAGAAGGCCCAGGGAATTACAGATCTTTTTGTCTACAGATCTTTTTTGATTGAACCTCAGTTCCTGAAAAGAATTATGGAGACAATTATACTAGGTACTGTTGAAAGACATTTAAAGAATAATACAATCATCAGGCACAGTCAGTGTGGGTTCACAAAAGGAAAGTCCTGTTTAAATAATTTGACTTCCTTCTATGTTAGAGTCACCCTCCAAGTGAGTGAGGTGAAGCTGGTGGATGCAGATTTTCTGGATTTTAGCAAGGCTTTCGATACTGTCACTCATAGAATCTTCTGGACAAGTTGTCCAGCTGTAGGGATGAGTGAGTATACAGTGGGTGAAGAACTGAGTGAAGGACAGAGCTCAAAGGGGTGTAGTGCATCTGGCTGGTTACTGGTCACCAGAGATGCTCCTCTGACTTCAATTCTAGGGCTATTCCTGTTCAATATATTTATCAACAATCTGGATGTAGAAGCTGGATGCACCATCAGCAAGTTTGTCTGCTCCCCTGAGTTACATCTAAAGGAAGAAAGTACTTTGATAGTTAAGTGATTAAGATCAGTGATACTGATGATACAGTAAATCTACAGGAAGCTACTGAATCATATGTTGTTCTCTTCTGACCTCAGAGGTGTCTACTCTTTTGAATGAACTAATACATCAAGTGTGCCACCACCTACATGTGCGATCACATAGTAAATCTAAATTGCTCTCTTTCCTACCTACTTTGCTTCATTGAATTGATAACAATGACATAGATGTTTGTAAAAAGTGTCTGGTGGAGGTGTTGCTTGATTTTTTACAGCTTTCAAACTAGTGTCATATGTACCACAGCTTTATATCCAGTACACATTCAGGAAGAGGCTCTGAAATATTTTGTTGGCCTTTACAGTGAGCCAAAGGTACTGAGATGAATTCAATGGGAGCTGGTGAGATCAGCACATATCTGAAGGTTAGGTTGCAACTATGGGTCTGGGTTTCTTGGAGATCTGGTTCTTGGACATTGTTAAGAGTAATAGTCCATCAGGAAGCCAAATAGTTTGGAATGTGCCTTAGCTCTATGAAAGCACAGTGAAGAGTCTCTGCACAAAAAAAGCTGTAGTCTTTCAAAAAGCTGAATGTGGCTTCTCGCCTTCTCTGGCAAAGACATCAAAGCAACCTTCTATTTCTAACATCTGTATTTAGTAAGGAAGAATGAAGCTGTATCTTTCCTTTTTCTGTATTATTCTTTTCCTTGGTTTTCTAGAAGACATCAAATAGTCTCTTACTTCGCTAAGCCTATCCGGCAGGAACTAATTTGCCTATCAGTCACTCAGCTAGCTCTATATTTGTGTTTTCAATGGAGAACTGATTACATAGACTCAGTGTGGGGTAGATGGTGTCTGGCTCACAGTGATATACTTGGAAGGATTCTGTATGTGAAAGTATATTCAGTGGGTGAAGAAGTGAAAATGCATGATTTAATTCCATCCTTGTTTGATTCACTGTTTGAGTAAAATGGTAGGAAGTGTTGACTGCAGATCAACACAAGCTTCGCTACCCTGGAAAATTCCATGGGGAGAACATCCATTCATTTGTCCTACTCTGCTCCATTGGACGTAGAAGGACTTTATTACAACAGTAACTGTGTTTTTATATTAAAACCCCCCACTGCTTACTTTCCTTATCCAGCGATCAATGCTCAAAATTATTTTAGAGGGGAAAATGTGGCACTAGGACTCTGTATCCAGGGTTTATTGCCTCATCAGAAACAACAGACCTTCTTAGCCTTTTCCAACGTGATGGAAACCTGATCTCCTGATGCATGATTACTAAGGTTTAGACTGAACCAATGGGCTTGGAAATGGCAGGGTTTGGTTATACTTGGTACTAAAACAAGGTGGTGTGTTATACTACTGCACATTTCTTTGCTTTGAACATCATTCAGGACATTTTTGACTATGTTTTTTTATCTTTAGTTTCCCTCATTTGTTTTGAAAATGGCTAAAAGAGAATTCTCTAAGAGTCAACCTCACTTACTCTTTCTGTCACCTATTTATCCAGAAATTCAGATATTTTCAAATGTCCTGCAAAACAGAAATTTTCCTTGGAGGGAATGACTTCAAAGCTGGTTGGAAAAGCATGCAAGTGTGACTGTAGCTGTGTGGCATAGACTTGTTGGGGTAAAGACTGCCATGAGAACAAAGTGGGTTACTCATGTTTTCTTTGGCTTAGGAAGGAAGAATGTTGGGAAGATGTGCAGCCTCTGACCCATGAGAAAAAGATCATCATTCCTTTTTAACCCAGCCTTTCCCAAAGGGCAGATGGCAGAATTTTGTACCGTATTTGTATTAGAGCCTGGCCTTCTGTAAGTCTCACTTTTAGGATCTGGGTGTCAGTAAACCCTATGCCTTATCTTATAAACCATGCAATGTTTGTGAAGTGCATGATAGCAAAGGAAGTATTTGAAAAAGAATTATAAGGTAGCAAGTTTCTGGAAGGTTCGCTGAAGGCAGAAACACCAGGGCATGTTGAGAAAACAACATCTGAAAACTTTAGTGATTCTCACTAGTACTGAACAAGGGATGAAATGAGAGAAGTACACAAAGTGAGCTGAAAAGTTAGTGTTCAAAGTGGTTTTGGCAATGGAGGACAGGTAAAAGGTGACTGAAACAGAAAATAAACCCATGGCAGGCTGGGAAATGGCCTTTAAAATACCATGCCAAGCAGACAATGAGCATGGCAAGGCTGCATTCATCAAGGGACCAGACTGTTCCTAGTCAGAGTGAGATAAAGGGAGGCAGGGGATGAGTTTTAAGTATGTGCAGAGATAGCAAAGTTTCTGTGAAATGAACCTGCCAAAATACAGACTAAATGTAAGGACCTAAATGTTTGCATTTAGGTTTAAGATTTTGCAAGATTAAACCCTGTGTTGCAGGCAGAGAAATTGTTAAATCCATAGTGATAAAGAAAGCAAAGGAGGTCAGCCTTTTAGGGGGAGTTTGGCCTTAATTCAGCAGAAGCTTTAGAGCTGTTGATGTGTGTTGTCATGCTGTTAATTTTGTAGTGGTATATACAGAAAAATCTTTTTCTCAATGTATTTTATTATTTTCAATTAAAAAAAAAATCTTTGTGAGGGAGTCTGAAACCAAAAATTTTCATTAAATGTTTCCAAACATGATATTTGTAATTAAAATCAGTAAAAACCAAACAGCCCCCTAATTCTCATATAATCAAACACAGCCTTTTAACTGTTTTTCCTACCAGTTTAACTCAACAGTTATTTGATTTGCGGGAAGCATGCAACAGGAAAAGAAAAATGTTAGCTTTAACAAAAAATTGCCTAGAAGTCGTGGAGAGCACTAGGATCAGGGCAAGGATCTTCTAATCTGTCAGTAGAAGTGCTCTATATGTTAGGAAAATAAAAATGTCTTGATACTTCTTTTTCTTTCAAAGCAATTGGAACCAGACTATAACCAGACATGCTACGGAATAATAAACTAAAATTTAAAGTGACGGTGGTGCAGTTGTAAAGAATTCCACGTAAAGATCTCATCTACAGAGAGAAAATCAAGATGACCTTCCCAAATAACATTTCTCTGCTAGCCGAAATACCTATGTGAAAGATCCATAATGACTCTTTGAATGTATTTTCAGGCAAGACATTATTGCTGTATTAAGTCCCCTAAGAGGGAGCCAAGGGTTGAGGCTGCAGCTCAAGAAGTGTTTAATAGCTTTTTCGTTGCAGGCCATGCGCACTGGCTGGCACAGCTCTCTCAGATGGATTGTGTTCAAAGCTGCCACAGGCGCATTTTGCAATTTAGCAGTGGCCTGAGCTGTACTGAACAGTTTCCTCTGCAGTTGGCAGTGTTAAATGCTCTGCCATTACTCTGGAAAAGCAGCTTTTGTCTCTCAGATGATCAGGACAATCACGTTTTTGTAATGGGAATATGTTTACAATCATTTTGTTTGTCTTATCTCTGGCTAGCGTTGTATTGATAGTGGTGTTAGTCCGACTTGGGAAGAATGCAGAAAGATGTTGGGGACAAAGGCAGTCAGCTGTCTATGCAGTGTAAATTAGCTCAGAAAAGATAAGTCAAGGCAAAGATTCTAGTCATGGCTCTGCAGAAAGCTCTCATCACGATTCATATTTGAAAAAAATCAGTCCTCTGCGTTGCAAACCTCTTCAGGAAAGCATTTAGAGGCTTCCATGACGCTGAGTGCTTATTAACAGTTGCTGGAGATCTTTCCTCTTGATCACTGAAGCAAGTGGATTTTAGCAGTTATGTCCCCTTCCCCTCCTCCTTTCCCTTTGCTACTCCATAAAGATTTGCTTCAGGAAGACTAACCAGTCTCCCTCTTATCAAGTAAGAGGTGTATCAATATTGGTGTATTTGGAAGGCTGGCTGTACCAAGACACTCTACTGCAGATTGTCTTTGTCTAGACAGCTCTCAATGACCTTTTGTGCTCTCAGTGCATGGCCCCAGAAATTGCAAGTGCTTATCTACTGTAAGAAAGATTGAAATCCTTGTGATTCTTTACATTGAACTCTTAACACAATTTCAGAATATTTCTGAAAAGACTGTGGCAAGCAGAAATAGTGATAAATACTTTTGCAGCCAAAATGGGGAAACAACAGTATGGGCAAAATATGGTGGCAATGTATGAAGATAAAATTCTCATTTTGTTGCTGTGAAAATGATAATTTTTAATGGGAAATTTAAAATTAAGATGATGTTGATATCCTCTATCAAATCTATTTGGAACTTTTGAAACTTCTATTTAAAAATATCTTAGAACATCTTTGATGTTTCTCTGACCTTGTTCTCTGCCACACACCTCTGAAAACCAACACTGTAGGCTTGCATTATCTCAAACACTTGTGTGCATTTTCTCTCTAGAAAATAATTGTGAAATATTTATAGGGATTAAATGTACTTACAGAAGCAGAGGTGCAAATGAATAACCCAGATGACCAGAGAGATTAGTAAGATTAGAATCATAGAAAGGCTTGGGTTGGAAGGGATCTTATAGATCATCTATCTCTGCCATGGGCAGGGACACCTTCCACTAGACCAGGTTGCTCAGAACCCCATCCAACCTGGCCTTGAACACTTGCAGGGATAGGGCATCCACAGCTTCTCTGGGCAACATTAGGGGAAGGGATCCTGGTCTTTACTAATGGTGGAACTGAAAACATGAATTATGGTGCTTGTTGCTTCAGACTCTCCTGTGATAAAAGCAGAGAAGCAACCACATGAGATGCTGGTAAAAAGAGACAGTTTGACTTCTCTCCTGTTTATCACTCCATGGTTGGAAGGTGGCTCAATCCTTGCCTCCTTCAGAATATTCTGGCCCCTCCTTCTCCATTTTCTCCTAAATCCTTTGCTAGCATCTGTCCATAGATGGAAGATTATTGCTTTAATTTCTGTGGTATATTGTTCCTCTGGTTTGCTTCAGACAATATCCTGTGGCTTTTGCTAGTTTCCACTTGGGATACCTCTTTTTTTCACTGTGGCATCTTTATTTTCACATCTGATGATGAAACATGTTGTTTTGAAGGTTCCTTAGGGAGTTTTCCATACTCTCCTGTTCATCTCACATTTTTTTTAATGTTTTCTATTCCCAAAGAGATTTGATACCCGAGGACATCTAGTTGTCTGTGTTAATTTATTGTCTCTCAGCCCTGAACATCCTAACAGCACCACACACCATATAAGGAACTTTCAAACACCTTGGCTTTAAACATGAATTCTGTAAATTTGCATGAGTGTTTGATCATGTTCTTATCTAACAACTGGCTAAGAAAATATTTTACTTTTTAGCAAGACTGGACTGCTGATCAGTTTTGTTTTTCTGCAGTGCCTGAAGGCTTGGAGGAGTTGTGGCAGCATGGCTTTCTAAGGACAGCATGGCTTGCAGTCTATACTTGTAATAGGGATATATTTGTTATTTAAGTGGACTGATGAAAAAAAAAAAGAGCCAGGAGAAAAGATTAAGTTGATTAAATTTTCATTTTCTTTCATATGAATATTAATTTCTCTTGGTAGTTTTTGGTGATGAGAAGGGCATTTTTCTGTATACTTATATAGCAGGACTTTCATAATTACAATTTAGGTCTTCTGGCTTACATCAAAAACTATCCAAGTCTCCCCTGGCATTTAACATTGCTTCTAATGGGCTTACAACCATGTTGAAAGGTTTATCTTCTCCCAGTTGGATGAATTCTGCAGAGCATGGGGGAAGACTTTAGTGCCCTGCTGCAGAGGTGTTTGTCATATCCCAAAAGTCCAGTACATTTAAGAGTCTTCCATAAATTTGCAGTTGACATAAGCAAAGGAACAAAAACATAACAAACACAATAAAAAATTGTTGTTGATGGAGATCTTTTGCCTTACCCTGGAGCAGATCACGTCTGGGTTAAAGCTTCTGTCATTAAACTAATTGATGTGGAGTGTTTGGTATCTCTGAGGGATTTCTGAGGCAGACTTAGCTCTAAGTGTCATTCAAGATATTCCAATATCAGTATCACCTAGAAGGAGATGCACCAAATGTTGCTACACCATTGCAATATAGATGCTCTCAATAATTGAAATATATTGCATTTTTGTTTTTAACTCTGAGCAATTCCTGTTTCCTTTCACTTCCATAAATTAACCTGCTCACAACTCTAAAAGAATCTCTATTGCCTCCATTATAGATATTGCTACTTTATACTTGAAAACAAACTAAAAACAAAACAAAAATTAGAACTATCCAAAGAGGAACTAAACAGAAATCAAGACTAATTTTGTGCTCTGTTCCTGACAGCTGGCCTTTGCTTCCCACCTTTCTCTCAGTGCTGTCTAAAGGCACTGCTCAAAATACAATCCTAACAGATTAGAAAAGACAAGATGGGAGGGGATGGGGGGGGAGGCAAATCACTCCTTCTCTTCCATTGGCTTCCATTATTCCCATTCAGCAGTACCCTGATGAGCAACAGATTCATGGATTTTTTTGCAATAGCTCAGGCTTTCATACAGAAAGGGGAAGATAATTCAAAAGGCCAGATAATGTGATTATGAAAGCATATAGAGTATCAGAGAGAATGTGCAAAGACAGAAGTAGAACTCAGTGTGCTAGATTTTTTTTTTCAAGAAGTCTGCATTTTAAGCACTCTTTTTATGCCCACTGCAACTGGAATTGTTGGTGTTGGGAGCATTGGAAGTCAACTTTTATATATATATAAAGGTATAGACAGGGTATAGACATTTTTCTCTCTCTTTATTTGGAGAGAAAAATGTGATTACTCTTACAGTTTAAACTGCTTCAGAATAAACTTAATTGACCCAACCCCCCCCAACTAGTTCTGGTTTGGTCATCTGCAGTGTTAAGCAGCAAAGCAGAAAATACATTGTGATATATATATAGTGTGCCAGAGACTTCTGAAAAAAATAAGGACAGGGAGAGATCTCTCACCAGTTACTGTCATTGGCAAAACAGACTTGACTTGCTGAAATTAGTTTGTTATCATTCAACAGAGTAAGGTAATGAAAAATAAACCCAAATCTCAAACACATCTCCCTGCTCCTCCCTTCTTCCTGGGCTTATCTTTGCTCCCAGTTTTCTGTATTTCCTCTCCCCCAGCAGCTCAGGTGGTCAGGGAATAGGGGTTACAGTCAGTTCATCACGTGCTGTCAGTGCTGTTCCTTCCTTCTCAGGAGGAGGACTCCTCTCAGTCTTCCCATGCTCGAGCCTGGGTTTGATGAACTTCTCTATCACGAATCCCTCCTACGGGCTTCAGTTCTTCATGAACTGCTCTAGTGTGGGTCTGTTCCATAGGGTACAGTCCTTCTGGAATTGGCTGCTCCAGTGTGGGTCCTCCATGGAGTGACAGGTCCCGCCAGGAGCCTGCTCCAATATTGCCATCCCATAGGGTCACCACCCTCTTTCGGGCATCCACCTGCTCTGGTGTGGGGTTCTCCACAGGCTGCAGGTGGATCTCTTCCCCACAGTGGACCTCCATGGGCTGCAGGGGCACAGCTGCCCTACCATGGTCTGCACCACGGGCTGCAGGGCAATATTTGCTCCAGAGTCTCTGGCACCTCCTCCCCCTCGTCCCTCAGTGCCCCTGGTGTCTGCAGGGCTGTTTCATGCTCATATTCTCACTCTCTGTATGCAGTTGCTGTTGAACAGTTTTGTTCCTTTTCTTAAATACATTAATCCAAGGTCTCTTCCACCATCACTGATGGCCTCAGAGGGTCTGTCTTGGAGCCAGCTGGCATTGGCTCTGTTGGACACAGGGGAAGCTTCTGGCAGATTCCCGCAGAAGCCCCCCCGCCCCGTATTCCTCCCCCCTGCCCCAAACCTGCCCACACAAAGCCAATACAGCACCTTTGGCTTTCAGCTGAGTTTGCACGTGATTCAGCAAACCATGGGAAATAAGTATATACCTGAATTTAAATGCTCATCTAAATGGGGTGTTGTATAGGAATGTTTATGAACAAGAAAATCTACCTCTTCATAAAATGCTATAGGAAGAATATGTAAAAAAATGAAGCCAGCATGACATTGAAGTTTTCTTACTGAGTGTTTTAAAGTACATATTCAGCCCTAATACTTTTAGAGAATGTTTCAGGCAGGCCTCAAGATTTAGGAAAATATTTTCACTGCTGCACGCAGCCTCTCCATCACAAGTGGCTGACGATTCTAAATTCTTTCTTATCAGAATGGTGCTCAAATTCAGGAGCTGCATTCTAAATAGATCTGCCCAAGCTAGACATGTCTGTACTGAAACAAAACCCTCAAACAACTTGTGAATACCTCTTGCTCTTTTGGTTCAAATTAAAACCTTAATTAAAAACTTAATCTGGGTGGGGTGGGGAGGGTGTTGTGTCTAATTAGCTCTACTTAGTCATGCTGACCCACCTCTATTTCTATGTACATTGTCTTTACGAAAATACCAATGGTCAGTGAGAAAGCTCAGGTATTCAATTAATCAAGCACCTGGAGTCTGATACTGTGTGGGTTCTGTAGGACAGTAAAGAATAGTTTAAACTGCACTTGCTTGATATGTGCATTTTGAGAGACACAGGGTTTCTTTTCCTGTTCATATAGCATTTAATCCAACACTTTTACAGGCTGAAGAATGTACAAGTACATCTATATTCTTTCTCCAGAAAAGTACAAGGAGGAGACAACACATAAGAGGTGTTGTGTGTTGAAAGTGTATTTCTGGATAGACAATAAATTTCTTTGATATTTTATTGTTTAATTTCAACTTCAGGTAAATATTGTGGGCAAGAAAAAAATCCTTGATGTCATTTTGCTAAAGAACAAGGTGAATGCTCTCTTTTTAATGGATTCATAAAGGGAAGGTAGCAGTGTTGTTTCAGCCTTTCCCAGCATCTAAATCTTGATAAATAATTCAGTAAAAGTCACTGCTATAGTGAATAGTAATTAGGTTTATGAAAGAAAGAACGGTTGCTTCAGATAAAAGAGTGAGGGCCCTATTTCTCACATTGCCCAGACAAACATCCATCATTGTTCACTCTCAACGTAACAGCAGGTCACACTTTTAATGCAAAGTAAGCAGGGCAATTTCCATTTGAGAAAATTAAGGCAGAAATATATCTTTTTGCGTTTTAGTACAGCTGTCAAGTGTCACCCAGTTAACCTGTGTTTGGTCCTAAAGCTGGCTGAAATTCCAAGTGCAATTATACAAGAACATGAGACTTACCATGACCAGCTCTTAGAAAAATGAATCTCTGCCTTGTCTCCAGGTATTAGCCAACCTTTTCCAGTTTAGGTGGCCACAATATTCAAAGTTACTTGTATTTGTCCAACTAGACCACACCAGGTGCACTGTGCACTGTTAAGAATTTAACAGTGATCAAAAATCTTTCAAGGCACAAACTTTATAAGACATTTCAAAACTTCTCATTTATAGCCATAGTATGGTTTTTTGTTCAATTAGCTACCGCTTTTAGTGATTCACTTCAATAAGATGTCCCTGCTTTGTAGTATGTCATAGGCCACCCCGTTTCTTTGACTGTTTTGAGTAGTTCACCAATTTTCAAAGTTCACTGTGTTCTTGACTGCCTTCTACTGCTGTGGCTCTTTGTTTAGGGGTCAGAGGAGGGCAATATAGTCAAATAAATTTTTGTACTAAAATAATTGCATCAATTCTATTTAGTTTGTCTTATCAGAGTCCTTCAAACTTCGTGGAGTTCTGTATTTCAAGGGATAATAGTCCATAAAAAGACCTTTTTTCCCATTGAAAACATTAAATAAATAATGACAAGAATAAGAAATGCTGCACTACTCTCTAACATTATGCAAAGACCATGACTGGTGTGATTTATCTGTCTTTTACAACTCCTTTTGCTGCCAAAGGAACTGTTCCATGAAAAATATTCTGTAGAGTGGGAGAGATGTGGGGAGATTTAGTTGTGTCTTATTTTTATGACACACATCAGTGCAAATTCATTAAACTTGCAGAAAAAAGCCTGCCAGTCACAGAGATCTTCCCTTGCCTCCTTCCATCCTTATTTTCCACCAGGGTTCCCTGCTGCGTTCCGATAGGGGGGAAGGAAAACGTCCAAGCCGATGTAGGGTGAAGCTAGAACTGACTTTAATCATGGAGCATGGGACAGGTATATCTTCCAGGGAGAAGCTTGGAAGGTGGGAGGAGTTAGGGGACGGAACGTAGCAAGAAGGGGATGGGTTTACAGGTACTGGGCTTAGCTGACTTCACATGATGGCAAAGGGATTAACATAGCAGCCAGACAGTGGAAGATTAGGGGAATACACAATCAGCAGGAAACCGATAGTTGGATAACCACCACCCAAGAAACATACAGAGGGTTTTCTGTTTAACTAATACAATCAACTACTAACTGTGCTACAAAACAACTTTTAAAACATGAGCTTCTGAGTTCTGAGGTAGTTTTCAGTTTCTGGTGTTGTTCACTTCCTGGTTAGCTTCATCCACTCTAGGAAAGGGTCACTCTGGCTGTTTTTATCATCCCTCAGGCAGGGTACCTCCACAGTTCCCCACATGGGAACTATGCCCTCCTGCTTCCCTCTGAACCACTAAGCCCAGAGTCCTCTGCCTGCAAGGAACTTAACTGTTTTCTTTGCTATACACTTAATATTTAATATGTAACATTCAGTTCTGTGTTCTAACTCAAA
Source organism: Campylorhamphus procurvoides (assembly GCA_013396655.1). Taxonomy (NCBI): domain Eukaryota; kingdom Metazoa; phylum Chordata; class Aves; order Passeriformes; family Dendrocolaptidae; genus Campylorhamphus; species Campylorhamphus procurvoides. The sequence goes on from WBMV01002992.1 coordinate 1,548,435, forward strand.
GCGTTCAATAGACTATGTATTATTCAACAGGAGTAACTTAGAATGTTAAATAAGCAGGAATTTCAGATCCATTTGTATGAATGGGCCTGATTACATAACATTTACTTGCTTTCTTGGAGGTTCATTATTGGTTTTAATTCTTTCAATTATTTGATGAAGTTTAGAGCGAAGCAGTTTGCCATCCAGGACAATTCTAGCATTGACCTCCTTTCTTCTAGATAAGTACCAATGTGCAGTGAGTACCTAGCCCAAGTGCATAATGCATGCAAAATTAATAGATGGGCAAGATCTGCTTGAGTGTTGCAAAACCAGGACAAATGAATGTGCTGGGATTTTTTTCCCCCCTTCCATATAGTTTCTTACAGAGGTTTAGAGTTACTTTTGCAGAGTATTCTTTTATTAAATAAGGTGGAGCATTCATACTTGCTGGAACATGTGAATTACTTATGCATTCCCACGTCCTGTTGTTATTTATCTCACAGTAACAACAGGAGTCCCCACCAGCCTGAATTGCTGTGCAAGCACATACTCTGACTAAAGTATCTTCAGTAACTCTTCACTAAGCCTAGAGAAAAGCCAAAGAACTGCAGCACAGATTTTCTATGTTTTATTTATTGACCAGGAACTTAAGTATGAAAAAAAATCTGCGGCCAGTTTTACTGAGGTGTTTAGTTGCCTCAGTTCCATTTAAATGAATGTAAATGAAGTGTCACTACTGGTTAAAAGACCTGCTGACAGTGGCATCTAAAAAAAATTATACCAGCTCTTGGCTAGAGGCATAAAATGCCCTTAAATTTGCAAAAAACTATTCCAAAATAACCCCCCTTTTTAGCGCAATCACTGGGATAATTTGATGTTTGATAAATAGTACTAACTTCCCACCTCCCTGTGTGAAGCCTAGAGCTGCTATGATATGATTTTGCAAGACATAGCACTTACCTTGCCTTCTTGAAGCATTAGAAATTCAATCTAACAAATCTTCTCTGAGATCTGAAGAAGATGATGTCTAGTAGTATCAAGAGGAGCAATCTTTTTCTCTCTTCAGTCCTCGAAAAATCTTATCAATCTTGCTTGTGCAAAGCCACCATTCCTGGATTGTTAGAAATCATCTTGTAATTTTCCAACCTAAGTCTGTTTGTGAATATTATGTATCTTGTTGGTCTTTTGCCAGTATCATACTCAAAGTTATCTAACTCTTCCCTATCTTGACATTCAGCGTTTACAAGCATAAGTTACTGTATCGTCTCTCAACCTTTATATTCCTATGCCAAGCTGAGTTTTTTGTGTATACTTGTCCCCAATGATCTTAGTCCATTTTCCTTCTCTTTTCTTCAAAACAGGTGCTTAGAAATGGTAAAAGAATTCCATCTGAGGCCACACCAGGCTTTTTTAGAACTGGATGGATAATTCCTTACCTCTACTAAACAAAGTTCAGAATGCTGTGCCATTTGTACCTATACTGTGTCCATAGATTCATGGAATATCCTGAGCTGGCTAGGACCCACAAGGATCACCAAGTCCAACTCCTGGCCCTGCATAAGACCACCCTAAAAATTGCACCATGTATTTGAGAGTGTTTCCCATACCCTTAAACTCTGTCAGGCTTGATTCTGTGACCACAACCCTGGGGAGCCTGTTCCAGTGCCCAACCACCCTCTGGATGAGGAATATTTTTCTGATATCTAACCTAAACCTCCCCTGACAGAACTTCGGGCCATTCCCTCAGGTCCTGTCACTGGAGAAGAGATCAGTGTCTGCCCTTTCTCTTCCCCTCACAAGGAAGTTGTAACTGCAATGAGGTCTCCCCCCAGTCTCCTCTTCTCCAGGTTGAATAAGCCAAGTGATCTCATACAGCTTCCCTTCTAGATGCTTCACCATATCCATGGCCCTTCTTTGGATGCTCTCTAATAGCTTTGTATCTTTCACATACTGTGCTCTGAGAAACTCACTCATGGGCTGAACTCTCACCAGCACACAAATGAAGCTCGTTGGGGATGAACAAAGGTGAGGCACAGTCCATTGGACATGGTATAACAAGAGAGACCTCTAAGAATATAAGTTGACTTTGAAGATACAAATTGTCATTTATTTCATCTCTGGGAGATACAGCTTTGTCCTTATCAACATATGATTTGGTATCCCTTTACATTTAGGTCGTTTGATGGAGTTCTTGTTTTCCACCCAGACATGTTGCAATAACATCCCTGCTGACTTCACAGCAAATTCACAGCCTTGGACAGCCCAGATGGGAGCAGCTGTCTCTGAGGGGCCTGTGGAAGAGCCTGGCCTGGGGCAAGGGGGCAGGGGACGAGGGAGGAGCATCTTGGAGAGGCTATGAGGGACTGACCACAGCCCCATCCTCACCCTCTCATGGGAGTGGAGTCAGGAGTGAAGTGGGGAAGAGAGGACTGGGGAAAAGCTAAATGGAAGGTGGGTTTTTTTGCTGTTTCTCTTTCTTTCTCAATACCAGAATATATCTTAATTGCAAACAAATTAATTAATTTTCTCCATATAATCCTGCTTATCCCATGAGAGTAAGTGATAAATTATCTCCCTGTCTTTACCTCAACCCATGAGCTCTCCCATCTTGCGTTCTCTCCTTGGATCTCTGAGGAACAGGAGTGAGTGCATGGCTGGGAGGGTGTCTGGCCTTTATCCAAGGTTAACCCAGCACAAAGAACTGCAGGAATGACTGTATTGTCTGGTTCTTTTAAGGCTTCTCAAAGTGATTTTGAAGGCTCTGAATGTCCATTTCAGATGGTTGAGAGAAGTGGCTTGGCTCTCAAGTAGAGACTGGATGTGTGAAGGTTGTGGTCTGCATTTTTGCATGTTTGTGACAGCCCACTCTGAGCCAGAGGTGCATAACATGGATATATGTGTCTACATCCAAATTAGTAAATCCTGAGAGCACTTGATGTGTATCAGTTCGGGTTTTGAGCCACACATGTATCTGCATGTCTGTATATACACTCAGGCAGCAGAGCCTGACTATTTTTGTTTCCCTTGCCTGCATAAATCCATCAGATATATTCTGGGGGACCCTAGACTGAGGTTTGCCAGGAAAAAAATGGCTTGAAGAATAGCAGATTTACTTTTTATTTCGGCATTTCGAAGAAAGCAGCTTCCCAAAAGATGTAGGCATGATCTGCATAGCAGTAAGTGTTGTGTGTGTGAGGTACTGCAGTGGCTGTATTTGCATTTATGCTGAGAGAGCAATGCTGCACAGGGGGGTGTGTTTGTAAATAGTCCTGAAGCATCCCTCTGAACTACAGCAGTCTGCCAGGCTCCTGGTGCTGAGAAGAGACATGCTAAGGATGTGCAAAGGAGTTAAGCACTATTGCTTCACCCCAGGTGTGATTCAGAGGTTTATTTGAGGCTGTGACTGACTCTATAAAAAAAGTATTCACTCAAGCTGTCCTGAGATATGAGGTGAATTATCTCAAATGTTTAGAGGCTGGCTGTTTCTGCAAGCATGAGGGATGATGATCAGAGGGTTGCGGTCATAAGAAAGAAAGTATTTTTTACATGGGCAGATAGGGATAGGACAAAGGGGAACGATTTTAAACCAGAAGAGGACAGATTTAGATTAACTGTTAGGAAGAAATTCTTTACTGTGAAGGTGGCACTGGACCAGGCTGCCCAGAGAAGCTGTGGATGCCCCACCCCTGGAAGTGTTCAAGGCCAGGTTGGATGGAGCTCTGAGCACCCTGGTCTAGTGAAAGGTGTCCATGTCCATGGCAGGGGAGTAGGCAGATGGTCTTAAATCTTCCGACCCAAGCTCTTCTATTACTTTATTATTCTATGATTCCTCACTGGAGTGAGGAAACACACAGTGAAATGAGAGCCAAGCAAGTGAATCTCATTTTTAATGTGCAAACATGTAGCCCTGGGTGTTGGTCATGGTAACTCCGATATGCTTGCACTACCTGTGTATGTACTAGTTTGATTTGCACTAGAGATCACTCTATGTATAGTGAATATATTATTGCCGTGGGTCATTTCCCGTTGACTGCACTAACAGTCCTTCAACACTGAAGTCTCAATGTTTTTAGTTTTTTCTTATGAAGTTTCGTCTTTGCTTCTCAAGGAATATTCAAGATAATAAAATAAAAATCTATGCAGTTATGACCATTGGCATAGATACTTCAAGTGAAAATAATCACAGTTGCTTATGGAATACAAAAAGAAAGAGTAAAAATTACTAGAAGAAAATTTTTATTTCAGGGGCCTAATTGCTGTGAAATAAACTTGATGGTTTGTTTCTTATCTGCCCTCTAGTGTTCAGGACTCCTTTTCCTCTGAAGCATACTCATGTCCAAGGATTTGTTTGAGAATGGAAAGTGAAGAAAAAAGGAAATGGAGTAGTGAAAAAAAGCTTTCTAAGATTCTTCCTAATATAAGTTTGAAGTATGACTTTTATTTCATTGATTTTTTTCATATTAGAAAAACAGGACGGATAAAATGCATTACAAAAGTAATCGAAAACTCTAATATCATCTCAGATTTCTTACTATTTTAAAAGATTAAGCTGACAAAGTCTTCATATGTCTGTGAAATTGTGGAAAGGTTGATATAATCAGAGATCATTTTCCTTGTGTTTGAAACAGATTTGTTGAACTTCCACTGAAATGCTTTTTGGGTAATTGAAAATGTAAATTTATGGTAATTTAGAACTTGAAAAATACAAATATAAGAATCTTTTAGAAAGCAACTTCTTTTTTGAAACTGAGCTTATCCTTTAGAGCCAGCATTATATTAGTCATCTTCCCAAAATATTTTTTTAAATTTCAAATTCAAGAGGAAAAGAGGTTTTGCATAAAAAAGTATTAACTCATTCAAGGAACGTGGATCAAAACATATTTATGCTAAACATACACTAAGACTATGCGTAACTGCCTTAGTTCTGTAAGACCAAAATTTATTTTTGCACCTCTGTATGCAAAAGCACACACACACACACACACACACACACACACACACACAATTTCTTGTCAACAGGTGATTAGGGACTAAATCATATTGTGTGTGTACTCAGGTAATATATTTATGCATTTGTATAAATTCATATATATATAGAGAGAGAGAGAGAGTGAATTTTTGGATACATGTGTGAATGTGTGTGTATATTTATATTCATGTGTATACATACATATAAATGTGTGATTTTAGGACATTAAAGCAGGAAAACTGGAAAACTGGGACTTCTGCATTGTTTTTGTAGATATTGGAGGATCTGGAATGAGGTGCTCAGCCACATGCTTCAAACCACCTGGTTGAGTTTCCCACTGTGGTACCTAAATAATACTTAAGGTAATTTACTTTTAGACCCTTCTGGAAGCAGAGATGTGCAATGCTACTCATGTTGTTCTATGGGAGACTCTTAGAAGCCTGCGGTGCCTGATCCCTCTTGCCTGGCTCACCCTTACTGAACAGACAGAGATCACTGGCTTTGGTAAACACCGGAAAATCTCCTGGAAACTGGGAGCCCTCCCAGGCCTCTGAGTGGACTCAGTCTACTGGCACCCTATGATGAAGTAGCTCAAAATGATTCTTAGCTCAGTTCTGATATCTTTTCTAGCTACTGCTGGGGGTAGGCTGGAGGTAAACTCAAATAGGTGCCCCTTGAATGACATTTTGGAAACCCTGAGTTTTCCCATCTGAGCAGACTGAATTCCCCTCTGGGTTTTATTTTCTCCAGAGCTTCAGTGAAGACCCCACAGCAGGACTAGCCACAACACACAGACCTGTTGCTCTGGGCCAGTATTGGTAAAATCTCCCATTTTAATCTCTTTGTGCCTGTGCAGAGTCACTTGCAACTGCTTGTGGGTGATACATCATTATTCTGCACCCACTCTGACCCTGTTTGTTCCTTATGTCACAGCTATAGCTCAGCATGGAATTTCTTAAAAGTTCACCCTGAAGTGAGCAATGATGGTATTTGGTGACAGAACAGAGCAGAACAAAATGAGTCCCACCTTTTTGTTCCGTTTCAAACAAAAATACAGGTGTGTGATAACAAAAGAGCCTCCTTTTCACCTGGAAAGGAAAGGAATAGCTATTATCTGAGGAACTAGGATCCTGAAGGAGCCCATGCACTTCATAACAAGGTAGCCAGGTTTGGAATGATCTCTTTCAAGTTTTTTACTACCTTATGTCCAGTAACATGCAACATTCAGTATGTTATGATTTCTGTTAGGAGACAGGGCTTGTCATGGGTTTGTGCTGTGGCTTCTAAAATGTAAAAACCCCATTAAAATCCAAACTCTATGTGACAGTTTGGGCTGTTTGTGCAGATTGCAGAAGATGGGACTAACACCTAATTAACACAGAGGAGCTGTTACCATCCCTGATCCCATGCAAGAAGGGCAAACAAGGGCATGCTCTGTAATGGGAACTGGACAAAATGACAGACAAGGCTATGACAAGAGCTTCTGCTGCTTTTCACCTCAATCTATCCCTCCTTTCTCTTTCATATCTCTCATATCTGGGTGTTGGCAGGGAACTGGGTCATGCAGGCTCTCAAGGCAGAGGGAAATGTTTACTTTTCCCTTGGTGTCATAGAGATCGAATCTCTCCCTTGCCCCATTTAATTTCAGGGATGGGTAATGAACTCAATGCTATTGCTGTGTTTATTACTGGAGAAGAAAGGAAAATAAAAAGAATGTGATGTAATGCTCTGATAAATTCCATGATTATCTTTAGCCTTCTTCAGTTTTCCTTTTTATTGGTTTGATGTGTACCTGCTGTGCCAATCTGTTAGCCAGGATGTCGTCACTGAGAAGTACACAAGCATATCATCTATGCTTTTCCTTTCACAGACTGAGTGCAAGACAGGCTACTAAGGGAAGGAAAACTGGGAAAATAACTTCTATAATGAGACAAGTCACAAGTACCATAGAATAATTCAGAGGGTCATTAGCTCAGTTCCCTGCTCCAAGCAGATTCAGCTGTGGGTTCAGTTAAGATTGTTCAGGGATTTATCCAGTCCAGTCTTGAGAATTTCCAAGGATGGACACCATGTAACCTCTGTAGATATCGTGCTCCACTGCGTGACTGTCCTCATGCAGAAAAGGTTTGAATCCCTCTTATCTAAGTTTATGCCTGTTGTCTCTGGTTCCTCTGCCATGCAGTGCCATGAAGTAATTTTTTCCATCCTCTGGGTGACCTCAGCCCGTAGGTAGTGAGGGTCTGATGACCCCTTAACAGTCCATCCATAGAAGTGTCTTATCCAACCTGAACAAGCCATGGTCCCTCACTCTCTCCTTACTGGGCAAGTGCTCCACATCCTACACACTCAATGGTCCTCCGTGGAACTTGCTCTGGTTTATCCAGATTCTTCTTGTGAGGGTGGGACCAAAACTGGGTTCAGGATTAAGGCATGGCCTGAAGAGAACTGAGGCAAGGAGGGATAATGTATTCCCTATATCTACAGGCTGCAGCCTTGTTGGTACAGCCCAGGAGGCTGTTGGTGAGCCTTGACAGCAAAGACTACCCTTCATCAGTCCCAGTCTCAGTGGTTTCCAGTGTTTCTTCCTTTCTAATCTCCTACACAGAATCAGTGATTCTAAGGATACAACAGTGTTTGTAAGAACCATGTTTTGCAGTTCTCCTCGGTTGTTGCTGGATCTATATATAACAGTACTCTGGATGTTGTGCCATGATGTTGCTGTGGGCAGAGTAGTGCCAGGTGCCTCACTCTCCCATCTACACCATCTGTGTGGGCTGTAGTGTTTGCACATGGAGTTTTCTATTTGCACTTAGGTGTCAGGGAAGACCATAAAATAAAGTCTGATGATGGAGCTGTGCCTAGGGCTTTGGCTGTATTCAATGTGAGTTGCTGATTGTGCAGGGAGAAATTTTTCCTGCTAGGGTGGAATGGGGGAGGAGAAATGAAAGGAGTTTAAGAAGGAAAAAGAAGGTGTCTTTCCTTCTGTCACATGAAGATCCAGCCTTCGCAGTTGTTCCTGGACTCTGACCATGCTAAATTATACAAGGTGCTCTGCAGCTGTTCTTCAAGAATAACAGGGGCAACCTACAGGGGAAATCCTCAACAGTTTTATTTTTATTTCCTTTGGTGATGGATAACAAGTTTTCTTAATATTTTTGGTAATTACATGCTAAAAGGATATCCTCTGACTGAACGCTGAATGTGAGGTTTGCTGGGGAGGTCAGTTTACTGGGAAATCAAATCCCTATCTGTTCCTGTCAAGCCTCCTGCTGAGAAGTTAGTAAACACAAGGGCCCAAATCATTCTATCTCTAGTCATTCAGATATGTTTAGCTGTCAATATCCTGGCGGTATGGTGTCAGTGTGGCAGGCATGGCTACATGGCTGGGATATGCAGTGAGAGGGTGGTATGTTGTGATCCTCCCAGATTAGCTCTTAACTCCTCATCTACTCAGTCTTTGTCCTCCCCATTGAGATAAATCATTTGGTGGCTTGTATTATTACTGACTTCTGTTGACATGTGCTCAATCGAGGAATTAAAGGGATGAAATGTTTCTGAATTATTTACCTGTGGCCTTTAAGATAAATCCTGTTCTATGGTATATCCCTGAAGACCTGCAGTTTCTTTCTGTACCTGTGGTTTACCTCTTTAGATGTGTAGTAGTTCTCATCGTCTCTTCAATAAATAATAAGCTTTAAGAAGAACAGCAGATGTCTACACAGATACTAAAACAGGGCTCCATGATTTCTTATGCAAGACAATATCTTTCAACTTTTTTGAACTACCACAGACAAAAGAGAATTATATACCTGTCATAGTTCCCTTTATGAAAACCACTAGTGTTCAATTTATTTTAAAGTTACATGTGTATTTCATAAACATGTTTGGCCTTTCATGCAAAGAGAGAAGGACTTTTTTAGCATTAGCTTTACAAAGCTTGGTTTAATTTCTTCTGATTAGCTTATTCAGCCACCCAGAACACAAGTGAAAAATGCTCCTTTAGAACTATATAGCCACAATCTGTGGGATTTCAGAGGTTAGTAAGATTGCAAGTCTTTCCAAAGCAATATAGACCTACCTCAACTGTTTCTACAGTAAGCTCCTTGCTTCTCATGATGCCATAAATGTCCTATTTGCTGAAAGCAAATATGAATATGAGATAAGAAAATGTCGACTAGCAATTCCTATCATTAACAGGGGTGGTGGGAATGCTGAAAAATGTCCTATTCTGTTTTTGTTTTCATGGAGGCTATAGAGCTGGGGTAAAGGGTGGTACTCATCCATCTAGATAATCACATCTTAATTAGCTTTGCCCAGACTTATCAAAACTGTTTAGAGTTTGACTTTTCCCTGATCCTACTCCTTCATACCATTGCACTTCAATCTTGAGCCAGGGAAGACAATAATGCCTCTAGCAGTTTCCATCTTACCCACTTAAATGGGCTTTGGAGTGTCATTGACCTAGAAGGTGTACATCAGAACTTAAAGAAACTTAAACTAAGTGTTAAAATCTCAAATATGAAACTTCCCTCACTGCTGAAAGTGCTGGTTTGCCACTGGCTTGTACAACAGATTGTTATCTGGTGGCTGAATACCCTGTTGCATCCAAGCATATCTTGGAATAAGCTGCCTGCTACCCCATCCTTTTCCCACCTGCAATACACAGTTCCTCAAGCACATTTATCTTCTCTGTACCATGGTTTACCTAGACACACAGCAGGATGATGTTTCTCCTCTCCTTACAAGGCTGAAACGTGATGCTTATTGTGAGTGATGTTAGACATGTGTTTGGTTCTGATATTTTAAAATAATATTTGGTTCTGATATTTTAAAATAATTTTATGTGCAAACTCCGCTTAATAGCAAGGTATTACTAGTACTGCCTGCCAGCTGGTATTTTGCATTATAAAAGACATATATAAAAAAAAAGGAAGCTGAAAACCTCTAGGGAAGAGTCTTAAACAAACAAGCCCATCTGGCTGTTTAGTGAATTAATATGTATTTTAGGTGGGAGTGATACCAATGAGTGTTGTTAAGGTTGTCCAGCATTTCTTATAGTAACATTCTAGGTTTTATTCCTTATCATTTTGCTGTATCTTAATTGCTTGGGCTGAAACTCTTTATGCAGGGGCATCTGCCTTGCACTGAATTAATTTTGGATAACTGCAGCCAAAATAGTTTAGCTCTTTCCATAAAGGAATCTAGGAGAAATAATCAGTTTTAACTACATTAGAAATGGATTGTATGTTCTTCTTTGGAAAACTTGCACTTATGTGCTTAGGAACAGATATTCCAAAGGGAAAAGAGAAGAAATGGTCTTTCAGTTGGGTCCATCTCCCAGAACTTGCATCATAAGACAATCCATAAACCTTTGAATAAACACAGGCTTTGGGTGCTCAGCAGTAGTTAGACATAAACAGCTAAGTTCCTTTGACACGTTGAATTTTCCAGTCTTGAAACATGGATGTTTGCCAATCTGTGTCAAAAGAGAGTTGCAGAGTTTCTCTGAACTTTCCTTCCTTTTTCTGGGATGCTGTAGATTACACCAGATCTAAGGTGGGACACAAGGTGGGAGATGCAATACTCAAGGTGAGGAAAGTTCCTTGCACTGTGCCCAAGCTAAATAGGGGGAAAAGTTGCCCTTACGATTTACAGCACCAAATTGGCAGAGGGAGGTCTAGGGGGTAACAAGGGGCCTAGGAAGAGACCAAGGGATTTGGATTTAGGATATTGTAGGTTGACTGGAATGGATGTGTGTAAGGTGGGACCGCATGTGTATGGCAGTACGTGCGTGTGTGTGGAGGAAAAAGAAGGCTGTACATAAAACCAAGGAAGAGTCAGTGAACTAAGGGGGCAGAGATCAGGACTCTGTGGAATGCATGCTGGGAGCAGTGGGGTATGGGACTTGTTCATGATTCATAGAATGGTTGATATCAGAAGCCACCTCTTGAGATCAGCTAGAGCTGGTTGCAGAGGACAATATTCAACCAAATTTTTAATATTTCCAATGATGGAGACTCCACAGCTTGTCTGGGCAACCTGTTCCAGTGTTCAGGGAGTTCAACATTGACCTCAAGTAAGTCTCAGCTGCTTGTGCGGGTGGTTCTGGAAAAGTCCAGGACTTGTTTTCCATGCACAAAATAAATGGCAATGGTAGTCCTTTTTCCATAGTGGTGTTCAGAAAAGTATTGATTGTGATTCTGTGAGGTACTGCAGTGGTGAGCAGAGTTCTGCAGTTCCTAGGGCTGTCTGCAAGATGGTATTTTGGGCCTGGGCTGTGTATTCACAAAATTCTTTTTCTTTTCTTTTTTTTTTTTCCATCATGTCCAACATCTGAAATGTGCTTAGTTTTTTTACTCTCTGTTTTACAGTATTCAATATTCTGGAGCCCTGAATGAGGGGACTGTGACCTGAGATTTCCCACTGCCTTCCAGGTAAGAGAAGCACCAGTGGGTGAAGTAGCTTTTTCTTACATAAAGCAAGGCTGTTTACTTGGCAGGTTGGCTGTAACAAGATGCTGGACTGAAAATTGAATGATAGAATGAATGAAATATTAAATGGATAGCAGCTGAATAAAGACTCTGTGGCTCGAGGACAGGATAAGTGTAAGGACTTCCAAAGAGAGTATAAGCTTTTCTTGGATACAGCTATTAACGCGATCCAAGTATTTGCAATCCTTGTTATATTATACTATGTGGTTCTTGTGTGAAATGCATGCTTGGTAAAATGATAAATTATACTTTTGCAGTATCGCAGTCTTTGCCTTTAAGTCTCTAGGATACATGAAACTACTGCATGATTTTAAATGCTGCATAACTTAAAAAAAGCTGCATTATTTAAAAAATGCTTTTACGCTGTGGTACTCCCCAAAAATCTGTTATATTTACTATAATCATAGAATGGTTTGGGTTGGAAGGGATCTTAGAGATCATCTAGTTCCAAACCTTTGCTATAGGAAGCAACAGTTTTCACTAGATCACGTTGCCACAAGCCCCACCCAATCTGACTTTGAATGTGTCCAATGATGGGGCATGAATGATGGAGTTCTGGCTGTCACCAGCTGCATCAAAATATAGACATATTTTAGTTAGCACTTCTGGATATACTTTTTATCAAATAGCTGCATGAAAGGCATCTTTTAATTCTCCTCTCCTGTTTTTCTCCTCCTTTTGCTTAACTGCTTCTCTGTTGCATAGCATGAAACTGGATTATGAGAGACTGTGTAATTTGAATCAGAGGGTGTTTCAAATCCTGCTATAGCAATATGGTGCATTGCTTCCCAAAGGGTCTTGCCATCTGAATGCTCCTAGAGCATACAGAAGATCCAGAAGAAATCAAAGCCCCAAGACTGAGAGTTCTCTTTGGTTTTCGGTGTCAGACTTTGCCTTTGGACGTTACCTTTTCCTGAAATTATAAAGTAGAGAGAAATAGTCCTGGAAAACAGCATCACAATCAAAAGGTAAATTCAGCTTCTCAGTTTATTAAAAAAGAAACTTAATTTTCTCTGTCCATTAACTACAGAGCTTTCATGTTTCCTGCTTCTAGCCTGGAGCACACATTTGGCCCTACCTTCTGCTCCCCAGCCATGGTGGGACATGTTACATGAGCTCTCACAGGGCTTTCATGCTGCACACTGTGTTCCAGAGCTTGAAGAATGCTGTTGCATCCAGGATGTGGACTCTGCCCATGACCACTCACTGGATGCTCCATATGGAAGCTGAGGGTTGTAGTCTTTCCCTGCCACATGAGACGGCCTGCCTGAGACACACTCACTTCCTTGCCCTGTATGTGTTAAACTCACAAGCTTGTGCCTCACCATGTAAGGTTTTATGTGCTGGCATTGAGGTATCTGAGGAATCACAGAATCATAGAATGTTAAGGGGTTGGAGAGAACCTTAAAGATCATCTAGTCCCAATCCCCTCTGCCATGGCCAGGGACAACTTCCACTAGGACAGGTTACTCAAGACCTTATCCAACCTGACTTTGAACACTGCCAGGGTTGGAGCATCCACAAACTCCCTGGACAACCTGTTCTAGCATCTCACCACTCTCACAGTAAAAAATTTCTTCCTAATATCTAACCTAAATATCTCCTTTTTCGGTTTGTACCCATTACTCCTTGTCCTATCACTATAGTTCCTGATAAAGAGTCTGTCCCTGGCTTCCCTGTAGGGACCTTTAGATGTGGAAAGGTTGCTATGAGGTCTCCATGCAATCTTTTCTTTAGGCTGATCAGCCCCAACTTCCTCAGCCTGTCTTCATAGAGAAGGTGGTCCAGTCCTCTTATCAACTTTGTGGCATCCTCTGGACTTGTTCCAATAGTCCCATGTCCTTCTTATGGTGGAGGCACTAAAACTGTATTCCAGGTGGGGTGTCACAAGAGCAGAGTAGAGGGGCAGAATCAACTCCTTTGACCGGCTGCCTTTGACCTGCACACTCCTTTGGATGAAGCCCAGGATTCATGTGGCTTTCTGAGTTGCAAGCACACACCGCTGACTCATGGTGAGTTTTTCATCAGCCATCATCCCCAAGTCCTTCACTGCAGGGCTGCTCTCAACTTCTCTGCCCAATGGGATTGCCATGACCCAGACGTGAGACCATGCACTTTGCTTTGTTGGACTTCATGGCATTTGCATGGGCCCACGTGTCCAGCCTGTCCAGGTCATCTCTGGATGGCATCACTTCCCTTCAGCATGACTGCACCTCATGGTTTGGTTTCATCAGCAGATTTGCTGAGGGAGTCTCGATCCCACTGTCTGTGTTGCTGACTTAAGCCATTGAACAGGATTGGCCCCAGCAGCAACCCCTGAGGGACTCCACTCATCAGTGGTCTCCACATGGACAATGAGCCCTTGGCCACAACTCTGTGTGCAGCCTTCCAGTGATTCTTTATCCACTGAGTGGTTCATCCATCAAATCCATATCTCTCCAAGTTGGAGACAAGGATGTGGTACAAGACAGTGTCAAGTGCTTTGTGTAAGTCCAGGTAGACGATGTCAGTTGCTCTGCCCCCATCCACCAATGCTGTAGCCCTGTCATAGAAGGTCACAAAATGTGTCAGGCATGAACAGGCAGTAAGAATTTTGTAATTCTAATCTTATTTCAGTTATTTTAAGACTTTTTGTTTAACCCTGCTCATAGCAGAATTGAAAGAATTACAATTACACTATAGCTTGAGTAGTGTACACTGGCAGACTGAAGCTGAGCCTAGAATCTGCAGAAATGTTTACCAGCCCAATGTGGGCCCTGTAGCATGGAATGTTCCACTGAATATCTATTAGGTATCCTGAAGATCTGCTTCAGGTTATTATTAAGTAACTCAGAGGTTGTATACAAAGAATCTAGAATATAAAATTTTATGCCCATGCTGGGCTATGGGATACCAATTTGTCCACGGATGTCTGTGCTGTTGAGATCATAGCCAGGCTGGGAACACTGAGAAGGTAAACACTCATTCAGATGTCCTCACTGCTGAAACCTCAGGCTGCTGTGGGGCTGTGTCAGTTGAGTCATTTTGGTTTTAATCTTTGTTAATGGGCATCAGAGCTCAGATGGCTGATTTGGTGGGTAGCTCTTCCAAACAAGACTTAGGGATGGGATTTGCCTTTACCTCAGAATGCCAAGGAAGTAGATAAATACAGCTAAGTTAGTCAGCCCTGGGGTTTTCCTAACAACAGGGGAGAGAAAAACAGGCACAAGGGAGAATTTTACTGATTTTAGAAATCTGTGTTAGGCTAAGTTGATTTGCCTGTCTTTAGTATTTAAAGCAAGAAAATAACCTAGATATGCCTGCAGTGCATAAACATAGGTGTCTAGTACCATCTGAGATGCCCTAAGTTGTCTGTAACTCCTAAGCAGGGCTGCAAAGTTATGACATAGGTTCTATCCTTAAAAACCAATGCTGTGGTTGAAAATGCAGTCTCTCCTCTAGGCTCTGTCAAATAAATCTGTGATGTGTCCTTTCTTTATCGAATCATATCTTCTTATGAAATCAGCATGCTTTACATACTGTAACACAACTTATCTCCCTAGTGAACTGATGTAAGTCATCAATCCCACCATGCAGGGCCTCCTTGCATGACTGAGGGCAGATAAAACTACTTCACATTTTATTTTGTTTGGTTATTTTTGGTTTTGTTTTGGTTTTTTTGTTTCTTTGTTTGTTTTGTTTTTTGGTTTTTTTTCTGCTTTGTTGGAGCTTTATATCCACTTTGTACTCACTTGGCACAGTTGGAGATGTATGTTCTGCAGGGTGAAGATGGGGAGGTATCACACCCATTGGTTTTAGTGGGCTCTGCACGTCCTCAGGGGTGGATTTTTCCTCAGTGTTGCAGATTAGCACCAACAAGAGAATTAAGGTGGGCAATTCCTCAGTGGTGTAACACAGCCACACTGAGCCAAGCATTTGAAGCCAGAAGCCAATTCTCTTCTGCTATTCTTGTGTGTGTTCTTGAAATCAGAGATGCAGCTTTCAAAAAACAGCCCAAATAAGCAAAGTTGGAAAATATAAGCTTGCAAGCTTATATGCATACCTCAGCAGATACATTTTGTAGTACACATCCTGATTTAGCAGAAATAAGATCTCTCTGTGGTCTCAGTGATCTATTCAGAATAACCATGGGTTTTGCTGTCAGCTAGTTAGTTATGGAGTGGATGATTTAGATGTGCTCACAATCATTACTGCAATAAGATCTTCTTGCCCTGCATTCAGAATTGCATCAGGGATCCCCATGGCCATACATTCACCAAATATTTTTTAGCTCTTGAGAAGGGTTTCAGAGTACAGTCAAATTTTACATGCATGACATTTTTAAAGACTAAAATAGATAACATAGATCTTATTTCCTTTTAGAGTGATAGAAAGTCCCTTTGAGTTTATGTTCTATATAAACTCTGAGTGGACATCAAAATTGTTGCCTGAAAGGAGATTAATTAAAAAATCTATAGGGAGAATGATGGCTAGTTTTATAAGATACATGGAGGCTGTGAAAAGCTACTCCAAGGAGTTCTGACAATGTGTGCTGGCTGGCACATTTTTCCTCCTCAGTTAGGTATTTCCAGGTTCCCCCACAGTAATGAGATATATACAAAATGCTTTTATATGAACCATATTATGACTACAAATGAACATGGTGTTCTTCTAGAATGTCTTGAAAGGTGGTGCCACCAGCACATCACAGAATCACAGAATTGCCTGGTTTAAAGAACATCCTGTTCTGAAGTCCTTGCCATGGGCAGGGACACCTTCCACTACACCAGATTGCTCCAAGCTCCATCCAACCTGCCCTTTAACACTTCCAGGGATGGGACATCCACAGCTTCTCTGGGCAACCTGTTCCAGGGCCTCACCACCCTCACAGTAAAGAATTTCTTTCTAATCTAAACCTACTCTCTTTCAATGCGAAGCCATTCCCCCGTGCCTTGTCATTACATTCTCTTGTAAAAAGTCCCTTTCCGTGTTTCTTGTAGGCCCCCATCTTCTATAACCATTTCTCCAGATCTGATACTTTAACAGAAGTAGGAAAAATAGGAAAAAGTAGGAATATGTACCCAGTGAATTTTGTTGGTGCCTCAAGCTTAGATTCATATTGTCTGCAGCATGCAGGTTGCATCCAGAGATCTGGCAGTAGGAAGCAAATCCCGTTAGAAAGTTTCCACCAATGATTTTTCTTTCTTTCAATAGGTTTCAGACAGGGTTTCACAATGTCCTGCAAACAGTACCAGCTCCTGAAAAAACTGTCATGGCTTATGAGTGTTACGCAGTTTTGCATTGACATTTTTGGATGGAAGTGACATTTGATTGTTGTGACCTTGCTGTGTCTTGTGATGTTCCAGTGCAAAATGAGAGCCTCATGACATGCATATTTGATGGATAAATGGCAACCAAATGCCTTGATTTCACATGTCTCTCTCAGTTAATACCTCATGTTTTGATCTTGGTGCAGCCCATTCACCTGAGGTCTTTTTCCTTTCTTATTTTCAGATCACTAGGCAAAGGCAAAGTTCAGCTTGTTTGCTTCATGCATGAAAGAATTAGCTCTCTGTGCTGTATAAGAGGGTTCCTTTCTGAAAGGTTTTTTTCTCACTGGTTGGTGGTAAGAGGCAGTTCTCTCACACAAGGAGCTTAATTATAAGGGGATTTTTCTATGCAAAAAGTCCTTTACAAAAGAAGACAGTAAAATCCCACTTTCAAGTCCTGTTTTAAAGTGAGAAGCTTGGCCTTTAGTTAAACAGAGAAAAAGTTTAAAATTATATCATAACAGGAACTTTGGAAATTATTCCTTTCCTCAGCTTTGCTGTTTTGTTCAGTTCGTTATAAAAATTCAAGAACCCCCTGAAAAAGGAAACTTTGCCCTCCTGGAAGCTGGTGTTTGACCTTTGCAGGGCAGTGAGCTCTTTACAGACAAGTGCAGAATGCAAACAATTTTGGATGCATCACTCCATCTGTTTTCCCAGAGCCCCAACTCTGTGCCAAGGAGTGACCTCCATCCTCCCGGCTGTCAACGTCCCTACAGAGGTGGGCTTTGGGGTGACATCCCTGTGCCTGTACATCGAGGGCTACTTGGCAGCGATGGGTTCAAGCCGGTCTGGGTGCTGGGGCAGCTGTTGCTCTGAGCGGTGCCGCCGCCGAGTTGGGTAACCATGGCAACAGCATCACCGCCAGCATCCTCCTCCTCACTCGGCTCTCCTCCTCCTCGGCATCATCAGGAGCAGCAGCAGCAGCAGCCCTGGCAGGAGCCAGAGCCCAGCAGCCGAGGCTGCAGCCAGCTGCTGCCATCCCCTACCCGCACCGGCACCCAGTGACAGCCCCGGCCCCGCTGCTCTCAGGCGGAATAGGGCAGAGGGAGCTGAGGCAGCTGCACTGCAGAGGGATCCCAGACAACCCAGGTAAGAGCTGTGGGGCTGCTTGCAAACTCCCCGGGATCGATGTGGTGTGTGGCTGGCGTGTGTTTGTGCGAGTGTTGGCTGCGAGTTTTCCGGCTCACTCCTTCCAACAGCAGTGTGATGACAATTTCAGGCAAGCATGTTTTCCGGCTCATGTTTCCTATCTCTGCCATACTGTCCCTCTTCCTCTCCACCCAGATACATAAGGAATAATAAATAATATTCTAAAAGGTTCATAAAAAATGGGATGATGGGGGAGCCCAACGTGGTCACAGTGGGGAACGGCTGCACTTCCAAGATAAAAGTGGGCAGCAGCAGCAGAGCAAAGGTTGACATGGTAATTAATAACCCCTAAAGAAAAAAAAATTATGCGACAACGCACTTCTGTCTCTGCCCACTCTACAAATAAATCTCTCTCATCATATTCAGCAGAGAGCCATAAAGCGGAGAGGTGTGTGAATAGTCAAGACTAGAAACCTTACTCTAGTCCACAACTGTCAGATTTACCTTAAGTACTTTAAAATTAGACTGAATCATTGCAATAACAGTGCAATCATATCTGAGAATATATGTACATATGCAATTGTAAAAATATTGCTCTTAAACCTTTACACCTCCTTAGAAGTAAAAAAAAAGAAAAAAAAAAATACTGTCTTAATGATGTGGGTCTGACAGCCAGACACTCAAAGATGCTCACTTCATCTGTTTTGAGAAAGCATGCTCTGGGTACATTTCAAAAGGTAGGAATAGTTTTAATCCAAAGACAAATGAGGACAGTCCTTGTCATTTTATAAACAGAAGAGATACAAAGCCATGGATTGTCCTTGTGTAGGCAAATAGATGTGGATGAGTGCATTTGTCTGAGAATCATGAAGGAAGAGAGGGTAAGAAGTAAGTTTAAGCCGAAGTGGTGTTTGCTATGTAATGACTGCAGGGAGCTCTTTCCACTTCCACAGAACTATTTTTATTTGTTTATTTGTTTTTGTCAGCAGTAAGGAGAAAGAGATCTGCTGCTGCTGCTGCTGTCTTTTTCTCTTTCTCTAGAACCCTGTTCTACCTTTTCTGGTGTCCCTTGTCCTCCCCAGATCATCCTTGTCTGTGTGGCTAAAAATGCTTCTGGCTTTACTGATAATAAGCATTTTAGTAGAAGGCTTTTGAGCCCTTCCCATGATATGACACGGTTCTACAGTTTTAATTATAACATGGGGACAATCTGGGTATGACTCAATACAAGTACTGCTATACTTGTATATATATACTTGTATGTATATACTTGTGCATACAGTGAAGGCTTAGAGGCACCTGTCTTTCATGTTCAACCTTATTTGAAAATCAGAGGGCTTTTTAGTCCCAGTCCTCTGTTTTACTGCATGTCTGCAGATCCTCCTAAAATCAGTAGCAGCTGGGATATAATTTAAGTTTATAGGTATATATAGATATAGAACAGAAGTCAGAATCAGACCCACTTTTTCTCTATGTTTGTAAACATCCTTCTCGTGCAAGGTACAGAACAAGGAATTTGGGTACTCAGGATCTCATGCCCAGTTCTTATGAACAAATGTAAAAATTACCTGGGATTATGTTCCATCCCAAAAGAAATTGATAGGATGAGGGATAGAAAAAAGAAAATATAAACAAGTATTTGGAATCAGTGCTTTGATTTGAAAAATAATTTTCTTAGGAACTTAACCTTCTCATCACAACAGGTCTTCTCTACAAGGGGCTCTTTGATCCATGTTAATAACAGTGCTCACAGACACCAAGTTTAACTGAAGAGAAAGATTTTGGACACTTATATTAATTAAACTAAGACACTGTAGCGCTACAGTCCTTAAGGCGCTAGAAGAGTCTGGGCACATTACATGGTGCATTTCTGCATAAGCTTCGGTGTTTGCTTCAAATCTAGAGACTATTTAAATCTTGAAACTTTTTTGTTATAACAGAGAGGGAGTAAAAGTGCCTGTAAAACTGCCTGTGAAAAGAGCACAAATCTGATCATGCCCCTGACACGGGGACCAGTAGCAGAACCAAAATCCTGTTTATATGTGTTGTGGAGATGTAAAGTGCATAATCCAGGGGCAGCTCAGTGAGGCGCAGAGCAGTGATCCTCTCATCAGCACAAGAAGATGATTGACGATCAAAGGGCATTGGGTATTACACATTAACACTTCACAAGTATTCCTGCATAGTCCTGCTTTGCTCCTAGCTGTGGGCAGGTGATTGTGGAGAAACCAGAACTTATACATGGTCTGATTACTATAGGGCTGTGAAACTTCTGTTAGAAATTACTGTGGGAAAGGTAGGGAAGGTTGATGTTTTCATGAGCATTGCTTGGCCATAAAACCCCTCTGTGATGGACTGTTCATGGAAATTCAGGGCACTGAAACTGATACCAGTGGAAACAGCAAGGAATCACCTCAGATGACCAGTTTTTGATGCCCAGTGCTCCCCACCCACACAGCTCTTTCCCTTGCTTAAACTGGAAAGCTTAGGAGAGATATTTTCATTTTGCCTTATGGCTTTTTCTGTTATAGTATATTAGTTTAGTAATGGAAATGATCACGGTCTTTCTTTTGCCTTGGGCACAGCTGTTAAGAGCTGCTCTCTCAATGCCCACTTACTGTTCACTAGCACCATTCCAAGGGAAAAAAAATATATCTTGTGATATAACTAAGCATCTTTTAAAATCTTGCTCCTTATTTTCATTAGTCACCCATCGTGACTCTTGGAACTCAGAACAAATGAAGACTTACACAATAGTTGCTGTTCTAAAGTCAGCATTTGCCAACAGGTTGAAGGATTTTTTTTTCTTTTTTAAATAAGGAAGCTGCTATTTTTCAGATCCTGCTCTATAGTAACCTGAGGCAAGATATGATTTGCACATGAATGTTACACCTTGCCCTTAGTTTAAGAATGATATCCATTTTTTTGATCCTATGTGTAAACTGCTGTTTATTACTCTATTCAATAAGCACACTCTGTGATTTTCCCTCTTGCAATATTATGCTTTTTCCTTTTACACTGTGTGGTGATTGGCTAGATTCACTGTTTAATGAGACAGACACTTAATCAGGGAGAATAAAAATTTTCCAAGTGAATAGGGGAAGGGTGAGATCTTTACATTAGAGACTGGACACTCTCTGGTTACCTTAAAATTATGCAGCAAATACATAAAGAAATAACCTTTTTTTTTTTTTCTTCCAATTTTCATCTTCTCGAGGAGTCAGACTGGCCTTAGCAGGTTGTCTTAAAGTCTAAATCATACCCATGATTATGCAACGTGAACCTTTCTGTTCACTGAGCAGTTACCCACATCAGCACTTGGAAAGGTTATAATTCCTTCCTGGTCTATTGGCTCATGTAGTTCAAGCTTTTGGTCTCTGCTCTGCAACCCCTGGACTCCTCATGAGCTTCCTTGCTCATGGATTGAAACCTTCTCCCCCAGCTGGTGAGAGAGACTGTCTGTGCTTTGCACAGCACTGAGCAAAGCATGTCCGTGAGCACGAGTAGTGCAGGTGACTCACTTTGTGGGTATTTCTTCTGGTCTCCCCTGTACCCAGTTCCCTTCCTTGCATGCTGGCAGTGCCTGACAGGCTGCAAGAAACCCAGGGCTGGTGATGTGTCATGACCTCTGCTAACACTGCTCTGGAAGATTATGGGCTGAATTTACCCGAGCAGTTGTGGCTGCTGGGCTGATCCCAGTCCTTCAGAAGGTCAGCACCATCACATGCCTGATCTCAGCTTGTTGGGAGAGTCAGTTAGAAGTTGGCTTCCTACAAATCTTCCAAATCCAAGAAGATATGATTTTATTCTGTCTCTAATCTTATTATTAGTGCCTGCAATGTTAAGGACTCTTATTCAGCAGCTTTATTTCTTCCCTGTTTCACTGCAGAAGACAGAGCATCCAAAGTGTAGAAGGGAGATTTTTTTTTTTCTTTTCTACACTCAGATGCTGGAGATATCCATGTGCTGCCCCAGATCAAAAGAGAATACCTTATATAGGGGTAGGTGCTCTCTCTGGTCCTCCTACAAATCTGCCAGAAATTTCATGGCATTTTTGCTTCTCTCTTGGATTCAGATGTGCCTTGGTGGGGTTTCTGTGTTTCTGGAGCCCCCACACCTCAGACCTGTGTATATTTCAGTAGTCAGATTATGTTCAGTGGACACAGAGGGACCCACAAAGTTTACTTCCCTTACTGAACATGAGGCAGTGTAGGTAGATGAAATATCCTGACATGCTCTTCATACCTGTTATGTTTTCTCATCCTTAGGATCACAGGAGTAAGACAACCTAAGCAGTAGTTTGACCTTTTCCTGGTATATATACTTAGTAAGTTCTTGTTTTTGTCTTAGTATTTTGTACATGTATATCTAGAAGTTATATTCATCATAATTTCAATTTTTATCCTTAGCTATGTGGTGTTGCCATGAATAGGTAAGACCTTATGCACACTATTGGAATTTAGAGGTGAAATTGCAGATATTAAGCTACAGAATTGTATTGATAATGCATAGCAGTGGTGTGACAATAAATTGATGTTTGTCTTATTCGCATGAAAATTTCAAAATCTGACCTCTGGTCGTTGCATGGCTTTTAAGGATTCACAGAATGCAGAACAATGATGAGTGGGACTTTCCTAATGTAACTTGGCTTGGTAGGGATTACCTGTGCTATTAAGACCCTGATGCCACCATTTAGCAGCCTGGAGAGCCCCAGGCTCTTTCTTGGTCCAGCTAGTTGGGCATATAAATCTCTTCAGTTGTATTACTATCCAGATCTGTGTCTGGGACAGAATCTGGCTCTGCCATCATCTTCTAATGTGTAATTTTGGTTTCTCTAATGTTGCCAACATTGCATTTATTTCTGAGGCTGGCAAGCACTGTCCCATTACCTTTTTACGGACCAAAAGAATATGAGTATTACTTGGAAGATGCCGCTTGAGTGAAATGTTGCTTCTATCTCTGTCAGTTTGTCAACCCATATTGCCAAAACCACTGTGGCAGTGGGAAAAGCAATTCTGTTTTCTGAGAATCATTTCTTAAAGAACAGAGCAAAAAGACCAGTATTTTCATCCACTGAATGCTAGACAAGTGGGATGTTTCAGGATGCAAATTTCATCTCTATTGAATTATCTTGTCCTTTCCACTCACAGCTTCTTGTTCTTAGTGTCTTTGACTTGACTTCATTGTAAGCAGATGATGCCTGTGGATAGTGTAACCTCATGTTCGAGCTAAATACAGCCTTGGCTTCTGTGTCAGTTTTGAGATGTGTACATGAAACAACTGTTGTTTGGGGGTTTTTTGCCTAAAAAGCTGTCCTGTTTGTTTTAGTGGTGGTGGGGAAGCATGGGGCAAGCACTTATGGAAGATCATGTCCCTTGTATGCCATTTCTTTGGATTTGTGTGAGCTAACAAAATTTGAGTTCCTGCTGGTATTTGGTTTCTTCAGAGGACTGAGACTCTTAGTAACAGGTTTTGAGCCCATGATGCAGGCTTGCAAACTGCCAATTCCTGTAGCAACTGCTCACCCTCTGTGTGATTGAGTACCTGAGTTCAGCAGGTACTGGCTTACGTCTGCACAGCTCCTCTGCATTGTTAGGGCACAACTATCCCACATCATAAAACACAAGGATCTCTGTGGGACAAGGCAGATGGATTTCATTAGAGCTGAGAAGCATCCACTGCTGCAAGTGACTCCTTGACTCCTCTTACAAGTGGTTACAGAGTTCGCTGCACTGCATAAACACATTCTACACCACACAGCAGCACAGCCCTATTTATTTTCTTTTACTGCCTGTCGTGGTTTAAAATCCCAGCTGAAAACTTCTCTTTTCTGTCCATGCATCATTGTTTTCCCTCTGTTTCTCTCTCCCTTTGCAGCTGTGTTTACGCTTATCAGTGTGAGGGTGCAGTTTGCCAGGGTAGATGTTAGAGGAAATAAAGTGGCATTGTGTGATGTTCTAGAGTGCCCTGCTCTGCAGCACCCAGCCCTTTCACCACTGGAGGCTATGGGATGCTTCCCACTGACCTCAGGAACAGCAGGACTCATCCCCGCACACAAAAGTCTTTTCAGAAGGAAAGATAATGCACAAGGCTGAGAAGACTGTTGTTTGAGGAAGGCGTGGAAGCCTGAACCACATCTGTTGAAAAGCTTTTGTTGGCTGCCATGGATGGATCCAAGTCATGCTGTTGTTTTACCCTGGAGCACCACGGCCACCTGAACATTCCTTATCTTTACTTGGGATACCAAGCAGCAAATTCAGGGGCACTGAGAGGCAGAAGAGGGACAAGGCAGAGAAACTATTTCAGCAAGGCTACTCTTTTTTGAAAGAAGTTCACATCCATAGGTCAGCCCTAAATGGAGATGAAAAATAATTCCAGAAGGTTATGTAAAAATCCGTAAGATATGTTCTTTCTTTTATGGTGGGGAAGGGGGAAATAGATTTCGGATTGCATCAATTCTTTTGGAATGCATCAATTATTTTCTCAGAGGAGGGGAGAATGTTTGAAAAAAAACCAAAAAACAGGAAAAGAACTAGTGAGGAATGATCAGTCAACTCTCACTAATTTTTAGGAACACTGTAAATTAGGCCTTGTTTCCTTTAGGTGACTTGCATTGGTTGTGGGTGACATTAGTGCTTTATTAAATTTGCTGGGCTGAGAAGCTCATGGTTATAGTGTAGCTAATAATACCCTAATTGAGAAACAGAAGGTGTAATAAGTCAGCATTAGAAATTGGAATGCAGAAATAGTCGCTGCTAGTTGAACTCAAAATACCCAACAGCACAAACCCCTTGTCTACAGCAGCACATGCTAAACACACATTGGGGGAAAAGGCTTTCCTTTTTTTTGGCAGCCTTCTGGGTCAGCAGAGCTCTGTGATGATCCACGTGTGTGACTGTCTAACACTACCTGAGATGTGCAAGGCCCCTCGTAACAAGTTAATTAGTATCCTTGGCAAGTTAATCATTTTACAGAGTCATAAACAGACCACATAGGTTGAAATAGATCATGTCAGAGGACTTGGGAAGGCAGTTTTTCCCAAGGTGGGACTTTGTGAGCATGGAATCACTCGATGACATGGGAGTGACCTGCAGCAGGGACTGAGATGTAACCATGGCTACTCTGCTCCTCTTCTCCCTGCTCCTGCTTGGGGATAATCAGCAGATATCAAGATCGCTGCTGAATTACGAGCCGTGGAGTTATTGCTGAACAAGGGTTGTTTGCTGAAGGAGATTTATCTAATTTTATTTTTTTTTTCTACAGCCTCCCAGGGTTTACCCAACCTCTCAACTTGGGCTTTGCAAGGGTGAAATTTGGCTTAGCAAGCGCATGTTTTTCTGCTATGTGCTTTGTAGTCTCCATGACAATAAGATGAGTGGCCCAGATGTAGTGGTGATAGGGGACCCTGAAATAGGTTAGTTTGATGAAATTAGGACACGTGTAATGCCAGAATCAGCAGTGCAACATGGATATCTGCTGCGTTGTCAGATGGTAGATCAAAGGTGAGAAATGTGTTGTTGATGAATGACAGAATCATAGAATCATTTAGGTTGGAAAAAATCCTTAAGATCATCAAATCCAACCACTTACCCAGCACTGCCAAAATGAACTAAAATGCTCAGCAAAAAAAGGGAGTCAACTGACTGTGTTGGGCACAAGTGATGAGATATTGTTTCCGGATAAAGGACACAACATAGTGCTGAAAGAGTGAAGACAAGAAGCAAGGCCTGAATGCTCTAATTCAAAATAAAACCCAGCCGTGGTGGGACTCCCAGTGATTGGGATAGGAGTGGGCAAGGATACAGCTGTAGCTACCTTGATCACCAAGTCTGCAGGCAGGATAACACAGGTGGTTGTGTCAGCACTCCTGTCTTGCTTCCTCTCCCAAAGTCAGGTGCCTGCTAACTATTAAAGCACAGGTGCTTTTCTCAGAGCAGAAACTGTCAGTATCTGGTATGAAGAAAAGCCAGCTAGCAGAACTGGTTTTATAAGGCTCATTCTAGAGGTAAGCCCTTTCCTCCATGCACCTGGGTTTTTCTTGTGCATATTTTCCTTTTTTGCTATACTATAACTATGAGATCCAAGGACATCAATCTCCTTTGTGCCTCATCTGAGATTCTTCAGAGTTGTGAGAATCAGATGGAGACAGACCAGACAAAGCACAGAGGTTACTTCTCTTGGTATAGGTGCTTTTTGCATGGACCACTCTGGGCTGATGTTACTCTAATAAAGGGAGCACCAGGAATGATGTGCTTGCTTGCCTGTTCTTAGCCAGTCTTAGATTCTTCCTGGGACTGCTGTTGTACTTACACTTAGGTGAAGTGAGCAGTAAAAAGCCATTTTTGTTCATAGGATAATCCTGTTTGTAAGAATGTCTATTCCAATCACCTGCTAAAATCACCTGTGGGATCAGACCAGCTTTCGTAGGGTTTTATCTAGTCCAGCTTTGTACCCACCTATAATAAAAAGCTAGCAGCCTCTGAAATCTTCTGAATTGTCAAGTCTAGGGTCATCAGGAGCTTTAGGGGAGTTTGTTTCAAGAGAGAAAAGGGTGATCTGAGCGCATGTGAAAAGAGCTTCTCCATGAGGACTTCTGACCATGGAAATATCTGTATGAAACTCAGAGACCCTGAGAGGACAGCGATGCGCAGAGCATGATAGAGGGGAAAATGAACTTATCAAAAGCTTCTTTGGGCTGTCAAGGGCAGGTTTATTCCTCAGCATAAATGGCTTCCTCTGGAGACTTGTGGAATATGCATTGCTGGGGGGAAAGTGCTGACGTTTATAGTGAAATGGGTCTGGCTTGCCCTGTGTCTGTACATGGTAGATGACTGTTTTGGGAGATAATGCCTCAGGTCAGTGATTTAATTATGTCTGGTTTGGAGACCTTTTACCATACCTGAGATAACTCAAGGCTTACAGGATGGCGTTTGGAAGAATCATCTGTTCAGCAGCAATAATCGCCAATTACTAAGAAAAGATCACCTTACTTAGTCATTTCCCACTGCTCCCATCTCCCACCAAAAGCTCTGTTTATCAAAGCTTTGCTTTCAGGACCAGTGCCACTGATAATCAGAAACCTCACATCATAGGAACACTTAAAAAGGAGTTAGAGGACCAATTATATAAATGTTGCCTCTTTTGTAAAACAGCTTGGGACTTGTAAACATACTGTGTCCACATCTCTGTAAATAATTCATCATGATGAATTATTTAGTTGTGTAAGCTGTGTTTTAAGTAAGGAAATATTTTTGCTAATATGAAGGCAATGAAGATATTTTAGATAATTTTGAAAGAGGTAGCTGCCATTTTACTGTTTTGCTTCTGTTTGTGTTGGAATTGATCTTTGTCGTGAGTGTGTTCTTCAGGAGTGGCTGATACCGGGTCTGTAGTGTGTCAAGGTGACTTCCTCAGCACCAAAAATCACAAACCCTTTCATCCGAGTAAGGCTTATCAGAAGTCAAGGAGTCCACTTCCTATTGTAGATGTGCAAAGGGCACATTTTAGAATTTATAATTTTAGAATGCTTTTTTGCTTTCCAGATGAAATTGGGAATGACAACTTCAATCCATGTAAAAAAAGTAAAGGTGAATGCTGTTACTGATGGAGTTTTTCGTATTATGCTTTTGCACCTTATTTATGAGACTAACTGAATTTTGTTCTTTTTATATATATGTATATATTTGGATAATTCTGTTGCATTTTCTTTTCTTCCCCTTCCTTTTTCTCCCTCAACAACAGATGATTTTGAAGACAGCATGAATGAAACAAAATGTTGGCATGGTCCAATTTCCTGACAAGATAAACATTAAGTTAAATGCCGAGACATATGCCTTAGTGTGTGACTGTAATTTTATAGGTTCTTTTATGTGTTATGGTTGGCAACATAATCCCTGTAGCCTGTTCTGGCTAGAAAGAACCCTGTTTCTTAGCTTTAAGACAGACAAATGATCTAAAACTGGTATACACCACTGGCTGTACAGTGTGAGTGGTGAATTGAATCTTTGTTATAAGTTGTTTCCATTCCAATACATTTTAAAAACGAAGATGATTATTCAGCCACGGTGCATTTGGGTTGGTGATGATGGTCTTATTGTAATTCCTCTTTTCTTCCTTCATCCCACCTTTGGTGTAAGACTGTTTGGAGGTGACGCAGCTCCAGTTGCTCCCACTGTGGAGTGCAGACTTGTGTTTGGTGAGAGTGTTTCCTCTGATGGTTGCACAGGTACAAAATTGGAGGGATATTGGCTCCAGCTCATCCTCTGTGACGTTAGTCTGTGCGGCCAGAGGATGAATCAGAGGATGAATGCTATGCCCTTCCCTGGCCCCCTCAATTTTGGGGTCCATTCACACAATCTGGGAGTTCTTTGAACTGCAATGAAGTCTGCTTATCTCACCTCATCTTTTTACAGAAGGATCCCCACACAAAAATGCCATTGATAATTCAACTATGGGACTGTGCAGGCCCAAGAGTGTTTGCATTTTATCTGTGATTCTAGCCATGAAAGCAATTTGGTTTTCCTTACATTAGTGATCTGCAGGAGAGTCAGCTTCATCCAAAGTACCTGCCAGCTCTCTTTTTGTGGACAGGACAAAGAAATAGATATTTCTGAGGTACTACACAGATAACTGGTTTTTTAAATGCCTGCTTTAGGACAGAAAGATCATGCTCAAACTTTGTCTCCACTGTCTAAACCTCGGATGAATAGTTGAGGAACAGCCATTTACACTGAAGATGTCTGTCATTTTAGCAAGTGTATCCAAACTTATTTACTGTCAAAATAGGGAATAGAGGTTGGGCATCCTGAGCCTCATCCCTCTTCTCCACATATCCGTGCCACTTGTCTTTAGGATTCCTACGATATGTAATATAGTGGTGTTTTTTGCAGGAGGGATCATATGCAGGCCTCCTGCCTTCCCTGGTCAGGTTTCCACTCTCTTCTGGCAAGACTACCTTTTCTCTGATCTGCCAGCAAGTTCTTCTGTGTGATGTCCCACTTGGGACTCCTGGCTGGTTGCTGGACTAGCACAGGGAAAGAATGGTGAAGAAACCCTAGCATTGCTTCACATTATGTATGCTAAATGATTTTGGTTCTAAGATTTAGTCAGGGAATAAATGGCATATTTGGTAGTCTGTTTGGAAAGGGCATTTAAGCTTCGAAGATGCAGAACCCATGATCCAGACTGGATAACAGAGACCCCATAACTTCCTTAGCTTGGTGGCAGCTGCAGCAAGACAGCACTGGGATCCACAGCTGTTGGGTAGGGTGCTTTAGCCCAAGCAGAGCAGCATCCCTTCCTTGACCTTGAGAGTGCTGATTCAGAGACAGCGTATACACACCTCTGCAGTGGTTCAGAGATGCAGTACCCTTTGTTTGGAAGGAGTAATTTAGTGCTTTGTGTGGGTGCATTTATGAGAACATACAGCTTCTTTTAAAGAAACAGAAACGTTTCTGGTATTTGCAGATATTTTGGCTGCACATTAAGAGAAAAAATAAAAAGACACTTTGGTGGAAGAAGTTTCCATTATTCACTAGCAGTTCCTTGCAGAGAAGAGTTTTTAGTTGTGAATATCTTATTTGTACCTTAATAGCTTATTCTGTGTGTGGAAAGGAGTTGGAAGCTGATTTCCAAAAGGATTAAGTACTTGGCAAATCACCAACCTTGTGAAAACAATCGTACCTTAAGACCTAGTTCCTACAATTGGTATTAAGAGTGACAATAAGCCGTGCTGAAGATGTAAGGATATAAAGTTATGAGAAAGTGTTCAAAGCAGGGCAATAAAGATGGTAAAGGGTCTTGAAGGAAAACTGTATAAGAGGCTGAGGGCACTTGGTCTGTTCAGCTGAAGAGTCTGAGGGGAGACCTCATTGTGGGTACAGCTTCCTTGAGAGGGGAACAGGAGAGGCTGGCACTGATCTCTGCTCTGTGGTGATCAGTGGCAGGGCCTGAGGGAATGGCCTGAAGTTGTGTCAGGGGAAGTTTAGGTTGGATATTAGGTAAAGGTTTTTCTCCCAAAGGGTGGCTGGGCACTGGGGAGGCTCTTATAGAGACATGATCACAGGACCAAGCCTGACAGAGCTCAAGAATTGTCTGGATGATGTTCTGTGCTGGTTTTGGCTGGGGTAAAGTTAACTTCCTTCAGAGTGGCTGATACGGGACTGTGTTTTGGATTTATGCTGAACACAGTGTTGCTAATATAGAGATGTTTTTGCTATGGCTGAACAGGGCTTACACAGAGCCAAAGCCTTTTCAGCTTTTTGTGCTGCCGTACTGGCAAAGATGTTGGGGGTGCAAGGGAGGCTGGGAGGAGACACAGCTGGGACAGGTGACCCAAACTGACCAAAGGGATATTCCAGACCATGTGACATCATGCTCAGTCTATAAAGCTGGAGGAAAAAAAGGGAAAGGTGAGGACTTTTAGATTAATGGCATTTGTCTTCCCAAGTAACTGTTATGTGTGATGGGACCCTGCTCTCCTGGAGATGGTTGAACATCTGCCTGCCCATGGGAAGCAATGCATTAAGTCCTTATGTGCATGGCTTTTGCTTTCCCTAATAAACTGTGTTTATCTCAACCCATGAGTTTTCTATCTATTCTATGATTCAATGGTTCTATGAGGCTTAACCATCATTGTCTCCATCAGAACTCCCCTGGACTTTGCATTTTGTTACTTTGGTTCATAAACTTTCAATGTGGTTGCAGATTTAGCCTGGCTCATGCACTGGAGGTCTTTCTGACTGTGGCTGAAGTCAAGGAGAGCAGCAGTATGATGCCAGATAAATACCTAAAACCTGAGGGGTGTAGAACTGAGAATAAAACTGAAAATCCAGGCAGTAAACTAAGCCACTCCCCCATGGCTATTTTCACCCACCCCACCCACAGACTTGTTACCCTGGGTGATGTAAGTAACTTACAGTCAATGTGCCTCTGTCTCCAGCTCCCATGTGCCGAGTGCCACACACCAGCATCTCTCGTGGCAGCCCCTCTCCAGCTGGGAATGTGCCATGCCAACCCAACCTGCAGTAAGTACCCTTGCCCACTGTGGCTTGTGGTGCTGAGGGATGCTGGGATGCTTTGCTGCTGCAGATGCTGATATGAGTGGCTGTAGCTGCCAGTGAAACCTGTAACTCTACTCCAACCTGTGATATTAGACAGTCCTGTAGCACAACTGTGCTGATACTGGTGGGGAATCTGATGCGCTGCTCATCCAGTTACTCCTCTCTGCAGAGGATGATGCATTTTGGAAACTTGCCTCAGAAATTTTCACTCCTTTGTCCTCTTAGGCATTGCTGACAATATGTTAAAAAGACAACTTAAATGCTTGGTTTTTTTCTCTCTCCACCATTGTGCAATGTAGTATCTGATCCTTCACAACTGCTCTTAACTTTATTTCTGTCATTGCTCTTGTAGGATCAATCATAAATCCTGGAATGTTTTGGGTTGGAAGGGACCTTAAAGCTCATATTATTCCAATCCTGCTGACACCTTCCACTAGACTAGGTTGCTCAGGATCTGCGGGTCAAGAAGTTGGGTTACCACCAGGAACCTAAAATATTAATTTAAAAATTTTGTGTCTCCAGTCTGTAGCACTAGAATTGCTAGGGCAGAATACAAACTCATTCATTTTAATTTTGAGAGCAGTATTTTTCTTGTTTTGTTTATGAACCTGTGTCAAATATCAGCAAATCTACTGTAAGCCCCAAATCAGTGTTGAATAAATCCTTTTTTTTATTCCAGATCATTGATTTCATGATCAACAAAGTAAGAAAGATGGTAGAAAATGCTGAATTATTATGCTTAGGCAAGACTTGTGGCAACTTAACAAAGCTGTATGAAAGAAGATGAAATTCTTTGCTGATGAATACAGAGTAATGTACAATGGAAAGAATGGAATTAACTGAAATGATTCATAGCCCTTGCCAGCTTAAAAATAAATTCTCGTCACCTGAGAGGAGATTCTTCAGAAAACCTTTCTATGTGTATGGTTACCTGAGGAAATAAAATTCTCTGTGAGGAAACAGAATATGTGGTGCATAAGATCTGGGATGAAAATTATTTATGAATAGAAGAATGAATTGTGCTTTATTTTTCCAACAGTGAAATATTCAGCAAATTAAAAATCTTTTCACTTAAATTAACATCAACCTGTGGGAAGTATTGATCTAGAACATTTTTGGGGAAAAATCTTGAAATTAAGTGATCCTATTAGGAAGTTCAATTTGCTTTGTTTAGAAGTACCTTTTTTAATGCCAGATTGCAATTGTTTTAGAAAAAACAGCTATTTACACTAAAAAAAATCTTAAATGAAAAGTGTTGATTCACTGAAACGTAGTGTTTCTGATCCATCAAAATATTTTTATTTCTGTCAAAAAACTTTGTGGGAAATATAGGGTTATCAGTTGAGTCTGAACACAAACACCCACCCACTCAGTCAGAAAATTTCTTGCTATAGGTCCCATGGGTGTGCTCTCCAAAACATTACAGTATCTTTCCAGAAGTGTGGCAGCTCCTAAACTGGTGCATTTTAGTTTGATCTCTGCCTCTTATGGGTCCATATCACAAGTAGGAGGCTTCCAAAGCAGGTGACCAGAATTCATACCGATTTCTATGCTTTGGATGTAAGTGAAATGGATATGTAATTTCAGCTGAGAATCAAGGAAATCCTTTAGCTGAAGGGTGAGGAACTTATGTTCTCAGCTCCTAGGAAGTTAATGGAAAAACTTCCCAATGGATGGGAAAGGTTTTCACTCCTGGTTATTATGTCAACCATGTGCCAAGCTGGGTGGCGTAGTGCTCTGCAGAACTAACTGCTGAGTATCAAGAGTAATAGAAGGTGAAACAATTTACAGTTGTGTCTTTATTTTCCAAAATATAGGAGAAAGAGAGCCTTCTGTGAAAGTAAAAGGCACTGCATTGCATGTAGATGAAAAAACACTTGTAAGCCGAATCTAAAAAAAACCCCAAACAAAACAAAACACAAAAAACCCCAAACAGAACCAAAAAACCCCAAACAAAATCAAAATGAAATAAACCATAACACCCTCCCCCCCCCAAAAAAAAAAAAAACTAGCAGTAAAAAAATGCAAATTTAAAGAAAGGAAATGGGAAGAGGGGAGGAAAGTACCACTAATTTTTATAACCAATGAAAACATTTGTAATTACAGGATGAGAAGGTGAGTTTAAAACCTCCCAGGTACTGACACAGAGTCTGAGAAAATGGAAAGATTCCCATCAGATTAATTTTTGCATCAAGCAATATCTGAGGGAAATTATGACAAAACATACCCACTGGGAAATACATTTTATAACTTTTCATTATCATAGAAGAGCCCAGATTGGAAGAGACGTCAAAAGTTCATTCAGCCCAACCTTTTATGGGAAAGGAAGATGAGATGAGATCATCTAGCAGCCTGCCCAGTCACATCTAGAAAACCTCCAGAGATGGGGACTTTACCATGACCCTGTGCAGGTTGTTCCAGTGAATGATTGTTCTCACTGTAAAAACTGTTTTTCTTATACAGGGCTGAAACTTCTTCTAGGGTAAATTGTGCCCCTTGCCTTTTCCATGAGTCTCCATGTAAAG
Source organism: Campylorhamphus procurvoides (assembly GCA_013396655.1). NCBI lineage: Eukaryota > Metazoa > Chordata > Aves > Passeriformes > Dendrocolaptidae > Campylorhamphus > Campylorhamphus procurvoides. Next base: position 1,581,858 of record WBMV01002992.1, read on the forward strand.
ATACAGTCTGTCCTCTTTATATCCCCCCTTTAAGTACTGGAATACAGTGATGAGATACCACTTGAGCCTTCCCCTCTCCAGGGAAGAGATCTTCAGTCAGAAAAGATCTCTGTCCATCATTCCTCAGAGATTAGGTCATGGTACTGCTTTGGACCCTCGCTAGTCTGTCTGTGTCTTTCTTGGACTGTGGGGACCAGAATTGGAACACTGCACTCCAGCAGCTCCTGACAAATGCGGAGTGGAGTGAGTGGACCAAATCTCCATCTCTGCTGGTAAAGTCCCAGCAGATGCATCCCAGGATCCAATCTGCCTTTGTTGCTCCAGGGGGGAACTGCTGACTCCTGTGTTGTCAACCAGGCCCCTTTCAGCAAGGCTGTTGAACAGACACACAGCTCCCAGCCTGTACTGGGCCCTTTGGTTATGTCATTCCAAGGGCAGGACTCTGCACTTATCTTTGTTAAACTTCCTACGGCTGCTGCTGCCCACTGTTCCAGCCTGTCCAGGTCTCTCTGTAAGAGGTGTCTCCCATCTGACATGTCCATTTCGCCATCAGCTTGGTGTCATCAGCAGAATTGATGAGGGTGCTGTCAGTGTGATTATCCAGGCCATTTATGGAGATGCTCAACACTGTGGGGCCCAGTAACCATCCTTGGGGGTCCCCACTTGTAACAAGCTGCCAGCCTGAACAGAAACCATTGATCACCACCCTCTGAGTGCAACCTTTTAGCTGATTTCCTGCCTATCTTGCAGAACACCCGTCCAGTCTGTATCTTGCCAGTTTGTCTCATGGATGCAGTTTGTCTAATTTGTCAGTTCAGGATGATTTTTACTTTTCATTGAAACCTCTGTCATTGGCCTTGCTATTGCATATCTGTATGCTGTATTTGTCTCCAGTATTCTGAAGTGAAAAGGTGAACTCTAGCATCTATTTCTTGGGTCATAAACCCTTATCCATATGTAAAGTTCTTTCAATTTTTTGTTTCCCCTTTCAGTACTCAAATTGTGAGGTCATAGTACACATAACGCTAGGCTTTGGTACATAAAGCACTATCTGTATTCTGCTTTGCTTTTTAAATGTCACAGCGCCTTCCTCGCTAAAGGCATTCAGAAAGCCTGGGTTTGGTGCTGCATGCTGTGTTATGCAAGATTAAAAAAAAAAAAAAAGGAAAGGAAAGGAAACCCAACTTGTTAATTAACTGTCTCAGGATTATTTTTTTTAAAAATGAAAATTCCATTTTTTCAATGTGTATAAAATTAGAATGTTAAATTCTATACTAAAAATGGAGGGGAAGAAATGCAAAGGCACTGCAGAATGCTGGGGCTCAGTATGTAGAGAGTGTATATTATTTTTCATAAGGTGTTTGTGACAACAGAAAACAAAACTGGAAACATTTTTTCTCTTCCACTTGCATGGTGAGGTTGTCCTATAATAAATTGGTTATTGGTACTTTGTTTTTCAGGGCTCAAAGGAGACCCATCTGCTTTACCACAGAAGATTAAAACATTCAGTGTCTCTCAAAAACCCCCATTGTGCCATAGTAGGATTTAATATTTTCCATCGTGGTGTAACTATGATTGTGAAAGGAGCTGTTAAATGCCGCAGTGTTCATTTTGGCATGTTTAGAACAGGAAGGCTAAAGGTAGTAATGTTCCAATAGGCGTTTTTCTTCCCTTTTTGGTCTTTTGGTTTAGGAACTCTGCTTCACAGCTTGTCCTCTTTCTTTTCTCTCTTTACCAGCATCTTCCATGGCCTCCCCTAGCTCACATGTAAAATTGAGGCAGGGTTATGTAAAATAGCTCTTATTAAAATGGACTTCTCATACTGCTTGGGCTAGTTCTTATGCCTATGTCCCCGTGAACACATTGCTGCAGGAATAAGGGAAGTTGCCTCCTAGACACTTCCCTGCAATTTTGTTGTGCCATTACTGTTTCTTGCTAATCTATCCAGGCATAATTCCTGAGCAGAACAGGTCCTGATTTCAGTGGTGCTTCAGCAGGTTTGTCCTGCCCATCTCCGGTTTCATGGACATGTGCCGACCATTGGCTTCTGCTGACTTCCACTCATCTCCTCTGCCCTTATCTCTGCTATCCTTGCATGGGAACCTGCCACATTTCTGTTTCAACTCAGTGTCAAACCCAGCAAACCACCACACTGACTGCCAGGTCATGACTATCAGGTATTTGCTTTTCCTTTTGTTCTTCTCCCTGTTACCCAAAACAGAAAGCTGTGATGACCTGTGTCTGGTTTTGGAGGGTAGCTCCTCCCTTTCCTTCAAAATTTAACCTCCTTCAGCCCTTTTGTCCAGTTTGGGAAGGGTGATCTTGAGGTGGGTCTGTCCTTGTGCTTCTTCGTCTTATAAGAGATGCTCAATTCCTCCCCTCTGTTGGCTGACATCTCTGTAAGCTTCTACAGCTCTGATTGTTGAACAGGTCTTAAGTGATGCAGAAATAAATATCTGTAGCCTATACATCTTAGATGAGCTTGAGATTGCTGTATTTTTTGGTAAAAGAAGCTGCTTTGTCCATATTCTTCCTTTCATTCACTGGCTTCCTTCTCCATACCTTCATTCCCTTTCCTTCCAATGTATAACCAAACCTTTCCATATACAGGGGGCTTTCTCTCCCTCCCTTCTCCTATACACTTCTAGCCCTCCAGACACCCTGGAGCTAGCAGTGTGCCCTTGTGGCCAAGAAGTCCAGTGGTGCATTAGGAAGGTCATTGCCAGCAGGTCGAAGGAGATGGTCCTGCCCCTCCACTCAGCCCTGTTGAGGACATGTCTTAAAGAACTTTACTGTGTGGGTGACCAAGCACTGGAACAGATTGCCCAGAGAGGGTGTGAAGTCTTGCTCCTTGGAGATATTCAAGAACTGTCTGGATGCAATTCTGTGCTATGTGCTCTGGGATGACCCTGCTTGAGCAGGGAGGTTGGACAAGATGACTGACTGTGGCCCCTTTCATCCACACCCGTTCTGTGATTCTTTAATTCTGTGCTGGGCCAGGGGTCAGTTTTCCCAGGCAGGATCATGTTCTTACTTCTTTTGCCAGTTGTCTTCTGGAAAGACCCCATCCTATTCTAACCCAGGGAAAGAAGTGAGCAAAACCAGCAATATTGAAAATTATTCCTCTCTAAATGGTCACAACTAATTATGAAGGCTACATCTACTGTGAGATGAGCTAATAAATGCCTTGAACAGGTCTCTGAAGTCTGTGCTAGAAGGGGATGAGTCACAGCTGCACCAGCTGACTGCAAATGAGTGGGTGGGAGGGGAAGAGACCCTGTGCTTTGTACTGGCAAGGTAGGAACAAAGAGCTATCCGCAGGTCTGCCCCTTGATCTAACCACTTGTATGTAGCTCCTTAACACCAGTATTAGGAATAGGAATAGGAATGCAGAGTGATATGAGTCAAATCAGAAAATACATTCAAGTTTCATTGTTTAAGATCAATGTGATGGAACACATGCAGATAGTGATAGGACAAGGGAGAACAGTTTTAAACTAAAGAGGAGATGTTAGATGTTAGAAATTCTTTACTCAGAGGGTGGTGAGTCACTGGACCAGGTTTCCCAGAGAAGCTGTGGATGCCCCATCCCTAGGAGTGTTCAAGGCCACATTGGATGGGGCTCTGAGCAACCTGATGTAGTGGAAGATGTCTTTGCCCATGGAAGGAGGGTAAAAACCAGATGGTCTTTAAAGTCCCTTTCAACTCAAGCCATTCTATGATTTCTGTGATTCTACAAAATGTTCTACCTGTTACAGAGACTCCAGAGGGAAAATTAAATTCTGAACCTGAGTTCAAGACAAAGATTTGGTGACATTATGTCAGAGGTTCCTCACTCTCCACCAATATCTTGCAAAGGTCAGGGTGTGTTATGTTTGATTTGCAGCAAAACCCTGCAGCTCTGTTTGAGTGAGAAAAAACCCAGAATGAAGGAAACTGGGAAAGTGATTTTGTATACCCTATTGCAGCTAACCCTCTGCCTTTCCACATAGTGCTGCTCAGCCTGACTACTGATTGTGTGTTACAGCATTAGGTCAGAAAGGATTTGTCAGCCCTGTGAAGCTGAGCCTGGGCCTCTAGTTGCTTTCTGAGATGCAGGAGGAAGCACAACCTGCGTGGACAACGTCTTCTGCCTATTGTGGGTCCTAAAAGCATGTGTCAGTTTTCCATGTTCCACTGAAAACAGCTGTTTGTGCAGTCTGTGTTTTTGAAAGGTTGAGCACGGTCCAAAGGATTTACAGGATTGGTGATTACAGATGGGAATATTCAAGAGTGATGAGGGGAAGGGGACAAGGACAGGGCAGAGAAAATGTAAGTCTTATTCTTTGTCATTGAATGTAGTCTTAGAATCACAGTGTCATGAAATCATTGAGGTTGGAAAGGACCTCTAAGGTCATCAAATCCATATGTTAACTCTGCACTGCCAAGTCCACCACCGAGTACAGGAGGATTGTCACTGCCCTAGTCCTGCTGGCCACACTATTGCTGATACAAGCAAGTCAGTTTTGCTTATTTTGGAAAAGTCATCCAGCCCAGGTCAGGTGTGGTATTTTCTGCTCTCTCTGAGAAGTAAATTCAGCAGATAACTAATTTGGGCACATGTTCCTTGGGTTTTTGAGATGTCATCTGAGCTTTTGAGGTGTGTATATCAATTTGCCGCTTTCAGCATGTGATAGGATAGACAAAATGGGACACAGTCTTACAGGTGGATAGACAGTAGCAGATAGGGTGTCATGAGTAAAGTTTAGCATGGGGTCAATGATGAATTTCACGTTAGGAAAACAGGAAACTATGGACAACTCATGCCACAAGAATGAGGAGAGTATGAGAATGCGGTCTCCTTGTAGTATGAAAAAACGATCCATACTGGCTGATCTAGTTAAAACCCCCAACATTCTAGAGAGGTTAAGACAATTCGGCCAGACACATCATCAATAACTGATTATTTGCAGCTAAAATTAGACCTGGAATTGGCGTTCTGTATCTTAATTAAAACAAAGCTATCTTTATCAGTGAGCTATGACAACTTTGAGCAGACATTTCCTAGTGAATGTTAATCCCTCAGTCTCTTTTGACTAGTAGATGGGATTACATTAAAATTGATCTTCCTTCCGAGGTCCATTTGTGACTCTCTCTCAGTATTGAATTACATGGCTGGCCCCGTGCCAGGCACAGGTCCCCACTGGGACAATGAAATCACAACTGCAGTGGTGCTCATTTGTGTTTTACAGTATGCCATTTATTTATTACAAAAGGCTCAGGAGACTTTATGCCTTGGTGAGATATTATTTAGGCTTCGGATCTCTGTCAAACCTGACTACTCTCTTAAGTTTGCTTTGCACATAACTGGCTTTTGAAGATAGGAGAGGAAAGGGTAAGGAAGAAAAACGATTTTTTTTTTTAAAACGTCATATTTAAAATGTAACTGTAGTGAGATTTCCCCAGTTGTACAGGCTGCTCTGAGGGAATTGTTGAGTTTTGACCTGGGACAAAGCATCACTGGAGGAGCCCAGAGAAAGAGGCATCAATTTGGAAACATGTGGATCTTGTTAAAAGATGGGTCCCTCTGGCTCATAACTGAGATTCTGACAGCCAGACCTTGAAAGAAGCTATTCCTAAATTGTGCTGGCCTCTTACAAATGTCCTCTGAAGGCCCCTGTGAAACTGGTGGGAGTCACTGACATGATTCTTACTGAATTCAAGAGCAGAGAAGAGCTCTAGTGTCTTTGTTTTCTTTTTCGATGTTCTTTCTTAGTAATTGAGAGTAATTAAAGCTATGAACAACTCTCCCCAGGGAAATGGAAAAAAAACTTCACAAAAAATAACAGAGAAGAGCTGTTGACAGTCTGAAAAGTGTAAGAGCTGGACAGCTTTCCATTTAACTCCCTCCCACCTTTTCCATCTGTAGCTCTTGTCATCAGTCAGCAAGCCAGCCAGGAGATGGTGATAGCTAAATGGTCTGCATTCCCCTAAGGTTCCAGATTACATCTTCCCTTTCCTTTCCCTTCCTCTCTGATAGCCTTTAATAGTCACCTTTCATAAAAGGGGCTGTGTTCCTTGACTCGTGCTGTTGTGATCTGGAAGCCTTCTTCCAACATCTGACTGGTTCACTTGCGAGTTACATGAGCATCTTGTGAGAGTATGAACTGATGCCTTAACTGAGCTACTAAGCATCATTCTGAGCCTGCCAAGGCTCAAATGTGAAGTGGAAACATATATATAATTTAGGCAGAAAATATAAAACATTATGGGATTCCATACACTGTTGTAAATAATGTTCTGTTTTGCTTTGCTTATGTGATTTGGCATTTCTCACAGAACTAATGCTCTGTGATAGCACTAAGAAAGATGCTGTGCCTTAGTGGAAGTAACGTGGGACGAGAATGATTGATGTTGCTTGAAATGAGGAATATAAGAGACTCTAGATAGCAGACTAATTATGTAGCTTGTTTATTTTCCAAGGAAGGTCTCATTACTACGATTGGTGTCAAATGTAGAACAGGAATCAGTTATTCACTGTCTTGGATCTGTTTATTCTTAGATCCGCAGGTTTGTCTTTGAATGCCTTGAGATGGGATGGTAAGAGTTTCAGAGGAAGAGAGACTGACACAGTACATGGTTATATTTTGTAAAAGTGAATCTATGGGAAAGAGTCACCTTGAATCCACATGCATTTTCATTTTATTTTATTTTATTTTAAATTGTGAAAGCCACACCCAGGGTTTAGGGTAGAGAGTTTATCATCTTTTATTGTGCTGCAGCCAATATTTCACCTGCAACCTCTCCAAGTTTTCCAAGTACATTAAGTGCTACATAGCATTGTGTGCTTCTCAAAACTACAAAAAACTGGGAGATGAGGCGTAGGTGCTAGAAGTTTATTTTTTTACTGTGATCTTTCCACTCAGGAAAAAGCAGCCTTAATTAGACTGGTTAAGAACTGCTAACAACCTTTATCAAGTGAAGTTGATGATGATAATTCTGTCTTGGAACTACAACACGAACATGAACATATGTAGCTTTAAAACAGTCTACTGTCTTTGTGGTGCACTGAGACAAGAAACTTCCAAAGCAAATCTGAAAAAGAAACATAGGATACTTCCAGTAGTATAAGGCTGATTAAAAAAACCCAATGAAACAAACAAAAACAAAACCAAAAACCATAAACAGCAAACCACTGATTGTTTTCTGTACTTCAGATATCTTCATAAAGCTGTGGGGAACATTCATAACACTTCGGTTTTATCTGGACATTTGCAACGTATGGAATGGCTTCTTCATGATGCTGTTTTCCTGCAGAATTTGGACCTTTCCACCATGTGTCCAAAGACACCATGGTGTCACTTTGAGTCATGTTATTTTGAGACACTGCTTCAGTCTGCTCAGGATAGTCCATTTTATAGCTGACCAAAAAATGAGAAATTGAGGATTATTTTTTTGCATTTCAGAGAGTTTCTTTAGTCTCATGTGGCCAAATCTCTATAGACAATCAATTATTTAATTTCATTTCTTTTTCCTAGATATTGGTGACTTTCTCCCAACACAAAAAAGCTTGTACTAAGTAAACCAGTTCTAATTTTTGCCTACCTAACTGCATGCAAGCTGGAAGTTTCTTATTTATGCAGCAAGCTCCTTACAGTTGTATTGAGCCTTGGAGAGTCTTGGGTTTTCATCCCCCCAGGCTCTGTGGCTGTGTTCCCCATGCTTTTATTATCAAAAGTGACTGCTAAATCATAATGCCTCAAATGCTGTTTTTCAGCTCAGTGATCTGATTGTGTGATTTCAGATCTTTTGACTACCACAAAATCAAATAAAGTATTAGATCTGTATATATTTTTGAAAGCAAACTGAGCTATTGTTTAAATTTGTTTAATTTTGCTGGAAATGTGGGCAAATATATTTTTTGAACAATCAATCCAGTTAGTGCCAGCTCCAGATTTGACAACAGGAAGACTTACCACAGAATAAAGCAGAGTGATTTGGAGGGTGTTGTGGATAGAGAAGTCTAACCCCCTGAAGATTTGCTTGTGTGGATTTAGGCACAGGTTTGCACTATTAACCTGTACTCTCTCTACGCTGGGTGTTGTGCCTCCAAAATCAGGTTAGACTGCAAATGGATTTGAGCTGCTATGCATCTGCCTGGACCTCAGTATTAAGTTTTGTCTGGAAAAGCAGATTTTGTTTTCTTAGGTATTACAAGAAAATTCACTGTATAAATCTTCTGTATACAACCACTGAGACCAGTTTTTGCACATGGTACTGGAAGAGAACATATAAGGCAAGTCATACTGCCTTTAATTTGGTATTTTTTCATTAGTGGAAGATTGCTTTAAATTCCATTTCCAGAGAGATGACATTTCAGTTGGACTCTCGGATTTAATGTAGTAAATAGGCTAATTTCATCGGGATATCTCAAACTAGTAGACCACAGTACACTTACAGTTTTCTTACAGTGTCTGAGCTACAGCAATGAAGTTCTTACTCCATTGGTGATTCAAATAGTTAACCACTGTGGTAAACCAGGCTGATTCCTTCCCCTGTCACTCTTCTTGTAGGTCACTGTCCTCTGTTGATCAATGCAGAATGAGGTGGCAGCACTTTGTGACAAATTACCAAAGTGACTCTAATATCTGTGAATATGAGACAAAGCAAAGAGTTCAAGGCCTATTTCAAAGTACAAATTCAGTCTAATTTGCAATACCTATTTGCAATAATTTTTTCCATACCTGCCTTCCCTCTGCAATATTACTGAAGCACTGGGAGAGGAATGTTTTACAAGGGCATGTAGTGATAGGACAAGGGGGAATGGCTTCAAGCTGAAAGAGGGGAGCTTTGGATTAGATGATCGGAACAAATTCTCCACTAGGAGGGTGGTGAGTCACTGGAACAGGTTGCCCAGAGAAGTTGTGGCTGCCCCATCCCTGGAAGTGTTCACGGTCAGGTTGGAAAGCGCTTGAAGCAACTTGGTCTAATGGAAGGTGTCCCTGCCCATGGCAGGGTGTTGGAACTGGATGGTCTTTAAGGTCCCATTCAACTTAAACCACTCTATGACTCTCTCTATATATACATAGCCAATGATTGCAGTCAATCATTGTGTGCAGATAAGGTAGTTTCTAAAGGGGAAAACCCCCCCACACACTTACTTAAAATGATCTGCTTCTGCCTAAACTAGAAAAATTTCACTATGAGAGGTAGACTGTGTCCTTTTTTAGACTAGGATGGAATTAATTTTCTTCCTAGTACATGGTATATTCTAAAGACAGGGACCCTGTGAAGCCAGGGCAAGCTATTTTTTACCTTGAGTAAGACCAGCATTTCACCTGCCAGTTTTTCAGAATTAAACCTCCTCAAGTTTATTGCTGAGTAATCAATAGCTGCTTCAAGAACAGTATCCACAGATGGAGGGTGAATAGCTCTGTAGCAATTTCAGATATGAAATTTTGACTTTCAGTTTATCAACATTTAGCACTTTCTAAATTATAGTACCAAGCAATTAGAGCTATCTACTTTTTCAAAGCACTGTGCAATTATTAACAAATTAATTGCTGCCTCATTGCCCTATGAAATATGATAGCTATTTGATTATCTAGTTCTCCACTAAATTAGAATAACCTTACTGCTTATAAGACTACATATGTTGTGTGTATATATATATATGACCTATATATAATTCGAAGAAAGTTTTGCTAAGTGGGGACACTGTAACCACCCATTAAGAATTCTTTACTGCAAAAGTTATTCAGTGCTACAGTATAATTCATTCCTGAATTGTGGCAGGTGACCTGGGGAGAACAGGAAGAAAAAAGGGAAGTTTGTCCTGTTAGAGAAGCAAAGAAGCTTCTTCTGTTTACATGGGAATCCACTGTGGTGGGAGTGTGGCTTAACAGGCAGAGGATTATCACTTTTGCAAGCTTCTCCTGAGAAACAGGAAAGGAAGTGATATAGAATCATGGAATGGTTTGGGTTGGAAGACACCTTAGAGACCATCTGTTTCCAGCCCCCATGCCATGGACTGGAACACCTTCCCCTAGACTAGGTTGCTCAGAGTCCTATCCAACCTGGTTTTTAACATTTCCAGGGATGGAGCATCCACAACTTCTGATACAGATGAAATTAGTAACATTTGAAGTATTGCAACTACAGGGACTATAATTGGACAGAAAATCTGAACTATCGTTTTGAGAAGGGGGAATTTCCATGTCATTGATATTTTCTCTTTGCCTTCTACATACTTAAGTATTTCCTTGTAAGAAAGTATGATCTCATGTGAGAATTAATTAGACTGTTAGCCACATTTCTCTCCTTTACACAAGAGATCATTCCCTGATGGGGGGGAGAAAGGGATGTTTTATAACACGTAATGAAAATATGGCAATTTAGGGAATTAACATAGTGTAGTGGCTGACGCAAATGTTCTTCTATTTATAAGACTAAATATGTTCGGCTGTTAGAGCCTCGAGAGCTAAATGCTGGGAATGATGGACCCCTAGTGCCAAGGCTGTACAAACGGGCAAGGGGAAGAGTTGCATTCTGAGGGCAAAGAAGAGATCTGAATGACATGGAAATTGTTCAGTGCATAATAAAGCTCCAACTTCTGTGCTCTCTTACAAAATCTACAGGTTTGTAAGTGCAGGTGCACCTATTAAATGTATTTATCATATTTGGGTATCTTTAGGGGCTCCCTTTGATAATTTTGCTTGGACTTTTTGGGGGATTCAGGTATATGCTTAGACTTTGTGAGGGATGATGGAAGGATATTTAAATGGTTGGCATGAAAAGTCAGCTTCTCTGTCCCATAGGTTTCTTCTGCTTCTTTGCTATGTTATCTAGTGGATCCATGCTGATTTGGGTTAATAAAATGAGGAAATTAGAAATCAGCAGTTGCCTTGTGAAGGATGCAACCATACATCTCTTGAAAGAAATACACTGCCTTTATGCCTCTTTGACCTCTGAGGCACCAGGAGAAAGCAACACACTCCTGTTTGAAAATTGCCCTCTCTTGTTTTCTTTGGCCAGTGCTGATGAGTTGCTTTAACCACAGCTTTGAGTTCCAAAGGTTCTAAGGCAAGTGGATTTGGGTGGTGTCTTGTCAGTTGGACGCTGCTCACACAGTTTTAGAGTCCTGTAGCATGATACTTTTAGATTACACCTTTGAGTTTCTTCTGTAGTTTATTCATGCTCATCTCAGGATCACGTTTCAGCATTTTGGGAGCTTCAAAGTAACTGAAGGGTCAAAAGAACAAGGACAAGTCGTTTTCCCTGATAGAAAAGTGCCTGGAAGTTGTGGCGGGTGGAGAACAACAAATAGCTGCTTAGTTTTCATGCCTTTTGAGATTATGTGTTCTGTGTGAGGCTGGGTGTCCTCCTGTAGAGGACTTTATCTCCTTAGCCCATCTTTTGTTTATTGCTCTCATTTCTTGGTGAATATATTCCCCTTCATTGGAACATTTGTGCTGTTTTAATTTTTAAAACCAGGTTTGAATCTCTTTTTCCAATAGCATGTCCCTGTTCTTCAGGTTTTAGCTGGAGGGGTTTTTTGCTAGAGAGACTGAGTCAATAATTTGGCCATGAAATGCTCTTGCTACATTTATTTCTTGCCATAAAACTGACAACATGTGTCTGGGATTGGGGGTGTGTGTGTTTTTTTTTTTTTTTTCTTTAAGCAAATTAATATTCCCAGCTGACAAAATCCTCTGGCCAAAAGGATGGTTAACCTGTGAACCATGTTTATGCATATGAAATTATCTTGTTCTGAGGATGTAATTAATATTCTGCTTTGTGGTGTTAGGAATAAAGTCCTCAAGGTTTTATTTATTCTAGCACTTTAAAATTTAGCATTTAGAATCTCCTTTCAAAAGATTAGTGCAGTGCTGTTGACTAAATGTTTCTGTACATCCTTTTTATATAACCCTTTTGCTGGTCTGGATTCCAGATTGTCTTGATTTCATATGTTTTATATCTCCTCGCAAGGTATTAATTCTACGTTAATTACCATATTAGGGTCAGCAAAGTTAACAAATATGATTTGTGACTTATATAACTTTAAAGGCACTTTACCTGCTAACTTTTTCTGGATCTGATGTTTGCCCACATTCAGGAAAAAAGTTAATAATTTTTAAAAAACACAACCATTTTCACATACTAATATAAAGATACAGGCTTTAATTAGTGCTTTTTTATTCTGTGGGACTTTGTGTGAAGGGGACTACCAATACCAATGGGAAGGGAGCAAGTATTAAGTAAATTGAGGCTCAGTGACTACTACTGGCACTGGTTTCAAATAAGTTACTGGAGAAATTAAGGTTTTTAAAAAGAATTTCTAAACTATTAAAATTCTTGGAAATAATTAGAGACTTAGAAACTGTGTACTCAGCTGTCTGACTGCAATTCTGATTTTCCTGTTTTAGAGTGCCCTGGAAACCCTCCAGTCTCCCCCGTTTCTATTGGCTGCAAATGGGGAGAGTATACGGGTGCACATGTAGTCACCTGAAATTTTAGGTGCAAATATAGAGCCGAATCCCACACGAAGAAGTTTGTTCAATGTTTTCCATTGTTGCATGGTCATGTGTGCTCAGTTCTCAGTTCTTGCACTTTGTCTCAATGTGGTTACTGAGTGTGTCTTCAATATTCGCTCTCAACACTGGTTTGTGGGCATTCTATGTAATTTTCATACCAAAATGTGACCAAAAGTCAAATTATTTCTGTTTTTATATATATATCCTACTCTGTTAGGTGTAAAGATCACAACAAACAGAGCGCTCTGTGTGCACATTCAATGGTTTGTTTTGTTTTGTTTGTTTTGGTTTGGTTTTTTTTTGAGTTTTTGTTCGTTTTGTTTTTGAGAAGCTGATACATTTTATAACTGAAAGCACTTGAAGGGAATGGAGATTGTGACCCTTCTTTGAAACTACTGCTGCTCAAACTCGTGTATTGTTCCAGAGACACTGACCCTGGGGGAACCTGCCTTCTTCATAAGGCATTCTCAGTTCCCTGCCTTTCGAAAAAGTATAATCCTCTTTGTCCCTTCCTATCAGAGTTAGTCAGGTTGTGTAGACATAAACCAATAAAAATTAAGCCATTGTGTGCTGATAATTTTTGATTAAAATTTAATACATTTAAGCTTTAAAATTGTATTTCACCATTTTACTTTTTAATTTTTTATTTTTTTAATTCCTTGCTGATTGGCTGTGCTGTCAGACAGAAGCTACTTAAAAACTACAATTATAGCAAAAGATAGCATGAAGATACCAGCATAGTTCTGCCTCTGAAGTGACAAACTGATCAAATCCTAGTTGTTTCCCAAGACAGTCATGATGTTTACAGTATTTTATATATATTTCACACTGGACAAATAAAGCTTCCTGATGGCCCACAGCTTCCTCATGGGAGGAGGCAGAGGCAAGAACTAATCTCTTCTCTGTGGTGACCCATGACAGGACCCAAGGAAATGGCCTGAAGTTGTGTCAGCAAAGTTTTAGGTTTGATATCAGATAAAGTTCTTCCCCCAAAGGGTGGCTGGGCACTGAGCAGGTTCCCCAGGGCAGTGGGCATAGCACCAAGCCTGACGGAGTTCAAGAACTGTTTGGACAACACTCTGAGGCACAGGGTGTCATTTTTGGAGTTGTCTTGTGCAGGGCCAGGAGTTTGACTCGATGGTCCTTGTGAACTCCTTTCAATGCAGGATGTTCTGTGTTTCTATGGAGGTATTAAGGCTTAGAAAAGAGATGATGCTTAATTGAGGCAGTAAAGATTTGAAAAGACTCCTTTTGTCCACCTGTAATCCGTTTCAAAAGTATTCAATGAGAACTTTCAGGTCTAGAAAAAAACCTGTGAGACTGCAGTAAGGATAAATGTGGGTTGGTAGTCGTTGTCCAAGCCCTTGAACCAGGTTTTCACTTTGCCAGTTCCAAAGCTATCATGTTAAATATGAGCTAAAAAAGACCACCTGTGGCTTGAAGTAGAAATGCTTGGTGAGCCTTTATGGAAACCAGTTCAATATCTGCAAGCTGCTGAAGAACAAGTTGCCTTGGGGCTGGATCAAGAAGAAATTATTTGAAATGGTATGAGAAAAGCAGTGCCTGAAGTACTTTGCGATGTGAGCATTTAGTTGTAGCCTTTGTGTGCTTGGGGTGGTTCTGGTTTTGTTTTTCCATAAAGGGAGTAAAGACACAAAGAAACTAAAATATGTCTCAACACAGAAACAAGTTCAGATTTCTTGTTTCACGAGGTAGCTCGGTGTTCATGGAATCATTCTCCCATCTTAATATGAGAGCAGGGTGCCAGGCTAATTTGTATTGAATTTGCTCTAGATCCAGAAAAAAACAAATAATGGGAAGATCCAAGAGCTAACTAAATTAAGCAATTTCATCAAAATTTTTGGTGACTAGAATATTCACTAATATTTAGTGAATAAAGTGATGCTTATAATGACTGTCTGTCTTTTGTCCAAGTACCCTGCCTGAAGTGATTGAGGAAAAGTGAGGCAAAACTCAAAAGCAGAGGAAAATTCTTTTAGAGTTCATAGGAGTTTTAAACCTCTACATAGTTTTATTTGGTTGAAAATTTGGCTATTTAATTCTTTGAGCAGTTACCCCAAGCTGTATTAAAAGCTCCTCTATACTTGCAGGCGATTAATGGCTATTAATTTAATTTCTTCTCAGATAAGTTATGAAAATGTGGTATTTCTGTGCATAAATCTTCAAAACTCCAAATTATATAACAGTGAAATGTGTGTCTTCAGAGACATCTGGCAATTAACCCCATGCATACTTTTTGTTTTCTATCCAGGAATATCTGAAACACTTTAGTCTTCAATAGCATCAAACCACATGACACCTTGGAGTTCATTTAATGATGATGAAAAGCATAGTTTGTTAAACAGCTCTTCTGATCAGCTTGAACTCTATGGAACGAAAGCTCTTACATGTGTAAGAGAGGAATTTTTCAGTGGAAACCTACGCTGACCTTCTCCAATCACCAAAGGGCTGACATCAGTCTCACTGTTCTGCCTGTAAGATACATTTTCTTTTAATGGTCTTTAACTTAGATAGTGACATGAATGCCTATTAGTAGCAAGTAAAATGAAAAATTAAGAGAAGAAAAAAGGTCCAAAGCCAGAAAATTCCTCTGTGATTCTGGAACAGTAATCACATTTGTGAGATTTACACTGCTTTTGAGCAATTCCTCTAAGAGAAAAGCAGAGTCTGGTACTGACTGGGCTTGCTGCAGGAACACAGGCTTTAGTAGAGATCTACTTTGATTTCTGACTGATTTTGCTTCTGTAACTTCTTTCAACATTGTTTGTCTGTCTGGGTCATTAAACTTGAGGGTGCCCTTTTAAGGGTTTGGATATGAGCCAGCAATTTAAAAGGCTGTTCCCTCAGTGTCAAGTACCAAAACTTGGGAAGTGAGAAATGAGATAACATAGCAATGGCTTAAATTTGAAACATTTTCAGCACAAATGACCAAAAAACCATCTTAAAACTGCAGAGTCTGCTTTTCAGTATTGACATGCATTTGATATGTTTGTACTTCGTTCACCATCTTACTGTGCTTTGGATAAGCACTTGGGATATTCTCGGACACTCTGTGGCTCAGCTGTGGAACAAAGCCGTTTTAATTTCACTCCTTTTGTGGGGATTGCTAGCCATACTCACAAACAACAGAAATACGGCCCTCAAAACATTTAGATTTTGGCATTTGATATGATCAAAATAACAAGCATGGAAATGATATAAAGAATTCTCCTGCACTCAAATTTTATAAATCAACATGTGTGAATGATTTTGTGCAGGATTCTTTGTGATTTATGCTCATGTCAGTAGGCATATTGTGTGAGAAGCTGTGGCTGCCTCATCCCTGGAAGTGTTCCAGGCCAGGTTGGATGGGGCTTTGAGTAACCTGGTCTAGTGGAAGGTGTCCCTGCCCATGGCAGGGGAGTTGGAACAAGATGAGCTTTAAGGTCACTTCTAAGTCAAACGATTCTATCATTCTATGACATTTCTTCCTTTGTTCTGTATCGAACCTATCTTGAATAAGTCTCAGCTATGGCATTTCTTGTCTTCCAGTGCTCATGGTCTGTTGACTAAGGAAATCTTTCAATGATAATCTATCTTCACATCTTACTTGCAATTTTTAGACACCCAGTTATTCCATCTCCCTCCTGAGAACTGAAGTAAATGCTGTTTCCTATTAAAACATTTACCCACCCTTTTGTAGTGACAAAACATTCTGGGCTGTTGACAGGCAGAGAGGAATGAAGACATGTCAACTTCACAACGTACAGCATGTAGACACCTCCTGTGGGCATTTCTTGTTGCATTAAATTGTAGTAATCCAGTCATTCCACACGTCTGGAATTTGATATGTTTCAAAATAAAAGAACTTTATATATTTAATGTGAAAACCCCTGGGAAGCAGGGAATGAGAGTTGCTTCTTTGTTTTCAGGTGTTGACTGGGTACAGAATGTTTAAGAATTTAATTACGAATTTACCTAAAACTAAATTATAATGGGTACTTCAAATTCAAGACACGCTCCCTAATGTTTCAGTTTCCACCTTTTCTGGTTAGATGCTTGAATTCATATCACCATATTTGTATGCCAGGTTGAGTGTACCTAGTCTCTGGGCTAAACCTGGGCTTGCTTTCCTGAAATCCTGATTGAAACATCAATAGTGGATTATTGGGTTTGAGGTTGCTGGATCAGGTAGAGTCCATGGCTGAATATTGATTTCTCACATCTACAATAATGCATTGAAAACGAATTCACCTTTTTCTGGTTGTTTGGTTGGTTTTTTGTTTGGCTTTGGGTTTTTTTTGGTTGGTTGTTTTTTTCTGACTCCTCAAGCCAGGAGGCAGCATTTCCTCAGGACGGAGGGAGGATTTTACCATGGGAAAAGAGGAAAACAACAACAGGTTTCTGGTCCCATGAAGAAACCTGTTCACCTGGGATGTTGTGCCATATGTATGCAGGTCAATAAAATACAGCTCCTAAGGTCAATCTTCACATGCACCAGGGTTGAAGGAGGATGATATCTTTCATATCGTGTTTCTGCAGCTCAGACTGGGCCAATATTCACACTTCCTGCTGTCAGGGCTTGTTGGCCTGAACGTTTTAAAGTGGGCGACTAGCAATTTTTCTGTCATTTAAAATATAATATTCACATATAAGGGAAAGATTGAAGTGACGAGTTAATTCCTCTAAAAATCTTAATTTTTCGTGTGGTACCTTTATTGTGTAGTACCAGTTTGTCAAGGTTGGTGTTCAGCCTTCTGTCTCTTGTCCTGGCTCTGTCCTTGCCCTCTGAAATCGTCCATCCTCCTGAGAGTATTTCTACCATGCTTCTAAGAAAAGTATAAGAGTATAAAATTGATTTGAGCTGAAAGTCAAGAAGGGAAGAAAAATCAATTTCTCAAGGTTTGATTATGTAGTGTATTCTTTTTACATATCTTTTTATTGCTTTGGATTTCTAGTCAGTGAAGTGGTTGCTTATTTTAATCTTTCATGAAGCAATAGGAAAGAATCAAATAGGACTTAAAAACTTTTATTAAAAACTCTTCAGAATTAATAATATTTTTTCCCACACCTGTTGACCATAGAAACATTTGCTTTTCTTTCCTTAAGTTTTTCTTCTTTTTGTTTCCAATTAAACCAATTCTTATTAAATCTTCATATGGCAACTAAACAGTAAAGAAACAACACTAACAGTAGAGCCAACACCTCAGTGCAAATAAGATGCTCCTGCATTCCTGTTTGCATTGATTTTCTTAAAAGATTTTTGGCTCTTTGTCCATTCCCAGTTTGGTATCCTACTTTGAGTTGCATTGCTCCTATTTGAGCTCAAGGATAATATTATCAAATAGGTTAGAGATCACAGAATTGTTAGGGTTGGAAGGGACCTCTGGAGATCATCCAGTCCAACCCCACTGCCAAGGCAGGGTCACCCAGAGGAGGTGACACAGGAACGTGTCCAGGTGGGTTTGGAATGTCTCTAGAGAGGGAGACTCCATGACCTCCCTGGGCAGCCTGTGTCTAAGTTCACAGATGGGGGAATCATCCACATGTCAGGTGACACCTTGTACCTTTTCAGTTTTCCTTTGTCCTTCATTGTTTTCCACTTTCAGTAAAAGAAAGCAATATCTCCTTGTCCATTCTCTTTTCTAAAAAAAAAAAAGTAAAATAACAAATAACAATCTCTATTTTTAAATAAATGCTGTGCACCTGGGGTGCAATGTAAGTAATGCACTAAGAAGTAAGTTTTTCTATAATATATCATGACTATATTAAAAAAAAGTAGGCTGTATGATGTTTGCTTTATGCAAGAAAAGTCGAGTTTGACACTTTGCTCTGCATTCTACAGCTCTAATCTCTTTGATGTCCAGTGGTTGGTGTTGATAGGAAAGTACCACTGTCCATGTAAATCCTGGGGGAATTATTGCCTCCTGACCACACCACTGATGCTTTCAACTCAGGTAAATGAATAAACACATTATTGTACAAATCTGAAGTTGCAGATGATCTCCTTAAAGCAGAATTAAATCCATTGCTGAATGATCTTGGCAGCAGTGGATACACAGAACAAATACATTTGCATGATGAAATTTTGAACATTTGCCATGTACAGGTCCACACTAGTTGGAATTGAAGTTAATGCACCATCCTGTTCCTCTGCAGACACAATAATCTTGTGTATGTTGGAGTTGATGTGATCCCACATTTGCTACGTGAGTAGTTACATGCCTGTTATAATGAACATCAATGTTTTTGCTCTCTTTTGAAAATCATATTTTATTTCCTAAATGAGAATAATGGTGATTTATTGACTGTGCTAAAACAGCTCATCGGTGGATGTGTTTAGAATAAATTCCTGTTCAGCTGACTAAATGACTTTGACCTACTAATGGGAGATTTTTGCAATGAAAGAAAATAGCTTCTATTGTTCCCTTGATTTAGACTATGAAACGAAATAAAAATTCCACTGAAACATTATTCTCTTATTCTGTACCATGACTGCTGCTGGCTAACAGTTGTGTTGATGTCCTCTTAGCAACAGTGAATAGCTCCTAAAATGGCTGTATTGGTATTTCAGTCTGTTCCTGGCACAAAAATTATACAGAGGGATGAGAGTAAATTCTGAACTGGTGGGTTGTTTCAAAAAAAAGAAAAAAAGATAGAAAAAAAGGAGGTACTACAGTATTATTTGTTTAATAGCTATTTGAAAAAGCAGATGTGCAGATAGTATATTGAGCTAAATTAGATGTTGAAAGGGTGAGGCATTTGTTTGCTTGGTATTTCAGTAACAGAAGGCTTCCAGGCGGGCTGTATACAGGTGGTTTTCAGTAATTATTAGTTATTTAGATTATTAGTGACTTGCTGATGTTGAAGTACCAGGGTGCTTCATTTTAATGCACTTTGTGGCGTGGGCATAGGGGCTGATTGCCAGACTGGTTTGGCATCAACAAATTGCAGTTAATGTGAGCTGCAGGTGTTCAGAAGATCTTTAATGGGGAGGTGAGAAAAGAGACCTTAGGAAAGCTCTACTTTGCCTGCATTTCTCTTGCAGCTGCAGCCCCCATGCTTCCCCTCACATTTAGAGTTAAGTAACATCAAAGCTCAAGTGCCATCCATGGGATTTTAGGAATTTTAAATCCTCTGTTCAGGTGGTTTGATCATTAGAGAAGACTACCCAGAGCAGAAATTAATCTCCCTTTTCCCAGGAGAGAGGTTTGCCACTGTTGTAGGGTGCTTTAAGTTTTAGACTGGCTTTTTATTGATTTATTTAAATTGTGTTGTTTTGTATTTAAAAAATTAAAAACTAGTGAGAGTGCAGTTGAAGACAATGTGTCTCGCACCCTCTCCAAATTCTTCAGCCTCACTTGAAGATAAATTTTCTCTGACTAATCAAATTTTTAATTATTTGTACACATTGGAACACATCCACTGGGCAAAACCTGGATGAACTATCCTAGCATTTCCATGATTAGAGGACTGTGAGGACAGAGAGTACTGCGTTCCCCATTCTGGTTTGGAAAAATGGAGCACTTACAAGCCATCACTCTGCCTCTCAGGGGGGCATAGACACTGGGATAAGGAGTGACACTGGAATAGTTTTCTTCTCTCCTTTTTTTTTGTTCATTTATTTATTTATTTTTATTATTATTATTCTGTTAAACAGAGCCCTTGCTTTTATTAAAACTGCCCTGGAGAATAGAAAAAAAAGTTTCACCTAATATTTTTAAAGCATTTAGATATATTTCATATCTATTCCTATACGCATTTAGAGGGGTAGGATAGGGTGACAAGAGGAACACCATTTTCATTTAGATTGTTCTTCATATTTCCCATCCAGGAAACTTACATACTGTTCCAGTCTTCTCATTCATTCATCTTTAGACTCTTTCTCTTTGTTCATCTCTTTCACAATACAAATTGTAAGCACAACCCAAGAAAAAGATGTTATCTTTCTGCAGCAAAGGCCAGCCCGTGGATTGGAGAGAACAGTTAATTTACGATTTACACATTTACTCTTAGTTTTTATTCCAGAGATAATGCCTTTCCACAGTTTTAAAAAATAAGTTCTGTCAAATAAGGAAACGAAAGCTACTAGTCAGTATTTTTAGACTTCACCTTCTCTCAGTATTCTTTGAATTAGGCTAAAAATGTAAATACGGGAAGTGATATAATACTATGGAGAAGATGCTGACCCTGTCTATTAATTGTTCCACATATTACTGCAGTGTGTGAGCACAGGTGTGGACTGAAGTTTGCAAACTTGGCAATCTTTTTCTTTAGTCTGCCTGATGCCAATGCCATCAGGTCTTTCAGTCTCATTTCTTCCACTCCTGCTCTTACCCCTAACTTTGTCACATGGTTGATATGGGCAGTGTGAGGCAAGGGATGACAAGGGTACCATGATCTGGACATCCTTCATCTTTATAGCTTGACCCCTGCATCTCCCAGGCCAAAGACTTCTGTGCTTGTTGTAGCACCAGCCCATAATCCTCACCTCCATCCTGGGCCACTCTCTTCCCTCTGCTCTCCCAAATGTTTCAGAAGCACAGAGGGATTCAGATGGGTCGGTACAAGCTGCAAATCTCACAGTTGTGAGCAACTCTGTGTGGGTGTTTGCCCAGAGGTCTGCTATGAGAGCTCAGAGAGCTGTACAGCTTCCATGTACTCCCCTCTTGAGATAGGACCTACAGTCCATCCTTCTTGTCTGATTGTTCTTGGATTGTAATTACGATGTCGCAGAGTCCTGGGGTAGAAAGAAAGGACATCGAGGAGGTGGACCTGATAGCCTTTGTGTAACACTTGAAGATTTTTTCTTACAGTTATGACTGATCAGTTATGCATTTAATTTTGCTCTGAAATATTCTTCCTCCTGAAGGAAGGGCCACAAAAGCTTCACTGATGAACTTCTCCACAGTTGATGAGTTTCTCTATAGCTGATGACATTTCTCTACATTTACCAGCAAATGTGGCACTTCTTGGTACCCTTTCCCCTTTTATCCTTCTTGTTGTAACAACACAGATGTGCAGTTTTAAATGCTCTGATTTAGCTATGCCTCTTGGGAGAGGATCATCCTTATACTGTAGTTTGCAGTCAGGCATCATGACTAGATTCAGCTGTCTGTCAGCATGTCACAGATGCAAAGGACTGCAATCATATTATTAAAGA
This sequence comes from Campylorhamphus procurvoides, assembly GCA_013396655.1. Taxonomy (NCBI): domain Eukaryota; kingdom Metazoa; phylum Chordata; class Aves; order Passeriformes; family Dendrocolaptidae; genus Campylorhamphus; species Campylorhamphus procurvoides. The sequence goes on from WBMV01002992.1 coordinate 1,603,533, forward strand.
CTAATTTGAGTTGGAAGGGGCTTCTGGAGATTTGGTCCTAAAGCCGGGTTGCCTTTGAAGATATACCAGGTTGCACAGGGCCATGTCCTGTTGAGTTTTAAATATCCCAAAGATGGATATTCAATCACTGTTCTCGGCAAGTTCCCAGTGTGCAACCACCCAGAGTGAAAAAGTATTTTCTCTTACCTCTGATCATATTTTCTTCTGCTGCATCTAATGCCTACTGTCATCTGAGCTAAATATTTTGGCTGATGTTATCAACTTTTTCTTGTTTATAAGGTGATTCTGTGTTATTTATGCAGAGTTCTCAGCAGACGGAGCAAATTGTTGTAGAGAAGTTTCTAATTGCAGAAAAAAGTGACAGAACTTTGACATTAAGGATTTAACCTGCTTTTTGTGTAAATGCTTTAATAGGTAATAGTGATTGTTTTTGAGGTGTCACTACAAATAGGGTACATTTTGTTGCAGTTTTGGCCTTTTGTTGAACATATATCTATTGACTTCATCTCCACTGCTTCAGGCTGGATGAGTATTTTGTTCTTAGTTTATTTTTGTTTTCATTTAGGGCCCATGGCACAGTGATATCACAGTAAATGAGCAGGGAATAGAAAGTTGTACTGGGGGGACAGTTTCCCATGAGACTCCACACTGCAGCAGGGGAAGAGTCTGAGGACTCCTCCTGTTGGGGAGGAAGGAGCAGCAGAGACAACATTTATGAACTGGCCATTGACCACAACCGCCATTCCCCATTCCCCTGTGCCACTGAGGGGAAAGAGGTAGAGAAAATGGAAGTGAAGTTGAACCCAGGAAGCAGGGAGGGGCAGTGGTGAAGGTGCTTTAAGGTTTAGGTTTTTTCTTACTATTCTACTCTGATTTAATTTGTAATAAATTAAATTGATTTTTTCCTAAGTTTCATCTGTTTTGCCCTCAATGGTAACTGGTGAGTGATCTCTCTTTGTTCTTCCGTCTTTTTTTCTTCTTACCCTGTCCAACTGAGGAGGGAAATGTTAGACTGTTTTGGTGTGCCCTTGCATCCAGCCAAGGTCAATCCACCACAAATGCACTGAACAAATACCACAGATCAAGCTGATAGAAAAAAATTGTCAATAAATATTTTCCTGTTGGAAAATTCTGCTCTTATGACAAAAAGATTTCACAAGAAGGTGTTCATTTTGATGAAATTTCCATTTGAGAGGGAAAAATAAACAATAAAATTTAAACCTACTGAAACACATTAGCAATGCCAAAATCATCTCTTGAAAAAATCAACCACAAATAATCTGTACCTCTCAAAAAAGAGAAGAAAAAACATCTCCAAGATTGTTCCACTGAAAGCTTGCCATAGGATACATCTAAATTCACCATTGGTTCTGTTTCAAAATCCAACCTTTGTCTCTGAAGAATGCCCTAATATTGCTTTGCTGGGATCTAGTCCATGAAGGACATGGTCAGGGGTACTGCACAGGGTCCCCATTCAGCCATGTCCTTGCATTTCTGGCTTTCTCTCTCTGCATCCCTAAATCCCAGAGAAATTTGGATCTTCAGGAGGGATTGACCAAATGGGGTTTCTTTCTGGAGGTGTACACCTTGCTTTGTAATTTCACTGAAGGTCTTTCAAGATAGGTTATCATTTATAGACATAGAGTCATAGACTGATTTAAGATGACTTCTATAAGTCACCTGTGCAAGTCTCCTACTTAGAGCAAAGCCACCTTTAAAATTAGGTGAGGTTGCTCAGGGACTTGCTTGGATGGAGGTCCCACAGCCTCTATGGACACTGGTTCAAATGTTTGATCAAACTAATATATAGAAGTATATAAACATTTCTGTTACTTGTCACCTTGTTTTTGAACTTCAGAATTAAATAATATTGTGTTGTTCATTATTTTTCTTTGTAACTTAGAAATCTAATTTTTCCCCCCAATTTGCCTTTGTGTACCAGATGATGAACATTGCTGTATCCACTTGTATCTGAGATCTTGAATTTCAAGAAAAGAGCAAAATATTTGTAAATTAATCACATTTTCACAATTTTCTCTTTTTTGACTTTGTCCTCTCTGTTCTCTTAATTCAGGGTGTGAAATTTATTACTGAACAGAAATGTCTCCAGGTGAAATGTATGAATAAAATACATAGAAAAAAACCCACATCACAAATTCTTTCAGGATGGAGAGTTATTACAAAGTAAGACAGGTTAACATTTCCCTTTGAGTGTTAAAGTTTATCTGACTTATAAAACAAGCAGAACTTTTTAGAAAATAGTTGAATCCTTCCTGTTGTTAAAAAGAGACTTGGAATCTTATCGGAAGTTCTTAATAACTTCAGTAAATATTTAAAATGTATTGTTTAAAAATTAATACAGGAGACATCCCTGGTGAAATGAAATAATTGAGCCTCTAGGCATTCCCATCATAATGCGGCTAGTTAGAATAGTATCAGAGAAATGAAGACCAAAGAATAAACTACTAATACTGGCTCCATAGGAAATTATATTCCATTGGTTTCATTGAGGTTCTTTGATTTTTCATCAGGTGCTGGAAGTATCCAGACACAAACGTACATACTGAAAATAACAGATCTGATGTTTTACATTGCAGTCGTCTTCCATGTATTTTTTCCCCCTCCTTTGTCTTGCAGCTGATGATAAGACAAGGGGAAGTAGCTTAATGTTTCAACAGAGGAGATTCCGGTTTGATATTAGGAAAAATTTCTTCACTAAAAAAGCAGTTAAACAATGGAACAGAACCCCCAGGGAAGTGGTGGAGTCATCATTCCAGGAAGTGCTCAAAGAACAAGACCTCGTAGTTTGTGGTACAGTTTAGTGGGCATGATGGTGTTTGGTTGAAGGTTGGACTTGATGATCTTGGAGGTCCTTTCCAATCTTCATGATTCTCAGTGTATTATCTTCTTTCTGTTGGAAAATTCCATTTCTTTTTTTATTTAAACATCTTTATCAGGATTTCTCCTTCAACTAATCAGCTTCTTTTGTGTAAGATGGGTTGTAGTTCTCTGAAAAGCTGCCGTCTTTCCTGCCCCTGGAAATTTCAGTCTCATCTGGGCTTTTTTCTAAGTGGCAGCATTCCCTCTGCATGGTCTGTTAAATATAAGCTGGGTAGTCAGAAGATAACGTTTGTTATGGCAAATGAGGCAATAAATGTCTGAGGTTATGACGGGCAGAAAAGTCAAGGTATTTATCAAATTGCCATGGGAAATAGCTCTGCCGAGCGTTAAGTAATAAACTTTCAATTATCATCTTTATACTCCTACTGCAGAATGCTTCTGAGATCAGATTTGCTTTTGTTGGTTCAAATCAGGTGAGAGGTGAAGCCGTCTTTCTCTGTGAGCAGAGGGGAGATTCATGTCCCTGTGTGTGCTTATGGACTCATAGCTGTGTCTTTACAACTCCCTGTTACTCTCTTATTTTCTTTCCCTTTATTTTGGTACTTGTTATTTTTCTTCTTATTCTTCTTTTTT